>CM066329.1:284051041-284651041 GCA_033807585.1 Hydrophis major
AGCCAGAGATTAAGCAGACTAAATGCACAGTTTATCACTATTTTGCCCACTGTAATGTTCTCGTTCTTCATAACTAATGAAATTACACTTGAGGCATAATCCTCCATGCTCTGAGTCGGAGCTAGCTCTTTTTGAAAGACATGTCCCAAGAGTGAAGGAATTCTCTGCAGAATTTAGCCTACTGTAATTGAATCTACTCAGAAATCTGCCTAATTATAAATGCTATCAGACAGCCCATTAAGTACCTGTTTTTTAAAAATGATTTCCAGAGAAGTAATGGTTAACTAAAGACCATGGTAAAATTGAGCAGCTCTTCAGAATACCTCTCCCAATGAGGATAAGACTTGAGATCACACACAAGTGTTCCATTCAATTGCTTTCTGGTGGGTTTTCTGTTCCGGGGGCTAAGGGGAATAAACGTCTTGTCAAAATTGTGGTCAACACTTTCAAAAAGGACACTGGGTTCACAGACTTCCTTTTCTAATTACCATAAGATATTACTTGTTAAGAGGAATGTTTTGGAATTAACTGTAAGAATGCTTCTGGTGGGAAAATGCTTAATAGAAGAGAGATTTTGAAGGATTAACACTAGAGGGAACCAAAAGGAACTAAAGATTACAATGAAAGGACCAGAACACGGAATAAAGAATGACTTACAGGAATTTGATTGACAAAATGAAGCAAAGTATTTTAATATCGAACATATTGAAAGATATTTTTGAACAATGGACTCAGAAGATAATTTTAAGAGTGCCTCCTTCTATAGTTATGTTTAAATGTGTTATGAAATCTGACATATTATGCCCAAAACCAGGAATGACATCTTTTTTATTTTCTTTTTTCCAAATTGGGCTCTTCATTTTTTTCACATATATAGATAAAATCTTACCAGATTCAGCACTCTGTAATTAGTATCTACAATATACTCTATGAACTATTAAGAAGGAGCTGACTTAACCCTCTTTCTTTGTCATATAACATCCTGACTGAATTGTTTCTTACACTTCTGGAATCCACTTCTGGGAATCCCTCCTGGTAATCCACTTCCTTATTACATTCCATCAGAGACAAGATTGAGAATGATATGAAAATGGATTTAAAAATGATAGGCTAGACAAATGATATGGGGGGAAATTCTACATTGTACATACAAAAGAAGCCAGGTGAGCCTTAAAAATTAAGAGATATACAAATAGCAAACCAAGAGAGTGATCTGATCTTAGTTATATTGGATTTATAAAAGAAGCTTGTTAAAGAGTTGAAAAATTTTGTGAAAAGGAACAAAGAAAAAAAATGAAAAGAAATCAAATTCTGAGACATTATTTGAAGGAACTGAAGCTTAAGAACTAAAAGGAAGAACTAAAAGGAAGGAACATAATGTTGGTTTGTTTGATCAAAGTTAAAACAGATATGCTGTTATCGCTGATAATTTTTAATGGACTTTTGTGGAATAGTACTGAAATAATGAGGCCTTGTTTATAAATAATAAATGGGATAGGAGAAAGATCAATTTGTTTTGAGAAAAGGTGATATATTACAAAATTGTTCACATGTGTGATGAAGGGAGAATTTCTTTCTTTCTTTTCTTCTTTACTGTATTCTTCTTTTTCTTTTCAATTTTTTATTTTTGACTTTGTCAGTCGTTATCTTTTTATTTGTAAGCTTTAATAAAAGTACTACTAAAAAGTACTTATTTAAAGAAAGATTTGCTTGGTCTATAGTTTATGGATATTCTGTCATCCAGGTTATGGTTGTCTCAAAGGCTCTTTTTCAAAAGGCAACTGGACTTCCTTTGTTTTTGCTTGAAGATATTTCACCTTTCATCCAAGAAGCTTCTTCAGTTTTCAAATTCTGAAATTCAGAACTGAAGAAGTTTCTTGAATGAGAAGCAAAAAGCCCACTTGCCTCATGAAAAAGCATCTTTGAGGGTTGGCAGAATCAAGAAGAGAACAACGAAATAGTGTCTTTGGGGTCAGGTCAACATTTCCTTTCTGTTAGATGAATGTAATAGAGAAGATCCAGCCAAATTCTGCATTCCTGGATATTTTGCAAGTTAGGGAAGATTTTGGATATTACTGTTAGGGATAACAATAGGATCCCCAGAAGAGGGTTTGCAAGAGCCACAAGTTCTTCTAATTAGGCATTACAAATTTCAAAGTCCTAATGCTGATCTGATGCTCTTAATATTGCTGCCTCAGAGCTATCCCTGTGTCCAATTAATAGGAGGTTGAAAAATAACTAGTCACATATTTCCAGTCTTTAAGGAATTCTTCCAGATTTGGTTTTTCCCTGCTCAACTCTATTCTTATTAAGTATAAAAAAGGAGATTGTTGCCAGCTGAGTTCCGTAGTCCAATTCCAATACTCATTCTGCAGATTATTTCTGCAGATTAATTCTAATGATTATTGCATTCTGTCACCTTCAAACTATCGCTATATCTTACCAATATATTTATATAAAGCTACATTACTTTCCCTGCGTTGCCCAAGAGATGGAAAACAGCATCTCTTTTGTTCTCTAGAATTCTCATTAAAAAAACAACAACTGTTTGCTCTATTCTGTTTCTGAATCTCTTTTTGACTTAAAAAATTACCATGAAAATATGCATATTTTTTTCAGATAGACTTTGGCATATCTGAACCTTCATGTGCATTTTTGGAAGCCTTTGCTTCAGGATATTTTTTTTCCTCCTCTGAGTGGAATTTCACAGAATATAAGCCATTTTTCCATCCCCATTTTTCTAAAGTCGGCGTTTCTCACCCATCTTTGATAGAGGTCTGAAAACCAAAGGATAATTATGTTCAGACTGGTGTGTTTGTTTGGGAAGCAAATGTGAACCAAATGCATTTTTCTTTCTCATTATTTGCTTGGTCTTCTTTGTTGCGCTTGACAAAATATAATCCTTTGGGATGTCACAGATTTTCCAAACCACCTTTCCTTCATTCAAAATAGGAGTCCCTTTGTCCTTGACAGCCACATGAATGATGATCAGGAAATAAAGCAAAAGACTTCATTGGCTACCTTTCCTAACAATGTTATTCCCCCATTTTTCACTCTCTGGCAATTGTCCTTTCCCCGCTCCCGCATCTTTGTCTAAAGTAGGGATGTCATCATGGCATCATCACATGATGTATTGGGACGTTTTTCCCCTTTGCTAAACCAGAGGTGGGTGCGGCCAGCACATAATGTATCCAGTCCACAAATCTGAGAGCCCTGATCTAAAGTCTCATGATTTTCCTCATCTTTTCTGTCCATGTGCAATTCCAAAACCTAGGAAGTATCCATCAACTGATTGGCCTATGCAGTTTCTTAACTCTTCCAAAGAAATGTATTCTGATTTTATATTGAAAAAGAAACACTTTTCTAATTGGTACTTCTTGAATTTATATGCAAATTTCATTATTAAAAAAAGAAAGAGGGAGAGGGAGAAAAATGCATATTTCTAGGTAAACAGTATTAACAAAATGGTATTAAAAAACCTGCAGATGTGTTTTTTGCTGGTTCTTTTCAAGTAGTATGGAAGTGGAATTAATCCAATTTTAGCAACCTTTGATTTTTTTTTTTTACATGTTGCTGTTTTTACCCTTTCAAATTTTGCTCTTCAAAAGTAATCACTTTCCAAAACTTCCGGTTTGCGTGGCTTCGGGGCAGCAGGAATTCGCGACAGCTCGCGATTCCTGCTGTGCTAGCCGTTGAGGTACCCCCGATCCAGATGGGTCAGGGGGATATGGCTGCCCTGTAGGGACAGCTGAAGATAGAGGGGAGTCGGAAAGGGAGGTGGGGGCATCGCAGACCCCCCCTTTCTCTGGGAAAACCCCTTTTTCCCAAGGCGGTGGAGCGGCGGTCAGCAATGGCCGCCACGAAGAAGCCAGCAACCGGGTAAGAACTGTGCTGGAGGAAGTGTGAAGAGTGAAAGTTCTGTCTGAGCCGGGTCAAGTAACACCTTTTAAATTGCCTGGAATTGAGCTGTTTGTTGCTGGAGGATACATTGTATCCCTAAGAAGAGCGAAAAGCGGCGGAGAAGCTGTTAAAGGGAATTTTTTTTTTTTTTTACTCTCCCACCCCACGGAAAAAGCAGAAATATTTGGATATATTAGACATTGAAAGTGGATTGTTTTGAAAGCTAAGATAAGAGACAAAGGGATTTTTGGACATTGAAAAATGTGAGAAATTGGAAAATCTCGGCTGGAGGTATGGATTTTTGATTATTAAAATTCTCATTGCAAGTGGGAAGGGAGAAAAAAAAAATTGGAGCAGAAGCTGAAAAAGGAGGAGATTGATTAGAAGTCTTTGTGGATCCCAAAAGAAGATATATGGTAATTGGACCTCTTTGATTAAAAATTAATTCAGAAAGAGAAAGAGAAGAAGGAAGAAAAGTATTAACTTTTGGAATTTTTTTTTCTTTTTTTAATTGCTTTTGATTGTCTTTGATTAAAAATTCTTGTGGTTGTTTTGGAAAAAGTTTCCCTTTTCATAATGGCATCGTCTGTGGATGAACTAGAGATTGAATATCAAAAATATAAAAAAGAAGATACTTTGGGCGCTTTGTTTCAATTCTTAGAAATGGCGTTATGTTCCTTTGAAAAGTTGATTACGCAGCAGAAGGACTGGGACAAGGAAGAAGAGGAAGAAGAAGCCATTTTTGATGAACAATGGGTCCCTTCTGGAGAGGAGGACAAAAAGGATAAGAAAAAGGGGATTTTAAGAATTATAAAAACAACCAAAAGAGAGAAAAATGAGCGAAAAGATGGAGGCAAGGTTAGAAAGCAAAGGAAAAGGAGCAAGAAAAGCGAAGAGAAAAAACAAAGGGGTAGAAAGGGCAAGGAGAAGAATAAGCAAGAGAGAAAGGGGGGGAGGAGAAGCCTTAATGTGGGGAAGCAAGACCTAAGGAAAAAAAGTTTATTTAGAGATAATGGGTGAATTTAATTTAGATTAAAAGAGGGATTCTGGAGGGTATATAAGAGTGTGTTTTTATATGTATATTTAGAATATAAAATTTATTATGTAATTTTAGAATTTTTTTTAAACAGAATCCCAAGAAAGATTGCTATATGTAGTATTTCTAAGTTAGGGTAATGAGTTATAGATGTTACTCCAATTGGTGTACAGGAGAAGTATAGTAAAAGAAAAAAAAGATGAATGGATAATTGGAAATAGAACAGACAAAGAATGTTATTGAAAATGGTAATAAGATATGGAAGGATAGATATGCTTTTTTTTTTGGATTTTGTGTATTGATAAAAGGCAATAAAATTTTAATTAATAAATAATTTGGATGGAAAAGAGAAGTAGGGACAAGATATGAAGTTAATATTATATGAAATATTGATATTATAATCTGGAAATGTTATGCTTTATTGGTCTATTATTATTATTTTTTCTTAGAAAAGAATTTATAAGCTGCTATGCCTTGATTTTTTGTGCATTGTTTTTATAAAACTGATAAAAATGGTTTTTATATTTATATATAAAAAAGAAAATGATAATAAGATTTGGAAGGAGATATGGGTTGAATATGATGTTTGAATTTGTGTCTGTGTAAAGAGTTTTAACCCGGGAACAGACAACCTTCAGAAAAGATCTTTTAGTTTTGTTTATGTTTTGTGTTTGTATGTTTGTGTATTGTGCTTATGGTAAAACTAACAAAATTTGTTTTTTATATATATAAAAAAAGGAAAGAATCAATAAAACCTTGGAGGAATGCTAGACGAGAATAATTTATACAAGCCAGAAAGAAAAGAATATGATGACTATAAAATGGATAAATATGGAAGAGAAATGAAATTGAATAGGAGTAAAGAGAAAAAATGAGAAACTTGCTGAAAGATGTTTGTGTGTCCATATGGAGATGGGATAAATTGGAATTATGCTGTATAAAAATAATGTTTTGTTTGACTTGTAAGGATTTACAATGTTAAGAGGTTTTATGTGTTTATGTATTTAATGGTTAATGATGTGTTGTTTTATCTTTAAAATTAATAAAAATTTGTTTCAAAAAAAAAAAAAAAGTAATCACTTTCCCATAAAGACTTAGTTTTTGCTTCTGTGCTGGATTAAAGCAATCATCTAAAATCCCTACCTGAACTTTTAAATACAGCTCCAAAGAAGTCTAGCTGGGATATTTATAAAAACAATAAAGGTGGGATACAAACAAACAAATAAATAATAAATACATTACAGTATTAAGGTTCACCCCAAAGAAAGATCTGTCTTCCCCTCCCCATTTTAAAACGGATGCTGTAGCTTTTTCTTCATTGTTGGAGTCTCATAAACCCAGTCACTGCCAATTTAACAAGTGTTTGATCCTACACTTATATATAGACAATAGAAAAGTGTCTATATATAAACCAGCAATTGCTACTCAGGATCTGCATCCCGTCTGCTGCAGCTGCCAAAAAAGCCAATGCCATCCTAAGTTTTGTGAACAGAGGGATAGTATCAAGATTGCATGAAACGTTAGTACTGCTTTATACTGCTTTGGTGAAATCACACTTGAAATATTGCATTCGGTTTTTGGTCACTAAAATACAAAAAAGGTTCTGAGAGTCTAGAGCAGGGTGTCAAACTCATGGCATCACGGCATCGTCACATGATGTATCAGGACTCCCCCCCCCCTTTGTTAAACCGAGCATGGGTGTGGACAATGTGTGGCGCACCCAACCCATGGGCTAGGAATTTGACAGCCCTGCTCTAAAAAGAGGGCAAAGAAGAGCAACAAAGAGGATCAGAGGGCCTGGGGACTGAAATGTACAATAATGGTTGCAGGAGGGGTGGGATTCTACCAGTTCGCACCTATTCTCTAGAACCAGTTGTTAACATTCTAAGCAGTTCGGAGAACCGGTTGTTAGAAGAAATTACTGGCCTAATCCTGTAAGGAAGGCAGGAAGGAAACATTCTGGTGTTGCTTACAGAAACTGCCTCTCCATTAACCCTTATTACATTCTTGGCAGGACTAGACTTCCTGTCTCAGGAACTTCTCTGGAATTTTCTTTCCCTCCTTTTCTGGTACTTTGTTTGTGTGGAGTGACCATTCAAAGTTACAATGGCCCTGAAAAAAGTGACTTATGACCGTTTTTCACAATTACGACTGTTGCAACATCCCCACAGTCATGAGAGGCCAGGCGAGGAGATGCATGCCTTGATGTGAGTGATTTTTTTTTTTTTACATTTGATTTGATTTGTCAGTCGCTTACAAGATACAGGTAGAAGAAAACATAGTTTTGAACACATGAGATAGATACTTATAAGAAAAATAAAAAAAAACAATAGGACAGGAACGGTAGGCATGTTGGTGCACTCATGCATGTGCCCTACAGGCCTCTTAGGAATGGGGTGAGGTCAATAGTAGACAATCTAAGGTTAAAGTTTTTGGGGTTTGGGGAAGAAACCACAGAGTCAGGTAGAGTATTTCAAACATTGACCACTCCGTTGCTGAAGTTGGCCACACCCAGCCAATAACATGACCACCAAGCCATGTCCACCCAATAACATGACCATCAAGCCATGTCCACCAACTAAGCCACGCTCACAGAACCAGTTGTTAAGAAATTTGAACCCCACCCCTGGGTTGCAGGAACTGGGTATGCATGGTTTAATGAACAGAAAGACCAGGGGTGACATGATAACTTTGTTCCAATACCTCAGGATCTGGAAAAGAGTCTCCAAAGCACCTGAGGGCAGGACAAGAAGTAAGAAATAAAAAATTATCAAGGAGGGATCTGTTAAGTTCTGGGCATGGGCGCAAAGAATGGAGACGAGACATCGGACGGTGACTTCAACTTTTTATTTAACAAGAATGAACGGAGCAAATATCTGGGCAGCAGTAGTTCTTTTATACAGCTTGCTGCCGTCAAACAACCAATGAACTGAATCTATCGCTTTCACAAGCATCCAATCAGGGGTTCCCGTTAACAGCCAATCAGACTGGCCAAACCTGACCAATCACAACTCGCTATTCATGGGCCAATGAGAATTGCAGGATTACAAGCCTGCTGTAAGACGAAGCTGTTGAGGGTTGTATCGCTGCATTGGTTTAATCCATAACACCCCTTCCCCCTTGGTTCTGTCTGAGGGGTGGGGTGACATATTCTTGCAAATAGGCAGGCCGCTTCATCTGTCTGCTCGTTCTGCGCTGTTCCACTGGGTTCTGTTCTGGTTCTGCCCCTGGCTCCGGTGGGCTGTCAGCTGGGCTGGATAGTGAAGACTGTGGTTCCGGGTTGCCCTCATCAGCACTGTCTTCCGGGTTCCCTGAATCTGCCTCCGTCGCAGTGCTGTCACATGGCGAGGCCACTTCCTGGCTCGGTTCTCCCTCGGATGGTGAGTATCCCCTGGGCTGTTGGGTTTCGATTTCTTCTTCATCCTCCTCCATGTTCCTTCCCCCCCCCCAGCTAAAGGTTCTGGCACTAATCTGGAATGGAGTTGGTCTATGTGGCGTTTCCACATCTTACCGTCGGCCGTTTGTAGGCAATAGGATCGGGGTCCTGTAAGTTGTGTTATTGTCGCGGGGACCCACAATGGGATGCCCGAGAAGTTTTTTGCAAACACAGGGTCCCCTTTCTGGAATGCCCAATACTTGCTGCTGGATCCCAGGGATTGTTCTGGCGTGTGGTTTGGGTGGAGGTGATCGAGATGTGAGCAAAGTTTCTGGCCCATCAGGAGTTCTGCTGGGGTTTTGTTCATGGTGGTGTTTGGGGTTATGTGTTGGATAAAAAGCATTCAGTTTATTTTGTCGTCAATGTCACCGTGGTCTATTTTGTGCAGGGTCTGCTTTACAAATTGAACCATTCACTCAGCCCTACCATTGGCTGCAGGGTGAACTGGCGATGTTAAAGCATGGCGGATGCCCCGATCTGCCAGGTATTGTTCAAATGGCAGGGCAGTGAATTGGGGGCCATTATCTGAGACAAGGACATCAGGAAGTCCATGGGTAGCGAATAGTTTATTCAGTTTTTTAGTGACTGCGTCTGTGGTGGTGCTTTCCATTTTTTGGACTTCAAGCCAGTTTGAATAGGCATCCACTGTTAAGAGGAAAGTGTGTCCTCTTGTGGGTCCCGCAAAATCAATGTGGATACGGGACCAAGGACCCAAGGCGTTTCCCACTGAGTTGGGGGAGTCTTTAGAGGAGCGGAGTGAGTCTCCTGGCATTTACTGCATTTTGCTACCCAAGTCTCTATTTGTCTATCTAAACCAGGCCACCATGCATAACTCCTGGTCAGTGCCTTCATCCGCACGATGCCTGCATGTCCCTCATGCAGCATTTTCAATACCCTATATTGCAACTTCTCCGGGACTATGACTCTGTCTCCCCATACTATGCAACCTTTCTGGGAGAATAGTTCTGTTTGACGATTCTTAAATGGCTTGAACATGTCATCGGTTGCACTGACCGGCCAACCACGTTCTACCCAGCCGAGGACTCATGCCAAAACAGGGTCCTTTTTTGTCTCTAAGGCTATGTCTCGAGCGGTTAATGGTGACGATTTGAGGGTTTCGATTTGTAGTACGGTTACGGTTGGAGCAGGGTCCTCTATAATGTCTGGTAGTGGAGAGCAGCTCAAAGCATCAGCATGGGGAATGGTTTTCCCCGGGCGATGTTGCAATCGGTAATCGTAGGCGGCTAAAAATTTTGACCAACGTGTCATTCTTGGTGATAAAATATGGGGAGTTTGTTTCCTGCCAAAATCCCAAGTAGCAGCTTGTGGTTTGTAATTATGGTAAAGGGTCTCCCATATGCATATTCATGGAAGCGTTTAATTGCGGTTACTATAGCAAGGGCCTCTTTATCAAGTTGACTATAGTTCTTTTCGATTTTAGACAAAGTTCTCAAAAAGAACGCAATGGGTGCCTCATTTCCATTTGGTAGGACATGGCTTAAGATGGCTCCTACTCCAAATGGTGAGGCATCACAGGTAACCATCAAAGGGAGAGTCTCGTTGTATTGCATTAATACAGCATCGGAGGTTAAAAGGTCTTTTATCTCTTTGAATGCTTTCTCTTCACGCCGTCCCCAAACCCAAGGAGCCTTTTTATCGAGAAGTCTATGTAGGGGTTCGGCTACGGTTGCCTTTTGGGGCAAGAAAATGTTATAAAAGTTAATGAGTCCCAGGAAGGCTTGAAGGTCTGTCTTATTCCTAGGTCTCGGGGCTTTTTTGATTGCGGTTAGTGTTTTTTCGGTGGGGTGGATTCCCAGTCTGTCGAGAAGGTATCCCAGGAACTCCACTCTCTCCATACAAAGTTGACACTTGTCTCGTTTTACCTTAAGACCCGCGTCTTTGAATTTCTGCAGTACTTTTCTGAGTCATTGTACTAATAACTCTTTAGTCGGGGCAGCTATTAGGACGTCGTCAAAATAAGGCACAACGCCTTTTATGCCTTGTAATAGTCTCTCCATTAAACTTTGGAAAATGCCCGGCGCCACGCTTACTCTGAATTGGAGTCTATTGCACTTAAAAGCGCCTCTATGTGTAACTATTGTCTGGGCTTCTGCAGCTGCTGCGTCCACAGGGAGTTGCTGGTATGCTTGAGCTAAATCCAATTTCGCAAATATTTTTCCGTCACCCAGGGAATGAAGAAGGTGTTGAACCACTGGTACTGGATAAGCGCTCTGTTGAAGAGCATGATTTAGGGTGGCCCGATAGTCCCTGCAAATTCTTAACGAACCATCTGGCTTCATGGGCATTACTATTGGGCTTTCCCAATGGGCGTGGTCAATCGGTTCCAATACGCCCTGGGCTATCAGTTTATCTAGCTGCTCGTCGATTTTAGGTTTTAAGGCAAAAGGTACTCGATGGGGCTTAAGCCGAATGGGAGCTACATTGGGGCTGAGATTAAATGATATAGTACTTGCCTAATGTTCCTGTGAACACGTCCTGGAATTCCTGGATGAGAGTCTCTTCCTAGTCGTCATTTCTGGTATGGTGTATGCCGGCTAGTTCAATTCCGAGTGGGGTGAACCACTGTAACCCTAACAAGCTGGGTTGGTCACGATCGATGACAGTCAGGGGAAGCGTTGTTGTGCAGTCCTTAAATGATACTTGGACGTTGCTGGAACCAACAACTGGGATTCTGTTTCCCTGATAGTTTTTCAGGATGATTCGCTGCATGCTGAGGCCCTGGTGGGAAATGGCAGGGATCAGCTGTTTGATGGTTTTCCCGGATACCATCGATAGGGATGATCCCGAATCGACTTCCATCACACATGGTCGATTCTTAATAGTAACCCTTATGCGTATCTTTCTTGCATAGAACGATGAAGCGTGGCCGATGATAATGGTTTGGTGGGCCTCTTCTCGTCTCGTTGAAAAGGCAGGTGCTTGGTTTCTGTAGTAGTAGTGGTTGTTCCATTGGTGGTTCAGACGGTCCCGGATCTCAGGAGGTTTGCCTATCTCCCGACAGGGGTTGTTCTCCCTTCTGTTGGGACTGGACTCTCATCTGCTTCTGCAGACCTTCACGATGTGGCCTTTTTTTCCGCAGTTACGGCACAGTGCATCGAGGAATTTGCAGTCCGATCGCGGGTGGTTTGTCCCGCAACCTGCACATTGGCGCAGACGTCGCTGGTTCCTTTGCTCTTGTTCCGAGCAGAGCCAGTTGACCTCCTCTTCATCACTGTCTGAGGATGACTCGAGGTCTTTGTGGTGGGTAGTGGTAGCGTGCTTCTCAGTGGCAAGTGGGACCTTGTCGGCGAGTTGGCGAAGTGGTGCGTTCGCTCAGTGCATTCGAGTGGCTGACTTCCTGGTTGCTTCTGCAGCAGTATCATCGGCGATGACATCTGTAAGGCTGATGTTGCCTTTCGCCATCAGCTTACTCTGGACGTGCGGTGCATTTAATCCCAGAACTATTCGGTGTTTTAGGGCTTCCTCTAAGTTTGCAAAACCACAAAGGCCTTCTAGGTTCCAGAGGTCGGCTACGAAATTACCAATGCTCTCGTCCTTCCGTTGGTCCCTCTGGTAAAATTCATGTCTTCGTATCAGTGTAGGTACTGCGGGTGCATAATGGGCCCTGAGGATTGGAGCGAGGGTGTCCCAATCCATGGTCTTCACTTCCGCCGGTTTTGCTAAAGCTTTAGCCATTTTGAAAACGGCGGGGCCGCAATGAATCAGGAACACCAGTCGTTTCTTGCCAGGTGTAGCATCTTTTAAATTGTTGGTATCCAGGAACATCTGGAAGCGGTCTATATACGAGTCCCATTCTTTGGTTGCTGGGTCGAATGGAGCGGGTGGTATGGCGCCACTGGTCATCTTGCCATCTGTTGCGTGCACTCTTTTGCCACGTGCTCTGTCTTTGTCCGATGTGTTCTAGTCAGCTCTATCGTCTCCGCATCCCATCCTTGTCGCCAGTGTTAAGTCCTGGGCATGGGCGCAAAGAATGGAGACGAGACATCGGACGGTGACTTCAACTTTTTATTTAACAAGAATGAACGGAGCAAATATCTGGGCAGCAGTAGCTCTTTTATAGAGCTTGCTGCCATTAAACAACCAATGAACTGAGTCTATCGCTTTCACAAGCGTCCAATCAGGGGTTCCCATTAACAGCCAATCAGACTGGCCAAACCTGACCAATCACAACTCGCTATTCATAGGGCAATGAGAATTGCAGGATTACAAGCCTGCTGTAAGACGAAGCTGTTGAGGGTTGTATCGCTGCGTTGGTTTAATCCATAACAGGATCCAACCTAGAACTAACAAGAAATTTCCTGACAGTTAAAACAATTAATCAGTGATTTAACTCCAGAACTGATAGGTGCTCCATGACTGGAGGTTTTTAAGAAGGGATTGGACAAATGATTGTCCAGAATGTTACAAATTCTCCTTGTTGAGCAGGGTTTGGAACCAGATCTGCAAGATCCCTTCCAATTCTGTTATTCTGTATCTCTGAATGTCATTCTCTTACCAACTATATGAGACGAGGCAAACTCAATTTAGCGGGCATAATTCTGTTAGACTTGGCATCTTTCTCTTTTTGATCCTCTGTAGGATACTGAATGCTGAGCAAGAGATTGATAAACATTATAGCTTCCAATTAAGCCATTATACGTGATTAATCGTGCTTTATAATTTTATGTTCTCTCATATATTTTATATGGAAAGTATTCTTTCTGTTGCATTGTTCTGTATCACTGACATTTACCAGTGTAATTTGCCAATATTTTTCCTCTAATGAAGCTGTTTAAATATATCTTTCATATTTTCTCCTTTATCTTTTCTGTTTAATGTTTTTTTCTTTTAATATTTGTTATTTTAATATGTTTAATATATTGTAATATAGGATTTATTACTCCCATATGAAACATGAAAATTTGCCTTAATTCCATCAAAAACAATGATCTAGAATTAGATGACTGGAGAATACTTTACTTCAATCTAACATCAACTACAATGATGGGCTGAAAATTCTGCCTTATTTCTCTTAATAAATAAATAAATAAGAACTATGAAGACGTTAGTGACCTCTTAGTGACGAAAGTTCAACCTTTATCTTTGGCTAAAGGACTTGACAAAGAAAATTAATTTTTTTAAAAAGTGGTGTATCATCAAATGAATTAGACATTGACCTTATCGAAGGAGTATCTGGACTGACTGTTTTGGGATCATCACAGAAGCTTGGATTTTTCATTGAGAGAAAGCATTATTTTTGAGATCTCACTACTGCCAAGCCATGATTCCAAAAAATAAATATTAAAAAAAAAATCACAGAAAGATTTTTTATTAAAATTTAAACATAAAAAGTCAAAAACCTAATACAAAGTAAGAAAATAGAAAAAAATTAAAAATTAAAATGCAGAGAAAAACAAACACAAAGATAAAGCTATATAAAGAAATGACTTCCCCGCCATCAACAAGCACAAACAATTTAAGTAGCTTATCATCTTCTCTGACATTTCAAAAAAATATCTGTTTCTTTCATTTCATCCCTTATCTAAATTTTTGATATATGTTTTTAATGAAACTTTAAACAAGAAAATAAATATTAATCAAAACTGATATAAAGTAAGGAACAAAAAAGAAAAAAAATGCAAATTGAACTAAAAGAAAAAACATATAAAGAAGTAACCTCTAATATCCTTTATTGCAGTTTAATAAAATAACAGAGTTGGAAGGGACCTTGGAGGTCTTCTAGACCAATCCCCTGCTTAGGAAGCAAACCCTATACCATTTCAGACAAATGGTTATCCAATCTCTTCTTAAAAGCTTCCAATGTTGGAGCATTCAGTTATAATTACAAATATATTTTAAGCTCTGTCTCTAAAATTATATTACTTTTCTTTCTATAATGTAGCCTGTTTAATCATCAAAGTCATAGATCACAAGTTCATTGCTTTCATTTTTATGCATAAAGTCAACAATGAATATAGATAATGTTTTTTCTCTAATCAGAAGAGTCAATTTAACTATTTCAGCAAAATTTGTCAACTTCACCAACCATAGTGGGTTGCATCAGAACTTTCCATCTTGATGCATACAGTAATCTTGGTGCAGTATTAATATATGAAAATAATTTCCATGGCATTTTTGTATTTATCTATTTTCTATTTATTACTATTTATTACTTGCTCCAGAGAGTTATAAACACAGCACAAAAAATCACTGGTTGCTCTCTTTCTTCTTTGGAAGAGATTGCGAAGACCAGACTCCTCTCTAGAGCACTAAAAGTCTCCACAGACCATTCTCATCCTGGACATTCATATTTCAAACTGTTACCATCAGGGAGATGTTATATCTGCTATATTAGCATACTCCAAAACTTGACACCTGATTGGTCCGCACGGACCGCAACCAGATTGGTTGACTCAGCGGCTGTGATTGGAGCGTTAGGAATCTACCACGATTGGCCGAGCCGATCGCGGGAGATTCAAACACTATCATTAGCCACCAAGCCGGGAGCAATCCCTATATGAAGGATTGCTGCAGCTCCAGTTTTCTTGTACTGAGCTGAACCAAAATAAAGAGCTGAAAGTTACTATGGTCTTTTGTCTCTCTGGGAACCGATCCACCCTGATCTAACACTGGTGACGAAAGTGGGATGGTGGGACAAAAGACCAACCAAGCACGTGGCAAATCGGCACAGCGCAACAGACAGCATGGCTGGCAGTACCTCGCCACCCGCACCCTTTAACCCCGCTGCTGAGGATTGGGAATCTTACACCGATAGATTCCAAATGTTCCTCGAATGCAGCAACCTCAAGGATGCCAATAGCCAAAAGAAAAGGGCCGTATTCCTAACACACTGCGGGCCCGCCGTGTTCAAGATGGCCAAAGCCCTGGTCAAACCGGCTGACGTCAAGGAGATGAACTGGGCTGATCTTGAGCCCAAACTACAAAATCACTATGCCCCCACCATGCCCATCCTCATCCGGTGGCACGACTTCTACCAGCAGGACCAGCATGAGGGTGAGGGGCTCAGCGACTTTGTGGCAGCGCTGAGGGATCTTGGAGGCCTGTGTGACTTCACTGACCTGGACGAGGCCCTGCGAGACCGCATCATCCAAGGACTCCGGGACCCCATCCTACAAAGCCTGCTCATGGCAAAAGGTGACATTTCCCTCACCGATGCCCTTGCCGATGCCACTGCCGCCAAGGCGACCCACAAATCGGCAGCCCAGATGCAGCAAACGAGCATAGCAGACTGTCCAGATGACCTGACACCAGAGAAACATGCTAAGACCGGCTAGTGGGAAACCATCACCACCCACCACGGCGACATCGACTCCTTCTCGGAAACCGAGGATGAGGAGGAGGAGATCCATGGCTGTAGACAGCATGGGAACGGCGGGAACCGAGGGGATGTAAGTCGAGGTTCCAATGTGCCAGCTGCGGAGGTGATCACCCCCACTCAGAATGCCATTTCCTCAAGGCCATTTGCCGGCATTGCGAAAAGCGGGAGCATATCGCCAAAGTGTGCCAGAACAAAAGGAACTACAGCCCCCAATGGCGAGACGGCACCCCCACCAAGCCCAGAGACTGCCACACGGAAAGCCACTGGAGCCGAGAGGGCCGGAGCAAGCGACTCAGCGAGGCAAGGCAGAAGGAGGTGACCCACCAAATGGTCATCATCGGCCATTCCTCCACCATCAATGCCAGAAAGGTACACGTGATGGTGGGTATTGAAGACCAACCATGCGAGATGGAGGTTTTCTGGTGCACAATGAACCAAAATAAAGAGCTGAAAGTTACTATGGTCTCGTGTCTCTCTGGGAACCGATCCACCTCGATCTAACATTATAGGTGTCTTAAAATGAGGACTAATAGACTGAGAAACAGTTTATTTTCTGAGGCAATAATTGTCTTGAATCAAATAGTGCATTTGTGATTTAGTCCTATGTATATAGTGGCATTTTTAAACTATTTAACTTACTAAATGTTTTAGACTAGGTTTTAGACTAAGTATTATTGTTGTTATTGTTATTATTTTAATTTTTAAATATTCTGTAGTGTGATTGTGATGTGATGTTTGGGGCACTGTGCTGGAGGAGCTTTCAAATTTCATTGTATTGTGGAATGCAGTGACAATAAAGGTATTCTATTTTATTCATTCTATTCAATTGAATATCGACCTTTAAAATCCTCTGTATCTAAGTATGCACTTGGATCCAAATTTTACACACCCACAAAGCATGATAAAATATCCCTTCATGTTAATTTCCTAGATATATTTTAAGTACATACATTCCAGATAATTTCTCTGGCCTCGCTTAAACAAATGATGTCTTCTTTCCATTTCTCATCTCTCTTTCATTTATTAAAAAAAAATAATTATTCAATCCTAATCATCAAAAATCCACTGACTTACCAGAAATAACATATATATTAAACTTTAATCAAATAAGGGGACTTCCAATAACATAAGAATCAATGCCTACAAAATGCTGTATTGTAATTAAGATAGAACATGTAGAAACCAACAACTAATCCAATGTCAAAGCCATTCATAATTTCAAATTTTATCTCTATTCTTCCTAACTTTCAAAAGAATATGGATAGAAAAAGATATTAGCATGAACAAGATGAAAGAAGCAATCTGGAAAAATAACACTAGTCTTGTCTGGAAAAAATAAATTTTGGACACCAGCTGAGTCTTTTTCTGGGGAAGACATTCTATGAAGAAGAGATTTTATTTTTGCTGCTATTTTACCTGATGAGATATTCAGATAAAGGCTCTGATTATGATCTTAGAATGGAGAGATCCACTTAACCCTTTCTCCATCTTTTGACAGTCTCCTAAATTCTGTGCTTTGAAACCAAAAACCAAAAGTAATTTTAGATAAAAAATAAAATGCACTGACAACTACTGATAGAGAAAGATCCAAAATGGAAGAATAGATTAAAAAGATGGCAAAGTTTGCAGAAATGACCATACTGACTTGGGTTTTTTTTATCAAAGAGGAACAATAATGAGTTTATGGAAACACTTTATGGATGTTTTGCTTGCTGAAAATGATCTGATCATCTGATTGGCCATTAACAGGCCATTAACAGGCCATTCCTATTGGTTAACGGAGCTAGCGCTCCAGGTTTGCTATTGGTTGAATAGTTAATAAGTTGCCTATATAAGGAAGGCTATAGCAGCCCTCCAGTTTGAGCTGTCACAATATGTAAATAAAGAGTTTGAAGTTCACTGTTTCTACCAGCTTGTCTCCATCATTCGCACCCATGCTCCAGACTTAACACCTGCAGCATTACCCAACCCTCTCTCCCTTCACCAAAGCCACCTCACAAATGGGCATCACAACCGGGAAGGCTCAGTACCAGCAGGATTCTGACTGCCACATGAAATGCTGGCTCATCTCTCCACCGAATGTTACCTATTTATCTACTTGCATAGAATATGCTTTTGAAATGCTAAGTGGGCCAGAAGCTGAAGCAAGTGACGGGAACTTATCCCATTACACAGTGCTAGGACTCGAACTGCTAGAACAAAGACCATCGCCAGCATCATTAAGCCACTGAGCCACTACTCAAAAATTAAATATATCCCATATTTCCAAAACCAAAAAAGTAACAGAGCAGAAATGGAGGGGGAAAAGCTTAATGGGATTCCTATTAGCTTGGGGATAATCTAGAAGGAAATCCTTGCCTATATCATAGAATCATGACTTCCAAAAGAGGGGATATTTTTACAAGAGTTTTGTCTGAAGATCTTTATGTCAGGACAAGTTTATTACAAGAAGATAAATCTTTAAATAATCAGCCTCAAGGCATTTAAAACTTTAAGCAACCAAAACACACACCCTGAACTGTGCCTGGAATTGGCAATCTTGCTAAGCTTTTTATATGGGCACGAAATGATCTGATAATTATCATCACGATCATTTGAACCAGTTTGGTATAGCGGTTAAGACATTAGGCTAGAAACCAGGAGGTTGTGACTTCTAGTTCCCCTGAGGCATATAAGTGCCATATCTCACACAGCAAACCGTTCTAGTTGTACTACAGAGGTAAGGCATTTTCTCAGGCCTAGGAAGGAGATAAACCACTTCTGAAATTTTGCCAAAAAAACTGCAGGGACTTGACCAGGAAGTCTCTAAGAGTGAATAGTGGCCCAAATAATAATATGATTTGGCTATCACGCAATATTGCATAATGACTGATAGCCAACTGCTACATTTTGCCACAATTGACATTTATTGATCTTCCCATTAATTCCTATAGAAAATGCTTTACAGTTGCCTGATCATGATACAATCAAGGATTACTGTAATCTGATCTGATTCACCAGAATTTGAACAGACTGTATATTGCAAACAACCTAAGGATGTCCATGTGTTTCCCAGAAGGTGGAATCATTTATGCTTACTCAGAGATATATGTACCCCTCCTTTCCTCCTGCTCTAAATACACCTGCATGCGATGTTCCCATTTGGCTGAGTTCAGCAACAATTGGAGATTCACAACAAAGGAACTCACTTAGGTCCTTTTTCAAATCATATCACAAGCCTCCTGACAACTCCATTCTGCATTCTTTTTCTTACTACTCTCTTCCCTTGCCAATATATAGAACAGGGGTCTCCAACCTTGGCAACTTTAAGACATATGGACTTTAACTCCCAGAGTTCCTCCTCCAGCAGTCACGCCTTATGCCTTATGCCCAATATCTAATTGGGCAAGCATATTAAAGGAAGTAGCATCTTATCAGGCTTCTGTAATACATCTACAGAACCTGATTAATCCTAAAATTGTAATTAACCTCATTCCAAGTCACAGAACTCCTTTGTGAAAGCAACTATCCATCTATGCTATGGATATCTATCTATGTGACTTTTCTTGATCACAAATTTCCATACATAAATATGTAAAAGAGTTCTTTTCAGGTGGGGATGGGGAGTAGAATGTCTAACTTCTTAGCATCAGAGGTGTTAATTATACTGTATAAGAAATGTTCTGATGGTCATTTCAAAAAATCCTTTCTTAACGAGCACCTAGAAGCCAAGAGGAATACACGTGCCAAAATTCAAGTTTATAGACTTCACAGTTCTGGAGATTTTTTGATGAGTGAGTGGTATTTGCTTTTATAAATAGATAGATGTAAAATAACAAAACAGAAGAGAATATATATATATAATTTCTATCCTATCCTATCCTATCCTATCCTATCCTATCCTATCCTATTCTCTCTCTCTCTCTCTCTCTCTCTCTCTCTCTCTCTCTCTGTGTGTGTGTGTGTGTGTGTGTGTGTGTGTGTGTATGTGTGTATGTGTGTTGTCCAGCACAAGAACATGGTGATTTCATACAGAGGGAAAATTGTAACTTTTCTTCTATTACTGAGTACTGTACAGAGATTGCTACTTGGGGCAATCATTTTCGTTCATTTGTCTTAAGACTCTGTAGAGCCGATAGATTGTGTCTGGGTGTGCAATTTAAAACAAAAACAAAAACAAAAAACCTGGGAAGTAGGTTTAGACTTCCTTTCTCATTGGTATGATGCTCCCAGTTAAGATTGGGGACTGCACTCTTACAGACAATAAAATCAAAAAATAGATCAATACAATCAGCAATTTACATACCATCCAATTCCAGGTTTGTAACAGGGAATATATCACTTTCATTTCAATTTGGTCAAAGGTTCTGTGCCCAGCCTGGCACCAGAATGAAATCACTGTGAGGAGGTCCTTCCCAAGAGGACTCTGCTTACCAATCCACTCTACTAAGTTCTAGCATCCCAGAACCCCAGTAATTATAGACTAGGGGTTCCCAACCTGGGGTGCTCGCACCCCCTGGGGGTGCAAGACGATATTCCAGGGAGTGCGAGGAAAGTCCAGGTAAATAATAGGATATTGGCTATATGTTGGCATTTTTTACTTTTTTTTGTAATGGATTAACTTTGTTTTCATTTTAGAGCTAAGTATCATTATTTAGTGGCCGTCACATACATAGCTGAAGAGATTCAATCCTACCATATTTACCGTGTTCAGTAGTTCCTAAAGTCTAAATTTCAGGGGGTGCAAGGTTCGAGTGAAATTTCTTTAGGGGTGCGGGGTGAAAAAAAGGTTGGAAACACTGATATAGACAGTAAATAAATCTGGCCACAAGAGCCATTCCACAGTACTGGTCCAGGATCCTCTGAAGAAAAAAGGGTGTCATGTTTTTAAAGTCTATATTTTAAATCCAAGCAAGGTACTCACAGCATTGGTTAGGCCGAGACCTTCTCCAGGAGCTCTTTGTTATAGAGAAGTTGGAGATTATTCTAGAACTTTTTCCTTATCTCTGCTATTTTTCTGCCCAAAGAAGCACAGGGAAGCATTTTGTAAAAAAACAAAACAAAAAAAACCTTGCAGTAGAGCCATTGAAGGTATTCAACTGAACTGGGTTAATGTCCTTTAATGTGTCTACCAGCCCTGCTATTTTCATCCCATTCTGCCAAAGAAGAACCATTTTAAGAAACTTTGATATATCTCTATTGTTATCTACAGAACTTACTTTAAAAAAAAAAATCTAATCTTAAAGCTCCCCAAATGGAATTGGGCTGCCCTTGGATCTCCTATACAATTTCAAATCAAAGGGAAGAAAGGCTTCCTTAAATCTTGACTCTCCCATTGGAATCAAATCAAGCATGACTCTCACAAATCACTTGCAACCTTTCTTCCTGGCATGTAGTCATAAGTGCCAATCCTGTCCCCCCAGTACACCGAGGTCTCAAAACAGACAAAATGGTGGCTGTGGCAGTGTGATCCGAGTTCTCCTTTCCTACATTTATCAATATCACACACACAGATATACAAAAGGACAGATTTCTTTTTACTGTGCTGCTGTTACCACCATTTTGCCTGTTTTAATCCCACCATGAATGTTTTATAGCAATAGCACTTAGACTTATATACCGCTTCATAGTGCGTCACAGTCCTCTTTAAGAAGTTTACAAAGTCGGTCTATTGCCCCAACAATCTGGGTCCTCATTTTACCAGCTGCATAAGGAGAGAAGGCTGAGTCAACCCTGAGCCTGATGAGATTCGCCGGCAATTGGCACTCACCAGAAACAGCCTGCAGTACTGCATTTTGTCATTGTAGGGAGTGAAGATATTGTCGGTGACTGAGAATACATTTGCAGGGATTGAATCTATTGTTCTGTGTGCAATCAACTAATTTCCAGAGCCCCCGTGTTCACTCATCCCAAATGTATTGTCAGATGAGTTTACAGAATGCAGTGATATGTGGCTATTTATGGCCTTCTTTTCAATTACTCTCTGAATCTCATTTCTTTCTCTTTGGAGTCACATTCCCCTTTCCCCGCACAAATGCATAGATGGGTGTAAATAGCTTGCACAGTGACATTCATGGTTTTTAAAGAGCTACCATCTGTTCTGTTGCTTCTCTTGGGATTAGCGACTCAGTAGAACACGGGATTTAGCACTTGGCAGGATTCTTGGGAAGGGCTGCAGGGATCCTCTTGCAGCACACAAGGAGGACTGAATTATAGAGATCATCCTTTCAAAAGTGGCCATCCGCTCTCGCCATATTCATGGGTAAGAGGGAAGTATCCCTGAATGAATGAAAAAGGGGAAGGCAATAGGATAATGTTTCTAAGATGCCCAGATTAATGTTTGTAAGACAACCTAAGTCACCTCCAGAAGAGATGGGCAGAACATTAAATAAATGAATGAATGAATGAATGAATGAATGAATGAATGAATGAACGGTGCTGCTATCTCCTTCTTCTCATCAGTCTCATCATGACAATTAGGAGAAATGCTGATGAATACTATATCTATCTATCTATCTATCTATCTATCTATCTATCTATCTATCATCTATCTATCCTCTTTATTGCTATCTCTATCTATTATCTATCCAGCCAGCCAGCCATCTACATACCTTTAATTCAAAATATAATTTTTGAGTCTCACAACATATTTTTTTTTTTTGAAAAGAATTTTATTAATTTTCTACAAACAAACAAGACAAACAATGTTCTATGTCCGTCATGGACTAACTGTGTATGGATCTAAGGAAAGTGGCTAATTGGGTGAGGTTCTTATAATAGTGCAGTTATTAAACCATTGTCTTTCTGAGCAGATTTCTTTCAATGCCTCTATTTCAGTGGGGAAAGGTGAGATTCTATCAGAAGGTCTGATGTTTACCACAATAGATTAAGTATTATTGTGCTGATTTTTCTTATGAATTCTCTTTGGGCGGAGGGGAGAAAGGAAAGGGGGGCTAATCACCTGTTGTCTTTAATACCAGAAGAGGTTATTTGTGGCCACAGATGCAGCCCACAGCACCCCAATTGCATTTGCAGCCTCCCAAAACCTCAAGATTGCAGCACTGAATTTTTGTTGCAAAGGCAACATTTTAATGATATGATCTTTTCCTTTCTATTCAAGATTGACTGCTTAGTGTTGCTGGGAATTGGGCAGCATATAAATTTAACTAATCAATAATAATAAAAACACTCAAAAGTTAAAATTTATATCTGGTGATTTATGGTGAGAGCTGGGAACAGTTTTCTTCCCAAGATCTGCTGTTCATATTCCTCATATTATTCAGCTCTCTCAAAATTGCTCACAGAAGCCATTTTCTGTGGGCTGTGTTAAGAATATGGATAGGAATTGTTTGCTTCATGAGGCCTCATCCCCAAAATTAATCCCTGCAACACTCCCAGAATTTGGTACTGTCCCTGAACAAAAGTCACTTAAATACTAAGCAGAAGAACAAATATGTACATCCTACAACCGTCCTTGTACAATATGATAATATTTCCTATATTCCTTGGTATGGTAGGGTTGAGGAAGAAACAATCATACCAAAGTGGCCAATAGAATAAAATGGATTGAGAAGGCGGAGCTTCGTTGCCGCGATACAGCTGAGATCTCGGGGATCCGAGATCACAGCTGATATCTTCGCCCCTGATCGGTCCCAACGGACCTAAACCGTCTCGTAGTGACGGTGACAGTAAGGGGTGCATTCTGTAGATTCCAGGGACATCGCAAGTCCCTGGTCGATCCAGAAGAAGCCCTTTTGCCAACGGCGGAGAGGCAGCCATTAGGCTGCTGAAGCTGGGACAGCTCTGGAAGAACGGGATAGAAAGAAGTGTATCGGCTGGTGAGAATCTTTTTTTTTTTTGCTTGGGACTCAAGAACACTCTAATATTAGAAGAAATCTGTAAAATTATTGACAGAATTTGATTTAGCAGCGATTTTTTTAGCAATGTCAAAGTAAGGCTTGGCTTTTTACTTTTACTTTTTTTTCCTCTTCACTGAACTTTTATTGCGATCTAGTTAACCAGACTGGCTTTTTTCTTTTATATTTTTATATTTACTTGCTTTCTCTTTGCCTTTCTGATTGTTTATATTTTAAAAAAATAGAGGCCCCCTTTAATATTTTTTTTTAATATACATAAATATACATACATACTTTTTTTTTCTCTTTTTAGACTTTTTTCTGGGGAGAAGAAGGGGGAGTGGATTGAAGAAACTTTGTAACACTGCCAACTAGAGGCTTGAAAATATTCTGTTTGAAGTTGAAAAATTTTTGTTTGAAAAGCTTTTCTCAAGGCTACTGGAAATGATAAGATAGAGGGAAGAGTACTGGAGGATGTTTATACAAGTGCTCTTTGGAACTTCTATTATTAAATGAATGTTTGAAGTTTGGCTTTGAAACTTGTGGAGAAGTCAAATAAGAGCCTTGGATAAATAAAAGGCAGTGTGTGTCTTTTTTTTTTTTTTTAACTCCTTATTAATTGTTTCATTCCTCCGCTCCAACCCCACACTATTTTGTAATATTGATATATTTATTTTTTATTATATCTCATTTTTTATTTATTTTTTTTCAAAGGGGAAGCCTCAGAATATTCTCTTTTTTGCTTTTTTTCTCTTTTTTATAGGGATGTCTGCCTTTTGATTTCTATTTTTGACCTATTTTTATGACTTTTTTTCATTTTCTGAGGTTTTTCAATTGGATTAAGGTGGGAAGAATTTGAAGAACTCTCTTTTTCTTTTTTCTTTTTTTTCCTTTTTCTTTGCTTTTTATTTTTTGATATTATTGGGCTTTATTTTGCTTCTTTTTTTCTCTTCATATTTTAATTTTTACTTTTGAATTATATTTGCATATTTTACAATTGGATTAAGGTCTTGAAGAACCTGAAGAATCTTTTTCTTTTTAATTTTGGGCTTTTTACTTATTACTGGTTTTGTTTTTTGTTTTTTGTGGTGTTTTCCTTTTTTTAAATTGGATTATAATTGGCTACCTCACTAATTGGATTAAAAGATCCGGAAGACCCTGAGTTATCGAAATGAGTAAGAAAATTTTACCTTTGGGCATCTCAACTTCTGCTCCTGTTTCCCTGTCATCTGGAGGACGACTCTCAACAATGGTGAAGCAAGACAAAGCGCAAGTGGATTTAACGATGGTTATGCAAGGAATACAAGATCTTAAAATGAGTATGGAACAAAGAATGGAGAGTATTGACCAAAGAATTGGAAAGATGGATGAGAAAATTGAAAATTTTCAACAAATGATGGTGAAACATGATGAGAGAATCCAAAAAATAGAAGAGAAAGACAAACAAAGAGATGATACAATTGGGAATATTGATAACAGATTAACAATGGTTGAACAAGAAAAAGGTGGGATGTTGAAGTGGGAGATGGACAGGTCAGAATTTTATCTTAGATTCCAAAATATTGAGGAAGAAAAAGGACAAAACTTGGTGGCAGTAATGATTGAAATTCTGGCCGGAGTCTTGGAAATAACAGAGGAAAAGATGATGGATGGAGTAGATGAGATATATCGAGTCTTCACAAGATATGCGATGAGGAATCAATTACCAAGAGAGGTCCATGTTAGATTCACTAAAAAAAACTATTAAAAACCAAATATTACAAGTGGTAAGAGAGAAGGGGTTGAAATATAAAGGCAAAGAGATTCTGGTCTTAAAACAAGTACCTAGAAAAGTGAGAGAGATTAGAAGAGAGTATCGATTTTTGACTAAAATGCTATTGAAAAAAGAGGTGAACTATAGATGGCTGATCCCAGAAGGATTAATGTTTACATGGCAAGAACAGAGACACAGAATTGATTCAATTGCGAAAGCAGAAATGTTTTACAAGGAATTTTTCGAAAGAAGAGAAATGGAGACAGAAAAAAAAAAAGATTTTAACTGAATTTGAAGAGGATCAAATGGAGATGGAAAAAGAAGAAGGCGCAATAGGTGGACAAATGGAGATCAAAGAACAACATGAAATAAGATCCACGAGAGCTGTTAGACCTAAATATAGAGCATAACCATGGGGGAGAAAAAACTGATTTCCATGAATATAAATGGACTGAACTCAGCTATCAAAAGAAGGAAAACTTTTCACAAATTAGAGAAGCTAAAATTTGATATAATTTGCTTACAAGAAGTACACATTAAAAAACAACATGAACAATTATTGATACGACCAAAGTTAGGGAAAATATTTACTTCTCTAACTCATTGTAAGAAAAGAGGAGTGGTTTTGTATGTCAAAGAAACCACTCCAGCTAAATTGATTTATACTGATGAAGATGGAAGAGTATTAATAGTTGAAATAGTGGATAATAATATAAAAACTCTCTTGGTTGCAATTTATGCCCCAAATGATAAACAAGAAGAATTTTATAAAAAAATTACATATGAAAATAATTGAACTGGACTATGCTAACAAACTTATGATGGGGGACTTTAATGGAATTGTAGACAATAAACTGGACTATACAGTAAAAACAACACGACAAAATAGGAAAACTCTCCCTAAATCCTTTTTTAAAATGATAGATGAATTAAATTTAAAAGATATATGGAGAGAAAGAAATGCTAAAATTCAACAATATACTTTTTATTCAAACAGGCATTTATCCAGAATAGATATGATTTGGACATCAACAGAAATATTATCTAATATTCAAGAAATAAATATTGAAACAAGTACATGGGCAGACCATAATCCAATGACAATTAAATGGAAAGGACAAAAAAGAAGATTTAGATGGACATTAAACAATACTATTTTAAAGGGAAAAGATATTATACAATGGATGGAAAAAGAATTGGCCTTCTTCTTCAATGAAAATAAAAAAGAAGATACTTCAATACAGAATGTTTGGGATACAATGAAGGCATATGCAAGAGGATTAATAATGGACTATACAAAGAAAAAGAACATTAGGAAGAGGCAAATGATTAAAGCTCTAGAAGATGACCATAAAAAACTGGAAAAAGAATTTCAAAAGATGCCACAGAAAAAAGATATCAAACTTAAAATGGACATAATTAAACATAAAATGGATCAAGCAGAGAAAGAAGAACTGGCACAAAAAATTAGAAGTGCTAAACAGAACTATTTCAAAGATGCAAATAGGCCAGGTAGATGGTTAGCATATAAGTTGAGAAAAGAGAAAGAATCAAGGAAAATATCATAGTTAATAGATGATCATGGTCAAATTTGTTATGGTAATAAGGAGAAAAAGGCAATCATTCGAGATTTTTATGGACAATTATATAAACAGGAGGATCTTGATGAAAGAAAAATTAAACAGTATTTACAAAATGCTAACCTACCTAAGATACCTGATGAAACTCGGAAAATGTTAGAAAGTGCTATAACAATGATGGAATTAACTGAAGCACTTAACAGACAGAACAATGGAAAAGCATCAGGACCAGATGGTTTTCCGGCAGAATTTTATAAAACATTACAAGAATCGTTGAGCATTCCACTGTTAGAAGTCATGAATGAAGTTATGATAAATAAGAAAATACCTGAAACATGGTCAGAAGCTTATATTACACTTATTCCAAAAGAAGGGGTTGACCCATTACAAATTAAGAACTATAGACCTATTTCTTTATTGAATGCAGACTATAAAATCTTTGCTTCAATCTTGGCAGAAAGGCTTAAAAAATACCTAAATAACTTTATTCACTCTGATCAGAATGGATTTTTACCAAAGAGACAGATTAAAGACAATATGAGGGTAATCCTGGACACATTGGAATATTATGAGGCGCACCCGAAAAAACAAATGGCTTTGATATTCTTAGATGCCCAAAAGGCATTTGATAATGTGAACTGGAGATTTATGTTATTACTATTGGAACAGATGGGCTTTGCTTGAAAATTTATCCAAGCAATGGAAGCCGTATATTATAAGCAAACGGCAAAAGTAATGATAGATGGAGAATTCACAGACTCTATTAATATTAAAAAAAGGTACAAGACAAGGATGCCCATTATCTCCTTTGTTATTTGTATTGACCTTGGAAGTTTTAAATAGAAATATTAGAGAGGATATAAACATAAAAGGAATGAAAGTCAAAAAGGAGGAATTCAAATTGCAAGCCTTTGCGGATGATTTGGTCTTTATTTTGGAAGACCCTTTAGGGACAGCTCTAAAACTATTGGAAAAGATAGAGATGTATGGTGAGATGGCTGGTTTAAAAATAAATAAAGACAAGACAAAGATTCTGACAAAGAACATGTTATTAAGACAAAGAGAAGAGCTGGCAGATTTATTGAAAATTCAAGTTATGAACAAAGTTAAATATTTGGGGATATATTTGACATCAAGATGTACTACAATGAAAGAGAATAATTATATTAAGCTTTAACAACAGATAGCATTGGACCTGAAAAAATGGGAAAACCTACAGTTGTCATTGATAGGTAGAATTTCAACAATCAAGATGAATATTTTACCCAGAATTTTATATTTGTTTCACAATACCAATTAGATTAAGCAAGGATTTCTTCGAAGAACTAAATAAAATTGTGTTGAAGCGTATATGGCAAGGCAAGAAAGCGAGAATAAAATTAAAACTTTTACAGGATGCTAGAATTAGAGGAGGATTTGGCCTTCCTAATTGGGAGTTGTATTATCAAGCTGCAAACTTAATGTGGGTTAAAGAATGGATAACGTTAAGAAAGACTAGATTGTTGACATTAGAAGGTCATGATTTATTATTGGGTTGGCATGCTTTTTTATGGTATAAGGGAACTAAATCACAGGGTTATTTTAGAAGACATTATATACGGGAATCGTTATGGTTGAATTGGGAGAAAACTAAGAAACAATTTTTTTTGAAAATTCCAGTTTGGTTATCAACTACTGAAGCTTTTTCGTATCCTATAACCTATAAGAAGGAACAAACAGTTAGATATGGGGAAATATTGGATGAAAAGGGTGAACTTAAAACGATGCAAAATTTAGAAGAACAAGGTATAAAGATGAATTGGTTTTCATATGCGCAAATACATGCAAGGTATCTTAAAGATTCTAAGACAGAAGGATTTTATGATAAATTGACTGACTTAGATAGGATTTTGACAGGTACTGATGAAAAAGTGATTAAAAAACTATATAGTTATTTGTTGGAAATTAAATTAGAGGAAGAACAAGTTAAAGAAACAATGATTGCTTGAGGGAAGAATTTTGGATATGGGATTGATTTAGAGAAATGGCAAAAATTGTGGTCACAAAATTATAAAATGACAATGTCAACAGCATATAAAGATAAATTTGTATAAGATGTTTTACAGGTGGCATTTCCCCCCGACAAGAATAGCAAGAATGTTCAAGAATAAATCTGAAAAGTGTTGGAAATGTCATCAGATACCCGGCTCATATTACCATATATGGTGGACTTGTGAGGAGGCCAGGAAATATTGGACTAGAATTCGCATATGGCTGGAAAAAATGATAAAGAAACACATAGATTTGAAACCAGAGATTTTTTTATTGGGAATTGTACCTGATATATATTATAAAAATTTAAAGTATCTGATTGTAAATGTATTAACAGCAGCTAGGATTGTATTTGCTAAACATTGGAAGAGTGAGAAAATACCATTAGAGGAAGAAATTATTAAGAAAATATTGGAATGTGCTGAAATGAGTAGATTGACATTTGAAATTAGAGAACAAGAAAATAAACAATTTTATGAAGTTTGGGATCTTTTTTTATCAATGGTTAAATAATACAATATGATAATAGAATATTTAGAAATTTAGGAAATAATAAATATATATTTTTTCTTGGTTTTGATAATTTTTAAGAATATTTTATTAAGATAGATTTGGTATGATTTCATGATTTGTCATAAAATAATTTAACTTAGTTATAGTTATCTCGCTTAAGTATGAATTAGTAAAATTATAGTCAAATGATTGTTCAATAATGATATTGGGATATTTTATTGTTGATTGATAATGTGAGTTATTATGTAATATAATTATTCTGATGACTATGAAATGGATGCACAAAAGGGAGTGGTAAACCAACTGATACACTGTAAATTTATGAAGAATGTTATAATTTTTTTATTTTTTATTTTTTTTTATGTCATGTTTTATGTTTTATATGTTTTTTGTCTGTTGTTAAAATCAATAAAACTTTTACCAAAAAAAAAAAAAAAAGAATAAAATGGATTTGAAGGTCAATTCTTTCCCTTTTAAAAAATCATTTTGTCTTCTTGATAGAGTTTCAAAAGGGCTGTTCACAAAGAATGCTCTTATTGTGGTATTGTGTCATTGAGGGTTTGTGTTTCGCTCTTCTGTAACATAACATAGAGGCAGAATGAATTTACTGTGACCATGAAGACAGCTCAGCTGTGGTCACATGCCTTCTTTCATTCTTTTATACAAATTAACTATACAACTGATCTAATGCATGTCCTTTTTTAGATGCATGTGAGGATAAATTGTGAAATCTTCTATAAAGATTGAGGAAAACTTGATGGATTTATTATAGTCAACTGGTAACCACTTCTTTTTGGACGTTGATTAGAAGACAGACTTATTATGGAGACTGAATTTATAATATTTAATTATACAAGAATTGATAAGAGATGGTACTAAGAAGCAAATGTGGATATTCAATCCAGGACAAACTATTTATAAATTTTGGGATGGCTTCAGATAGATAAGATGCTGTGGAAAATTTTCTACAAGTGGATTACAATAGCAGTTTGTTAACAGAGAGTTTTGAAAATGTTTTTGCTGTTTTAGTGTTAATATTTTTCCTGTTAACTACTTTGTCACTGATATAATATATAGAAGACAGGTTAATAATTTGCAAATAGATTTAGTGGTTTAAAATTTTTGGGAGGGTCTGTTTTGCAAGGGATGGGAACTAATGTCATAGTAACGTATTAATCAGTTTCACTTAAAGGGGATAATACGTATATATGTATTGGTCTTTTTCTGATGCATCTTTTTCTTTTTTTAATGTTTTGATTGTTCGTGTTTTATGTGTGCTTTTTTCTTTTTTGTCTCTTGGATTTTTTTTTCTTTTGGAGTTTTATATTTTGTATTTCTATATATAAAATTGTAGAAAATAGTTATTACTTTTTCTGTGGGACAGTTGGGCTGCAATGAGGATTTGTACTTGAAAATATATTTTTTCAATCCAGTTCACGTGAAGATAGTAAATGAAAGGAAAGACAATCAGTTCAAAAACTGGATTCGTTTTTTTTTAAAAAAAATATAGATAATCTTGTAAAACAGGAAAGTATTAAAAGTTAGGCAGGTGGCAAAATGTGCTACACGGAACGGGATATATAAATATTTTTTTTAAAAAAAATATTTCTAGCACATCTGGCAGGAAAAAGAGCCATGGATTTGCAGATAAAAAGAAAGATATTTTATCTGCACTAATGAATATAAGGGAACTATAAGGAAATTTAAATTATGTTAAATGCTTAGTTCATATATGAAGCGGGATATTAATTTAAATAGAGCCACTGGATACGGGCTGAGAAAATGCAGATCCCTCACCAGAGCTTCAGAAAAAGTGAGAGATTTTCAGTATTTCATTGCTGTTATATAATCGCTAATAATTTGTTTTCAGCCAAAATCTGCTAGCCCTAATTTAATAAAGTATCCATATGTGTACAGCTAGTCCTTGACATAGGACTTGTCACATAGTGACCATTCAAAGTTATGTTGGACCTCCCAAAAGCTATTTACAACCTTGTTTCAAGAGGTCCAATGGCTGTACATACCTCATTGTCACATGACCAGATTTTGGGTGCTTGTCAATTTGCTCATCTTAAGGCTAGTCCTGTGGTCATGACAAAAACACCCATAGGAAAAGATTGATTCAATTACTTAAACAATCCCAGCTTTGGCTGAATGTTCACCACATTTGTTTAATGACTGCTGCTGCAAAAAAAAAAAGATAAATGAAATTGGGGTCTGGTCACATGAGTGCTTCAACTTACAATCATCATTATTTGTAATGGAAAATCCAGGCTCCATTATGATTGTAAATTGAGAATTACTTGTGCCTACCCATGTTAATATATATCTTTCTTTAATATGCATGACTGAAACATAGAAAATTGAGACAATATTTACATGGCAATGTGACCTGCTGTACACAACTGCATTTCAAAGAATAATAGTACCTAGTTGCCTATTTGAAGGAACCTCAGTCAAAGCCTCGATCAATGATAAGGACATATGCAAAAAACATTTGGCATATTCTCAAATATTTGTGAAATATTCTGCTGCACTGTATTAGATAACTACAATATCTGATCAGATACTTACATCCCACTTTTTGCTCACCAAATAAGTTCAAGGTGTTTACAACATCCTTAAAAATATCCACTTGTGAAAATAAGATGCTGTGAAGCACAATTATAAGAATAACAATCCATAGATAAATGGGCAAAGAACATTTGCTCAACATGTAAATATTTTTTGTGTTGCTTTTAAAATAATAAGAATAAAGAAAGAAAAGGAAAAGGAACAAAATACAAGAATATATTCATTGTTAAAACATATATAACAACTGCTTAAAATTAAGAAGATGCAATAAAAAATATAATATTACAAACGTTATTTACGTGTGTGAGTGTGTTTATTTACTGCACTTAATACAAATGGATGGGTAACCAAATTTTCACCAAGTTAATAGATTTAGACCTATTAATAGAAAATCCTGTAATATGACTAAAGGCTACTTATCATTTGAATCAACACTGGAATAGTAATTTGAAGTTTAGAAATAGAACAATATCATCTGCAAATAAAACATGATTAAGTAAATTATGTACTATTTTGTAAATCTCCCTGTTTAACAGCACAAGTCAAGGGTTCCACACAAATATAAAAAGGCAAGAGTGAAAATGGAGATGCTTATCTAGTTCCTCTAAATAATGGGAAAGTTGTAGAAAATATGTCATTAAATTTAGATGTGAGCAGCTTGTAAAATATCTTAATCCATTTTATGGATTATTTTCGGAATTTCAAAGGAAATCCAATCCTATTTCATATAATAAACATGCACTGTCTATTTTGTCAAAAACTTTTCCAACATCTAATGATAAAGTTACAAATTGGTTTTCATTTTTGTTCAAGTCTATTAAATTTACAATTAATCTAATACGTTCTGTTGCTTGCCTAATTTTTATGAACCCTGCCTGATCATTCTTAATAGAAAATGGTAACTCTTGCTATAATCTATTTGCTAGCATTGCTGTTAAGATCCTTGTATAAACATTAATCAATGAGATTGGATAATAATTAGCACATTGGGTATGATTTTTACCTGATTTTAGTATAATTGTAATACAAGCCCAATTAAATGTCTATGATAAAATTCTCTTATTGAGTACCTCATCATACAATTGATAAAGTGTTGGCATCAAAAGATCTGCAAATATTTTATACCACTGCATAGGAATCTACAAGCCTGGTATTTTATCACTTGCCTTTTGTTGTGAATGAATAATATTAAATAAAGTTATCTTGAGCTTGAAGTCAAGTGCAGGATTTTGGCCCTGCACTTCTGATTGGCTGTTAATGGCAAGATCGGATTGGTCCGTTCAGGAGCATCTGATTGGCCATTAACAGGCCATTCTCATTGGTTAACGGAACTAGTGCTTCCGGATTGCTATTGGTTGAATAGTTAATAAGTTGCCTATATAAGGAAGGCTATAGCAGCCATCCAGTTTGAGCTGTCACACCATGTAAATAAAGAGTTTGAAGTTCACTGTTTCTACTGGCTCGTCTCCATTATTCAAACCCATGCTCCAGACTTAACACTGGCGAAGAGGATGGGATTGGATGACATTAGAGCCAACTAAGACAACTAAGCACGTGGCTGAAGCGCACAACAGCAGAACCATGTCCGGCGGCGTAGTACCACCCACTCCGTTCGACCCAGCTCAAGAGGACTGGGAGTCCTACATGGACCGTTTTCAAATGTTTTTCGAAACGAATAATCTGAAGGATGCCACAACCGGGAAGAAACGGGTGGTATTCCTAACGCACTGCGGGCCGACAGTATTCAAAATGGCTAAGGCATTAGCGAAACTGGCTGAAGTGAAGGCCATGGACTGGGAAGTCCTCGAACCGCTACTAAGGGCCCACTATGCAACGACCATTCCAACGCTCGTAAGACGACACGAGTTCTATCAAAGAAACCAGTGGAAAGGAGAAAGCGTAGCCGATTTCGTTGCAGACCTCCAGAACTTGGGAGGCCTTTGCGATTTCGCTGACCTAAAGGAGGCCTTGAGAGACCGAGTAGTTCTCGGGTTAGACGCTCTAGACGTACAGAGCAAAATAATGGCTAAGGGCAACATTAGCCTTGCCGATGCCATCGCTGAGGCTACGCCAGTGGAGGTGACCAAGAAGTCGGCTGCCCAACTATGCCGGAATCGTGCTCCAGCACACCAACCAGCCAGCGAAGTTTCACTTAAGTCAGAAGGACAGCTTTCGACGGCCCACCATGAGGACCTCTCTTCGTCGTCAGACAGCGATGAAGAAGAGGTCCATCGCCTGCGGTCTGACCGGAACCGTTACCCGAAATCCCAGCAACCGTGCGCTGGCTGCGGGGCCAACCATTACCGTTCTGATTGCAAATTCCGCGACGCGCTCTGCCACGAGTGCAGGAAATGAGGCCATATCGGACAGGTCTGCAGAAGTCTCCTCAGACCCAGCCAGACCTCGAAGGGTACCAATCGACAGGAAATCATCCTGTAAGGCGAGAACCAGCAAACCACTCCTACAAAAACCGACCCGTGAATTGCCTAACAAGATGGGAAGAGGCCCACCAAACACTCACTATCGGCCACGCCTCTTCACTGGATGCCAAGAAAATTCGAGTCAAAGTGGACATTGAAAATCAGCCTTGCCAAATGGAAGTTGACTCGGGATCGTCTCTTTCAATGGTCTCCTGGAAGACCCTCAAGCAACTCATCTCCACTATCCAGTGCCAAGAACTTCAATTCCAACGGCTCGTGTTAAAGGACTACCAGGGGAACCGGATTCCAATCGTTGGATCCAATCGAGTCTGGAATCCAGTCAAGAATCGCACAGCGTACTTACCCCTGACGGTGATCGACAAGGACTGGCCTAGCCTGTTAGGCCTGCAATGGTTTGCACCACTCGGCATTGAAGTGGCAGGCATTAACCAAATTGGTGGCAGTGACTGGGAGGAGGACCTTGCCCACGAATTCAGGGATGTCTTCACGGAAAAGCTAGGCGAGTACAAGGGGACCCCAATACCCTTTAGCCTTAATCCCAAGATAGCTCCCATCCGCCTTAAGCCTCGTCGAGTTCCGTTCGCACTTAAGCCGAAAATCGACGAACAGCTTGATAAGTTGATAGCCCAGGGAGTTTTAAAGCCAACTGACCACTCCCCATGGGAAACCCCAATCGTGACACCAATTAAGCCGGACGGCTCCATTAGAATTTGTGGGGACTATCGAGCCACCCTAAACCATGCCCTGCAACAAAATCCATATCCGGTGCTGGTGGTACAACACTTCCTCCTTTCCCTGGGGGGCGGAAAAGTCTTCGCTAAACTAGACTTAGCTCAGGCTTATCAGCAACTGCCGGTTGACGAAAAAACGGCACAGGCACAGACTATCATAACACACCAAGGTGCCTTTAAGTGCACGCGGCTCCAATTCGGAGTCAGTGTTGCCCCGGGGATCTTTCAGAGCCTAATGGAGAGACGATTGCAGGGGATCAAAGGCGTTGTACCCTACTTTGACGATGAGCTCATTGCTGCCCCCACTCCAAAAATTTTACGGGATCGTTTAAGACTGGTTTTACAAAAATTCCAAGAAGCAGGCCTGAAAGTGAAGAAAAATAAGTGCAAGCTGTGTACAGATCGTGTTGAATTTTTAGAGTACTTCATTGACAGTCAGGGTATTCACCCTACCAATAGCAAATTGAGAGCAATAAAAAACGACCTCCAGGCATTCTTAGGCCTCATCAATTTCTATAACGTATTCTTGCCGCACAAGGCGACTGTTGCTGAACCTTTACATCGCCTACTAGATAAAAAAGCAATTTGGGTATGGGGTCACAGAGAAGAGCAGGTGTTCCATCATGTAAAAAAACTACTGACTTCTCACGCTGTACTAATGCAGTACAATGAAACTTTATCGTTAAATATCACATGTGATGCATCGCCTTTTGGAGTGGGCGCTATTTTGAGCCATGTATTGCCTAACGGTAGCGAAGCCCCTGTTGCTTACTTTTCAAAAACGCTCTCGAGAACCGAGCGAAATTATAGCCAGATCGAAAAAGAAGCCCTGGCAATTGTATCAGCTGTTAAAAGATTCCCTGAGTACGTGTACGGCTGGGCTTTTACTATAGTAACTGACCACAAACCGTTGCTGGGGATAATCACTGGCGATAAGCCAACTCCCTACATACTTTCTCCCAGGATGACCCGCTGGTCAGAATTCTTGGCTGCCTACAATTATCAGCTACAATATCGCCCTGGTAAAGCCATTCCCCACGCCGATGCGTTGATCCGTGCACCGCTCCCAGAAACCATCAACGATCCTGCACCAACGATGACAACGTTGCAGATCGAGACACTCCATATGCCGCCATTAACTGCCCATGACATCGCGAGAGAAACAAAATGCGAGCCCATCTTAGCACAAGTCCTCACATGGGTGGAACACGGATGGCCATTGGACCCAGTGCCAGATGACTTTGCACCATTCAAAAGTCATCAGAGTTGTTCTCGCAAAAGGGCTGTATCATCTGGGGTGATAGAGTCGTTATCCCAGAACGACTCCAACAGGCACTGCTAACAACCTTGCACGATGGCCACCCTGGCATCGTGCACATGAAGGGCCTTGCACGTAGCTATGCGTGGTGGCCAGGTATAGACAGACAAATCGAATCGTGGGTTAAAACTTGCCAGAGATGCCAAGAAGTAAGCAACACTCCACCAAAAGCAACCCCAACCAAATGGGAGACGCCGCGGGGACCCTGGTCCTGCATCCTATTTGGATTTTGCTGCGCCGACCAAAAGCCACACATTCTTGTTAACCATCGATGCCTACTTGAATTGGCTCGAGATTCACTGAATGAGGAACACAACCACCGAAGCAGTCATCAAAAGACTGGAAAGACTGTTTGCAACCCACGGATTACCAGACATTCTGGTATCCGACAACGGGCCCCAATTTACCGCACTGTCTTTTGAACAGTACCTAGCTGACCACGGTATCCGACATGCGCTCACTTCACCTGCGCACCCTGCGGCCAATAGTAGGGCTGAGCGCATGGTACAATTTGTCAAGAGAACAATAGACTACGACAACATCGACGAGAAAATCAACCAAATCCTTTTCCTACAGCAGATCACACCTCACAGCGTCACCAACAAAACTCCCGCCGAGCTGCTAATGGGACGAAAGCTCCGCTCCCACCTCGACCGGTTACACCCAGCCTACGAACCTGAAAAACCACTCGGATCCAGCAGCCGATGCCGTACCTTCCAGGTAGGCGATTTAGTATTCGCTAAAAACTTATTGGGCGATCCGCTGTGGGTAGAAGCGACCGTAATCCACGTAACCAGCCCAAGATCATACCTTGTACAGTGCCCTGACGATAGACTTTGGAAGCGCCACATGGATCAACTACGATCACGGCTGCAGTCACGCAATTCCGAACTCCCTTATGACCAAACTGGGGGGGGGGAGATACAGAGGAACACGAATTTCAACTAGATGAAAATCTTTTCGAAGGGATTGATAACGGAACTGAAACGCAGCAACAGGAACCAGGGATGGGAGTAAGTTCACCTCAGGGAGTTGCCGAAGATATTGGTGACAATGGAAACATGAACTCTGAACCAGAGGCACCCCTGTCGTTAAACAACGATCTACCTCAGCAAAAGTGCAGCCAATTGCCAGGCACTCTGCAAAAATCAAAAAGATTGATAAAACAACCGTCCTACCTCAAGGACTATGTGACCGTGCCCCGTAAGCAGAAGCCGGGGGGAAGGGGTGTTGTGAATGAATAATATTAAATAAAGTTATCTTGAGCTTGAAGTCAAGTGCAGGGTCGGAACCCTGCACTTCTGATTGGCTGTTTATGGCAAGATCGGATTGGTCCATTCAGGAGCATCTGATCGGCCATTAACAGGCCATTCTCATTGGTTAACGGAACTAGCGCTTCCGGATTGTTATTGGTTGAATAGTTAATAAGTTGCCTGTATAAGGAAGGCTATAGCAGCCATCCAGTTTGAGCTGTCACACCATGTAAATAAAGAGTTTGAAGTTCACTGTTTCTACCGGCTCATCTCCATTATTCGCACCCATGCTCCAGACTTAACACCTTTAAAAAAATGGTTTGATCTCTACCCCAAATAGTGAGGCATATTAATTTATTTTTATTTATTTTGATTTGTCAGTTGTTTACAAGATAATAGGTATAAGTATATACATAGTTATGAATACATGAAATGGGTACATATGAGAAAAATAAAAGAAACAATAGGACAGGGACGGTAGGCACGTTGATGTGCTTATTCACGCCCCCTACAGACCTCTTAGGAAAGGGGTGAGGTCAATAGTAGACAGTCTAAGGTAAATCTAAGTGCAATAGGCTTTTATTATTAGGAAGGTCTCTATATCCTTCTCTGATTTAGTATATGGGTTTGATTAAATTTTTTAAAAAGAATAGTTTATGTCCTTTGAAATTTTATATATTTCATTTCTTTCACCCTTAATAATTGGAGATGTGGCCCTATTTTTCTTTTACTAAAAAAAATTGGCTAAAATCTTTCTAGGACTCTCATGATTCTCTATTGCAAATATGTTGAGATGAATTATGTCTTCTGTGATATTATAATGTTTGCTTCATATTTCTTCTCCTGTATTTCTCTATAACCAATAGAAGGTAGTAGATGGGACATCTAACCACCTGTGCTCATAAATGTTTTGATTCAGTTTTAAAATTATTTTCCCTTTTATTTTTAATCTTAATTAGTATGGTGCATAAACAACAGTGCCATTTCAATTACAATATTTATGGGCATCCCATTCAAAAATTTGAACACTTGATGTTTCTGAATTCAACACTCAATCATAAGTTTCTTGCTTTTGATGTCTAATTGTTACTATCAAATATTAACACAAAGTTAGCTGAAATGTAATAATTGCTACACTTATACATGGATGTCAGTCTTTCAGTCATTCCTAAACAATGGAAGCCATCTGTAATAATTATAGGAGTGAATTAGAGCAGGGGTCTCCAACCTTGACAACTTTAAGCCTGGCAGACTTCAACTCCCAGAATTCCCGAGCCAGTGCTCAGGAATTCTGGGAATTGAAGTCCGTCAGGCTTAAAGTTGCCAGGTTGGAGACCCCTGAATTAGAGCATGTTGACAAAACTGATTAAATAACTATCAAAGAGATAATCACAGCACCAATATATAAAGAGCTAACCATGGCAATAGAGTGAGAGAAAGGCCATTTCACTTTCTGGTTCTACATTTGAAGGCCATAAAATTGCTTTAATCTCTATGTTCAAACAAATCACTAACATTGTGAGCAGTATCAAACTGTATTGATGTCTGAGAAATGCATGTTTGTGAACATTATTATCTCTCTTCCAAGTTACAGTATGCAATTCATTGTTTGTCTCCCATTCCAAAGATCAGAATCATGATTAATAGATATGATATGGTCCTTTTCTCTGATATGTGTATTGAGGATCATGTTCTATAAAACTACTTTATTAATAAAGATAAATGTATTCCTGCCATCAATCTCATGAAGCTGTCATATAAATAAGCAAAATTTAAATTGGTCCTCCAAAGTAACTAGTGTTTTCCAAAGGTTCCAGACACACTGTGGTTTGCTATACTGCTTTTTTGAAGGTCTCTACTTAATGTAGCAAATAAAATAATAATAATAAAAAATACAGTATTATACACCCTTATTCAGGGTGGATCTTGCATTATCAACTCACAGAAATCTCATTTTTTATCTGAAAAAATTAAGCAAACTTTCATCAGTTTTGTTAGCTTGAAAGCAATTGGGGAAAAAATAAAAATTCAATTGAATTATAGTTTTATCTATATAATGATTATTTAGAAGTTGAATATATGTTTCATTGTTGGGAAATGCCCTAAAAGGCAGGACTGCAATCTTATTCTTGACAGTTCTTATTTATGTTTCTTTATATCAAGGATTGGTGTGATTCTTCAGTAAATGCAATTAGGTTCTCTTTAATTTCAAATTAAACTTATTCGAAAAAACTTTCTGACAATTTTAGTAGTGCACACACACAACTTCTGAAGGCCAGATGTTCCACTGATTCATTGTTCTAACTTTCAGGAAATTTCTCCTTAGTTTTATGTTAGAACATGTTATTAACAATTTGTCAATCAACACCATTCCCTATTTTGTCTGGTAAAAGAAATTACTACTTTTCTACTACAACAGGTTCACACTGGCTGCAGATACCATGTTCATGGATTTATTTATTTTTTGTTGCCTTATACAACATGGCTGGAAAATGGTAAACAGTTTTTTTGCAGTGATGCCATTTTAAAATGGCCGTATCTCTTCTGAATGGTTTTTCTTTTTTGCTCAGGTGAGGTGGTAAATCACTGATACTTCTGGTTTGGAACTAATAATTTACCTCTGTGTAATGGCTGACTTCAGTGAGCTTCTAGCTGACGTATTACACTGATTCCTTACATTATTCCTTACATTACATCCTTACATTATTCTTGTAAGGAATAATGTTTTCATATGAACAGTCCAATTAACCTGATAGACGAATTAGCTGTAAGAGGCCAATATGGGGATGTTATAAGAAATATGCTTTGGCAAAGGGAATAGAATACAACAGGATGATGATAGTAATGATAATGATGATAATGTTGTTGATGAAGATGGCTTTAAAGCATGTAGGATGGAATCTAACATTGCAAGAATGGAATGCATGAATAATATTTATAGTCACTAGCTCAAATTAAAACTATGGAAAAAACAACTCCCTTCCTCAACTGTCAAGGCAGGAGAGAAGAATAATGATGGCAAACCTGATTATTTAACAGTCTGATTGCTGTTATTATATGAGCTAAAAGGAAAAGCACTGTTTAGGGTAGAATCACACAGGAAACAGGTGTTCAGACTTTCCAAGAGGAAGGAGTATGAAGCAAACAATTCAAGAAAGTAAAAACTAAAGCCAGAAAAATGGTAGAGAATAGAAAGTAACCTAAACAAGATAGAAGCAAAGGTGGATTTAAAGAAAGATATTCAGCATGCCAAATCTTTCTAAAAAGATTATAAAGATTCATTAATTGAAATAAACTGGCATAGGTGCAGTTCATATTGCTCTGACTGATAATCTAAAGTTAGCAATCCGGTATCAAACCTGAAGTGAATTTGGCTGAGGCCACCTTTGAGGCTTCAGGGTTGTAAGAAGGAAGAAGGGACAGGAAGCGGGGAAATAGCTGGGATTTGTAGTCAAAACAAAAAGTTTTCCACTGGAAACCAAGGACATTCCAACAGTTGACTGAAGAGAGGAGAAATGGAGTAACCAAGCAACCAGCCAACACCTCTATTGGACAATGTGACTGATGATTTGGGTGAAGGGGAAATGTTCACTTTTTAATCTGGTGAAAACTTTCAGAGTTGGTTTTCACCAGTTGTGCCAATATGATGTATCCAATAAATTGTTCCTTGACTACATAGAAAGCAGGACTACCTACCTTGAAGTTCTCCTTTCTATGGGTGCATTATTTGGAATGCTGACATCCAGTAGATTCAATCCTGGCAATGTGTTGTGTATGAATGTTTATTACAGAGACAGTGTTGAAATTCACTTGAACATCATGAAATGTTAATAGATTGTGAAATAAATCTGTGAACATTTTAATGCCATAATCAGCATTCACAAATGATCCCTGGCAAAGGGCAAATTACAGTATTCAAAAATGAATAGCTTATTTAGCTGATGTTTAGGGAGAAGGAAGGCTTATGTAAAAGAGGGTTGAATTTTCCCATTCATTCCTATGGAGGAATGAAGCTCTACATACTGGTCTATTCCTTGAAATTAATGGCAGCTCTGGAACATCAGAATGAATACAGAGAATATATTTAATGTTTGACAGAGACAAGATTCAGTACATCCTTTCATGCATGTGAACAATTTGTCTCAGAATAGTCTGCTCTTAAATGTTTCTCTCACACTTAACTATTAATTTTTGAAGAAAAAAAATGTATTTTGCCAATCTTCGTTATGTTCTAATGTAAATTCTTATCTTCTCTCTTTCTTAGCTGGTCTTTTACAATAGGGTTTTTTTTTTTTTTTTTGCCTGATTCTGTAGTCATTTATCATCTGACTCATGTTTTTCATGGAGAGAAGAGCTAAAGTTTTCAGCTACCATCATAATAACTTTAAGAAATGCACTTTTTTTAAAGCTTATGTACTGCAGAACTTTTATGCAGCAAACACTTTCAATAAATTTTCTCCAATACTACACTGGAACAATATGAGAACACTGTATCAGAGAGGATGCTGGGATCTGCAGAACACATAGACTTTGGTGGCTAACTTCTAGCTTTGTAATAGACTGCAGTTTAATATTTGCTAGTTTATTCTCACCATTACCATACTGAAGTTTCTTACACTATCATTATCATCACCACAAAAGAGTATATGGAATGCAGAATTGTTTTTCATGGGAAATGGTAGAGACTTGAATCATTCAGAAAACATTCACATAAAACCATGAAAACACACTGTGCAACATGATTAAATCTGCAGTGGTATAAAAATAAGATGATCACCCTAATATGCCTTTTTTTCTATCTCTCATTTTGTGTACTACCCTTGAGCAGCTGCATTCAATTCCCAGAGCTATCATCTGGAACTGCTTGGTGGCAATAGTTTATAATGTAATATGTGTTAAGATTGCCTATGATAAAATGTAATATTCCAGTACTGTTGTGTTAAATCTGGCACTAGTTCCAATAAAGCTTTTAATATTGACTTTCTTTTGTTTCTTTGGAAAAGCATTTTTTTATTCTAAGGTACATGTTGTAATTGATTATTTATTTATTAATCTATGTGGACACCCACAATTCACATTTCCTACTTTAAGCGGTTAACATAGCATTAAAAAAAATTATACATCAAATGAACAGCAGAAAATAGTATCAGATTACTTATTTAAACAGTTTATACCCAATTAATCCACTCTATTTCATAGCAGTAATTAAAAACCCCAAACAACAGCATCATATGCAATCTGAATATTAATTCCAAATAATAATAACCAGTAAAAAAACAACCTCAGTGTATCCCAGTTCCTTTGGAAGGATTTAATAGGTGGATACAAATGTCAAATGTATTGATTTATTCATTCATTAAATTTATATACCACCATCTCACTGTCAAGCAATACAGTCTAAACAACTGACTGATTGGGTGGCCAACCATGATAATAATAGTACAATGTAACATTAAACTCTAAAAAAAAATATATTCCATTTTGTACCATTGTATGTTTAAAACAAATACATTCATCAACAGGGCAGGTTTAATCTCCAGGTCTAAATCCCTGATGGGATATCCAGATGTTATGAAAGACCAAAAGAATCAAAGCCATCCAGATCTCCAAAGGGAGATGGTTTCATAAAGCAGATACAATAACAGAGAAAAAACAACTTTTTTTTTCATACAATATGACATTTTCTTAATTGGGGACACCTGGGATAAAACAGGAAGGATTAAAATGTTGAGCTAAATAACTGAATTGAAGGATACAGAAAAAATAAAAATGAAGAGATTGATTGTCAAATCAGGGATGTCAAACTCCTGGACCATGGGCCAGATGTGTCATGTGCTGGCCATGCCCACGCCCACATCCGGTTTAGTGAAGGAGAAAAAGAGTCCTGATATGTCCCATTGACCCTGCCATGACAACGTGCATTTGATACCCCTGGTCTAATGCAAGTCCATCCCTAAGTAGATAGGAGATAGATTGGTGAGGAAAGTGACTATTTTGAGAAATAAGGAGAAAATGAACCAAGAAGTATATTAAAGATCCAGGTTTGGGAATGGTCAGGAGTGTTAGGGATAACATTGTTTACTCTAACTGGTTTAGGTAAAATAATAAATATGTAACCATAGTTTGTTAGTTAAAGTGTCTGCAACTTTAACTGTAGGACTGTAATTAAGGGAGTGGTTGTGAAAGCACCATAAAAGAAGCAAGGAATGTCAGCTTGCTCTCTCTGGCTTGATGATCCCTAATTACTGGATAGACTGAAGACTGCGTTTTTCCCCTACTGAAAACAAAGGACTGATTTGTAAGTGAACTGACAATGGATATTCTACACGGACTTTGCTCACTGAATATCCTTGAATGGACTGACTAAAATGATACATGACTAAAGGACTGTTATTTTGACTATGCTATAAACTCTAAATGGAATAAACTATATTTTGATAGCACAAGCGTATCTGTTATTTTTACTGTATGTTAACAAACATACAAGCTTATCTCATTCATTTATCTGTGTGCCTATCTGACTAACGCTGCACATTCTGTTTAGCTTGTCTCCTTAACCCTGGTTGGGGAACCCAGGCTTAACAAGGAGTAACAGAAAGAAAGAATAAACTGGAGAAGGAGAGAGGTTAAGAAAAAAGCAAGGGCATTTAGAACTAGCAAGGGAACATTTTTCCTTTGGTGGCAGCAAGAGCTGAAATTGAGAACTTGTTGCATTTGTTTTCTGCAACACCCTGCAACACCCCAATGGGACTCACTGTAGCTAGAAAGGGAGTGGTAGTACTGTTAGATTGCGGGAAAGGAGACTCGAGACCAGTGTGACTTTTCAGCTCTTTATTCAATGTCTAGATCTGTTCAGGACCTTGGAGCCGCGGCAGCCCTTCATATAGGGATTGCTTGCGGCTCGCAGCCAATGACGGCTCTTTGAAGCTCCCGCAATTGGCCCGGCCAATCGCGGTTGATTCATAGTGAGCCAATCATAGTAGTTTATTAAACCAATCATTTTGCAGTATGCCTGGACCAATCAGACAAGGGTATTTCAAGTATGCTAATATAGAACAAGTATTGGGGTGTAGAATGCAAGTCAATCAAAGTTAGAACAGCGGATTCATCTTGGATAAATTGTGGTCTGGGAGTCCAAGCAGAGAAGGAAAACAAAGCAGTTTAGAGGTCTAATTCATACAAAGGCAACATGGCAACAGTGAGAAGATAACAAGTAGAGACAATTACAGTAAGCATAATTTAAGCATAATTTTCAAGAACCGCTTCCCCTTATGCTTGAAGAGAAAAGTTTTCGATCAATGTGTGATACCTGCTCTAATGTATGTCGGTGAAATATGGACACTAACCTCACAATCAATACAAAAGTTAGGAGTCACTGAAACATCCATGGAAAGATACATGCTTGGAATTATAAGAAGAAACAGAAAGACCTGCACATGGATTAGAGAACAAAGAAAAGTATACAATACCATCAAGAGAGCTAAAGTATTGAAATGAAAATGGAGTTGGTCACATAGCAAGAAGAACTATAGCAGGTGGAACAAGGCATAGAATGAATCCCACTTGATAAAAGGCGTCAATGAAAGAGACCTAAAACAAGATAGATTGATGACATAAGCAAGTATTGTAGGCAGGGGTGGGCTTCAAAAATTTTAACAAAGGCTTCTTTGCCTGGTTACTGGTGGGCATGGCCATGGTGAGCATGGCCTAGTCAGCCTCCTGCACCATGGCAGCGGGCGGGAGGCATTTTTGGCCTCTCTGGGCTCCAGAGGCTTTCCTTAAACCTCTGGTGTTCTATATTAACATTCTCCAAATCCTAAATTCTGATTGGTCTTCACGGACCGCAACCTGATTGGCCGACTAAGCAGCCATGATTGGCGCACTAAGAATCTACCACGATTGGTCGAGCTGATCGCGGGAGATTCAAAGCGCTGTCTTTGGCTGCTGAGCCATGCGCTAGCTCTATATGAAGAACTGTATATTCAATAAAGGGCTGACTGTTCACTTTGGTCTCGTGTCTCAATCTAACTTGGTCTCTCTACCCAATCTAACATCCGGGAAGGCAAAAACGGCCCCCCCAGGCTCCGGAGGCTCTCTGGAAGCTGGAAACAGGCCTATTTCTGGCCTTCCTGGACTTCCAGGAAACCCATTTTTCACCCTTCCCGAGCCTCCACGTGCACCCTGCACTTCCTGCATCCAAAATGGGCTGCATGGGGACTCCTGGGAAGGGCGTGGTGGAGTGGGCAGGGCCAGCCAGGAGTGGAATTTGGGGATTCACTGAACTGCAGAGAATCTTAGCTAGGGGCTCTCCCGAACCCTTGCGAACCCTCAGCAGTTCACCCCGATCGTGGGCCCAACTGGCAAAAGAAAGCTCAGGCCCATATAGGTTAGAAACATGCAGAAGAGGCCTTCATCCTGTAGTGGATAGACATTGGCTAAGATGATGATGAATGATGACTGTAAGCATATCCAGTGAGGATGAGTGTTGGTTTCTTTATTTGTATACTGTATTCTTAGAATGGATTGTGCTTTTAAGGATATTGTTCAGGGTCTTGTCTGAGACAAGATTTTAGTTCCAAGCTAGCTTCCCTGATGCTGGAGGATACATCCTCATCCTCACTCTTGTGTGTTACTGGTACATATTATTGTACATCTCTTTCTACAGGGGGCTTTGATATAAACACTTTCTCAAAACTAAATTATCACTTTACTGTATATCTACAATCACAAGACTACTAATCCTATGTCTAAAGCAGGCCCTGAATAGATTTCCATGTTTTTCCCTTTAAATACTGTACTTTGTCTTTCCACTAGAGATATATGATAGACAGTTTTGAGATGAAAATATGTAAGGTTTTTTAGAAGGTCAAGTTATCAAATTCTATATGCTCGACTAGGCTGGAAAGCCAGATAATAGATAAGAAACTCAGGCACTCTTCAAAAATATAGAACATCTAGATATGTAACAATAGTTTATTTTATCTGAGTCCATGGTAGAGTAGAGATTGAATTATAGAGCTTTTAAAAAAGCAGTTATGATGTTTCTTTACATCTAGACCAGAGAGAGAGAGAGAGAGAATTCCAGATGTTTTTGATTACCCAAAATCTGGTTTAAGCACATGTTGTGTCATTTGCACTCCTTGAAGCAAAGAACAAGATAATTTACAACTGGGACTTGCATGTTACAGACAAAAGTTGTTGTTCTTTTAACCAGACCATTTTATCCTATTTCCATAGATCTGGTTTTCTTAAAGTGTATGCATTGAATGCATGAATGATGCATAAATTCCCAGTCATAACAGTGTCACAATAGTTCCTATTATTTTGTTATTAAGCTGACATGCAGGATTTTGTAAAAGCAAGCAGCCGTATTTCTTTATGCTTGGATTGAAGAGAAGTATATTCTATCTCTGTAATGATTAGGGATGCAAAAAAAACCCATCTAATACTTTCCCACATCTTTCTTTTACCATTGTATTAGCATGTACTGAATATCCAGTGAGGATGAGTGTTGGTTTCTTTATTTGTATACTGTATTCTTAGAATGGATTGTGCTTTTAAGGATATTGTTCAGGGTCTTGTCTGAGACAAGATTTTAGTTCCAAGCTAGCTTCCCTGATGCTGGAGGATACAGCCTCATCCTCACTCTTTTGTGTTACTGGTATATATTATTGTACATCTCTTTCTACAGAGGGCTTTGATATAAATACTTTCTCAAAACTAAATTATCACTTTACTGTATATTTGCAAAATTAATTAAGTGTAGCTGTTTGTACAGATCAGCAGGCTAAAGAACCACCCTTAAACATTTTTTTTTTAAATGTGAAGCTACAACTAGGTTTGGTGAGGATGCAAAATGGAGAAAAAGTAGGTTTGGCACAAGGCATAAACTCCTTCCAAGTTGCTGTGGAAAATTATTTTCTACCAATTTAAAGGAATGATACAACTGTTGCAAAAACTACAGCAATCATAAGAGAATTCCAGAATTAGATGTTGCATGGAAAGCAATGAAAGAGCAAGATGGAGTGAGCATGCATGAATCTAGCATGCCACATCTATTATGTGAATGATTAAAATGCCAAAATATCAGAGTTGGTGTCTCAATTACTCACACATTGAAAAAGTCTACGAGTTGATGTTTTATGAAAAAATAGTGAATTCTGAACCACCTTCCTTCCAATGGATTTCTGTGCCATCATAGATACTAGTTCTGAAAGTCTACTATGCAAATAGTCTCACTATTTAGAACTCAATCTATTATGACTACTCAGTAGGACGTAACATATTATGATTATGATAACATTATTCAAAGGTAAGGGACTGATGCAGCTGCTTTATGGCATCCAGTTAAATTTAGGGATAAAATTTGATTACTCATGAAATTGTCCAATTCCTAAGCATGCTGTTCTGAGGCAGACACATGTTGTCATTTTTAACTCTAGGGTAAGGGAAATCTCCACTCCCAAGATTTAGCTCCTCAAACTTTATTGAATGGTGCCTCGTTTTCATAGACAAGTGGCAGAGGTGACAGAAGATTGTGGTATGGCTTTTTGCTGTCAATTGTAGCTAGCTTTATAGCACAGATGAGCTCAGGGTGAGGGTTCTTTTTAAAAATAATTTTTATAAAAGTTTTAGTTATCACAATAAAAGATAATACACAGAAAAGAAAAAATTGCAAGAGAGTAGAAATAGAGGAGGAAAAACTTTTAATAAGCAACTTCTCAGCCATATCCCGACTGTTATAAACAATTTCACTATCTTTTCACCTCATTTCAATTAACAGTTATAAAATCTTTCATAAGGCCAATAACTCAACTACAGGCAAATCCAAATAAGTAATGCCTTCTCCAATCCAGGTGTCAGCAAAAAGTCCAGAGTCCTAAAATAGCAACATTAATTAACAGATATAAAACTCAGCATTCCACATCTCAGCTCTTAACTGTAAGCAAGTCCACATTTAAAAGGCATAAACTCAACCTTGGTTTATGTCCTTTGTGCATTTTCATCAAGGTTATAGATACATTACTTCGATTACAGCAGGATCTCTCCAGTCATTCCACTAGGAAATTTAATCAGTGGTTTTAAATCAATCAGATCAACTAGTGATTTCTGAACATTTCAGAGCTTTATGTTTCTATGTTTTGGTCTACTATATTCAGCTGTTGTGGAAATAATTAGATCCCCTATGATATAATAACCAGCCAATTTGAAGCTGGAATTTGCAGAATCCTTGGTTTATGTCCAGTTACAAGTTTTCTGTGTTCAAACTTTTCCTTGTCAGTGTAATGAAATATATCTTCAACTTCTTTAATCTGATCAGTAGTAGAATGACTGCTTTTTGCAAAATTCCCCAAGAGTTAACAGCCACATAATTTCCTTATACAGGCAGTCTTCAACTTATAACTGGGACCATAACTGGGACCAGAATTTCCATTGTTAGGCAAGGCTTAACAATTTCCATTGTTAAGCGAGTTGCTTGTATTTTGCAATATTTTTGTTGCCATGCTTGTGAAATGAATCACTGCAGTTGTTAAGTGAATCTTGCAATCAGTAAGTGAACCTGGCTTCCACATTGTTGGAAGTTGGTTGAGAAGTAGGTTGAAAATAGTAATCACATGATCCCAAGGCACTGCAAACTTCCTAAATACATGTCTGTTGCCAAGCATCTGAATTTTGATCATGTGATTGTGGGGATGCTGCAATGGTCATGTTGGAAGAAAAATCTAGTCCAGTTCCAAACTGGGAAAAAGACAGAGGAAATTAAATGGAGCTTGCTGGTTGTAAAGAAGGTCTCTGTTTATTTGGTTTCCAGAAACTTCAGTGACAGCAGAAATGTTTCTGGAGAGTCTGACAAAATGGCTGAGTGAGTGGATGGATTTTTAGAGGATTCCGGGGTTTGGTGATTGAGATGCTCCAGGGGGTTGTGCAATGCAGTGAGCTTTGTGTCTTTTACTATTTCAATGGTGGTGGTTAATCCTATTATGTCCTAAAGGTCCTGTCCTGTCCTAAGAATTTGGGTGGGGGAATGTAAATTCTTAATCCCATCAGATCCAGCCTGGGGGAGCCAGGCTGAAGGTGTTTTGTTTATGAATAGGCTGGCCTGGATTTCTTAATGGGCACAAAATATCCATCTCTAAAAACTGCAGGGTTCTGCTTGAAGCAGCTTGAGTTTTCCTATAGCAGGACAATTGGGGCTGCTTTCTGCCTTTAAGAGCATGTTTCTCCATTTCTCCTTTGGGGAAATATAATATTTCACCTCTTTTAATAATCCCCAAATTATTTAATTCTCTGGGCAGGGGGTACTTCTCACAATATGAGAACTGCTTGTAAGTTACTTTTTTAGGGCTGTTGTAAATTTGAACAGTCACTATACAAATATTTGTAAGTTAAGGACTTCCTGTACTCCAGCATGAATGACTTACCATGCCATGTTACTCAATACACTTGGTCCTGATTTAATTAGGGTTTGCATCTCTTCTATAAACAATGCAGAATGATGTACAGCATCTTTTTACTTTAATATGATGGTATTTTGATCTGTGACTATTAATAAAAAATGACTGATTAATAATCTAAAAAAATTCACTCCCTTTCCCCCTTTTTATTACAGATTGAGTCATGTATGGATATTAATCCTCCCCCCCCCTTTAAAATAGTAATTGTATCCAGACTGATTTCAAAACAAATCATATTAAATTTAATACCATTCTATTTGGACAAAATATGTATCACCCCGTTTAAATTCTTCTGCCTAAATTTAGTTCAACTGAATGGAAAAGGCAATGAATTTAGGATTTGTAGCAATATTCCTACTGTTTAAAAACATCATGTGAACCTTTCCCCCCCCCCCCGGGTTACCCATGGGGGAAAAAGATGCATAAGTAAGAGATGGGATTATTTGACAGAAGGAAGGGAAAACCCTATTTTGCTTTGCAATGCATCATTGGAAATGTAGCTAAGTATGAAAACTAGACTTTCAGCTATTTCTGGCTACTTATAAGCAAGGGTATTAATGCATAACACTTATGCCAATGCTTGGAGACACTGAGAAGAAAAAGTGGAGGAAGGGGCTAATTGGTTGCTGCTCCTATCCATATGTATTACAGAGATGCTTTTATGTTTTACTTGGAATCATTTGGTGACCAAATGAATAATTCATTCTCATGTAATCCCACTGGTCTTACATTCTGGGTAAAAGAGAAGTTTATAAAAATAATGCAAGTTTTGTGAAAAATAAACAACAAAATGGTATGGTAGACGGGGAACAATGTGTTCTTTTATAGAGCGATTTTATTTTTAAGGTCTTTTATGATTTTTTTTTGTCTTACTTGCCTGCCCAACAACTGGCATAAAACAATTCTGTATTATAAAGTTTTAGGGTGGGGTTTGCTCTCTGTTTATATCAGTGGTGGGATTCAAATTTTTTTACTACCGGTTTTGTGTGTGTGGCTTGGGCATGGCAGAGGAAAGATGTTGTAAAATCTCCATTCCCACTCCACTCCAGGGGAAAAATACTGCAAAGTCTCCATTTCCATCCAACTCCAGGAGAAGGATACTGTAAAATCCCCATTCTTTCCCCACCCCACTAACCTGCTTTCTAGTTCCGTTCTCCTATGTAGGGCAACAAAAGAAGATCCAGCCAATCAGCTGCGATTCAGGAGGCAGAGAATAGTTGGGGGCAGGACCAGTCAGAGGGGGTATTCTGAACTACTCAAAATTTCCACTACTGGTTCTCCAAATTACTCAAAATTTCCACTACCAGTTCTCCAGAACTGGTCAGAACCTGCTGAATACCACCTCTGGTTTATATACAAAGTGCTTTGCCTTGACAGTGTTAGTGGAATTGATCATAGTGATTCCTTGATTTGGCCTTTTGATTGATGCAAGAGAATATTTGAAGCTCAAGATTGAACTGTGGGGTAATTGGTGCTCTCTGAGCTTGGCTGACTCCACTCCCTTCTAGCACTGATAATGTTGCCTATCTTAGTATTAAAATGTCTGCAAGAAAACAACAGTTTAGAGAGCACCAAGAACCTCGCAATGAGCTAGTAGTTCCTTGATGAGGGCATTTTTTTTACCACTTGATTGTTGGTCTAGTGTTAATCTTGGTGTTAATCTCTGTTTATATGGGTGTTGATTGTTGGCAAGGAAGTGCTTTGGCACTTTTTTTTTTTTGTTTCCTTTTTAGTCCATTGATTGTCTCTTTTGGATGGTATGTAGATTGTGTTTATCTCTATGTGCCTGTTGATTGCCTATTGCCTATCTCTATGTGCCTGTTGATTGTCTGAATGCCAGGATTTTAGGGATTTTCTACTATTCTTGGACTTAGCTTAGTCTAAGATGCTCACAGTTTCCCAGCTGAAAGTATGGTGAAGTTGTTCATGTGTTGTGTAAACATCCGCAGGAAAACAAGCTCACCATAACCACATTATTCCATCATAGAAATTAAGAAGATTGTTCTGGGAAGCACGCTTTGTGATGCATCACCCATTCCCCCGAGACATGCTCATTCCATACAAGGCTAGGAAAGTTCCCATAAAGGTGAAGGTCTTATTCCTTGAGTTATTGGTTTGTTACATTTAACACTGTTTGGCAAGGACATATTTTCAGCATGAAGTCTTCCTGCAGAAAATCAAACCTAGGGAAGGTGGGCTGAGGTTGCTAAGCAACAGCTTTGACATTGGTCAGGTACTCTGAAAAAAAAGAAAAGAAGAAATCTCGACATTCAGAAGAGCTGAGCTCTTTCCAAGAATATAATGTCATTTCCTAGAAGTGATATTTTTTCCATAATAAACTCCATTACATGCTTAGCCCTTATAGAATTCACAAGGAATTGTACACATATTGTTCTAACATCACTGAGTTATTTATTTAGATGGCATTAATTTAGCTAATATACTATAGCTAGAATGACTATTCCATGCTAAAGGTGAGGTATAATTTTTAATTGATTTACAATCTTGTATCAATAGCTCATCCTATGGTTTTTTCTATTGCTTATTTGTGTTCTAACTTTGCTAATATTAAAAAAAAAATGCACTTATTCCAGTAGGTTCTTTAGAATAATCTAACCTATTTTTTACATCTACCATACTCACAATTAATGAAGCCTTTATAACACCTCCTGTGCTTCATCTCATGGCTGTTAAATCTTACTGGAAGAACTTTTTATATTATGCTTTCTCCTGCCCTGCTCAAATTTTGATAAAGCCAGTCTGAAAAAAAATCCCAAGGAAATTTGAAAATCTGTTTGTTTTCTCTGTAGAGATGTCATGAGAAATGATATTCTGTTTTATTTAAGAAAAGAAAACTGTAATTAAGGATGGGCATTTGGTAAGGTTTACATTTGAATGGAAACGTATTTAATTTTCCCATCTTTGCACCCATTCATACATTTAAACTCAGGTACCATTCACAACGCTCACAGTTTTCCAATTAAAAAGCCCAATAGATTTCTGCACAAATATGCACATATTAATGAAAATAAACAAAATGTACTAAGCTAGGGAAAACTGCAGAAATGGGGAGCCTTACCTTCACATTATAAACAAAGATGCAGATGCTTAAAGAAATGTAGATGTTTAAAGATCCGTTTACTACAAATCTTTTATTTTAAAGTGCTCAGACTCATTCAAGAATGTGATGAACCACACCTAAGAACAGAAAAATAAGAAACTGGGGGGAAAAGTCTCATAATTAGCAGATTTAATGATCATTTCTGTGATTTTATTTTGTTCAACGTGGGCAACCCAAATTCCTGTGGGAATTCATTTGAGCCTCTGAACACAATTGAATGAATGTCCAGTTTTTCTACTGAAAATGAGGGAAGAAGGAGAAAGTACGGTATCAGTTAAGTTGACCAATCAGTGATGGTCTCTGTGTTCTGAATATTTTGCAAGATTAATTGTTTTTAATAAAATTCTTGTGCTACAGCATCAGATATGCTATTAGACTACTTCAGCTGTCACATCAGTTGTCAATTTGAAAATTGTTGTTAAGAAATAATTGGCCTGGCCCTACTCTTTTTATTGGATCTTTCATTATCAGGTACGTTTTGCCTTCAGTTTCACTTCCTTGCAGTCCAGGTAGTCCTCGACTTACAACAGTTCATTTAGTGACCATCCAAAGTTACAATGGAACTGAAAAAAAATGACTTATGGCTATTTTTCACACATGTTCATTGCAGCATCCTCAGGATAAAAATATGGATGCTTGGCAACTGAGTCATATTTATGATGGTTGCAATGTCAAGCAAACTCAATGGGGAAGCTGGTTGTTGTCCTAACAACTGTGTTACTAACAACTGCAGTGATTCACTTAATACCTGGTAGACAGCTGATCTAGTTTAGGTGTCAAGGCTAAGAACCAAGATAATCTCTACTGGCAATGGATAAGGTTGGAGAAGAAATGCCCGGAGAGCCCACCAGTTGACCCAATTGACCAATGTGACCTGTGACAATTGGGTTATTTCTTAGTTTAATTATGCTGAAACTGCAGGAAATATTTAGAATTGGTTTAATGTCAAGGCCCCAACTAACGAACCCAAGCAAATCAGAACTCTGAGACTAGGATCCTTCTCAAAGTTCTTCTTTATTGTATCATTACATCTTCAAAGGAAAACCAATTCAAAATCTTTCCCATGGTTTCTCTATTGTGTCTAGTATGTCATTCCAACCTCTTTCCTCCCGCTTCCTCATCTGTGTGGTAACTGAGAAACAGAAAGATGACTGCTGCCAGGTTCGGTTCAAAGTTGACATTAGGTTTCTATAAATTACATATCGCCATATTGTTTATTGAATACCCACGATTTGTTGGGATCCTCTGATAAAACCTTTCAACTAAAGTTGAGCTTCTGGCATAGCTCTTATCCTCCTTGAAGCATGCAACCACACAACTACATTAAGGTAGTGCCTCGCTGTATGATGATGGTGATGAGGATGATGATATACATATAAATGTGAAATTACATTTGTCAGTTGACCATAAGAATCTAGGTTGTCATAACGCGTCAATGTAGTATATGTGCAAATATATTATTATTATTATTATTATTATTATTATTATTATTATTATTATTATTATTATTATTAATCGCACAGTCAACCAGATGTTCAGACTGGCTTTTGGCATTTTTGTTTACCGAGTGAGTCCTTACCAAGGACCTGGGATAGACAAATCTGGATATTTGATGGTGTTACACATATCGCTGCAGGATGGAAGCTGTTTCAAGTAAAGCTGCCTTCTGCAATTGACTGATAGCAAATTTGTTGTTGTTGCTGCTGTTGTTGTTGTTGTTGTTGTTATTATTATTATTATTATTATTATTATTATTATTATTATTATTATTATTATTATTATTCCAGGCTGAAAACTAATAAGCTTGCATCTCTACTGGTGTAACTTAAAGGGAGGCAAGAAACCATTAATTTGCAGTAAATGATTTTAGATTATAACTTCTGGGGATTTCAATGAGACAAAGGAACATTAAGATTATATGTGAGCAAGTGCTGCCTAGGAAACCGTTTCAACCTGGTGCTGAACAGATTGTGTGGGACAAAAGATGCTCATGGGGTTACTAACATTGCCATTCTGTTTTGTTTTTTTTAGCTCCAGAGACTTTGGCTACAATAACGGTGCTGTTCAACAGCTCAGTGACTGGAGTGGACCATATCAAACAGATCTGTACCTCAAGGCATCGCAAATGATTCCAGGGAAATTACACACTTCATTACACTTAAGCGCACACAGGCAAGCAATAATGAAACTCTAATATGAGGCCACCATCAGGTACAGATTACTGACATATAAAGAAAATCAGGGAAATACCTAGGGTGAGAAGGGGAATCGGTGAAGTTTAATCTGTTGGTGAAGAGAGGGGGGGAGGGAAAGAGGGAGAGAAGAATGGACTCTAATAAAATATAAATGGAGGGAAAACATGCAAGTATCCTATTGTTGTAGTAGAAAGCCCTGTAGCTGTAGTAGAAAGGAGGGGCTCTACTTCTGCAGAAAAATGTGTGCTTTTCTGCAGAAAATGCCTGATATAAGGCAAGTCCCACAGTTCCTAATGGGCCATATCATGCAGTTGGAAGAACATACTCAACAGCTACAATGGTGTTGATAAATCAAAATGAACACAGTAGTATCCAGAGATCCTTCCAAATAATATTAAAACAGCATGACTGCATTTCCATTTAATTTTCAAAGTCTCACTTCTGTGTTAAATATGTTTTCTTCCAATCCCTGAGGTGTATGTGAGTACCCTCCTTCCTGAGGCCTATTCTTCAGGAATTCGGTCCAGTGACAGGTTGGTCCTCACAAATTTAAGGTAAGACAAATGTAAATACTGCAATTGGTAGATTTTTCTGGCCTCACCTGCCAGTGGAAAAGCAACAAACAGGAGACACATTTTGACAGTTGATTAGAAGTTCTGTCAAAATCTGATGGGGATAGTGGTTCTCCAGTAATCGAGGTGCTACATTTGGGCAGAAAGCACCAGATCTGTGAGGTGAGAGTGGACTCTGCTCTCCCATTTGTCTAAGGTTGTCACTTTAGGTAAGTGGGAGAGTAGAGAGTCCATGCTTACCTCACAAATCTGGTGCTTTCTATCCTAATGGGAGTGATATGTGGGATTGGAAGACTGGTGGCTACAGTGCTACAATCCACTTACACATTTCTAAATGCATTTTATGCACACAGATACACACTCTTAAAATGGCATGGGTCCAAGGTAGCTGAAGAGCCTCTCTCCCCAATGGAATTAGACCTCCCCACTTGCCCTAGTGTAAGAAGCCTGCTGCAGATGCTGTCTGCTAAGGAATTCCAGTGGGTGAAGTCAAGGAGAAGAACTTTTTCTACTGTGGTCCCAGTCCTGTGGAACACTCTACCACTAGAAGTGAGAATTGCTTCCACCTTTTTAACCTTCTGGAAGGCTATCAAAACTTGGTTTTTCCACTTAGTCTGAAGCCTTGAAAGGGGTGCTCACCAATGGAGATAGCTGATGGGATCAGATCTCATCCTTGTGACATCCATCTCTTTGGATCCAATTTTTATTAAAATATCTATGTCTATCTGTCTGTCTGTCTATCTCTGTCTATCATCTGTCTCTATCTATCTATCTATCTATCTATCTATCTATCTATCTATCTATCTATCTATCTATCTATCTCTTGTGATTTTAGTAGAGTTAGACCATGACAGACTGGATTTTATCTTAAGCTTCTATCTCTCTATCTCTCTATCTATCTATCTATCTATCTATCTATCTATCTATCTATCTATCTATCTATCATCTATCATCTATCATTTTACCCTTTGTAAGCTACCCAGAGTCACCTAATCAGGGAGATAGGCAATATATACATTTAATAAATAAGCAAACATAAAAATAAATAAATGGCAATTGTGTTTTTTTAACTTCAGACTTACAGCACAAGATTTACAGAAGGGTAAAGACAGAAAATTAACCGGATGCCAAATTGCACATTATTTCCATTTTACTTAAAAGTATAGGCTGAAAGGCTCCTCAAATAACTGTAGAATCATAGTACAATATATGTACCAAACTGAGAAGTGGACTGGTTCCTTATTGAAATCTGTATCCTTCTGCTATATTCTGTGATATGAGTGTGGTGGTTGTGTATGTTAGGTGCTCATGCATTTATCCTTATTCTTTAACTGGAAAAAGCATCCATCCATTGTGAAGTGGATTCATCTTTTCAATAAAACTCTGTGGGAAAAAAGAGATCACGTCCCCACCCTCAATTTCATACAAAGAGATGAAGTTTCATAGGATTCTATTTTCACTGCCCCTGGCAGAAATGCATGTTTTCTAATTATTCCACGCCTTTTAAAAAAATCTTTAGAACAAAGAAACAAATAAAAATGAAATAAAATGCAATCTTCCAGCAACCTTGCTTGCTTGATGGGTATGATGGTCCTTGTGCCCCACTGTTTTTTTTTTTTTAAAGTTTCCCATTCATAAGGAATAAATGAATAAAGTAATTGGATTTCTCCATCACAGCTTGGCTAATAAGGTGCTTCTTATAACCTTGATGATATCTGTGTTTCACGGGTATTTCCTGATTGTCTAAGCCTTGCTCTAAAAAGGAAAGGAAATAGAAGTGGTTTTTCATTTTTTATCCGTTACTTTCAAATAACCGATGCTATCCAGGGAGAAGTCCACCCTCATTTCCTTGAATCCAATTTTCAGCCAGAGGGTGATTAGTGCAAGATTCCTGCAAGCTTCTGAGAATTCTGCATGAGGTTATGGGAGATATGAAATAAATACTGCACTCAATGGATTGAAATGATCTCTGAGCCTTTGAGAAAGGAGAAGGTATAATCATCTGCAGTACATTTTCAGTTTTAACAAGCCTATTCATTTCCACACTCCGGATGCAATAATACTTACCTATTAGAGCAAGTTAGCTTGAAAAAGGATACAGCCAAATGCTATTTCCCAAAGAACAAATAGCTGTACGTTACTTTTGTGGACCTGAAGCATAAATAAAATCCAAACTTGCACATCATTAAACCAAAGGTCATTGTTCACTCCAGTTTCAAATGCATCTTTGTGAGGGCAGGTGCAGAGATCTAGCCTTAGAAGTGGATAACTCTCAATGTGATAGCAAAAACAGTCTATGCATTGTCAAGAAATGTTCAACAAGTAGAAAACTGCAACTCCACAGAATGAATTGTGTTTTAAGTGGTTTACAGTGTTATAAATAAATTTATAAAAAATAAGACCCTGCCTTATTTTTTTGCCACCAAAAAAGGCACCATTATTTTCAGGGGGAATGTCATCTACTGACTCACCTTACTTGCGTGCAACAATCCGGAGCTTTATTATCAGCTGCAGATGCCTTCAGGAAAGCCTTGCCAGCTGCAGAAGAAATGGACTGGTAAGGCAGGTGTCGGAGTGTGTGAGGCCTGGCTGCAACTGTCCCAATGCAACTAGTAGGACAGCTCCACCATCCCCATCTCCACTCTAGCTTCATTTTTAACTATGCACCCTGGAGTGGGCAGAGTCTTAATTAGGGATTATTTTGGGGGGGGGGGGGGGGTAGGGCTTATATTATGTGCACTTGTAAAAATCAAGCTAGGACTTATTTTCAAAGTACATTGTATTTTCGGGGAAATATCCAGCATATTAGCTCCAACAATCTGGGTCCTCTTTTTACCCACCTCGGAAGGAAGGAAGGCTGAGTCAACCTTGAGCCAATGAGAATCAAACTGCTGGCAGTTGGCAGAATTAGCCTACAATACTGTATTCTGACCACTGCTCCACCAGGTGCTACTAGACTCACAATTCAACGCCTATTCCATCAAGGCAAATAGGAAATATGGCTACAGGTAGTCCTCCAGTTACATAACCATTCATTTGGCAACCCTTCAAAGTTACAACAGCACTGAAAAAAGTGACTTGCTGTCGCGACTATGCAACACACGTGTTTGCATCGAAGCCACAGAAACCTGAAGGATGGCATTCTTCTTCATCAGAATAAACTCTGTATCATAATTATATGCACGGTCTATGTAAAATGCTGTGAGGTGAAACTCTCTGCATTAACCACGATTCATGTGATTGAGTTCATATGAATAATTATCATTAAAATTGGTAATCAGGGGTAATAAGGGTAATCAGGGGTAATGAAGGGTAATGAGGGGAAATCATTATAAATATTGAGTCCCAGAAAATTCGGGTTAGATCCAACTTTATTTTGTTTGCTTAGGTATTCCCTCGGACTCCTTGCGGAGGAAGGAATAAACAATAAGCTTTTGTGTTACGAAATACTAAAGCGAAGAGTGTCTTATTTTCTCTCTGCATTTGTGACAAAGAGTAGTTGAGAGGAAAGTTGGATCTCTTACATTCTATAATATTTCGTTACCTGTGATATTATGGCTGAAGGTACTGCTGTTGATGGAGGTTTTGAGGATGTTTCGGAGGTGGATGTGGATAATGCTGTTGGAGAGGCTGGCGTGGTTCCTGAGCAGCCCCCAATTCAGTTGGATGATAATGTGGTGTCTTTGGAAAGTGAACAAACAGATAATGTGAGATGTGAAGAGGATCCTCAGCCTGTGGTAAGGCCGAAAATCCAGAAGGAACAGAAAGCAGGATTGGAGTTGAGAGATGATATGAGGGGAAAGGTTTCACAAGGGAATCCTCCTACTTTTATGCCGCTGACCTCCAGGACATTTGAGAAATGGAAAGAATGACGGATTGCTGATGAAGATAAATGTTGTACTTCTACGACCAGTTTAAATACTAGTACGTTGGAACTGCTCCGTGTCAAGTATGGTGACTTAAGCATTCGTGAATCTACTCCCCTGACCATTTGGGAAAGTCTAGGGAGGGGATTTAAAATAGAAGACACATCTTTCTTTAGTTCAAGTGCCAGAGATAGCAGTAGGAGGAAGTCAGAGGGAGAATTTTCTATGGAAGTAGATGAATCATTAGCAGATGTAGTAGGAATATCAGGAACTCAGAGTAAAACCTCTAAACCAGTCCCAGGTTCCAGGGTTGAATTTAGGGATGCACAAATGGGGAAGAGACAAACAATTCATTCCTGGGGTCCATCAGGCACATCTGGATATTAGCCCCAAAGAATGGTTTGTGGTGGTCCTCCTCCTATAAACACTTCCTTTGATGGGAACCCTGATAGGTTAGCATTATTTTTAAGCCAAATTGTGAACCAGCTAGAATTATATTCAAATTGCTATCCTTCTCAATGATCTATTATAGTTGTGATAATTACAGTGTTAACAGGTGATGCTGACGATTGGGCTGCAGAGTTGCATAGTGTGCATGCAAAGGAATTGATTGATGTTGGTTTGTTTTTGGAGGCACTCAAAGTTCAATTTGAAGATAGGTCAAGAATACATCAATATGAAGAAGCATTAATGTCATTGAAGCAGGATGGGAGGCCTGCTGTGGAGTATGTCATAGAATTTCAGAAATTAGCAACTAGATTGCACACCTGTCCAGAAAGACTATTGATTAGAGAATTTAGATCTGGTTTGGATAGAGGATTGAGGCAGGCTTGTCTTTATAGGGGGGGTTCCCCAGAAATTGGGGGAATGGTATAAAACAGTTGTAGAGTTGGATGTGGGACTGAGGGAGTTCTGTCCTATGTTTGGAGGGCCCAAAAGACAACCAGTAGGAGCAGTAGCACCATGGGGTAAAGTGAGGGAGGAGACTAAAAGGATTGGTAGGGGAATAGGGTCCATGAGGTTGTTTCCAATGCCAAGGTCTGTATTTATGATGGTTGCAGTGTCCTAGAGTTATGTGATCTCTATTAGTGACCTTCCTAGAGGACTTCTGAGAAGCAAAGTTAATTAAGCCAGATTCACTTAACAACTGTACTGATAAACTGAATCAACTGCACTGATTCTCTTAACAAATTGTGGCTGCAGGTCTTAAAATCAGGTGTGACGCACTTAACAATGTCCAGTTAGCAGTGGAAATTCTGGTCCCAATTGTGGTCATAAACCGAGAACTACCTCTATAAGTAATGACATTTTGGTGTAGTCAAAGGAACTATATTAGAAGTAGGGAGATTGAGATCTTCTGGTTTGAGCTTCTTCAGCGACAGGCCGAAATCTCATCTCTGTGAGGCTTCGATCCGTGCTCGCCGCTGGAGCGCCCCGAGCTGGCTGGTTTTGGGGCTAAGCCACCCCGTAGAGGTGGTGAAGAGGGGGGAGACTGCCAGCAGGGTTGAGGAGAGCCGCATCTCTCCTCCCCAGCTGGTCATTACTCCCTTTCCCAAAGGCGGTTGTAGCGGTGGTCAGAAATGGCCACCACAAAGAAGAACTCGACCAGAAAAGAATGTGCAGGAGGAAGATAAGAAGAGAAAATTTTGGTTGACTGGGTCAAACAGGAAAAGCAACAAATAAGGTACCCTGGAATTTAAACTTAACAACATTGTTCCCAAAGAAGATTTTAAAGCTGCGAAGGAGAGAGAGAAGGGAAAGGATTAGGTTTTTTTTCTTCCCTTCCTTATACTGATTGCTAAGAGACTTAAGCAAGAAATTGAAAAAAAAATCCACTTTGACATTAATAGGCATCTAAGCTGAAAATAAAAGTCAAAGGGAAAATAAAGATTTCTGGACATTTAACAGTTTTTACAAGCAGGAAAGGAGAAAAAAAAAGAATAAAAGGATAGGATCTGGAAAAATGGAGGAGACTGCCTGGAATTAAGGAATGGAACTGTAATTAAAAGGAACTAACAGTGAAATTTTAACAAGATTTCTCAAAGATACATTTTAATTGAAACTTGATAACAAAATAATAGAACCCCAGAAAGAGAAAGTGGAAAAAAGAAGCAAGTAGAAACAGCCTTGGATTATTTTTTATTATTTGGTGATTTTTGGTTTTTGCATCTAGATGACTAAAATTAACCGGGTGGTTGTTTAAAAGTTTTTAAAATGGTATCACTCTTAGAAGAACTGAAAATGGAACTTTAAAAATGGAAAGAAGATGCACAAGAAGGGAGAAGTTCTTTTGGCTTTGTGTTTTAATTCTTAGAAGTGGAGATCTGGAACTATGAGAAGCAACAAGAAACGCTTACAGAACAAGAAGACTGGGACAAAGAAGAAGCCATCTTTAATGATCAAATAATTTTAAGTGGGGGGGGAGAAAAGGGGGGAAAGAGAGTGAAAGGTTTAAGACTAGAAAAAAACAACCAAAAAGAAGAGCAATTTGAAAGATAAGTATAATATTAGAAAGCAACAGAAGAGGGGATTACAGATGAGAGAGTTAGAAGTAAGAGACGAGGGAGTAAAAAGGGGAGGGGGAAGAAGGCAAGGAAAAGAAGTAGAAAACAGAAACAAGAAATGGAGAAACATAGAAAAGATATAAGGATTGTAACCATAAGCTTGTTTAGAGATAATGGGTGAAAATGTAATTGCAAAAGGGATTCTGCAAAGGTACATAAGATAGCATTGTTATCTTACAAATAGATATAATTTTTAGAAAATGTGATGATGGATAAAATATTTTCTGTAATGTAGTGGGATGTTTGTTAATAAATAAATGAATTAAAATGATTGAGAGAATTAAAAGGGAACATTTTTTAATTATTAGTAATGATTTATAAAAATATAAGTGAGAAATATGGGAAAAAAAAGAATTAACTATGGAAAGTTTATAAGTGTTCTCAAGGAAGTATGATATTTAATTGAAAAGAAATGTTAAAGATGTTAAGATTTTAATGCACATTAATGATAGAATTGAATTGGAATGGAATGTGTGCTTTATTTACATATATATATATAATTTTTTCTTTTGAAGAATATAGTCTCTATTTTAAGAATGTACCAAGCAGAACTCGATTTGAAGTTATGTATTATATTGAATGCTATCATCTTTTTTTTTCCCCACAAATTTTATTAGTTTTACAAAGACAATACACAAACAATCAAGGCATAGTAACATAAAAAATCTTTTCTAAGAAAACCAATAGAACATACAAATTAGTTCCAAATTGTAATATAGATATTTACGTTATCTGTTTAACTTCATATCTTATCTCAACTTCTCCTTTTCATTCTATTATCCAAATTATATTTCTTACTAATTAAAATTTTATTGCCTTTCATAAACAATACACAAACATACAAAACATAAAACATAAAAAAACAACAACCCTAAAACATATTTTCTGAAGGCTGCTTGATCCCGGGTTAAAACTCTTTGCACAGACACAAATTCAAAAATCATATTCACTTTATATATCATTCCATATCTTATTACCATTTTCAATTTTCTATATAGCTTCTTCCCTCTTTTATCTGTCTTAATTTTATTTTATTTATCTTATCTCAATTCAGTTCATAATACTTATCTTTCTTTGTCTGTTCTATTTCCAGCTATCCATTCATCTTTTCTCTTTTAATATACTTCTCCTGTACACTGATTGGGGTGATGCCTTTGATTTGCCCTAACTTAAAATTACTTAATATAACGCTTAATTTTTATTGGGATTCTGTTTAGTACATTCTAAAGTTACACAATACATTTTATAAGAAGGGTAAAAACACAACAATAACTAAATAAAATCATATATAACCACTATCCATATCACTAAAAAAACTAATCATATATATTAGTACTCATTTATATCTGAAGCATTTTACTCTAAATACACATATAAAAACACAATCTTATGTACCTTCCAGAATCCCATTTTTCAATTAGATTTACCCATTGTCTCTAAATAAGCTTTGTTTCTTTAAATCTTGTTTCCCACCATGAAGGCTTCTCATCCCCCCCCTTTCCTCTCTTGCTTATTCTTCTCCTTGCCCTTTTTACCCCTTTGTCTCTCCTCCTCCCTTTTTTTACTCCCTTTCTGTTGTTTTCTAACCTTGTATCCACCTTTCATCTCATTTTTCTCTTTTTTGGTTGTTTTTTCAGACCTTAAAATCCCCTTTTTCTTTTCCTTTTCCTCTTTCTCCTCCTCCCCAAAGAAAACCCATTGTTCATCAAAGATGGCTTCTTCTTCTTCTTTGTCCCAATCGTCCTTCTGCATAGTCAATTTTTCATAAGTGCATAATGCCATTTCTAGAAATTGAAATAGAGTGCCCAAAGTATCTTTTCCATCTTGTTCTTCTTTTTTATATTTTTTATATTCAGTTTTTAATTCATCCACAAGCAATGCCATCATGAAGAGAAAAGCTTTTTCCAAAACAACCACCCAAGTATTTTTAATCGAGAATAATTCTAAAAAATTCCAAAGTTAATACTTTTTTTCTTTCTTCTACTTCTCTTTCTGGGGTTACTGTGTAATCAAAGAGATCCAATTACAATATATCTTTCCTTAAAATTCTAGGCAATCTCCTCCTTTTTCAGCTTCTGCTCCAATTTTTTTTCCTCTCCCTTCCCACTTACAACAACAATTTTCTTTTAAATGTTCAGAAATCCACACCTCCAATAAGGGTTTTCCGATTTCTTAAATTATTAAATCCAATGTCCAAGAATCCTTTGTCCCTTGGCTTTAACTTTCGAAATAATTTACCTTCAGTGCCCAAAATTTTTTTTCAAATCTTCATCTGCTGTTTCTATGGGGTGGGAGAGTGAAGCAAAAAAAATATTTCCCCCCCTTCCTTGGCAGCTTTCTCCACCGCTTTCCGATCTTCTTAGGGATACAATGTATCTTCCAGCAATTCAAACGATTCAGTTCCAGAGTGTTTAAGAATTGTTGATTGACCCGGCTCAGCCAGCACTTTCACTTTCCCTGCTTCCTCCAGCACCAATCTTACCCGGCTGCAGGCTTCTTCGTGGTGGCCATTACTGACTGCCGCTCCACCACCTTGGGAAAAAAGGGTTTTCCAGGCAAGGAGGGGGTCTGTGACACCCCCAACCCTCTGTCCGGATCCCCTCTCTCTTCGGCTGCCTCTACAGGGCAGCCATATCCCCCTGACCCATTTGAATTGGGGGCACCTTGGCGGCAAGCGCAGCTGGAATCGCAGACAGTCGCGAATTCCTGCTGCCACCAAAACCACGTGAAACCGGAAGCCTGAATGCTATAATCTTAAAGGTATACATTGAAGCTTAAATAAGAGTTTGAATGGATAAAATTAAAGGATATAAAGGTGTCATACTCTAATTGGTAACTACAGGGAAAAATTTACTTAATAAGAAAAGATAATGTGAAATTGAAACAGGATAGACAAAAGTATAAATATAATGATTTAAATTGAGATGAGATAATTAAAACAAAGTTGAGAAAATTAAAAGAGGGGAAAAATTATGTAGAAAATATAAACTGGTAATAAGATATGGAATAGAATATAAAAATGAGCATGAAATTGAGTTTTGTGTCTGTATGAAGAAGTGATAACCTGGGACCATGCTATTGTCAAAAAAGATGTTTTATTTGTATTTTGTTTTTGTGAAAACCCAAATAAAATTTTCAAAAAAAAAAAGAGAAGAAGTAGGGAGATTGAAAGATCTAATCCTGCTTTAGCAGTAGAGAGATTCAACCGGTGTAACAAATGGTTCGATGAGTTGTGCGTGAGCAGAGTTTGAAAACCAGCAATTTTAAGCTAAAACTTATCTTCTGCTAAAGCCCCGGTGAGTAAAACAGCTAATACGTGGCAATCTGCTGTTCTGTGCGAATCAGCTGTGCTGAAGAAAAAAAAAAAGAAATAAAGGATAGACTAGGGCAGGGGAAGGTGGGGCCAACTAATCACCGGAAATACCAGTTTGCCCAATCTGGTCCGTACCAGAATCCCACCCCTGTGCTCTAGGCAAAAAGCCAGCTGGGTGACTGGGCTAGTCATTTTTTCTCAGCCCTAGAAAGAAGGCAGTGGCATATGACTTCAAAAATGTGGCCAAGAAAACTAGAGAGACTTGGGCAGGCAGTAGCCAGGAGTTAAGACTGACACACAGTTAACAAAAAACATAAACTTTGTATATTATGAAAAACATCATCTTTTCACAGTTCCTTTAAACATCCTTTACAATGGTCAGAAGATTAATTACTGTTTACAGATCTGTTCAGAATACAACTTCATTTAAGGTACCGCAATCCAGAAATGACCTTGGAAGGTTCAAGTAAATAGTCTACTTTATCACACATTGTTAAAACCACTATATTACAAGAAAGCTGGATGATTGAACATGTCCAGCAATTTAATAGAAACCCACATGAACTTCACACTTCACACTTTGTAATAAATTGTAAATTTAGTTTAAAATGTGTAGCACAGCCCTAAAACTGTTTTCGATTGTTTTGTAGAACTGTAGCATGTGGATAAGCCAAGATCCAGGATAAATATCTGATTTATTTTGAATGATTTAGTTTGATTTAAAGATTTAATTTTGATCTGGAAAAAAATAGTATGTATGCGGGATGGACAAAAATCCCCTGAATTACAAACTAATGAAAAGCATCTGATTTAATTCAGTGGAATAAATCTGTTTAACAGTTTGATGCAAAACTTCAGTTTAATGGGGTGGTTTAATTGAGCCACCAATGAATTGAAGCCTCTGAATGGAAACTTTCAGTAGAGCTAGTATTTAGTCCTTGAAAAGCAAAACCTTATGATCTCTAGGCCCATGGGATATTGTAGATGCCCAATTTTCTTTGTAGAAGGAAGTCCATCATCAGGAGCTTCTGTTGGAGAAAAGAAACCTCTCCCCCATCTCACTGGACTTTTAATGGCAGGTGATCTATGATACAAAAGTAAGATTGAGAGACCTGCCTTTTCCATGTAGGCCTCTGTGGGCTCAACACAGCAATATTGTATAAATGGAAAGCAAGGTATAAACTCCACAAATAAATAGTTCAATCTACACAAACCACACTTCCTCAGACTTAAATCCTTTTTATTAAGACCTCTTTTTCTTGCAGGTTTTTTTTTATCAGGGGCTGAGGTGGTATGAATAAACGTCAACTGAACTGAGAAGCTATGGAGAATTATGCCTACTTCATTTTTATAGTTAATTTTGAACTTCTTAATCATAAAGTAGAATTCAGGGAGAAAATTCAAGTTTTCATATGAAATAAACAACATAGGTGAGAAAGCCGTAGCCATTACGTTGTATGATCTACATTCCACCATTTTAAAAAAATCAAGGTGCTTCAAAATAAGAGAAAAATAAAGCTATAGATATTATAAACTAAAAAGGCATCATCCCTCTATCATTCCAATACAAACTAAATTCAGAAACAATTAAAATTGCAAGATATGAATATGTGAAAGAAAGTTCCCTGAGGAAAGCTTGAAGACTAAACCCCTTCCAGATTGCAACATTATCTTGGGACACTATATTTGTGTGTGTGTGTGTGTGTGTGTGTGTGTGTTATAGTGCATATATCTTTTTCTACCTCTGGCATATCATTATGCTAGAGAAGTCACTGAACCCTCAGTCCCTGTTAAAATAACTACGAGTATCTTCATCATATAAGAAACACATGCAGAAATCAAATTGCATATCTGCTTTTCCCTAAGAATTTCAAGAATGTTTATGAACTATGGATTAGTACAATTTCACATCACCTTGCACATCTAGATTGAGTGAAACAGTCAATACTAAATTAATTTGAAGTCACCAAATTGAGGGTGGGTGGGAGTATTGCATTTTTCATGCCTCCACCTATTGTGTCAACCTATATCAAAACCTATATCAAAACATTTTGAGCATCTCCTCGAGTCTTCTATATGGAGTTTGGTACCTCATTGCTGGCAACTTTCCTGTCCAATTAGGAAATTGTTGTGAATGAATAATATCAATAAAGTTATCATTGAGCTTGAAGTCAAGTGCAGGGTTCTGGCCCTGCACTTCTGATTGGCTGTTAATGGCAGGATCGGATTGGCCCGTTCAGGAGCATCCGATTGGCCATTAACAGGCCATTCCCATTGGTTAACGGAGCTAGCGCTCCAGGTTTGCTATTGGTTGAATAGTTAATGAGTTGCCTAAATAAGTAAGGCTATAGCAGCCCTTGAGCTGAGCTGTCACAATATGTAAATAAAGAGTTTGTAGTTCACTGTTTCTACCGGCTCGTCTCCATCACTCGCACCCATGCTCCAAACTTAACACTGGCGACGAAGGTGGGATTGGATGACATCAGAGCCAACTAAGCACATGACTGAAGTGCACAACGGCGAAACCATGTCCAGTGGCGTAATACCACCCGCTCCATTCGATCCAGCTTAAGAGGACTGGGAGTCTTACATGGATCGTTTCCAAATGTTTTTGGAAACGGATAATCTAAAGCATGCCACGGCCGGGAAGAAACGGGCAGTATTCCTGACGCACTGTGGGCCAACAGTGTTCAAGATGGCTAAGGCATTAGCAAAACCGGCTGAAGTGAAGGCCATGGACTGGGCCATCCTCGAACTGCTGCTAAAGGCCCACTATGCACCCACCGTTCCAACGCTCGTAAGACGACACGAGTTCTATCAATGGAACCAGCAGAAAGGAGAAAGCGTCGCCAATTTCGTTGCAGACCTCCGGAACTTGGGAGGCCTTTGCGATTTCACCGACCTGGAAGAGGCCTTGAGAGACAGAGTAGTCCTCGGGCTAGATGCTCTAAATGTACAGAACAAAATAATGGCAAAGGGTGATCACCCTTAAAGACGCCATAGCTGAAGCTACAGCAGCTGAGGCAACCAAGAAGCCGGCTGCTCAACTACACCGAAATCGCACTCCAACACACCAACCAGCCGGCAAAATTTCACCTAACACAGAAGGGCAGCTTTCCACGGCCCACCATGAGGACCTCTCTTTGTCGTCAGACAGCGATGAAGAAGAGGTCCATCACCTGCGGTCAAATCGGGAACGACACCCGAAGTCCCAGCAACCGTATGCGGGCTACGGGGCCAACCATTTTCGCTCCGATTGCAAATTCCGCAATGGACTCTGCCACGAGTGCGGGAAACGAGGCCACATCAGACGGGTCTGCAGAAGCCTCCTCGGACCCAGCCAGACCTCGAAAGGAACCAATCTCCGCCAATCGACAGGGAATCACCCTGTAAGACGAGAACCAGTAAACCACTCCTACAGAAACCGACCCGTGAATCGTCTAGCGAGACGAGAAGAGGCTCACCAAACACTCACTATTGGCCATGCCTCTTCATTAGATACTCAGAAAATTCGGGTCAACGTGAACATTGAAAATCGGCCTTGCCAGATGGAAGTAGACTGGGGATCGTCTCTTTCAATGGTCTCATGGAAGACCCTCAAGCAACTCATCCCTACTATCCGGCGCCAAGACCTTCAATTCCAACGGCTCGTGCTAAAAGACTAACAGGGGAACCGAATTCCAGTTGCAGGATCCAGTCGAGTTACATTCAAGAACCGCACAGCGTACTTACCCCTGATGGTGATCGATAAGGACCGGCCTAGCCTGTTGGGCCTACAATGGTTCACACCACTCGGCATCGAAGTGGCAGGCATTAATCAAATCGGCGGCAGTGACTGGGAGGAAGACCTCACCCACGAATTCAAGGACGTCTTCAAGGAAAAGCTAGGCGAGTACAAGGGGACCCCAATATCCTTTAGCCTTAATCCAAAGATAGCTCCCATCCACCTTAAGCCTCGTCGAGTTCCGTTCGCTCTAAAACCGAAAATCGACGAGCAGCTTGATAAGTTGATTGCCCAGGGAGTTTTAAAGCCAACGGATCAGTCCCCTTGGGAAACGTCAATTGTGACACCCATTAAGCTGGACGACTCCATTAGAATTTGCGGGGACTACCGAGCCACCCTAAACCACACCCTACAACAGAACCCATATCCGGTGCCGGTGGTACAGCACATCCTCCATTCCCTGGGGGTGGAAAAGTCTTCGCTAAACTAGACTTAGCTCAGGCTTATCAGCAATTGCTGGTTGATGAAAAAACGGCACAGGCACAGGCTATCATAACACACCGAGGTGCCTTTAAGCTTCAATTCGGAGTCAGTGTAGCCCTAGGGATCTTTCAGAGCCTAATGGAGAGACTATTGCAGGGGATCAAGGGCGTTGTCCCCTATTTCGACGATGTCTTATTGCTGCCCCCACTCAAAAAATCTTGCGGGAGCGTTTAAGATTGGTATTACGAAAATTTCAAGAAGCAGGCCTGAAAGTCAAAAAAAATAAATGCAAAATGTGTACCGATCGTGTTGAATTCTTAGGGTACCTAATTGACAGTCAAGGTATTTACCCTACTGATAGTAAATTGACAGCAATAAAAAACGACCTCCAGGCGTTCTTAGGCCTCATCAATTTCTATAATGCATTCTTGCCGCACAAGGCAACTGTCACTGAACCGTTACATCGTCTTTTAGATAAAAAAGCAATCTGGGTATGGGGTCACAAAGAAGAGCAGGCGTTCCATAATGTGAAAAAACTACTGACTTCGGACGCCGTGCTGATGCAGTACAATGAGACTTTGCCAATAAACATAACCTGTGATGCATCACCTTTTGGAGTGGGCGCCATTTTGAGCCATGTGTTGCCCCTGTTGCTTACTTCTCAAAGACACTCTCGAAAACCGAGCGAAATTACAGCCAAATTGATAAGGAAGCCCTGGCGATTGTATCAGCAGTTAAAAGATTTTATGAGTACGTGTACGGCCGGGTTTTCACCATTGTAACTGACCACAAACCATTGCTGGGGATCATCGCTGGGGACAAGCCAACTCCCTACGTACTTTCTCCCAGAATGACCCGCTGGTCAGAATTCTTGGCTCCCTACAATTATCGGCTACAATATCATCCCAGTAAAGCCATTCCCCATGCCGACACACTTAGCCGTACACCGCTCCCTGAAACTATCAACGATCCTGCACCAACGATGACAGCGTTACAGATCGAGACACTCCACACGCCGCCATTGACTGCCCATGACATCGCGAGAGAAACAAAATGTGATCCCATCTTGGTGCAAGTCCTCACATGGGTGGAATGCGGATGGTCATTGGACCAAGTACCAGACGACTTCGCACCATTCAAAAGTCATCAAACAGAGTTGTTCTCTTAGAAGTGCTGTGTCATCTGGGGCGATAGAGTTGTTATCCCAGAATGACTCCAACAGACACTGCTAAGAACCTTGCACGATGGCCACCCTGGCATCATGCGCATGAAGGGCCTCGCACGAAGCTACGCGTGGTGGCCAGGCATCAATAGACAAATCGAATCATGGGTTAAAACTTGCAAGAGATGCCAAGAAGTAAGTAACGCTCCACCAAAGGCAACCCCAACCGAATGGGAGACGCCGCAGGGAACCTGGTCCCGCATCCATCTGGACTTTGCTGGGCTGACCAAAGGCCACACGTTTCTGCTAACCGTCGACACCTACTCGATTTGGCTCGAGATTCACCGAATGAGCAGCACAACACTGACACGGTCATCAAAAGACTGGAAAGACTTTTTGCAACCCACGGATTGCCAGACGTTCTGGTATCCGACAATGGGCCCCAATTTACCGCGCTACCTTTTGAGCAGTACTTGGCTGACCGTGGTATTCGACATGCGCTCACTTCGCCTGTGCACCCTGCTGCCAATGGTAGGGCTGAGCGCATGGTTCAATTCGTCAAAAAGACTCTCCAAAAGATCGACTACGACAACTTCAACGAAAAAATCAACCGGATCCTTTTCCTGCAGCACATCACACCTCACAGCGTCACCAACAAAACTCCTGCCGAACTGCTAATGGGATGGAAGCTCCGCTCCCACCTCGATTGGTTACACCCAGCCTACGAACCTGAAAAGCCACTCAGATCCAGCAGCCGATGCCATACCTTCCAGGTAGGCGATCTAATATTCGCTAAAAACTTATCGGGCGATCCGCTGTGGGTAGAGGCGACCATAATCCACGTAACCGGCCCAAGATCATACCTCGTTCAGTGCCCTGACGATAGACGATAGACGATAGATCAGTTACGATTGCGGCTACCATCTCGCACTTCCGAACTCCCTTTTGACCAAACTGGGGGGGGGGAGATACAGAGGAAAGCGAATTACTATTAGAGGGAAATCTTTTCAAAGAGACTGATAATGGAACTGAAATGCAGGAACAGGAACCAGGGACTGGAATAAATGCACCTCAGGAAATAACCAGTGATATTGATGACAACGGGAACGCGAACTCGGAACCAGAGGCACCCCTACCGCTAAACAATGATCTACCTCAGCAGAAATGCAGCCAACCGCCAGGCACTTTGCGAAAATCGAAAAGACTAGTAAAACAACTGTCCTACCTTAAGGACTATGTAACCGCGCCCCCTGGGCAGAAGCTGGGGGAAAGGGGTGTTGTGAATGAATAATACCAATTAAGTTATCATTGAGCTTGAAGTCAAGTGCAGGGTTCTGGCCCTGAACTTCTGATTGGCTGTTAATGGCAGGATCGGATTGGCCCATTCAGGAGCATCTGATTGGCCATTAACAGGCCATTCCCATTGGTTAACGGAACTAGTGCTCCAGGTTTGCTATTGGTTGAATAGTTAATTAGTTGCCTATATAAGTAAGGCTATAGCAGCCCTTGAGCTGAGCTGTCACAATATGTAAATAAAGAGTTTGAAGTTCACTGTTTCTACCGGCTCATCTCCATCACTTGCACCCATTCTCCAAACTTAACAGAAATATTTCTCAGCTGGAAACCAAAGCTCTGTGGCAGATTGTAAGGTTTTAGATAGTGGATCCCTAATGAATAGAGCAGAATTATGATATGATCACTACAAATAACTCCATTTAGAATGATAATCACTTATGGCTATCAGTATACATGTTGGCAAATTATTACATTAAAAACCTGGTTATAATCTCCTAAAGTTCTTGAAATTCAAATTGATATATATGATAACATTTACATTGTATCCTGCTTTAGGTTTCAATTATGATTCACATATAGTTGCTTTGATATTTCTCAGTTTACTCAAGTGCAAGGGACAATAGCATGGAAACTAAAACAGAGCATCAGCTTTCAAATAAAAGCACACAGAAGAATAGTCCAGGATCAGTCCAAAGTTCAAAAATCCAGGTCAAGGTTGCCAGCCAGTCCAAATGTCAGTAATCCAAGGTTTCTTACATAAACAGGGACAAAAGTTTGAGATCAATAGATCCTTCCAATAAAGGTAAGGTAGGTCAGAGTAACTCCTTAAACCAGGCTGCAGCCAATTGTCACCAATCAAAACATTTACTCCCTTTACTCGGCAAGAAGCCTAGCTGCACTGCTGTTTGCTCTACTTTTGGGTGCTGGATTGAGTGGTCTGAAGCCATCAAAATAATCTGACCATTTGAGTTCTTCCTGTGTCTGATCAATCTCAAGTGATTCTTGGCTTTGTGTCTTTTGAGGCTGACATTCCACAGATTTTGTTGTGATGGCTTCCTCAACCAGCATCTGAATTTTGGACCATGATATATGGATTCATCATAACTTAAGACATACTAGTTGCACTGTAATTTATAATTTAAAAAAAGAAGCCTTTTTTAAAAGGGGGGAATTCTGCTATATATTAACAAGAAACAGTTTTACTTCCTTCCCCTCCTTTTCTTGGCCAACAGTGCTTGTACTGATGTGTCCATTATAAAAGAAATGTACATTAATTACATTTTAGTTTATTTTTTGCAGTACAAAAATTCATGAAGATGTGCCTGGGAAATTAAATGACATGTTAAATAAGAATAATGTTTGCAAATATAAAAGGTTGGTTTTGGGGCATATTTCCCCATTATTCTCTATTAAAACCCTATTACTGAAGGATTTGGAAACATGAAACACATGTTGCTTCTTTAAAGATTAGGTTATTCTTGTGATTTAAATCAAGCACTTTTATGCCATGCAGAGCCTGAACAAAACAGAAAAATGCAAAAAAAGGCACAAAGTATTTATTTTGAGAAAGATAAAGTTTTAAAATGTAATCCAGTTGAAATACTTTAAAAAGGAGATGTACTGCAACAATAATTTACAGTAATAGCTGAGATGTCACTTAAGCAATTTGCAACCTATATATTTCACTGCTGTGTTTGCAAGATTACCTTGTGAATCGTCAGGTGCCATAATTCAAAAAAAGTCTCCTGATTTACATTTGCTTGACTCCAAAGGCACGAAAGGACACACAGGGAAGATAGATATCCTAACAATCTATTGCAATGATAAAGGGATACATTGTTCCTTCCATTGGATAAAATTGACTCCTGGCACAGGTATATCCTGAGAACCTGGGGCCTAGCAATTCTATATACCTGTTTACTGCTGCTTAGGAAAGGTTTTACTGGGATGTGTACACAGGTTGCCCTCGACTTAGAACAGTTCATTTAGTGACTGTTCAAAATTATAATGTCACTTTTTTCAGTCACTGAAAAAAGTGACTTACAGTATGGCCGTTTTTCATACTTATAACCGTTGCAACATCTCCATGGTTACAGTACGTGGTGAAAATTAAGTCAGCTTGGCATCTGATATTTATGATGGTTGCGCTGTCCAGGGCTCATGTGATCACCTTTTTGCGACCTATCCCCATTGCAAAGTCAATGGGAAAGCCAGATTTACTTAAACAACTGGATCACTAACTTAATAACTGGATCGATTCACTTAGCAAACTGTGGCAAGAGAGGTCATAAAATGAAAAGGGCAAAACTCACTTAAACATTTCACTTAGCAACAGAAATTTTGGTCTCAATTGTGGTCGTAAGTTGACAACGACCTATATTTAATTTTATAGCTACAATTATATGACCTGAAAGTGCTGTTCTCAACCCTTCATAAAAATACAAATTCTAACAGGCAAGAATTATTTCAAAGTGATTACTTCCAGAGGATATTTTTACCATCACCTCCACTCACCAGAGGGATCCAGATGCTAGTTATCACCAGAGGGATCCAGATGCTAATTACCTGGCATGAGAATCTCTCCAATTTAGCTTGCTGCTTTTGGTTCTCTGTCACATGGGTGTCAAACTTGCAGCATCCCATTGCTGTCACATGATGTTTCATGACCTTTTTTCCCCCTTTGAGTTGGACATGATGCATCTGGCCCAACCCTGACAGGGAAAGCTACTGTGTAAAAACAGAGAGCAAATCCACTTCCTTCTAGCACTGAAGATATTACCTAGTTGGATAATCTGAGAGCAAAAAGCCAAGCTCAGAGAACACCAGTTAGCATTTATAGCATTTGAGGTTTAGGAAGGTATCAAGATAAATATGTGGTTGAAAGTTGAGCTGATGTCAGGCCCCAGAGCAAAAAAAAGACACATTGATTCTTCCAAGTCGTTTTCTTTATCTTTTCACACTGACAGACAAAATCTTGCCAGACTGAACATTCTACTATCTGTATCTACAATATATTCTGGGAACTATTGGTGGGGGGGGGGGGGTGTCTTCATCCTCTTTCTCTTATACATAACCTGTTTCCCCAAAAATAAGACCCAAACAGAAAGTAAGCCCTAGCATGATTTTAAGATGCTCATAATATAAGCCCTACCCCCAAAATAAGTTAAGATTTTCAGCCAGATGGACACATTTAGTAACACATTTCCCTTAAAATAAGACCTAACTGGAAAATAATCCCTAATGTGATGCATTAATTAATATAAGACACTGTCTTATTTTTGAGGAAACATGGGTAGTTATTGAACTTGCCCCTTCCTCCTGAGCATCCACCTCCATACTACAGTCCATCACAACCTTAGAGTGAGAGAAAGGTTAAATTTATAATCACTGTCAAAATCATAGGAAGTTCTTTTTTCCCCCTTATTCCCTATTCTTTCATAATTTGTTTCTTTTATAAGACATTGTTTTACCTTGTTTGTATTACTTTTGGATCTGTTTCTACATTTTACCAGGGTGCTCTGCTATTTTTATATTAGAACACAACTGCATGCTTTATTGTGAAATATAAAGTATGCCAGAGGATTGGTAGAAATATTTTATAAATACAGATAGAAATAGCCTTATTTCAACATTTCCCTGAATTGCTTTTTCCATAAAGAAGGAGAAGACTGTTGATTATTTGATATTACCTCCTTTAAAAAGACAATAGCTAGTTCAAAGAAGATAATTAGATGTGTGCAAATCTACTGTTCCAGAAATAGAATAACTCCAGAATGTTCCATTGGACCATGATTTGCTAAGTAAGATAAGCTGGCTCAAACTAACAATATTTTGGGCATAGTGGAGCAACTGAACTACAGGTAGTCCTCAACTTACAACTTGTTGTTTAGTGACCATTCAAAGTTACAATGGCACTGAAAAAAAGTGACTTATGACTGTTTTTCATACTTACAACCCTTGCAGCAGGTCATGTGATCAAAATTCGGACACTTGGCAATTGGTTGATATTTATCATGGTTGCAATGTCTAAGGGTCATGTGATCAGCTTTGGCAATCCCACCCCCCCAAAGGAAAGTCAGTGGGGAAGCTGCATTCACTTTACTACCTTGTTACTAACTTTACAACTGTAGTGATTCACTTAGCAACTGTACAAAGGTGGTAAAAAGAAACAAAACTCATTTAACAGACAGTTGTCTGGCTTGGCAACAAAATTTTTGGATTCAATTGGGATTGTAAGTTGAGGATCACCTGTAATGTATTTGAGATGTGCTTAGTTAACCAATCAATTTCTCTAACATTAGGATTCAAACAAGATGTTCAACACAAGCAAAATTATGAACAACATTCCTTAAGGAAACCAAACTGAGAAAGGACACAACTTAGCATTGTAATCTTAACCACAACTTTTTAAGCTTTTGAAGTTAGTGCTGACCTTAATATGTTCAAAAACAAAGGAAATTACCTCCTAATGCCTGCCTGGCTACTTGCAATAGGCCTCCTGATCTCCTTCCTCATCTTTTTAAAGAACGGGAACCCTGCAGCAGTAGATATAAACTTTTTAGTATTCAAGAAAGAGAAAAACTCATGTCATATTTGGAAGAGAAGCCTTTTGAAGGGTTGATTTTAACTAATTTTTTTTCCTCCTTTTTGCAAAGCTGTTGCTAAAGATCTGTTTGCTTTACTTTTCATCACTGTGATTGTGCCATTAGTCACAACCCAGTCACCATTTTATAGGGGTGCCATCCATTAGATGAAACCCTACTTGATAAAAGAAATAAAACTGCTCAAGGAATAGATTTACTGCACGCCAGGGCTATGAATTAAGAGCTCTCCTAACTCTCCCCTATGTTCTATATTTCCTTGCCATTTAGCACATCTCTTAAAAAACAAATAAGAAATATCACCTCTCTTCCCCCATCTCTCTTTGCAGGCAAATTGAATCTAAAATAAAAATGGAATGTACAGATTAAAGGTGCTGAAGTAACTTTCTTTCCTCATCCCCCTTTTACTGTTTGCCTACAAATTTCTGGATTCTCAGCAATATGTGACACCCAAGGTCTTCTCTTTCTGGTTTTCTTTCCCATTTCTCACTGCAACACAATATGTTATATAAAAGCATTTCATTCTTGGTGATAGCTACTTTTTGCCTCAAAGGTTCCTCCTTCTGATCTGTTTTGCCAAGCTGATAAAAGAAGAAATGCTTCATCCCTGTCTCTTTTGAACTATTTTGCAGTCTTCCACATGGATGTATCATTTGTGCTAGCATAAACTTAAAATGCTTCCATATTATTTAATTGTTTCTTTGTCAAACATGTACAAGATAACAAGTATAGGTATGAACATAAACATGAACAAAGGAAGTAAATACCAATAAATGGGGACAGTAAGGCAGGGACAGTAGGCATGCTGGTGCACTTATGCATGCCCTCTTTAAGAACCTCTTAAGTTTGCAGTGAGGTCTATGGTAGACAGTTTGAGGTTGAAACTGTGAGGGTTTGGGGCTGTAACAATGGAGTCGGGTAGAGCATTCCAGACATTGACCACTCTGTTGCTGAAGTCATATTTTCTGCAATCGAGTTTGAAGTGGTTTACCTTGAGTTTGTATTGATTGTTTGCCCTTGTATTATTGTGGTTGAAACTGAAGAAATTGTTGACAGGCAAGACATTGTAGCAGACAATTTTGTGTACTCTGCTTAGATCAAACCACAGGCAGCACAGTTCCAGATTGTCCAAGCCCAAAATTTCAAGCCTGGAGACATAGAGAGTTCTGTTATGAGTAGAAGAATAGAGTACTCTTCTCGAGAAATACTTCTGAACCCGCTCAATTGTGTTAATGTCCAATGTACAGTGTGGGTTCCAAGTGGACAAGCTGTATTCAAAAATTGGTCTGACAAAGGTTTTGTATGTATTTTCCAATGTCCCAAATGGTTTTGTTTCCCTGGGAAAGAAACTTTGATGTTTCTACCCAAAAAAATCTGTCATGTTTTAGGATGTCTTTAAAATAACATTTAGGGATGTTTGAGTCTGATGGTTTTGCTTTGGTTGGTTGGTTCATTGGTTTGCCTTCTTTCTGGAGTTCATGAAAAAATAGTAACTGTATATACTTATTCATTCATTCATTCATTCATCCATCCATCCATCCATCCATTCATTCATTCATTCATTCATTCATTCATCCATCCATCCATCCATTCATTCAATTTATCTGCTGCCCATCTCCCTTACATGGTGATTCTGGGCGGCTTTCAATTCATTGTGTAGTTTTCAGTTCATTGGGGGGCTTGGATGATTATGGGTGGCTTTGGTCAATTCATTGCTAATTAATATTTTACACACAAAATTTCAGTTACTTCAAACTGCTGGATGACAATATGGTCTTTTAACTTTACCTTTCGCATCAGACATGATTAGCAGCATCTAATTTCCCTAAAATTATTATTATTACTAGAAGAAAATGTTGGACATTCTCAAATATACAACTAATCTTTATTCACAACTGAAATGTTGCACTAAAATGGATGTGGAAATTCTGCAAGCAACTTAGAACAATGAGTTAATATATACTTTTTTGTTATTTTGTTATTTTTGTTGTTCTTTGAGCATACCAAATATTTTTCTAGAAAGTATATCAAGACATACATACATAAATGTATCAGTTTAAACAAAATATAACTCCCATTTTTATATATATTTAGAAAAAAGAAAAAAGAAAAGAAATGAATTATTTTGAATGGAATTACCTGAAAAAGAGTTTTGGGGATCTTGGTGCTCTTTGAGGTTCATTGCATTCTTGCAGACATTTCATTATCAACTAGGTAACATCATCAGTGCCAGAAGGGAGTGGGCTTTATTGTCTGTTTATATAGCAAACTCCATTCCCTTCTAGTACTATGCAGTTGGATAATGAAAACATCTGCAAGCCAACAGCCAGGCTCACAAAGCCCTAAAGACGTCACAATTCAACGTTGAGCTATAAATATTCTGTCAGTGGAAATGTGTCATACAATATCCATATATTTTGGTAAAGAGAAGTGAGAATTAACTTTTTCTTTCTTTCTAATATTATCCTACAAATGCAAGGTCTGCTTTTTTTTTTTTTATTAATCAATTGGATGCCACAGGAATTGATCAACCAGCTTGTCTCACAAGCAGGGCTGGGATTCTACTGGTTCGGACCAGTTCGGATGAACCGATAGTTCTGGTGATCATTTGGCCCAACCCACCCACCCTGGTCTTTTCTGTGCTTTATTTCCTTGTTTTGGAGCAGAACACGGCAGAGTTTTGCCATGCCTCAGCTGTTTTGCTAACCAGGGCTGCAGTAGAAGGTATTATAGCTGAAAATAGGCTTTTTAAAATGGTGTGCACACACGTGTGTGCAAAGTGTGCATGCACATGTGAAGTGCACAATCACCAAACCAGTTGTTATACCAGATGAATCATACCATTGCTCCCAAGCCTGATGTTGTTGAGAGAGTGCTTGGTTCAAAGATGCCCAGTGTCTTTCATGCCTAAAGTGGGAGTAGAATTCATAATCTCCTAATTTCTAGCCTGATGTCTTAACCATTAAACCAAACTGCTTTTATTAAGTAAATATTATCAATAAAGCCTAGAATATTATTGATATATAGTAGTAATAGATATTTTGTTCTACCTTAATATGTCAAATGTCACTGAGTGGCTTAATGAAACAAGCCAATAGTTCCAAAATCAGGTTAAATTTTCAAAAAAGAAAGACAAAATGGACACTCATTACAAGTTCCATGTCACCTCCGAATGGAAGGAAAAAATAAGTCCATTTGAAAACCTTAGCTAGTAAATTAGAATATCACATAGAAACTCTTGCCAAGAACACCACAAGAACTTGTCTTGGCAGTTGCCAGGATCAACACTGACTCAACAGTGCATATATATACAAAATCAATCAATCAAACAAATAAATAAATGTAATTAATTAGTAATTGCTCCAAAACTTTAAACTTTCATTGAAGCCATCACTAGATCCAACTAATCTAACTGTGAATCATGCATATTCACTTACAGTGTTGTTATCTGCTAATTAATAACCAAGAGAAAGGAAAAGGTAAAAATATTAGATCTATTTATGTATCACATCAGTCCTCACTTATTCTTGCTCTATCCCATCAAATTAGTGGGAAGCAAGCCATACAAAGTGAACTTGGAGCTGTGATATGCAGAAGTTGACAGGGAATGGAAAGGGGCAGATCCAGTGCAGTTTATTTATTTATTAAATTTGTAATCCATGTTTCTCCATAAACTCAAGGAAGACTGATAGTGCAGTCTTCTCCCTTTTTACAACCCTGTAATTTCTTAATTTGAAGTAGGGTCAGAGCGATCGGATGGAGCTGAGCATTTCAAGCCCCAGAATCCTTTGCCACCAAAGCCATTAACATCTGAGAATGCAGCACTTTCTAGACCAGAGGTTTCAAGCTCACAGCATTATGGTGGCATCACATGATGTAGCATGATTTTTTCTCCCTTCGCTAAACCGGGGATGGACATGGCCAATGTGTGACACATCTGTTGTAGAAGGTACCAGGGTAGGGAAGGCAGTATTTGTAGTGCTGATCAAGGATGGAGGAGTTCTCAGCTTAGCCAAGAATTTTACATAATGATGGCAAATGATTCATCAACTTAAAGCCCAACCTAACTCACAAAGTTGTTGGCAGCCTAAATTTAAGAGGAAGACTTACTTGAAATACAATCACTAAACATCCCTAGATCCTCTTGAATATGCATCCAAAGGTTTGCAATAACTGCAATTGCAAAGTAGAGATTAAACAAGGCTTGCACAAAATTCAGAAGATTAATTAGTTGCAGTAAATTTGAAACCATACATTATTCCATCTACTCATTTTTACACAGTCTAATGGGGAAAAAGCTGAGCCATTTATAAATTTTAATAGAAAGTTATATTCCTTTAGAGGTTGGATCCAGACTTATACCCAATAAGTTTTTTTTTCTGTTTCTGGATGGAGAAGGGAATGGCAGCAGTAAGGAAATAAATATTTTTTCTTTGATTCTTTCTTCTCAATGAGCCCTCAACAATACTTTCTCTTTTTATAATAATTTTATTAAACATTACAGTTAAACATATAAAAACTAATACAAAAATATTCATTAGCATCTGAACAAAGTCTATTTGTAATGGCAGAAATAAGATTAACTTCTGGATCTGGTTTTGCTCACAAATATCCTCATTGCTGACAAATATCTTCCAGCACATCTAGTGTTAAAATATCTTATCCTATTTTATATTAGTAAGCCAAATTTAAGGATATATTTGCTTTAATTGTAATCTTTAGTTTCTTCTGGTTCTCTCTAAAGATCTAGTGTTCAAATTCCCATGCTATCATGTTTTCTTTCAAAAATTCAAAACATTAGCATTTTCCCATGAGAAATATTTTTATGATTAATTTCAAAATCTTACTTCAAATCCATCTGGAACTTTAATCCATTTATAACTGTCCAAAATCATCATTTCAATTGCCCTTAGTTGTTTATTTTTAAAAAGAGGGTTTTTTTGAAAAAAATACTTTTAGTTTATTTATTTATTTTTTGCTAAGAAATAAAGGAATCTCATCTGTGCATTTTATTAAGTTTAATAGGTTCTGAATAGCTTTTAGAGTTCTTAGTAGTTGAGAAGGAATTAAGAAGCAATTTCCAAAAGTGATTAAGAATTTAGACTTGGCAGAACTTGGTATCCATAAGGTTACTTTGTGGCTGTGAGTTGTGGAAATCTTTCAGCTACTAATCACTCAACTCATGCAGAAATCTCAGTTCCTGCAGTTTACTCATGAGAAGCAGCTGTCCAGAGTGTAAGCTGGCGATCTCATGGTTATCTCCTTTATCCAGAGAGATTTGGCTGTCCAGAAATTCCCTCTTGACTGCTGTTCTTGCTGCAATGCATTATTTTGGAGATGTTTAGTTCACCATATATTCTCACTGAAGTGGCCTCTTCAACAATGGGGGAGATAGTACTCATGACTTATTGTCATGATTACATGAACACTGTTCAGGCATTATGAGCATAATGGTCAGCGTTACCTGACCTCTGTAAAAGTTTGCGTTCTCATATCAGTGAAGAATCAGTCTTTTCTAAAGTCTAGCATAACTGTTTGCAACATGGAATATTTGTTAATAATTTTGTACTACAGACCCTAATCCCACACTGTTGTGATTCCTAAACTATGCACTATCAGCTCAAGCTATTAAGGTTCCTTGCAGATAGAGGCATCCACAGAATCTAATGCTTTTGCCAAAATAATTCCAGTAATGTTGCATCTTTGTAACACACACTTAAAATGCATGTACAAAAGGGTGGAGCTTGAATCATGATAAGGCAAAGCTGCTTCTATCATTTGCCTCCATCAACTTCCCTGTAGATAGCTCTCATTACAGCTCATTGTTCATTGCTGCTTGTAATGCTAAGTTGTATACTTCCTTGTAAGGTCAAAATAAGGTAGGATATTCAAGCAATTAATTTCAAAGGCCTACATTTAATGACTCAAGGGCAGCATTTTCATTATTGCAATTTGGCCTAAGCCAATCGGCCATGATTGGATTGGAGTTAGATATTCAGGAATGGAGAGCAACCCAATTCTATTCAAGGTGCTTCAATATTTGATTAGATAAAAGATTTGTCCATAGACCTATAATGGGGAAACTTCAAAATGCCTGAAGCCGAATCATTATTTGGCAGAATCATTATTTGGCAGATGAAAATAGCAGGGATTGTAGATCCTTCAGGAGACATTAGTCTTGTCAAAGTTCAGCTGGAGGCATTTGGAGGTTTCACTGAAATAATTTTTTTTTTAAAGATTTCCACAATGCCTCTTACAGGGAGGACAGCAAACTTAAGAACAATAAAATAGCCTCTGAAGTGTCTAATATCTAGCAAAAAGTCTGATGGAGCCAATGCAGTGACCTTTCTGGAAAAAAAAAGCTATTTTGTAAGAAAACTCTTACAGTTTCACTTGCTGTTCTGGAATAGCACAGCCTTGTGCTTTGCTGCCTCTGATCAATGTGCTTTCTGAGGTGTCAAGACATGGAGGAGAGGGGGACTAGTGGCAAAATTGGCTTATCCCCAAGAAAGACCCCCCCCTCCACAATGTTAAGATACAGTTATATCAGAGCTGGGGCATGCTGCTAAGTATTTGGTATCTTAGTATATTTAGCAGAGACAGACTGGCAGAGTGAAATACTATACCATATAGGGATGCTGGCCATAGAAGAAAATGAATTCTAGCCAAATTCAATGGCATTGAAAATGTTATCCTTAAATTGTTTTTTTTTTTTTTAAGTCAGAGCAACAAAATAAGTTGAAAAAGAGCTTCTGTTACATATAACAATGTCTATTGATAGACATTCTTATTTATTTTTAAAGGAAGATAAGTAGAAGGCTGAAACCACATTCTTAAAGCCTTATTTCTCCCCCCCCCTTTTTTTTTTTTTACATAAGTAGCATATATAAGGCTAGTGGCAGGGTTCAACTGGTATAACAATCAGTTTGGTGAGCCGAACTGGTCCAAACCCATAGAATCCCACCCACAGGTATAAGGCACATAAAGATCATATGTTGCAGTCACTATCTTGCCTTTTTTTAAAATTGTGTTATAGATGTTTCTGCTACCTTAGTCTACCGAAACACTATATTTTAAATGAAGAATAAAGAATAGGCACTTACAGTATGTTGCATGCATTTTTTCCTGTATTTTACTATATTTACTTTAGGATTATTTCAATTATCTTGCAAAAGTTCTGTTGAAGGTGATTTTATTTCATCTTACAGACTTGAAATGAAAAAAATCTGTATCTTTCAACAAATAGAGAGATATTTTATGTAATATGTCCTTTCTCTCTCTCTCTTTCTCTCTCTCTTTCTCATTGTGTCTTGTTAGTTATATGAATTTGAATGCTTGAATCTAAAAATATGAAGCTGATATAATCTATTAATTTGTAGAGATTACTGAAGAAACAAATATTTAGAATTCCTTTATTTATTTTCAACATTAGGGCAATATATGCTTTAGGACATTTTTTCTCCAACTCTTCTTGTTCTTAATAATCGAAAGAAATCAAAATATTTCTAAAGAAAAAACAATCTATTTGGTCACTAGGAGTCAACACGAAGTTAAGGACATATGATTAATCCAATCAAAATATACTGATGCATTTTGAAGAAAATGCACAACTAAATTCATATAAAATCATCTCTAATAAATTAAGAATTAAAACAGAGTTTTTAAAGGTTGATGCATTTATGATAACATAAGCTTATATTCTATTTTATTAATACCCGACAGGATAGATGGATAGTGAAGGTTATGAAGGTTTCAATATTGTTCCAATACAGTTCGCACAGTTTCCAGTATCTTACTCCTCCGCTCAACAAAAATGAATGAAATCACTAATATGTGTATGTGTAAAAAAATGCAGACTGAAGAAATGATGTAGCGTGAGTCAACACCTTAACTTTCTTTGATCATCTATAGGCAGTGATGTATGGTGGTTATGCTTTCCTGTTCACTACATATTTATTAGCCCTTAAAGAGTCATAGGGAAGAAACAAGAACCAGAGATTATCGATAAGCTAATTAGTTTATCAGTGATTAAGATAGCTTGAATAGATGCAGCAGAGTAATACTATGGTTTTTGCTCCTAAGGTGGGTAGAGATATCTCATCTGAAATCAGGTAGCTTTTTTCCCTTTGTGAATCTGATTATGTGCAAATTTTATCACCTGTATGAGAAGCACAATTGTGTCCTTGCCTTTTTGATGACTACATTTTCAAAATAACTTAACAAATCCCTTTCTTCCAGAGGCATATTCCTTTGGATGACAGCTGAATGGATGCATCCATCAGCTTCTAAATAAATGACAAGGGGAGACCTGAATGGAGGCGATGCAGAAAGTGGCATTATACTAAGACTGACCAATTCCTTGCGTTTGGTGCCCCCTCAGATAATTAGATGTTACAGCTCAGTGGTGAGCTTTATTGTTCATCTACAGAAAGGATTTCTGCTATGAAATAGCTCCAGATGTGTTTCTCTCAGGTGGTCTACCCATTGTCCTTGTTTGTCCCACTTAAAGGAACAGGTGACAAAAATAGACAAGGAAAGAGTAAACACATAAGGCTAATAGCAGAAGAGACATTTGCATTGCAGCCAGATTTTTTAACCACCCTCAAGCTTTCTTTTGTATGTATTGATGGTGCCTTAATTTTACTGCCCTCCAGTACATTATGTGCTGTGGAGCATCTGTGTGACATATAACATAGTTTTCTTCTCTTTTCTATCAAGGAAATGCAATCTGTTTTGAGTGAAATGAAAATACATGTGACATGCTACTTGACAAGACAATGTTGGTTTCAAGGATTTGGTTGTGTTGCTATTTTTCTGTCCAGAAAACAAATCATTGTGAGATTTAGTTATTGAAACAGATGTAAATTCTTCATTCCCAAGTTATCCTGGCAGTTCTCTCTCTTATAACTAACTAGCTAGATTAGATAGATAGATAGATAGATAGATAGATAGATAGATAGATAGATAGATAGATAGATAGATGGATGGATGGATGGATGGATGGATGGATGGATGGATGGATGGATGGATGGATGGATGGATAGTAGATAGATAGATAGATAGATAGATAGATAGACAGATAGATAGACAGATAGACAGACAGACAGACAGACAGACAGACAGACAGACAGACAGACAGACAGACAGACAGACAGATAATGGATGGATGATAGGAAGGAAAGAAGGACCAGGAGTAACTTTTGACCTATTATACATCTCCTAGAGGAACTGCCAGAAAATTGTTGTATCCTAAATTTTAAGGATCAGAGTAGATTCTGCAATATTAATGATTAAAGGTCATATTGTCAATAGGAAAAATATGAACTTTCACAAGTTGGGCAATAAAGAAATCTGTTCTGCTCTGCTCTGCTCTGCTCTGCTCTGCTCTACTCTACTCTACTCTACTCCCATTCCACTCCATTCTATTCTTTTCATTTTCTCCAAAACTGGTCTTCTCCTCAATGGAGTTGGGCATAGCAGGAATCCTCCTTGATGCTTCACATCTGGCATTTTGGAAGCATGTTATAGACACTCTTACAAAATGATTACAATACTATTGCTAGCTGGCAAACAAAGCACTAAACAATGATAACCATCACTTTATTTTCTAAAAATCCCTTTGTGTCCTATGTATGACACGCATGGACACTGCTGGAATCATAACTTGTATTTGAGGCTGGCGCTTTGAAGCATGCTAGCTTTCCATTCATTTTTTAAAATTAAAATAATAATAATGGAAAAGATGTTGACAGATGTCAGAAAATGGGACGATGGGCTATATTATTCCTCCCAAATACTATTGAGGCATAGAGATATACTAAGAAGGAAAGAAGGGAGAGAGAGAAAAGGAAAAAAACAAGAAAGCACGAGACATGCAGTTTTATGGTACAAATTTAATAGTAAAAAAATAATCCAAGATCTCTCACTTTTTTGACCTTGCAATCATAGATAGTAGAGGCAGAATGCTGCATGCTTTTTTTAAAGTTAGAAATAGAACTTCTGCAGAAAAAAAATAGTCTTGAGCAACTATAAACTGGAAATAGAATTTTCTGTAGAATAAAAAATTGTCGAGCATCTTGGAGTTTTTCTATTATCGTTGAGGCAAATCAAGTTTTCATAACTTCAATAAACTGGTCACAGTTTAGTGTCAATCACTTCTTTTGAACATGGTTTATCTTTTGGTCTGTTTGTATGTTACTTTTTCAAAGCAGTGCTCTGTGGGGGGAACTGACATGATCATTAAACAGAGATGCCTATCCAAAAGCGATTTTTACTAATACAAGCACTGACACAAGGTTATCTGGAGACTATTTATTCTCCATTGCATAAAAGTATAAATCTCTTTCACAATATGAAGTGCAAATGAGAAATGTATCCCATACTTCCAGGCTAAATATTCAAAGAAGAAAAAAAAACTGTGGCTATATTTGACCAATGCTACTTTCATGCATTCCTCTTTCTTTCTGCTAACATTGGTGGTGAAAAATCAAAATAATCTTTATCTAGTTCTTACATTCAGAGGTCAGCAAAGTCAATTCCAAAATGTTATAATGAAAGAAAAAAGGAAGAAAGAAAGAAAGAAAGAAAGAAAGAAAGAAAGAAAGAAAGAAAGAAAGAAAGAAAGAAAGGGGAAGAGAAGGTTGTTAACTCTTGACACAGTTCCTCCAAGTGGAATTTTCAACATGCTGCGAATACACACACACACACACACACACACTGTATTGTTGTGTTCTTTCTATATATATGCATACATACACAAATATTATGTATGTATATGGAAAGTATATTATGTATATATATGCAGCGGCTGTTTTACCACTCTGCCCTTGATGGCTAGCTACTTTTTATTAATCATTTGTAGTAAAACCTAAGCATGTTACTATGAACCATACCTTATGTTGGTCTGATCTTATCAAATAGGATTTGGATGACCTGAATTCCTCAGTCTTTAATCGTTCTGATATTTGTTTCTTCAATCAATACCATTTTGTCACAAATATTTAGTTCCCAACTTCTCTGTATTTTGCATTTTTTTCCCATTGCCTTGCCATCAGTTCCCTTAATGTTTTTTTTTTGTGTGTAAGATTTCTATCAAGATTGCCCTTAAAATACAATTAGGTTTGCAAAACACATTGAAACACATATGGGACAATTCCACTTTAGCCATATATATATATATATATCTATATTTTTTCTGAGGTTCTCACGGGTACTTGTATGTGGATCTTTGGTTATTCGGGTTTTCTCCCGCGTAAGATTGGAAGTATCTAGGCAACGTTTCGATGAAGTCTCATTCATCATCCCCAGGCCCGGTCCCCAGCTCCGCGCCTCCCAGAGCGACGTGAGCCTGCAGCCACCCCCTCCCTCCAACTGCTCCTGGGGGTGCGACCCGATTGGCTGGGGGCTTGGCTGTGTTCTGATCGGACGGGGGGGTGTTCTCATTGGTTGGGGGTTTGGCTGTGCTCTGATTGGTTGGGGGGCCGGGTGCGCTCCGACTGGCTGGAGGCGCGTTCCGTTCAGGTGGGGGCCCGATCGCGCCCAGGTCAGTCCCAGCCGCCGGAAGGTTCGAGCTGGCGAGCTGCGATCCCGCCGTTCGGCCCCGAGTCCGCGGTCGCGCTGCATCTCCACGGTGGGGGTCAGCTCGCCTCATGTATGGCTCAGAGGGGTCCGGGGTGGGCAGCGATGCAGCTGCAGTGCAGCCCCTGGTCCGTGGTCGTGTTTCATCCTCTGTGTGGGTGTGAGTCTGCTTTCTACGTGGAAGTGTGGTGGTGGCATCTTGTGTGGCTATCAGGGGTGTGGGTCTGGTGTCATTCTTCATGTTAGGTACGCGTCTGTTCATGAGGGCGGGTTTCCAAATGGCTGGTAGGCGGGAGGCATCATCTCATTTATTCATGCTGTGTGGGCGTTTTTCTATCTCTATGGCTTCTCTGATGATTCTGCTGCTGAAGTGTTCGGTTTTGGCGATAGTTCTGGTATTTTTAAAGTCAATCTCATGTCCTGTGGCTTTGAGGTGTTGGACCAGGGAAGAGGTCGGTTCTTCCTTTTTGATTGAGTTCTTATGTTCTTCAATGCGTGCACCTATTCTTCTGTTAGTCTGTCCAATGTATGTGGTGGGGCAGGCAGTGCAAGGGATTTCGTATACTCCTTGATTTTCTAACTCGATTCTGTCCTTAGGGTTTCTTAGGATGGTGGATATCTTTCTGTTTGTGCAGAATGCTGTCTTAATGTTGTGTTTTTGGAGGATCTTGCTGATTTTATCCGTAGTGCCTTTTATATATGGGAGGAGGGCTTTGCCATTCTCTTGTTCTTTGTCTTGGATTTTGGTTGGGGTTTCTTTTTGGATTAGGTGGGTGATCTTCTTTCTTTGGAATCCATTGGTTGTCAGCACGTCGGTGAGAGTGTGTAGTTCAGTCTCTAGGTGTTGTTCATCGGCTAAGCATTTTGTTCTGGAGATGAGTGTCTCAGCTACGGAATTGATCTGTGCTGGGTGGTGGTGTGAGAGTGCGTGTAGATAGCGGTTAGTATGTGTTTTCTACTGGTAGATGGTGTGTCCTAGGGAGCCATTGGATTTTTTGTATACCAAGACATCTAGGAAGGGAAGTTGGTTGTTAGCTTCTGTTTCCATGGTGAATTGTATTTTGGGGTGTTGGCTGTTGAGGTGTGTGAGGAAGTTGTTCAGTTTTTCTTTCCCGTGTGGCCAGATTATGAAGGTGTCATCTACGTATCTGAGCCAGAGTTTGGGTTTGTGATCATATTTTTCTAAAGCTTGTGTTTCAAAGTGTTCCATGTAGAGGTTAGCGATGACAGGTGAGAGGGGTGATCCCATGGGTGCTCCTTCTATTTGTTTGTATTTTTGTCCGTTGTAGGTGAAGTATGTATTGGATAGGCAGTGGTTGGTCAGATCTAGGATGTGCTTGGGGGGGTTGTATTTGTTTTGGATGGCTGTCAAGGCTTCTTTTATTGGCACTTGGGTGAAGAGGGATATGACATCGAAGCTCACTAGTAGGTCACTGGGTTGTAAGTTTTGTTTCTTTATGATCTCGATGAACTGGAATGAGTTTCTTACGTGTGAGTTGATGGATTCTGCATAGGGCTGTAGTTGTTTGGCGAGAAATTTGGCTAGGTTTTGTAGAGGTGAGCCTATGGAGCTGACTATTGGTCTAAGTGGGGTTCCTTCTTTGTGTATCTTGGGGAGACCATAAAGTTTAGGGCATCTGGATGATTTCTCTCTGGGTATGATTCTTTGCTGGATTTCTTCCCTGATGGGGGAGGCTTTTATTTTGGATCTGGTGGTTTTTTCTAGGTAGGTGGTGGGGTCTGTCTTTAGGGGTTTGTATGTGGGGTCTTGGAGTAGGTTGGTTAACTTGGATTGGTAGTCAGATGTGTTCATAACCACTGTCGCGTTTCCCTTGTCTGCTGGTAGGATTATTATGCTGATGTCTTCTTTCAGGTTAAGTAGTGCAGTTTGTTCTTCTTTGGATAAGTTGCTTTTGGGTGGTTTGCTAGTGCAGAGGATGTTGGTGATTTCGAGTCTGATTCTATTAGCATCATCAGGGTTGGTTTTGGTCAGGCTGGTTTCAACTCCGCATATGATGGTTTCTGTGGGGATGTGTTTGGGAGCGACAGCAAAGTTGAATCCTTTAGAAAGGACCTTGGTTTCGGCTTCGGTGAGGATCTTGTCTGAGATGTTGTGCACTGTTTGTTTCATGTGTGGCTGTGAGGGGGGAGGAGTTGGTTTCTGGCATTGTTGTAGTTTTCTGAGTTTGTTGGTGTGTGTGTCTGTCTTGAGGGTGGTCTGTGTTTCGGCTCTCCAGACAGCGAGCTGTTTGGATTTGTCCCAAAGTAAGGGGTGAATCTTGTTGCTGAGTCTGAGGTGAAGTGTGAGGAGATCTTTGTTGATTTGGTCTAGGAGAAATCTTTTTGTGTGAAGTTCATTTCTAATTAGGGCCAATTCTGTTCTTTTTAGGATGCGTTTGGTGGCTGCTGTGTTGGTGTGGAATTTCAATTGGAAGCTTGTGGGAATTAAATTTTGATCTCGGCAGTTGCATAGGAATGCGAGGTCACATAAAATGGAAGCTCTTTGGACTTCAAGTTTTTCATAAGTCCTGGTCAGATGGTGGGTTTCCTCCCCGTAGAGGTGCAATATTTGTTTTCTGAGGTTCTCGCGGGTACTTGTATGTGGATCTTTGGTTATTCGGGTTTTCTCCCGCGTAAGATTGGAAGTATCTAGGCAACGTTTCGATGAAGTCTCATTCATCATCCCCAGGCCCGGTCCCCAGCTCCGCGCCTCCCAGAGCGACGTGAGCCCGCAGCCGCCCCCTCCCTCCAACTGCTCCTGGGGGTGTGACCCGATTGGCTGGGGGCTTGGCTGTGTTCTGATCGGACGGGGGGGTGTTCTCATTGGTTGGCCGATGAACAACACCTAGAGACCGAACTACACACTCTCACCGGCGTGCTGACAGCCAATGGATTCCAAAGAAAGAAGATCACCCACCTAATCCAAAAAGAAACCCCAACCAAAATCCAAGACAAAGAACAAGAGAATGGCAAAGCCCTCCTCCCATATATAAAAGGCACTACGGATAAAATCAGCAAGATCCTCCAAAAACACAACATTAAGACAGCATTCTGCACAAACAGAAAGATATCCACCATCCTAAGAAACCCTAAGGACAGAATCAAGTTAGAAAATCAAGGAGTATACGAAATCCCTTGCACTGCCTGCCCCACCACATACATTGGACAGACTAACAGAAGAATAGGTGCACGCATTGAAGAACATAAGAACTCAATCAAAAAGGAAGAACCGACCTCTTCCCTGGTCCAACACCTCAAAGCCACAGGACATGAGATTGACTTTAAAAATACCAGAACTATCGCCAAAACCGAACACTTCAGCAGCAGAATCATCAGAGAAGCCATAGAGATAGAAAAACGCCCACACAGCATGAATAAACGAGATGATGCCTCCCGCCTAACAGCCATTTGGAAACCCGCCCTCATGAACAGACGCGTACCTAACATGAAGAATGACACCAGACCCACACCCCTGATAGCCACACAAGATGCCACCACCACACTTCCACGTAGAAAGCAGACTCACACCCACACAGAGGATGAAACACGACCACGGACCAGGGGCTGCACTGCAGCTGCATCGCTGCCCACCCCGGACCCCTCTGAGCCATACATGAGGCGAGCTGACCCCCACCGTGGAGATGCAGCGCGACCGCGGACTCGGGGCCGAACGGCGGGATCGCAGCTCGCCAGCTTGAACCTTCCGGCGGCTGGGACTGACCTGGGCGCGATCGGGCCCCCACCTGAACGGAACGCGCCTCCAGCCAGTCGGAGCGCACCCGGCCCCCCAACCAATCAGAGCACAGCCAAACCCCCAACCAATGAGAACAACCCCCCCGTCCGATCAGAACACAGCCAAGCCCCCAGCCAATCGGGTCGCACCCCCAGGAGCAGTTGGAGGGAGGGGGCGGCTGCGGGCTCACGTCGCTCTGGGAGGCGCGGAGCTGGGGACCGGGCCTGGGGATGATGAATGAGACTTCATCGAAACGTTGCCTAGATACTTCCAATCTTACGCGGGAGAAAACCCGAATAACCAAAGATCCATATATATATTTTATATATATATTTTATATATATATATATATATATATATATATATATATATATATATATATATATATATATATATATATATATATATATATATATATATATTTCTGAGGTTCTCGCGGGTCTTTGTATGTGGATCTTTGGTTATTCGGGTTTTCTCCCGCGTAAGATTGGAAGTATCTATTGGAGACTCAGTCACATTATACCACATTAACCCCAAAATTGGGTTAATTGAATAAACTGTGGTTCAGTTAACCATGCAATAGTATGTTGATTGAACACAACGTATTATAATATGCTGCTTCTTTGCATCTTATTTTCATATTGGACATATAATTGAAAGCATGGAAAAACAAGAGGGGTGTAAAAGAAAGATAAAGTGTTATATAGAATGATATTTTGATTAAAAACTAAAAGAGTTTGAGATAAACACCTTATAAAACTTATTTTTTAAAGAAGAAATAAGAAAAATACCCATTTAAAAAGTATATATTGTAGTTGGACATAGAAGAACTTCAAATTTCCAATAAGAGCATATCAAGATAGATTATATTTTTTGATTAGAGACGCTGTTATTGAACAAGATTCTCCACAATATATCAACAGGTTAATAATGTTACTAACCTGTTTACCTCTATTACCGTCAGTTCCCTTAATGTTTTTTTTTTTTGTAAGATTTCTATCAAGATTGCCCTTAAAAACAATTAGGTTTGCAAAAGACATTGAAACACATATGGGCCGCATAGATTTGGCAGTGGAGCCCAAAATGTGCAAGTGGTCCTTTAATTTCAACACACTTATATAAAGTGAATTTCTCTTTTAATTATTTGTTCATGTCTGCTTTCCCAGAATAATTGTTTGAATTCTGGGTTGTAATTGAAATGAGAAGAATTTTGCTGAGAATAACCATTCTCTAAATAGCCATTAGGAAAAAAAAGAACAAGAACAAGCCAAGTGATGATAGGAACTGATTGTTTTACTTATTAATTAATATCAAATAAAAGTAATACAGTGAATTGCTATTATAAGTCCCAGGTGGATGTTCAGATGTGGGTGTTTGTACGTTGAATACCGATAGGTTGAGTGTTGGGAGCTAAGGAAAGAGAGAAAGATGGAGACAGCATCTGTAATGAACATCAGTGACACTAAAATGACTACATGCACATAAGGTTTTCATGATACACAGGATATCTGATGCAAGTATGTAAGCTATGGCATGCTTAGGTACAGAATGCAGCTGCATTGATAATAAAAGGTGTTGAATATTTGAAACTACGTGAGCTGCATTGGTTGCAAGTGTGCTTCCAGGTGCAATTTGAAATGCTAAGTATCACTTTTAAAGCCCTTCTTGGCTTGGGTTCAGGTTACTTAAGGGACTGTTTTCTCCTAGTCATTTTCACCCATCACATTCAATCTAACAGGTTGGGCATGTTATGAGTCCTGTCATCTAAAGAACGTTGGCTGGCGGGAACCAGGAGATGAAAAGAAGGACTAGGGGTGACATGATAGCAGTATTCCAATATCTCAGGAGCTGCCACAAAAAAGAGGGAGTCAAGCACTCAAGGGTAGGACAAGAAATAATGGGTGGAAAGTAATCAAGGAGAGAAGGAACTTAGAACTAAGGAAACATTTTCTGACAGAATAATTAATCAGTGGAACAACTTGCCTTGAGAAGTTGTAAATGCTCCAACACTGGAAGTTTTTAAGAAGAGATTGGATAACCATTGTCTGAAGTGGTATAGGGTTTCCTGCCTATGCAAGGGGTTGGATTAGAAGACCTCAAAGGTCCCTTTCAACTCTGTTAATATATTCTATTTTAATATTATTTAGCCTACTCTGCTGTCACGCCTACCCTTTGGAACATTGTCCCTTCAGAGATAGGATGACTTTGACCTTCTTGGTCCTTCTATTGTAGTGAAAATTTGGTTATGTGGCTGAGCCTAGGACACTGACTGCCCAGTTTCTTGGCTGTATTAACACCCATGACAATAATTTTGCTCAGCAACCACTTATTTACCCTGACATCCAGAGGGGTGAAAGAGAAAGAAAAAAGAAGACTATTTTGTAGCAATAATACTTAGACTTATATCCCTCTTCACGATACTTTACAACCTCTCTCTAAATGGTTTACAGAGTAAGCCTATTGCCCTGCAAAATCTGGGGCCTCATTTTACTGACCTCGGAAGGATGGAAGGCTGAATCAACCTTGAGCTTGTCAGGATCGAACTACAGAACTGCTGGCAATCAGCAGTCAGCCTGCAATACTGCATCTAACCATTGCACCACCACAGCATTTATTTATTTATTGTTTGTTTGTTTGTTGCCTTTATTATTTTTCAAATAACTCAAAGTGGTGAACATATCCAATAAGCCTCCCTCCTCCTATTTTCCCAGCAACAATAACCCAATGAGGTGGGGTTGGGATGAGAAAGGGTGACCTTGGGCCAGCTGGCTTTTATGGCTAAGGTGGGATTAGAACTCTTGGTCTCCTGTTTTCTAACCTGGTGCCTTAACCACTAGACCAAACCGACCAAACATATTTATTTGCATTCTTTTAATTCTTCTTATGATATATACTGCCCAGAGTCACCAGATGAGATGGGCAGCTATATAAATTAAATAAATAAACAAAATAAAATAAAACACACATATATGCAATCATTTCCTCTCCTGCCCTCTCTATTTTCCTCCCTTGTGGACACTAGGAGTGAAAATAAGAGATAGAGATAACAGCCTTTCTCCATTACTAAGTTAAAGTATTCCCTTCAGTAGACCCCTAAAGTATTCTATTCCTAAATCAACAGATTTCTACAGCAATATGTTTTCTTTCCCATTGCCATCCCTATCCTGACTCTGTTGACTCTGTTGCCATTCACTGTCAATCATACAGCTTCATTTCATAGTAATGGGGGCTGAAACCTAAAAGATTTCATATGCTGTGATGTTAGTCTTGGATAATGTCAGAATAAGGAGGAAAACATTAATGTTACTATAGGTAAGCATAACTTAAGTACACAGACAGGGAATAAGATAATGCCATTGTCATGGTACATAGCAAAAAATGATATTCTGTACTTTGGCTAGGTGCAAATGAATAAAATCCTATAATTATAAAAGTTCCCTTGGCACAGCTTTTGGGGATTTTCTTTAAGCCTCTGTAACAGCTTAAGATCTTTGGACCTTTCATATAATATTTTTGAAATATTCTAAGCACTTCCATGATAAATAGAGGACACTTAATTTAGCTTCCAGTAACCTGTTCTGTGAGGGTAGCATTGGAAATGACCCAGTATCCATCACAATGATTGACAACTCAACCAGCCATGTATAAATCTGAAATTATTAATATAAAACTTTACAACAGTGTAAACAGATAAATCAGTCAAAACATTGATGTAATAGTAGAAGCAAACACTGGCAACTAAAAAAAGGTAACTTTTTTTTTTAAAAAAAAGGGACAAAAGGTAATCTCTTTATAACATGCAGAAGGAAGAGATACCTAAAGCAGTTACCACTGTCAAAATACACCTCTGGTTTTTAACTTCCCAGGTCCTATCAGAAATGGGGGCTCACGCAGACTCTAAAATATCTCAACAGACCTAGAAACAAGTTTGGAGAAAGCATAACTTTAGAAACCATTGACCCGGATGAAATCTGTAAGAACCATTGTGCAGAATCTCTGTAACTGCTTTAATATGCTCAGGCATATCAGCGATAAGACATAGGATCTGAATTCTTTCCCTCATCAAATTATCAAACAACAGCTTTCTACCTAAAACCAATTGCTTATTTTTCACACCCCCAAACATGGGTCTGATGCTGTACATTAAAGCATAGTTTATATGATTTTTAGGGCCAATAGAAAGAATTCCCTATCAAAATAATCACTCTAAAGCTGTTAATGTCATAGCTACCATAGATTCTTGTGATTGTATGTCTTGCTCTGATTGTCAGTCTTACTGAGATTGTCAGTCATGTCCTTGAATAACCTTCACCTCTGCTTCAAGTGATTGTCCTGTGCTCTTTGGAAAACCTGGTCTGAAACAGCAAAGAAACAAAAGAAGCCAACAGCAAACAGCCCAGCCAAAGAATCTCTAAGTTCCCTCCCACACACCCATCAACAGTGACAGGCAAGCCACTAGGATATAAACTGACAGCAAACTGCACTCTTTATTAGCACTTGATGATGTTACCTAATTGGGTAATGAAACATTTGCAAGAAAACAAGCAAGCTCAGAGAGCACCAAGGACTCCTCAGTTAGACAAAGCATTGTTGTCCAAACTGAAAACTAGTAAGAAATTTTTGGTTTGGTTTTATAGAACATGGAAGCATTTGGTTTGGAAATGACATTGAGAGCAAAGTTCACAACAAAATAGTTTCAATGGGTTGTCTTTTTTACTTTTTGAATCATGAATAGTTGTTAATTTTGAAAATAGCTACATTACATAGATTGTTATTTACATTTGGAAATTAAAAGTATATTTCTGCTCCAAACCAAATTTCTGGAATTTCTCCAGTTCTCCGCTGCAGAATGTTCATCACTCTCTCAGCCTTCTGCACTCATAGGAACCTTTTTGTGGTTAACCAAGACTTAGAAAATAATCTCATTCAGCTTCTAAATGTCCAAATGTTTGCATATCAATGGATAGAAATAGCTGCTGTGACCTACTTGGGAAGGGTTAAGTGTAATCATGTTGTCCATAACTCAGAGTACTATATGTTCTCAAGACATCTGCATCTAGGTTTTCTGCTGTGTTTATGTGCTGATAGAGCTGCTGCATCTAACACCATTTGTTTGCATTTTCATTTTTGCTTTTCCCTTCTATTGGATCCAGCAGGCTCCTTCTCCTTATTTTAATTGCTTAATACCAGACAAAGCACAAAACGTATAGACAAAGAAGGAAAGACATCTTCTCTTCTTTATATAAGGGAGGGATGGGGAAGATTTTGTTAATTACTAATTAGATCAGGAATTCAGTGATTGGCCAGTTTAGAAGCAGCTGAATCTGATCATTTTAATATTCAAGAGAAAAGCTTATGCAAGAAAAAAAATCCAACTTGGATTTAACAAGCACTGCAAAGATTTGGGAAACAGGAAGATGGATGACTTGGATGGGTTGAAAGTTACAGACCTCTGAAGAATAGTTCTAAATGTATTTGCATTTTCAAAACTTAATTGCATCAACTTGAATATTCACTTAAATGTAATCTAATTGAAATAGCAGAGAAATAAGAGAGAAATTGCAGGATTCATAAGGCCATTGATGTTCAAATAATTCTCTGTTGTCCATCAGAGGTCTAACTGGGTTGCTTGCATTTTCTTCCATAACCTGAAATAAGAAAATCAATGTTCAATATCAGCCTGCCAAAAACACAAAATGCTGCTTGAGGTGTGTAGTGTTTTTTTAAAAAAAGCATTTTTGAATCTGCTGTGATAGCAGCAGAAAAGCAATGTCCTTTTCCAATGTACTGTGAATTCAATAATTAGTCAGCATTCATCCAGACCAAAGAAACTGTGGTATTCTCACAGTCCCAAAGGAACAAACTGTTAGCAGAGGCTAAGGGTGTTTTATGATTCCAATAAGTAAAGTCCATTGATTGTGATTTTATTATAGTTCATAAGGAAAGAAATTGCGTGTCTTCCTATTCGCAATCCTTTATAGCCACCAGCACTTAAAAACTTTCTTATTTTTCTGGAACTATTCAAACTGAGAGGCACATGAGGTTCCCAGCTAATGGTTGCCTTTTTCTCGTAAGGTTAAAAAAAAAAAAAGCAAGTAAAAAAATGTAACAGAAATAATCTGTTACCACATTTAACATACAAAGTGGCAATGTTCTACTTTCTATTCATGATCTTTTTAGTGCATGGTTTCAGGGAATAATATATTGGGACTTTACATGATTTACAGCACTTGTATGGCGATTCTTTAAATATTTTTATTCATATTTGGGCCACAGCAGGTGATAAGAGGTTAGAGCACACTCAAGTCACCCAAATCTCTGGATATTGCTTTTCTGCTTTACCATCTGTGCCCTGTTAAATATTTCTGATTTTTGCCAAGTTTGGTCCAATTTATATGTTAAATCTGTTATCGAAAATAGGTTCCAAATGCTTGGCAGGCAATGGCAGGGGAGAATACCATGAAAACAAACCAATTTTATGCATTAGTTATTCATGCTGGAAAAATAAAATTCAGTTTCTTTGTTTCACATCTGCTCAGAGTTGCCTTGAACCGCAAGATGGGCAGCAAATAAATTTGACGATAATAATAAGAAATAGAACAACTGTGGCAAAAGAAAGCGAAAGTATTTCCAATTGAAATAGGAACCTTGAATGCAATGCCAAAACAATTGGAGAACCATTTAAAAACCACTGGAATTGACAAAGTCACCATCAGTCAATTGCAAAGGCAGATTTATTTGGAACAGTCTACATCCCGCAACAATACCTTTAACAACACCAAACATCCACATCACATCCCTGATCCTTGGGAAGGACTCAATAGGTTGACAAAAATTCTAAACATCTGGCTGCTCAATGAAACATAATTCTTATAATAATAATAATTATCATAACAAGGATTATGGATTCTTTCTTTATCCCACTGAGGCACTTAAAAGATAACATTTATTCTTAAGGAAAATATCATTTCCTGAGAGAGATAATAAACAGCTGATTCTATTTGTAAAAAAGAGAGATCAATTCTTCAGATCAGTTCCTATATAGTTGGATAACTATAATATGTAGATGAGCCATGGTGGTGCAGTTGTTAAGTGCAGTATTGTAGGCTAATTCTGCTGACTGTCTGGAGTTTGATTCTCACCAGTTCAAGGTTGTCTCAGCCTTCCATCCTTCAGTAAAATAAGGATCCAGATTGTTGGGGGCAACAGGCTGATTTTGTAAGCTGTTTAGAGAGGAATGTAAAGCACTATGAAGTGGTTTACAATGCTAAGTGCTATTGCTATAACCAAGAAATATTTAAAATGTAACCTAATATATTCAGCAGGGTAACATCTTCCTGCCTGGACTTAAATAATAGTATCTTATCTGAGTATTGTCTGAAATATACCTTAAATCTTCTACTTATAATAGCAATAGCACTTAGATATATGTACCACTTCACAGTGCTTTACAGCCCCCTCTATATGGTTTACAGAATCAGCCTCTTGCCCCCAACAATCTGGGTCCTCATTTTACTGACCTCGGAAGGAAAGAAGACTGAGTCAACTTTGAGTCTGGTGAGATTCAAACTTCCAAATTGCAGGCAGCTGGTGATCAGCAGGAACAGCCTGCAGTTCTGCATTCTAACCACTGCGCCACTGTGGCTCCTATTAAACTGTTTTCAAATAATTCAGGTAACTTAAAACTCATTGTATTGCCATATTAAGCATCACGTATTACATTTGGTTCCTTTACCAAGATAATAAAGTACAATACAGATGTTAAGGTAAAGGTAAAGGTTCCCCTGGCACATACATGCTAGTTGTTTCCGGCTCTAGGGGGCGGTGCTCATCTCCTTTACAAAGCCAAAGAGCCAGCGCTGTCCCATGGTCATGTGGCCAGCATGACTAAACCCCAAAGGCGCACAGAATGCTGTTACCTTCCCACCAAAGTGGTCCCTATTTTTCTACTTGCATTTTTACATGCTTTCGAACTGCTAGGTTGGCAGAAGCTGGGACAAGGAATGGGAGCTTACTCCGTTACGCAGCGCTAGGGATTCAAACCGCCAAACTGCTGACTTTTCTGATCAACAAGCTCAGCGTCTTAGCCACTGAGTCACCACGTTCTTTTTTAAATGTTATGATGGAGCTAAGCAAGTAAAATATACGTTCAATATGCACATATTCTGGAAGATTGCACCTAAAAACGTGAACATATTTCTAGGTTACATGACATGCATGCCAAGGAGTTGAACCTCACTCTGAGTGCTAGAGTCCTTAGTGTTCTCTGAGCTTGGATGTTTGCTTGTAGAGATTTTATTTGGTCTCTAAGTAACATCTTATTGCTAGAAAGGAGTGGGGTTTCCTGTCTGTTTATATTCAATACCTTGACCTGTCAGTGTTGGTAGGAAAATAGTTTTCCTCTGTAGTTCCTAGGCTGCTGTTTGCTTGTCTAAGATGACAGTGTCTATGAACAGAAACATCTGGTAATGAAACATCTGCAAGCAAATAACCAACTCAAAGAGGATTCTACATATACAAATAGTCCTCAACTTACAATAGTTTGCTTAGTGACTGTTTGAAGTTACAATATCACTGAAAAAAGTGATTTACGACCTTTTTCACACTTATGACTGTTGCAGCATCCCCATGGTCATATGATTTACAGTTGGATGCTTGACACTGACTCATATTTCTGGTGATTACAGTGTCCTGGGGCCATGTGATCACAAGCAAAGTCAAGGGGGAGATCAGATTCAGGTTATCAGTTTAACAACTGCAGTGATTCCTTAAGAAACGCAGCAAGAAAAGTTGTAAAAATGGGGCAAAACTCACTTAACAAATGTTTCACTTAGCAAACATAAATTTTGGGCTCACTTGTGGTCATAACATGAGGGCTACCTGTATTCCATCCAAATGGTATCATTCCGAATGACATATAATTCTCATCTTAAAAACTCAGACAAAGGCAAATGATATAAATAATGTAAACAAGAATAATAATAATTAAAAAAAACCAATGAAAAAACTACATGTGAAAAACAGGAATGCAACAATAAATGCCCCCAAATTAAAATAAGTACACATAACCTTATATGAACAAACATCAATACTTTTTAAAAAATACTACAGAATTGTGAAAAATGTACATAAATTTTCATGAAAAAAGTGATAAATTTTCATGAAAAAAGTGACAGGCAGCAAAATAAAACACAGGTTGGAGACAAAAGTAAATTTACATAGAACAAAAATTTACAGATTTATCATCCCTAATTTGGATTCAGGCTATTGAGATACTGGGATATTAAGGCCTTTTGTACTTAAGGAAAGTGTTAACATTTCTAGTGAATACATATAAGGATAGAGACTTTATAGCAGTGATCCCCACTTTTGGATTTTTTTTCCTGACTTCTTCCTTTCCAAAGAAACAATACAAATCCATTTTCTTAGGTGCCTAAAGACTAACATTTAACAGTATAGATGCAGCCAAATTCATGGTTGAAATAAGAGGCAAATATGCATTCAGCTTGATAATGTACACTACAAGTTAATTTCAGTATGGAACATGATTCTGCATGTATACAATATATAATATTCTTACGTAGAGTAGAGTAGAGTAGAGTAGAGTAGAGTAGAGTAGAGTAGAGTAGAATAGAATAGAATAGAATAGAATAACAGAGTTGGAAGGGACCTACCCCTGCCTAGGCAGGAAACCGTACACCACTTCAGACAAATGGTTATCCAACATCTTTTAAAAAACTTCCAGTGTTGAGGATTCACAACTTCTGGAGCCAAATTGTTCCACTGATTAATTGTTCTGTCAGGAAATACATGCAGTAATAAATGTTCTGTACGGTCATTTACATTCTTGTAGACGTCGCGCTGTGATTGGTCAAAGCGCGCAGGGATCCGATTGGTCGAGCGAGCCGCTCTGATTATCCCGCTGTGGATCTCCCGCGATTGATGGAAACTAATTGCGGGAGATTCAAAGCGGTGCCATTGCCTGCGGCTGCGGCGGCTTGGGAATAAAAAGCCGCAGTTTTTCCCCCGGAACCCGAGCCGTTCTCGGGACCAATAAATGAGCTGAACCAAGTCACTGAGTCCTGGTCTCCTTGCCGCGCCGGACATAACATTGGCGACGAAGGTGGGATTCCAAGGCTAATTCCCCACCAACACGTGTCCAGAGGAAACAAGACCGATGAGATGGCCAGCATCGCACCGCCCACGCCCTTCAATCCCACTACCGAGGACTGGGAATCATACACAGACAGATTCCTCATGTTCCTCGAATGTAGCAACATGAAGGACACCACCGGACCGAAGAAAAGAGCCGTCTCCCTGACACACTGCGGGCCCGCAGTGTTCAAGATGGCAAAAGCTCTAGCGAAACCCATGGACGTCAAGGAGATGGACTGGGCTGACCTCAAACCATTGCTCTGGAACTACTATGCCCCCGCTGTGCCCACCCTCATCAGGCGGCATGATTTCTACCAGCAGGACCAGAGAGCGGGCGAGAGCATCAGCGATTTTGTGGCTGAACTGCGAAGCCTAGGGGGCATGTGTGGGTTCTCGGACATGGATGAGGCCTTACGGGACTGCGTCGTACTCGGACTCCGAGACTCAGTCCTACAGAGCCAACTGATGGTCAAAGGAGACATCGCCCTTGCCGACGCCATCGCTGAAGCCACTGCAGCCAAGGCAACCCGGAAATCAGCGAACCGCATGCGGAGACCAGACACCAGTGACCGCACTGTGACTGCCGACCCAGGACGAGGGACCGAGGCCCACCCAGAAGCAAGTCGCCACAAGACCACCACCCATCATGGCGAATTCCACTCCGCCTCTGACACCACGGACGACGAGGAGGAGATCCACCGGCTCCAGGCAGGACATGACCAGCGAAATCGGCGGGGTCATAAGTCAGGGTCGGTGGGACCACAGCGAGTGGAGATGGGACAGCACACCCCCCAGAGCCAGAGACCGCCTAGCCGACAGCCAATGGGACTGGAGCGGATGGAACCGACGAGGTGGTGAAACCCGGCAGAAGGTGGAAACCCACCAGACGGTCACCATCAACCACGCATCAACCACTGACGCCCGAAAAGTCTACATGGAGGCAGGCATCGAAGGCAAGCCATGCAAAATGGAGGTGGACTGCGGGTCCTATCTCTCCTTGGTCGCCTCGCGAGAAATCAAACGCTTGGTACCTACCATCCACAAGAAGGGACTGGAGAACCAGAGACTAATAATCAAGGACTACCAGGGAAACCGCATCCCGGTAGTCGGAACTGGACAATTCAAGGTAACATTCAAGGGCCGCACCGCAAAGCTTCCCCTGACGATCGTGGAACGAGACCGACCCAGCCTTTTGGGACTGCAATGGTTTGCACCGCTCGGCATCAAACTCACGGGCATCAACCACACCACCGAGACTGATTGGGAACAGCAACTGGCATGGGACTTCCAGGAAGTGTTTGACGGCACTCTAGGCAAGTACCGAGGGCCCCCCATCTCCTTCAGCCTAGACCCCAACATTCCCCCGATATGCCTAAAACCAAGGCGGGTACCCTTTGCACTCAGGCCAAAAATAGACGAGCAAATTAACAAGCTCATCAAGCAAGGGGTCCTACCACCAATTGACCACGCCTGGTGGGAGACCCCAATAGTCACCCCAGTCAAGCCCGATGGGTCGGTAAGAATCTGCGGGAACTATAAGGCCATCCTAAATTGCGCCTTACAACAAAGCGCCTACCCCGTCCCAGTAGTGCAGCACCTTCTACACTCACTGGGAGGAGGCAAGGTTTTTGCGAAGCTCGACCTGGCACAAGCCTACCAACAGCTGCCGGTCGATGCAGAAACCGCTGAGGCGCAAACCATAGTCACCCACCAGGGAGCGTTTCACTGTAACCGACTCCAGTTTGGAGTCAGCGTGGCGCCTGGAATTTTCCAGAGCATCATGGAGAGGCTTTTGCAAGGAATTACGGTGGTGGTGCCCTACTTTGACGACGTACTGGTGTCGGCAACCAACCCGCTAGAACTAGAGGGTCGGCTAAGGGAGGTACTAATGAAATTCAAGGAAACCAGGCTAAAAGTGAAGAGAGAAAAATGCCAGCTTTACACAGAGCGGGTCGAGTTCCTGGGGTACCTCCTAGACTGGCACGGCATCCACCCAACTGCAAACAAAATCGGAGCCATTAAGGAGGCCCCCACACCCAGGAATAAAATGGAACTGCAGGCATTTCTGGGACTGCTTAATTTTTACAATGTGTTCCTGCTCCAAAAGGCGACTGCAGCGGAGCCTTTGCATAGGCTCTTGGACAAAGCGGCCACCTGGACTTGGGGGAAACGCGAGGAAGCCGCCTTCAGGAAAACCAAGGACCTGCTCACCTCGGATGCTGTCCTCATCCAATACAATGAGACCCTACCACTTGCCGTCACATGTGATGCCTCACCCTTCAGTGTCGGAGCCATCCTCAGCCACAAACTCCTGGATGGAAGAGAAGCACCCATTACTTTCTTCTCGAGGACACTCACCAAACCGGAGAGGAACTATAGCCAGCTGCACAAGGAGGCCCTAGCCATCGTCGCAGCAGTGAAGAGGTTCCACGAGTACTTCTACGGCTGCACATTTACCATTATCACAGACCCCAAGCCACTGCTGGGCATCCTGGCAGGGAACCGGGCCACCCCGAACATCCTATCCCCCAGAATGACAAGGTGGTTCGAATTCCTTGCCGCCTACAGCTACCGGCTCACACACCAACCTGGTAAGACTATCACCCACGCAGATGCCTTGAGCCGCTCGCCATTACCCGACCTAGACACCGACCCAGCACCCACGATGAGCACCCACAGCATAGAGACTCTGCCCGATCTACCCATAACCGCGTCAGACATTGCCTGAGAAACTAATAAAGACAAACGTCTGGCGCGGGTGTTACATTGGGTAGAAAAAGGGTGGCCAGAAAAAGACGACGATGAAGCATTCAAGACATTCCAGAACTGGCAAACAGAACTCTCGCTACAAAAAGGGTGTGTACTTTGGGGGGATAGGGTTGTTATTCCGGAAAAGCTACAAGGTATTGGAGTTGTTACACGAGGGGCACCCGGGCATAGTTAGAATGAAAGCCCTGGCCAGAAGTTATGCTTGGTGGCCAGGGATGGACAAGCAAATTGAGGCCTGGGTGGCAAGATGTGAACGCTGCCAAGAAACCAGACCGAGCTCTCCCACGGCACCGATCCTGGAATGGGAAACCCCCAGGGGACCATGGTCCAGGATTCACATAGATTTTGCCGGGCCCACTAAGGTAGATGCTTACTCCAACTGGTTGGAGGTAAGCAACATGAAAACCACCACCACGGAGGCTGTGACCAAGGAACTTAGCAAGCTATTCACAACCCACGTCCTCCCAGACGTCATCGTGTCGGACAATGGGCCCCAATTCACCTCGCTAGAATTTGAAAAATTCCTAGCGGAACGGGGCATACGACATGCATTGACAGCTCCGGCACATCCGGCGGCAAACGGAAGGGCGGGATGGATGGTTCAATTTACGAAAAAAACCATCCAAAAAATCGAACACAGGGAAATCCAAGAAAAAATAAATAAAAAGCTCTTCATACAACATATAACCCCGAACACAACAATGAACAAAAGCCCAGCAGAGCTACTAATGGGGAGGAAAATAAGGTCCCCACGAGACAGGCTGCATCCCACATACAACCCGGAGAAACCCCCCAACTCCTCTAGCAAGCACCGGTCCTTTGCACCAGGCGACGCTGTCTACGCAAAGAACCTAACCGGAGACCCACTATGGGTATCAGCAACCATAACCCAACTGACAGGCCCCCGCTCATACCAGCTGACAACCGACAGACGAGCCTGGAAATGCCACATCGATCAACTAAGATCGAGAACAATCACAGGAAACACAACCAACACGCAACCAAACACAGACAACCCCCCTAATACAAGCCAAGAGAGGAGGGAATACCCCGGGAACCAGAACCCAATAGAAAGAAACCAGCAACACTTACCGATGGACAGCCAGCTCGAAGCCTCACCGGGAAGAAGCAGCCAGGCCAGCTCAACCAGCCCCGAAAGACTAGGTGGGAGTGGTGGAAACCGCAGCTCAACCAGCCCGGGTAGACTGGGAGGGAGGTGCGACAAGAGGCCCGGCAAGACCTTCCAGGCGGTTCCATCGACGAAGCCAAAAGCAACAGAGAACCCGACTGAACCGGCTGGGAGCCAAGCAACAACTGACCTGCACAGGTCCAGTAGGCAAGTATGGAGCCCCGCCTACTTACGGGACTATGTCACGTAGGACCGAACCAAGAGGGGAGGGGTGTTCTGTACGGTCATTTACATTCTTGTAGACGCCGCGCTGTGATTGGTCAAAGCGCGCAGGGATCCGATTGGTCGAGCGAGCCGCTCTGATTGGCCCGCTGCGGATCTCCCGTGATTGGTGGAAACTAATCGCGGGAGATTCAAAGCAGTGCCATTGGCCGTGGCCACCACGGCTTGGGAATAAAAATCCGCAAATTTTCTCCTGGAACCCAAGCCGTTCTCGGGACCAATAAATGAGATGAACCAAGTCACTGAGTCCTGGTGTCCTTGCCGCGCCGGACATAACAATAAAAATAATAGGTAACCCCAAACCGGGTTTTACAAATGGATTTTATAAAACAAAAGCAAGACTGGGCTTATATAAATCTCTTCCTTCTTTATTCACTTAACCACAAGAAAATTGTAATGCTATCTTCAAATAACTGAAAATCAAGTTTTACTAATATCAGTATATATGCAAAGGGCTGAGACTAATTAATTTCTAGGGGAGAGTGGAGCAAATGCTTAGATTTCTCTAAGCGTAACACAGATAATTTAACAATATAAATAGCTACTACTAAGCATCAGTTTATGATTCGCTAAATTTCCTACATTGTGGTTTTGTGAGTTTCCTGGCTCTCTTGTCACTTTATCAGCTGCCACTGGTGAGATGATAATTTCACAATGTGATTACATTATATTTTGACCTGATAGAAATACAAATATGATCTAGGCAGGGAATTTTTACAACATTTGATCAGAGGTGGTATTCAGCAGGTTCTGACCAGTTCTGGAGAACCGGTAGTGGAACTTTTGAGTAGTTCGGAGAACTGGCAAATGCCACCTCTGATTGGCCCTGTCCCCATCTATTCTCTGCCTCCCGATTCCCAGCTGATTGGCTGGGTCTTCTTTGGTTGCTCGCATAGGAGAACCAATCTGGAAAGCATGTTAGCAGTGTAGGGAGGGAATGGGATTTTCCAGGAGTGGGGTAGGAATGTAGATTATACAGTATCCTTCCCCTGGCATCCCCACCAAGTATACCCACCAAGCCAAGCCATGCCCATCAAACCATGCCCACAGAACCAGTAATAAAATTTTTTGAATCCCACCACTGCATTCGATACTGAATATACCACATATATTTAAGTCCATTCACTTTAATTATACAGGTAGTCCTCAACCCTACAACAGTTCATTCAGTGACTATTCCAAGTTACAACAACACTGAAAAAAGTGACTTGTGACCATTTTTCACACTTATGACCATTGGAGCATTCCTGTGGTCACGAGATCAAAATTGGGTGCTCGGCAACTAGATCATATTTATGACGATGATTATTTATATCATAATGTTTATGATTGTTTATGAATCTCACCACTGATCAGTTGATGACTACCTGATTTTGCACTTATTTATCCTTGAAATGAGCTAGTTTTATTTATCATAAACATAAGTATCTCATTTTGTATGGGGGTGGGGGGTGGGGGGAGAAGTGGATCTATGATTCCTCTGTTCAAATCCTTACCCAAAGTTTTCTCTCCTCCTATTTTTATCTACAGAATAATGTGAAACCACAGCTGCCAGTTCTTTAATGGATATTGGCCTTCAGACAAATTCAGTTCTTGCCAAGCATAGAAACGGAAGCCTAAATGTATTGGCATAGTATATCATCAGGTTGGCCTTTTGGAGTTGACAGGGAGAAAATTTGTCAATGGGCAGATTTTCTAGGTGCCATCCAAGAATGTTTGATATGACACCCCTTTTTAACATTATGATTGGTTGCACAATCAGCCTGATGTTTAGACTGTATTTGGCATTTCTATCCACCTATCAAGTCTTTCCCAAACAGATAGGATAGGATAGGATAGGATAGGATAGGATAGGATAGGATAGGATAGGATAGGATAGGATAGGATAGGCAGACTTGTCGTTTGATGAGGTTTAAGTTATTGTGGCATGTTTCCCCCAAAATAAGACCAGGTCTTATATTAATTTTTTGCTTCAAAAGATGCATTAGGACTTATTTTCTAGTTAGGTCTAATTTTGGGGGAAATATGGTCTAAGCTATTCCGAGTAAATTTCTGCAATTGTCCAATGATTTCATCAGTGCTGACAAGTGTTCAAATTATGCTCCGGTTGTCTGGGACTACACTCAAGGCACTTATTACTATTGGTACCATCTTTGCTTTCTTTGGCTACAGTAATTCAACTTCTATTTGCAGATCTTTATATTTTATGGTTTTCTCCAGTTCTTTCTCTTCTTTTCTACTACGTCCAGGAACTGGCACATCCACTATCCAGACCCCCAGTCCATGGGCTAGCACCGATCTGCGGTATGCCAGCAACCATTCCACACAAATAAGCAAAACTCCATTCGTAGGATGTAGGCAGCATGCAAAACCATGGCCCCTCCGGTCTACAGAAAAATATTTCTCCACTGAATGTGTCCCTGGTGCCCAAAAGGTTGGGGGCCACTGCAATAAGCCTTCACAGTATAGTAGCTTTGGTGCATCTTCTTCACTGTCCTTCAGATATTTTTCCAATGCCTTTTTCCCCCTTGTCTGGTGTATTTGCAACATTCCATGCTCACCTATGCTTCTTAATAAGTACAGCCTGTCAGCACTGTTGCATGGATGAAGGTTATGATTCAATGTCATGATTTCTCTGGTTTGCCTATCCAGACTGCTTGAACCCAGTCCACTATTCCAGCTGTGTATCCAATGACTGGAATTGCCACATATTAATTACCTTAATGATATTTCCTCTGCTGAGTTTGGGTATATGTTCCATTTAAGCCATATGGCCTTTTGTAATTGACAGATGGAAATTTTTGTCAATGTGTTATTTTTAGTAATAGACAGACTGCTTGTAAGTTGGGTTCCAACTTACAAACAAGTTCAAGTTAAATACAGAATTGGGAACAATGAAACTCATTCTTAACCCAGGGACTGCCTGTACTTAGCTTTATTGGGCCAGGTATATTTTTAATTTAACCTGACCCTGAATTCAGATCATATGAGCATTTTTATTACAGCTCACAGACCCTGACAACACAAAAATACAATGTGACATGCATATAAAAAGATTCATGATTACAGTTAGTTTATTTTGATATTAAAGTACTCATGCTGCAGTCTAGAATTGCAAACTTCCCAAATGCAATAGTTATTTTAGGGTTTTTAATCTGTCAAAAGAAGTAATACAGAGAGTTCTTCTGCCTGTCCATGCAATGGGCTAAAAAGAGGTGCTAGTGTCTCATTAAAAATATTTCAGTCAAATTTCAATAAAGCAAAACACAAGTCCATAATTCAGTGCTCCTATTTTTTTAACATGATGGATTCCTGGAACTGACCTTTCAACACTGCTGATGACCACATATCGAACAAGTATAATACAAAAGCTCTGTGAAATGTGTTGTTTATAAGCTGATTATATACATACAAAAATGCTGGTTTAAAGCAATATTTTCTATGACCCAGTTATGATTAGGGTGACCCTTCACTGCACTATTTATGATTTTATATGAAGAATCCATTGCCTAAGAATTACCATTGCCTATGCTTTTCTCAAAGACTTCAGCATTCTAGTTGAAAATCCCACTTTTCGTCATTTAATTCCATGTGGTGTTTCCAGGAAGAAGAGTAGGATTATGTCAGAATGAGATGGACAAATCTAGAGGTTGAAAATGGGCTTTTAGTCAACATTAAACACAATTGCTATGCTCTTATTCTAGGTTCATGAGCCTGGAATTGCTGTCTTCCAAGCAGACGTCCAGAACTCAGTTCTAGAATGAGTAAGAGGACCCACCAGGATGAGTTACCATATTTTGAAGAAAGTGAAAATACTGTGCAATTCTTGGTGCTCTCTGAGCTTTGTTGTTTTCTTACAGACATTTTATTACCAGTCTGTGTAACATCTTCAATGATGGAAGGGAATGGGATTTGCTCTCTGTTTATATGCAGCAGCTTACCCTGTTATTGTTGGTAGGGATGTTGTGTTCTCCTTGATAGTTTCTTGATCAGGCTGTTGTTCACTGCTTGATTGTTGTTTCTGATAATCTTGGTACTATAAGTGAAATAATACACATGATCAAGGAAATGAACCCTTCCCATAGTAATGTTGAGTTTGGTCTGCAAAATTATCTAACATGACTATTTCTTTCATCAATGTACAGAAGAATAACTTTTCTGGGTCTCTTAAAAACTTGGAGTGCAGTCTTGTTCTAGTCCTCCAACTTTATTGTTCCATTGAACATTTCCACTGACTCAATTTGACACTGGAATGGAAAGTGTAACCACTATGGGAGGAAACGTCTATTAAGAAAGAAGACAAAGGAATCAAGCAATTTATAAGCATTTTAAAGCATTTCTTGAAAAAGGGGACAATAGAAGACATTTTCCAGTCTCCAACACTTAAGGAAATAGCTGCTATTGAATCTTCACACCTCTTCAGTGTGCCTTGAAAGGAAAAAAAGCAATAGCTGGCTTTTTGGGATTGATTTCCATAGCATAAGAACTGATATTTTTTTTCTCCTAAGTTCAAGAGAGGATCATTTTTACTAAGATTGCCAACTAACACTTTGTCTAAAAATCAAGTTCTATTCTTTTCGCCTTATTCTTAACCATAAAGAGACTGGCTTTTAGATTTAGCTGAATGCTTTTCATAATACAATAACAATTGAAAGACAATAACATTCCAAAAAGCGACTGCATAGTTCTATGTTTTTCTTTCGTCGATTATAATAAAATCTTTTTAAAGAGGTTGTTGGTTCAGGTATCAGCTAGAATATACTGTATAAGGCAAGTAGTCAATCCCAGTTCTGGCTTTAAAGAATGATTTTATGGTATTTTGTATAAACTGTTGATACGAATACTGGTAATCCTCAAGTTACAACAGTTCACTTAATGATCATTCAAAGTTACATCACTGAAAAAAGTGACTTGTGACCACTTTTCACACTTACAACCATTACAGCATCCCTGTGATCAGGCGATGAATTCAGATGCTTAGCAACTGATTCATACGTATCAGGTGATCAATTTATATGCCGATCACAATGTCCCAGGAATCATGTGATCACCTTTTGCAGCAAGCAAAGTCAATGGGGAATCCAGATTCATTTAACAACCATGTTACCAATTTAACAAGAGCAATGATTCACTTAATGACTGCAGCAAGAAAGGTTGCAAAATGGGGCATGTCTCGCTTAGCAATGGAAATTTTGGGCTTAATCGTGGTCATAATTGTAGGTACTAGAAGCGTTTTCAGTCTCTGTTACTATTACTGTAAGTCAGTTAGTATTTCAGCAGTGCTAGTAAAGGCAAGTATTAGTGCTAGTAAAGGCAAGTATTACTACCATGCTCTACTGTCACAATCGTTTAAAATTTTCTTTAGCATCATATACCATGAGAAAAATTACCATAATATGATGGCGAATGAGAAGGCTCTTGATAGAAGTATTACATGTAAGACTTCTCATTTTAATTATTTCCTTTTTTTTCCCCAAGGAGGGAGAAAGGCTTATTCCCTTAGTACCCTAGCAGAGTTTTCCTGTTTCACCTTTGCTAGGCTTTTAAAATATATAATAATATATAAAACTTTTTTTCACCTGGGGACATGTAGATACATAATATGAAGGGGGGGAGAATCACTGGTATGCATCACAGGATGAGGATATTAACCCCTTCTAGCAAACTCCAGAATTTCCTATTAAAAATAAATAAATAGCATGTACTAAATACATGAATCCAGAATGTAATAATAACTTACACAAATCTGAGAACATGAACAGATGCTTTTTAATTACTCATGCACACGAGGAAGGCTGTAATCCAAAATCACACAGCAAACTTTTTAGGTATAAACTGAAGTTTACTTGGGGTATAAGATAACATGAGAAAAAGAAGACAACCAGCAAGTATGCAGAATTATAAATAAAATAGCAGTTGAGATGCTGTGCTTATGGACAAGAAGGTTGGCAATTCGAGACCCAAGCGCCATGCGACGGGAGGAGCTCCCATCCTTGCCCCAGCTCCTAGCAGTTTGAAAGCATGCAAATGCAAATAGATAAATAGATACCACTTCGGTGGGAAGGTAACAGTGTTTCATGTGCCTTGGCATATAATCCTGCTGGCCACATGACCACATAAATGTTTTCGGACAGCACTGGCTTCTTCAGCTAAGAAATAAAGATGAGCACTTCCCCCAACAGTCGGAAACAACTGGTCAGGGGAAATCTTTAAAGGTAGTGTTAGTATTCATCGTTGGAACTTCTTCTCTGGCCTGTTTCTAAGCACTGACATGTCTGACTTTAACATTTAAGCTACTCCTATGTTATGGTCATGGCTGCTTCATCTGGGACTCCAGGAATTAAGGAAAATCCTGTTTGGCCTGAGACACTTTCACAACACTCTGTGAATATTTTAGTCCTGATTGCAGGCAAGCCTTTCCTCCTTTTGACCAGTTTCACTCCTATTACTGTGTTTTCCCCATCATTCTGTCTCAGGAAAGCATTGGCATATCACTTTTCTTTATATAGGGAGCTAAATTACAAAAATGCAAAATACATGCAGACAAAACAAGCTAACCAAATCAATTCTTTACCACACGAACTCTCATTGTTTCTATACTTGCCTTTACTAGCACTGTTGAAATAGTATAATGGTTAATATCTTCACTTAGTATATAAAGTTTTGCCAGCTTAATAATATATGGCCTATCTGGGAGCTAAGGATAAAATCTTTCCATTTAAGGTGAATGGAAGAAGAATAAATTAAAAACTTTTTAAAAGGTTGAAGGAGAAGTAGGAAGTGATATTTTACAATGATATTTTTAAAAAAATAATAATCTGCTGGATTTCAAATTGGTTGTTTTCTGTATACTAAGTGAAGATCTTAAATTACTTTGCTATTTCAGCAATGCTGGTAAAGGGAGGCATAGATACTATTAAAGTACAAAATCAAATGTGGCTCAGTTGAAGGAGTAGTCCTCCTTCTGCTAGGTAGCCAGTGAATTGCTGAAGTAGCTTGAGGTATAATGAAGCACTCTATCCCAGGGGTCCCCAATCCTCTGTCAGTGGGCCAGCACTGGTCCAGGCCACGCTGGCAACCACGCACCATAAACAAGTGAAGTCCCATCCACGGAATGCAAGCAGCACACAAAACCACACCCCCTCCAGTCCATGGAAAAACCTCCACGGAACTGGTCCCTGGTGCCCAAACGGTTGGAAGCCACTGCTCTAGCAAATGGACAGGAGCACTGAGGAAGGCCTGCCATGGAAAAGTGTTCCTTCAGAAATGGATGGAGCAGAGAAACGTGGATTGAGGCTGACTTTGAAGTGAGTGAAGGGTTAATAAAGGTGGCATTGTCAGTTCTGTCTGACAATGAAACAGTTATCTGTTCATTCTATTGATGGGACAAGGCAGAATAAGCCCAATACAGGTGATTCTCAATCTTAGCAATGTTAAGATGTGCAACTGACAGCTTTGTTGAAGTCCACATATCTTAATGTTCCTGAATGTGAAGAACACTGGTGTCTATCATATGCATTAGAGCATAGGAGAAAATGTGGTCACTCTGTGCTTGAAATCCATTTTTGTTGGGATTGCCCAATATCAAGGCAAACCAGCTCTCCCAGGAAGTACCCTTCCTCAGACAAAATCTGGGAAGGTGTTTTTACCTAGGCTTCCTCAACAGCACAAAGCCTCATCCTCATCCTGATAAAGCTCCTTTATTTGATTTACAATGAATTTCCTATCCAACAATGTCCCAGCCAACAGTCTTTCAAGATAGTTTCCAATTACAAACCTTTATCAAGCTTGGAGAGGGGCCAGGCTGATATTTTTCAGATGCCGCAATACTTGGCAAGCACACTGGAAGGAACTAATTGTCTCCTGCAAAGCCTCACTCCTCTTTCGCTGTCCACTTGTGGCTTTACTTCCAAGTCGGCCCTTGTTCCTCAGCTGTTCCCTTCATCTGGCAACTCTGCACATGTGCACCCTGGGAACAGGCTCAGGCTGTTCTTCTGCCTCACTGATGTCTGACTCTGAAAGCAGCTGATAATTGTCAGACGGCCCTGGTCCCATCTCTGCCTCCGACTCAGAGCATTCGTCAAAGCCCTCCCCAGATTCCAGGACTGGCCCATGTTCCTCCCTAACCTCCTCATTGTCCAAATCTGCTGCCAGCTCTGCTGGCCAGTTGGGCCACAACAAAAAGAAACAGATGACAATATATGTTCAAAAGGTCACACAGTTCCTCCCACTGACATCTGGCTTAACAAGAAAAGATAGAAATGGCATGAAAGTACAACAAACGTGTCCCAATTCTCTGCCAGGGTTATGCCAGCTGTGGCCATATAATGTGTTTCATTCCTAGGTTAAGACTTTCTAACTCAAACTAAGCACTGTCTCCATGATACCAACTTAAGCTTCACGTGCTTTTAGAGTCATATTTTTCATTTCCAAATTTTAGTGCAATATTTAATTTTTATTTTTAAACACATTGACAGGACAATCAGAAAATGGGATTTTTATTCACTTTCACGTACAATCGATGTTGTCCAAGGCTATTGTCTTTTTTTATAACCCACCACATCCTTCAAAAGGTTAATAAAATATGGCTTCTCGCAAAAGACATATCTTTGCTTCTCTGAAATACAGTAACAGGAAGCATTAGGTCAACACCTATGTGTATACACATGAATACTGAGGCTAAGTGTTTTGGGGCCTCAAGAAAAGACAAAAGGCAAATTGATTTTCTTCAGCATTTGGGAATTGGTTGGTCAACAAGGATTTGAACAAGGATTTCCCTCAAATCTTAAAAAACATTTTTGCTTCTGGGGAAGAGACAAAATTGAAATAGTACAATATATCTCACATATACTGTAGGCTTAAAAAGCCAATAGGATCAGTTAAAATAAATAAAATGTACCACATCTACATTTTGGGGTTTTCTAAACTTAAAGTTTTAGAGTATTAGATTTTATCTGTTTTGTCATCATAAAGAGGAATGCCCTAAATGTGAAAGAGAGAGAGAGAGAGAGAGATTTCTGGCTTTTAATTCTTACTGCATTGGCTTCTTCTGTTAAATGTTGACATTGATCTGACATAATGTAAATTTGATTGTGTTGTTATTATTTTAAATAGAAGGTAAACTTTTAATTCTTTCTGGTTTTTGTATTCTCCATGGATGTACTATTATATATTCTTAAAATAAAAGTGAAATAATAAAAATGAAATGAATAAAAGATTGGGTATTACATAAAGGAAAGAAAGAAAGCTATTGCTGCTATTTTTTTTTCATTGCCTGTTAAGCAGAAACTGCAGCAAGCTGCAGGGATTTACATGGAGACCGAGTCCAATTTTTTAAATCTTCTTTTCTTCCTTTTTTACAACTCTAAAGAAATTTCTTAGCAATTTATGATAATAGAAATACTCAAAAGTAAATTAAAGGACAGATAAACATTTGTACCTGTTAAGCCTAAGTTCCCCAACCAGGGTTAAGCAGACAAGTTAAACAGAATGTGCAGCGTTAGTCAGATAGGCACACAGATAAATGAGTGAGATAAGTTTGTATGTTTGTTAACATACAGTAAAAATAACAGATACGCTTGTGCTATCAAAATATAGTTTATTCCATTTAGAGTTTATAGCATAGTCAAAATAGCATTAGTCATGTATCATTTTAGTCAGTCCATTCAAGGATATTCAATTAGCAAAATCCGTGTAGAATATCCTATGTCAGTTCACTTACAAATCAATCAGTCCTTTTTCTCTCTCCCGTTTCAGTAGGGAAAAAACGCAGTCTTGAATCCATCCAGTAATTAGGGATCATAAAGCCAGAGAGAGAGCCAGCTGCAGTGCCTTGCTTCTTTTATGGTGCTTTCACAACCACTCCCTTAATTACATTCCTACAGTTAAAGTTGCAGACACTTTAACTAATAAACCATGATAACATATTTATTATTTTACCTAAACCAGTTAGGGTAAACAATGTTATCCTTAACAGTACCCATAATCATCACTAGCCTATCTTAAGTGCACAAAAAAGAAAGATTGCTGTAATCTAAAACTCCTGGACAATAAACTCTAATTAGATTTATTTCCACATCAAAGATTTTTTTTTTAATGTTGTCTAGCTTTAATGCAACCTTTATTCCCTCACACTCCTGAAAAAATATAAAATAGGTAGATAAGAGAAAAGAAAATTAAAATAAAACAGCACCATGAAATGCAGGAAAGAACAGACCAAACTAATTCTAAACTTATGTTTCAAAATATGCTGCATAATAATTGATACTGTAGATTACTATGCACTTTCCTTCCTTCCTTCCTTCCTTCCTTCCTTCCTTCCTTCCTTCCTTCCTTCCTTCCTTCCTTCCTTCCTTCCTTCCTTCCTTCCCTTTCCTTCCTTCCTTCCATACAGCCAGCCAATCAGCCAGCCAGCCAGCCAGATATTTGAACTACATGTTTATCAAACCGAACTAACATGGAAACATATCTGTAATCCAAAACATATGAAGAAGATCATTATGCTTAAGTCTGCACTATAGTGGTACCTCAGTATTTATCATTAATTGGTTCAGGGTGGTGCAATAAGTACATAAAAATGATGAGTACAAAACATTTTCCTCCAATAAGGAATAATGTAGTGAATTGGCAGCTGACACCAACAAAATCTAACTTGTGTGTCGAGTACCAAATAAATGATGAGTACCAGGATAAAATGTTCACATCAAAATGTGTTGAGTACCAAATTCAACGGGTTTCAAAACAATTGAGTACCAAAGTGCCACTATTATTTTAAACTATAGCTGTGTCAGGAACATATTATCATGTGGAAGAGATTTTGGTTTCATTCATTATTCATTTAATTATTAATGCATGTTGGTTTTCAAAAAATTACCTCTATTTAGTTCTTTAAATGTAATTTAAAACACCAGTTCTCATCCTCTTTGGTCTGCATTTGTAAAGATGGTAGAACTTATTTTGGCAAATATCTTATGAGCAAAAGAACAATGTTCTAAATTAGACCAAAGCACAATCTTGTTCAACGTTGTTCTCAGAATAGTCAACAACAATCTGTAGGAAGCTGTCACAATGAAAGACTTATTTTGAAGTGATCTTGAATGTTCTAAAGGAAATCACAATTTCTCATGGAAGACATCCAAGGACAAAAATTCAGATTTGTGATATCCCATTAGTCCTTTCAAGTATTCATTTGAACATGTGAAGTCTTGAAAGATGATTAAAGAGAAAATTCTACCATTGATTCTGTCCAAGGTCCACGTATTTAAGTAAAATGTCTGAAAATAAGTTGCATCTGTGTTATCCTAATAAAGCAGGGTCTTTGACCATTTAGAGAACAGGTGTTTATATGAATGACAGCTTAATTTCTTCCAGCTGAAAAAGTTATGATTGAAAAGGGTAAGAAGTAAACTCTCTTTCTCTAATCATATTCAAGTCTTCACACAGTCACATGAATGCTTGAGGACATCTTATACAGGTTCCAGAAACTAGTATTGAAAGTATTTGCCATACAATGGAGATAGCATGAAATCTATCTAACTAGTAAACACAGTCTTAGTTTTAACTCATCCTGAATTTCCTTCATCATCAATCCTAAATCAAAGACTAAGATTGGGTTCAGTCCTGGCTTCTCTAATGACCCTCAATCTAGGTTTCTCACTCCTTATTAGATGGTATGGGAAACAACTCCCAACTCTTCTTCATCCTAGTAATCCCTCGACTTCTTCTCCAGAAACATTAGCTTCTATTTTCTCATTTCAGCATCCAACAGTCTTCTAGAGGATATGAAACCTTGAAGTAGCAAACGTGCAAAAGCTAGTCAAAGATCACTTTTTAATGTAAGGTAAATCCCTGGGATGAAATACCCTTGCTTCTCACACCTCTGTCACCCTCCCTCCCTGTTTTCAGCACCCACTACTGTTTGCAAGGATGGTATGCAGCTTCAAAGGGGTGTTTCAGTTTGTCAAAGCTTCAATCACTGCCTCTTCAAAGCAGCATGACAAATCAAGTATTTGAAATGCCAGAACCAAGTTGCTATGTTGCTTTGATCTAGAGCTAAAAGGACGGTCGGTAGTTATGTCACTCATGCCTATACTGTAAGCTCCCTTTTAGGAGAGCAAAGTTAGCTGCCAAGTTGAGCTGACCCATTTCAACTTTGATTTGAGGTATCCAGACTGCATATGTCGGGATTGTCCAGATCTAGGAAGGATTTAAAGGTACAGGGCCTTTTGAGCATCACTGTTTCCACATTAATCCTTTTTTAATCCCTTGGTAGATTGGCAAAATGGGGAAAAAAATTCCCCATTCCTTTCCTACTAAGTCACAAAATACAATTTTCCCGTTTCATAGATGTTTTGGCATGTTCTCTTTAACAGCTTAATTAATGTGGTTAATGTTGATATCTTTCCTGATTTGTTTTGGCTGAATGATTAATGCTGTTGTTTTGATAGTCCAAGCCACTTGGAGAAATTTAATCATTATGGCTAGAGGTGTGGTGGTAAGGGGCTAAATGATGCTGGAGATAGTTCAGTGGTTCGTGTCCTAGCACTGCATGTCAGGGTGAGTTTCTATCACTCATCACAGCTTCTGTTTAATTAATAAGAGATAAAAACTTTGGGGGGGGGGCACAGGACGAGCTGGTGCTCTATGCAGGCAGTCAGGTTCCTGCCCTCTGAACCTTCCCAGTTGTGCCCATTTGGGAGGTGGCTCCAGGGAGGGAAAAGGCCTTGGACGATGTTGCAGGAAGAGCCACTTATCTTTCTTTCTGGTATGAAGCCAGCTCCCCCTCTGTGGCGTACCAAGTGGGAAGTGCCAAGCATTTCTTACAATAGAACTGATATCTTAGCAGTCGAATTACTACTTTGCAATAGCATTGCAGTCTCCTGGCTAATGTAACAATGCCATACACTAATAATAATAATACCATTGTGGCTTTGCCTTAAAGTCATTCCTTTTTATTAAATTTCTTTTAGATATACTTCCCCTATTAAAGATACATGTGATTTGGCTAGAATTATATCATTGTTTTAGGTATTGTAACATTTACTAGTATTGACTTATTTTTCTAATCAGTTCAGAATTTTTTCTAATGTTCCTATTAAGCAGAGTTTCTTGATCTTGGCAAATTTAAGCTGAACAGATTTCAACTCCCAGAATTCTCCAGCCAGCAGGGTCCTTATCTTAAAGTCCTCATCTTAAAGTTGCTAAGGCTGAGAAATATTGCACTAGATCCTGGGCTCCACTAAGATTAAAAGCAGGGTCTTCTCCTTACTGTTCATTTCCAGAACCAAATTTAAATATAAATCCTTGTTTAAGTAGCTAGATATTTCATTTGTTTTACATGCTTATATTTTATCTAGACTGTGGGAGGACAGCAAGGCACACAGTCAGTTGATAGTTCATTTTTATAGAATCATTCATAAGAGATATTTCAGTAGCATTCACAAAAGAGAGAAAGTATAGTCATTCCTGTGACATGCAGGATTGTCTAAGAAATTAAAATGGCAACTGCTGGGCACACCATTAAAATCAGTATTGCTTTCATCACTAAGAAGATATTGAAATGATCCAATCTCATATCCATTTGTTTCCCTTAGCTTTCATTGTTTGACTACTCAAAAAGGAACCATGCTGGCTGCATTTCAATTCAATTTTTCATTTGTCATGTAGACCATATCCGTTATCAGCTCAGTAACTATCTCTTCCTATATCTCTTATGCTTTTCAAGAATATTTCATTATTTGAGTTTTCCTGACAGATCTTAGATACCTAAAAAGCTGTCATTTGAAAAATATAAAAATACACACCTTTCCCAAATATGAAGGAACCTGACCTCGGTTAAGTATTTGGCACATCTATGGGATGTGCCAAATATCACATCTGAATCTCAAAACAGCCCACAGTCGGAGGCAGCCTCAAGGGGACATTTGATGTTGAGTGTAAAATAGATTTAAATGGGGTAAAGGACAGGATAGATGAATTATCCTGGCTTTTGCTCCCAGTTCCCATTCAATTTGATTAAAGAGAACTTGCTCTCAACATTCTTTCCAAGGACATGAAAAATTCAGAGAAATTCTCAAGGGTGAGGCATGATGGCCTTGCATTTATATTTAGTCTGGAGAGTCCTTAAGGGTCTCATCATTGTATTACAGTCTTTCCTGCTGCCTGTAACTTCCATGGTATATGAAGCTTCTATAAAATCGCAAAGCAACCCCAAGTAGCTCCTCCTTCTACTTGCTTTTAATAGTTACACATCTAACTAACGCTCTCACTAGATGAGTGGTGGGTTTCCAACTTGTTTCCTATCGCTTCACATGCGCACGCAGAGCTCAAACACCGAGCTCTGTCAATGCTGGTGAGCTGAGCTGTTTTTTAGCTCAGCTGAGGCATGGCAATCTGATCTGGTGCATGAATCAGTTGAGGTAAAAAGCAAGGGAATATAGGTAGAGTAATGGCAGGGGTAATGGGAGGGCAGGTTAGCTGGACCAAAGAGAGCTGGTATCTGCCAGTTCTCCGAACTGGACAAAATTTCTGCTACCGGTACACCAGAACCGGTCCAAACCAGCTGAATACCACCTCTGTGGTATGTTGTATGTCGATTTTAACCATGTTATTGAAAGTTTGGTACTGACGAGTCAATATGAAATGCTTCCATCTTCCGCTGTTGGTTTTTTAACTACATTGTTTAAATTGTTAAAGGGAACTAGCTGTTTTGAAATTGCAACACTTCATTTAGTGGCCGTTCAAAGTTACAACGGCATTGAAAAAAGTGACTTAGGACCATGTTTATGACTGTTGCAGCATCCCCATGGTCGCATGATCAAAATTTGGACATTTCCCAACCATCATATATTTATGACCATTGCTGTGTCCTAAGGTCATGTGATCATCTTCTATGACCTTCTGACAAGCAAAGTCAATGGGGAAGCCAGAGTCACTTAGTAACAGTGTGTGAGTAACTTAACAATTGCAGGGATTCACTTAATAATCGTGGCAAGAAAGTTCGTAAAATGGGGCAAAATTCACTTAAGAAATGTCTGGCTTAGAAACAGAAATTTTGGGCTCAATTATGGTCATAAGTCAAGGACTACCTGTATATCTTGCCTTTGAGAAATTGTCAGTGATGTTTACCCCTTCCACTGAAGGCAGAAACTTAAGAGAAATAGCCCATATGTTTTCTAATTACAGATTTGTTTGATTTTTAAATCCCTCCTACATTGTTTTTTTTTTTTTTTTTTTATAAAACAATGGCATTGAACATATATATGGAGGGTTTGGGGCTCAGCTTTAGCAAATTGTATGCATAAATGCCATACTATAAAATCATTGTTGCCTATGAGATGGGGAGCAAGTTGGGGCAGAATTATAAAACAGTGTTATAGTGTGTGTGTGTGTGTGTGTATACACTTGCAGAATCATCTTGACGAAAATGGCAAAATCCTGTGGACAGCCATGTACAAAGTTTGTGTAGGATTGTCAGCCTTCAAGATTTTCTCCCTTTGCTTTGCATCTTTTGGCTGTCATAAATAACGGGGGGAGGAGGGGGAATGGTTATGGGAAGTGAGCTGGAGGTGTTACAAACCAGAACTGTAGAAGCTGGCGGGGGGGGGTAGATTCTTGCTTAGACTTCTATCCTATGCTATGCGCAGCTGCAACTCTTTATCAAAATATGTCAAGGTCAACAGACAGCGGCCTCATCACCACCTGGAGATGCTCACATGATGATATACACAACGTTTAATTGGATGATCCAGTTGAACTATTGGGGGTGGGAACATTGCTATAACTTTGTATATGTGATATACGCGCCCATTTTCTCAGATTCAGAATTCTTTTGTTGCTACCACTTGATTTCCAGTAAAAGATATCTTTTCTCTGATTAATGGAATCTAAGTATTTCTTTCTTGGATTTTGAATGGAGCACCAGCTGACAAGGATCTTTATCCATAATCAGGAAAAGACCCCTCTGTATGCAACAATACTCTTTCTATCTTATTGAGTTTTTAATATGCCTACAATAATTCACTTTTTTTTGGACCTTCCCGCTTTGATTTGTTGCACATTGCTCAAGCAGCTATTAGAAGTATCATTTAGAAATAATTAAAAATGTCATTTAAAATTCACATGTTAAGGTAATGAAGATTTAATAGCTGACCAGCTGCTGTAAGGCTGTATGCCAAGATGAAGAACTGAGGATGAGTCAGCAGGGTACTGCCACTTTAAGAAGCTCTCTACATAAGGGAGGCCAATGGAGGGCATCTCTCTCTCTCTCTCTCCAATGTAGTTCTTCATGTAGAGTTGAAGATTGATTGATTGCCTGGGTATTTGCCTAACACGTGAATGTATATATATAGTAGTCTTGTATATAAACCACTGTTAAAAGACAAAGACTTTGTGTCCTATGTTTTGCTCCTAGGTTGTCTCACAATAGTGGTCATGCTGTAAATATTCTAACAACACACATCAATTAAAATGATTAAAGAAATAACTTTCAGGGAGAAGTCACAGCAAAGCAATGGTTTGGTTGATCTGCTATATTCTCTTCCTTTAGAATAGAGGAGCAGATTTCTCTTAACAATAGGATCGAATAGTTGGGCTACAGAGTTCTTTAGCCAGAGGGTAAGAGCAGAAAGGGAGAATTTACAAAGCTAAATGAGAGAATCAGCCAAAGTTCTTTTCTTGAAATGACATCAATTATAAAGGAAGGAAATTGTTGGCGGTGCAAGGTGAGTGAGCTTGTCAAAAGAAGACAAAAGTCATGTTCTGTATGATAAGAAGAAAACCTTCTTCTGATTTGGCAATCCCTTCATCTTTTTCAAGACAGCTTGTTGATCCTTCACCCCTTGCCCACCCACCTTCATCACTCCAGCTTTTCATACCTCTTGCTTTGACACAGATCTTTTCTCTTTCGTTGTTTCAGCACTTGACTTCCCAGTTCTTTATTTCTGCACATATCCTTCTGTTTTCTTTGCACGACAAGAAGCCTTCAGCTCAACGGGCCAACTTGGGTTACACAAGAGGAGCACTACATGTTTGTGAGAGTAATGCGCTGCAGAAATGAGACAGAATATTAAGACAAATATAAGAAACAAAAACTTCTCGAAAAGCTGGAGGAAAAGGAGGAAGTAATTTTAAACTGGAAAAATCCGAGAGAAAACAAAATGTATGCAGTTCTAGCCATATTTCCTGGACAAAAATAATTATCTCACCCCTCCTCAAACTAGCATGGTGAATTTAAAAATATTTTGGCTGTTCCGATTCATTATCTTCTTTATAAGATCATTATTGTGATCCTGTTGATTTTCCTGAAAATATAAAAGTGATATCTCTGATTATTAAATAGCCCAGGATAGCTCGGAATGACCTGGGATAGCTGTCAGATTAGTTTCTAAACAATGAAAGAACATTACAGAGAGTGATTGGCAAGGATAGATTGCCTGTTCTAGCTAGACTTTAGCTTGCATCTTGTTGGTTTGATAAATGAGGAAGGATTCTGGGAGTTGTAGTTTAAAGCATCTGGATGGCACCAGATTTATTGATTGATTGATTTAACCTATAAGTTACCCAACTCACTTAGATGTGACAATAGGTTGCTTACAAGCCATAAAAACAAGAATATAAAATATTAAAATGATAAATATTAATATTAAAATTGACTTAAAGATCAACCAAGATGGCAAGGAAGGGACAAAGATGCTGTTGTGGCCTGCCAGATTCGGACAGTGAGGAGGTTGGGGAGGAACATGGGCCAGTCCTGGAGTCTGGGGAAGGCTCTGGTGAGTGCTTTGCATCAGAGGCAGAGATGGGGCCAGGGCCGTCTGACAGTTTTCAGCTGCCTTTGGAGTCAGAGATCGGTGGGGCAGAAGAACAGCTGGAACCTGTTCCCAGTGTGCACATACACAGAGCTGCCAGGAGAAGGGAACAGCTAAGGAACAAGGGTCAACTTGGGAGTAAAGCCACAGGTGGACAGTGAATGGCCCCTCCCATAGGGAAAGGGGAATGGGGTTTCGGTAATTTCTGTTATCATTATGATTTAAAAAGAGTAAACACAGTTGATTGATAATAAATGGCTTCAGCCAACCACTATCCATGAGTGAAAGAAAAGTTTTTGTGTTATCATTCATATTCTCTGAAAAATGGCCAAGAAATCATAAATTCTGCCAAGGTTTGTAAACTTATGAATATATGTATGTATGTTAACTATGTATGTATGTAAACTAGATAGATGGATGGATGGATGGATGGATGGAGAGAGAGAGAGGTGATAGATAGTTACATGAGAGAGAAAGAGAAAGAGAGGGAGGGAGAGGGAGAGATGATAGAGATTAAGATAATCGAGATATAGAGATCGAGCAAGATAGAGATAACAGTCCTGTTGCTACACCAGGATTGTCAAGCTCCCTTTGGTTCCCTCAAATTTGGTTCCCTCAAAATTAATTTCATGTCTTGTGGCTTTAAGGTGCTGAAAAAAGGAGGAAGTATTTTCTTCTTTTCTGACTGTGTTCTTGTGTTCTGCGATGCATGCATTTATTCTCCTGTTGGTTTGTCAAATGTATGTGGCTGGGCAATTGTTGCATGGTATTTCATAAACTTTCATAAAATTTGGAGGGAATCAAATTAATCTCCAATACTGAACACTTCAACAAGAGAATAATCAGGGAAGCCATTTGTTATCTTCTGTGCATGGGTGCAAGGATGGAGACGAGCCAGTGGAATGAACTTCAAACTCTTTATTTACATGTGAAAACAGCTCAGCTCAATGGCAACAGTGGGGCTCTTTATATAGGCAACTCTTAACTTATTTAACCAATGAAAACACAGGGAGCGCTAGCTCCATTAACCAATGGGAGAGGCTGAACGGATCAATCCGATGTCGCTATTATCGGCCAATCAGAAGTGCAGGGCCAGAACCCTGCACTTTGCTTCAAGCTCTTAATAATCTTTATTAAGTATTTATTGATTCACAACATCCCTTCCCCCCGGGTTCCGTTTAAGGGGTGCGGTCACGTAGTCTTTGAGGTAGGCAGGTTGTTTTGATTGTCTATTAGATTTTCGTTGTTCTCCCGGTATTTGGCTACAGTCTTGTTGGGGTAGGAAGTTATCTGGTGAAGAGGGTGCCTCCCGTTCCGCATTCAAATTTTTGTCGTCACTACTGCTCTCGGCATCTCTTTGAGGCGAAGACACCCCCATTCCGGATCCATCACGTGCTGCCTCTGAGCGGTCATTACTACTGCTTAAACTTTCTGCCGCTTTGAATTCAGCTTCCTCGCTATCTCCTCCCCCCTCGGTTTGGAAATCAGGGGGCTCGGAGATCCCTGACTGTAGCCTTGAACGCAGCTGATCAATATGGCGCTTCCATATTCTATCATCGCGACATTTCACGTGGTACGATCTAGGGCCGGTTACTTGTACTATAGTTGCCTCGACCCACAACGGATTGCCCAAAAAGTTCCTAGCGAAAACCAAATCGCCTACCTGGAAATTGCGACATTTCCCGCTGAACCGTGTGGTTTTTCAGGTTCATATGATGGATGTAGACGGTCGAGGTGGGAGCGGAGCTTCTGTCCCATTAATAACTCGGCGGGAGTTTTATTGGTGATGCTGTGCGGAGTGATATGCTGCAAAAGGAGTATCCGGTTAATCTTGTCTTCTATATTGCCAAAGTCCATTTTATGCAAGGTTTTCTTGACGAATTCTACCATGCGCTCGGCCCTTCCGTTGGCCGCAGGATGGACCGGTGAAGTTAGCACATATCGAATACCGCGGTCCGCCAGGTACTGTTCGAAGGACAGCGCGGTAAATTGTGTCCTGTTGTCGGATACTAGAACGTCTGGTAATCTGTGTGTCGCAAAGAGTCTGTCTCGTTTCCTGATGACTGATTCGGTTGTTGTATTCCTCATTTCATGGATTTCAAGCCAGTTCGAGTAGGCATCCACCGTTAATAAGAATGTGTGTCCCTTGGTAGGACCCGCAAAGTCCAGATGAATACGGGACCATGGTCCCCTCGGTGTTTCCCATTCAGTTGGGGATACTTTCGGCGGGGCATTGCTTACTTCCTGGCATTTGTGACAAGCTTTTACCCATGTCTCTATCTGCTTGTCAATACCCGGCCATCATACGTAGCTTCATGCGAGGGCTTTCATACGCACGATGCCGGGATGGCCATCGTGAAAGGTCCTTAGTATCGCTGGTCGCAACTGCTCTGGGACGACAACTCTATCACCCCAGATAATGCAGCCCATTTGGGAAAATAGTTCCGTTTGCCGATTCTTGAATGGGGCGTAGTCGTCAGGTATTTGGTCCAAATACCATCGAGCGGCCATCCCCGCTCGAACCAACTGAGGACTCGTGCTAAAATGGGGTCGCGTTTCATTTCCATCATGATATCTCGGGATGTTAATGGCGGTGTTCGAAGTGTCTTGATCTGCAGTGTTGTAACCGTCGGAGCGGGGTCATCAATAGTCTCCGGAGGAGGTGCACGGCTCAATGCGTTGGCATGGGGAATGGCCTTCCCTGGGCGATGTTGCAACTTGTAATTATATGCCGCCAAGAATTCTGACCAGCGGGTCATTCTGGGACATAATATATATGGTGTTGGACTATCTCCCGCTATTATTCCCAGCAAAGGTTTGTGGTCAGTCACTATGGTAAAGGCTCAGCCATAAACATATTCATGAAATCTCTTAACCGCGGATACTATAGCAAGAGCCTCCTTATCAATTTGACTGTAATTGCGTTCTGCTTTTGACAATGCCTTTGAGAAATAGGCAACAAGGGCTTCATTACCGTTTGGTAAAACGTGGCTTAAAATGGCGCCTACTCCGAATGGGGATGCATCACACGTGATACTGCATCAGAATAGCATCAGAAGTCAATAAATCTTTTACATGTCGAAACACCTGTTCTTCTCTGTGTCCCATACCCAGGTTGCTTTTTTGTCCAATAAACGATGTAGGGGTTCAGCTACGGTTGCTTTGTGAGGCAGGAAAATGTTATAAAAATTGATAAGGCCCAGAAAAGCATGGAGGTCGGCCTTGTTCCAGGGTTTTGGGGCATTCTTGATTGCCCTGAGTTTGTTATCGATGGGGTGAATGCCTTGACTATCAATTAAATATCCCAAAAATTCTACACGATCCGTACATAAATAACACTTGTTTTTTTTTTTTTAACTTTGAGACCTGAGTCTTTAAATTTCTGGAGAACCAACCTCAGATGTTCCTTTAGTATTTTCCTAGTTGGGGCAGCGATTAACACATCATCAAAATATGGGACAACACCTTTTATTCCTTGTAATAGCCTTTCCATCAAGCTTTGAAAGATTCCTGGGGCTACGCTCACTCCGAACTGGAGTCGGTTGCATTTAAACGCACCTCTGTGGGTAACGATTGTTTGGGCCTCTGCCGTTTTTTTGTCAACAGGCAGTTGTTGGTATGCCTGGGCTAAGTCTAGTTTAGCGAAGACTTTTCCACCCCCCAGGGAATGGAAGAGGTGTTGCACCACCGGTACCGGGTAAGCGTTTTGTTGAAGGGCATGGTTCAGGGTGGCTCGGTAGTCCCCACAAATTCTTATCGATCCATCCGGCTTGATGGATGTTACGATTGGGTTTTCCCAGGGAGAGTGATCGGTTGCTTCTAACACAACCTAAGCTATTAATTTATCAAGCTGCTCATCAATCTTTGGTTTAAGGGCAAGTGGAACTCGATGAGGCTTAAGGCGGATGGGAGCTATTTCGGGATTGAGGTTAAATGATATTGGGGTCCCCTTGTACTCGCCTAATTTTTCTGTGAAGACGTCCTGGAATTTGTGGACAAGGTTTTCTTCCCAATCGCTGCCGCAGGTTCAGTGAATGCTGGCTACTTCAATTTCAAGTGGAGCGAACCATTGGAGGCCTAACAAACTAGGCCGTTCCTTGTCGATGACAGTCAGGGGTAGAAATGCTGTACGGTTCTTAAACGATACCCGGACTCGGCTGGATCCAATGACCGGGATTCAATTTCCTTGATAGTCCTTGAGTATGAGTCTTTGGAATCTGAGGTCTTGCCTCTGGATAGTGGGGATGAGCTGCTTGAGGGTCTTCCAGGAAACCATCGAGAGGGACGATCCTGAATCGACTTCCATCAGGCAGGGCTGGTTTTCGATGGCCACTTTCACGCGGATCTTTTTGGCATCAAGAGATGAGGCGTGACCGATTGTGATCATTTGGTGAGCCTCTTCTCGCTTCATTGGGTGGTTTAGGGTTTTGTTTCTGTAGGAGTGGTTGTTCCATTGGTGGTTCACAGGTTCTCGCTTCATGGGATGACTTCCCGTCGGTTGGCGATAGTTAGCCCCCCTTGCTTCTACAGACCCATCTGATATGGCCGCTTTTCCCGCACACATGGCAGAGCGCTTCAAGGAATTTGCATTCTGACCGGGGGTGGCTTGCTCCACACTCGGCGCATTGGTACTGCGATTTCTGGCGTTGGTCTCGTTCGGACCGAAGTCAATGGACCTCTTCCTCATTACTTTCTGACAACGATTCAAGGTCCTCGTGGTGGATTGTATCTAGCTGTCCCTCTGACTGAGGTGAAATTTCGCAGGCTCGTTGGCGAACCGGTGCGTGTGTGCGGCGCATTTGGGCAGCCAACTTCCTGGTTGCTTCAGCTGTGGCATCTTTAAGTCTAATGTCACCCTTCGCCATAAGTTTACTCTGAGTGCCCGGTGCATCTAATCCCAGAACTATTCGGTCTCTTAGGGCTTCTTCTAAATCGGTAAACTCGCATAGGCCTCCTAGATTCCAGAGACCCGCGATGAAATCAGCAACACTTTTGCCCTTCCGCTGATTTCTCTGATACAATTCATGCCTTCTCACGAGCATTGGCATGGTCGGTGCGTAGTGAGCTCTCAGCAGTGGTTCGAGGACGTCCCAGTCCATAGACTTTACTTCTGCCGGTTTTGCTAGTGCCTTGGCCATCTTGAATACGGTTGGCCTGCAATGAGTTAGGAATACTGCTCATTTCTTTCCGGTAGTGGCATCCTTCAAATTGTTGGTTTCCAGAAACATCTGGAAGAGATCCATATATGAGTCTTCTTGTGCTGGGTCAAATGGAGCGGGTGGTATGACACTGCCGGACATGGTTCCGCCGTTGGTGCATTCAGCCACGTGCTCGGTTATAGTTCTTCGTTGTTCAGTAAGCTCTGACGTCTCCACATCCCATCATCGTCGCCAGTGTTATGTTCTGTGCATGGGTGCAAGGATGGAGACGAGCCAGTGAAGTGAACTTCAAACTCTTTATTTACATGTGAAAACAGCTCAGCTCAATGGCCACATATAGGCAACTCTTAACTTATTTAACCAATGAAAACACAGGGAGCGCTAGCTCCATTAACCAATGGGAGAGGCTCGTTAATAGCCAATCAGATTCTCCTGAACGGACCAATCCAATGTTGCTATTATCGGCCAATCAGAAGTGCAGGGCCAGAACCCTGCACTTTGCTTCAAGCTCTTAATAATCTTTATTAAGTATTTATTGATTCACAACACCATTAAAATAGAGAAACACCCCATAACATGAATAAACAGGATGATACCTCCCACATACCAGACATCTAGAAACTAGCCCTTATCACGATGTTACAACATAACCAATGACCCAGGAGATTACACCACAAGACCCAGAATATCACTACAATAGAATTCAGAAGTTCATCACACAGCGCATTACCCAGGTCGTGACAATACAAGAGGCTGATAGACACATAGCCAGTACCTCAGCCACACAGGTTCTTATGAAAACACCAACCAATCTGCAAACACCAATTCCATCAACCAATCAAGAAATAACAGCAACAGAGCCACCTCCCCACCAGTACTGAAAGATAGACAGCAGCTCCGATCACACTTTGCTTGCACAAGCACAAAGCCAAAAGCACCAGCCTGAAGATGGTGAGTGGGATCTTGTCAAAACATTGCCAAGATACTCTCAATCTTACACAGGAAAAGACCCGAACACACTAAGACCTGTGAAAATCTATGAATATATATAACTACAATGACGTGGGAAAATACCCAAACAAAGCTGAATTATAGTTGTGCTCTTAAAGTTGTAGCAACATTTTGGCAGAATCTCATCTGCCATCATCAGGCTTCTGTATTGTGTTCGTCTGTGAGGCAGACTTTCACAGGGGTTTCAGTTTTAAATTTGGGGGTAGCCTACTGCTGTGCCAGAATGGTTTTTTCTTCATCCTGATTGGTTGGGAGTCTTGGTCTGTGTTTATTGGTCTTGGAGTTTGCTGTGTTCTGCTTGATTGGTATTTCTAATATCTTCTGTCTCTTTTGTGGCTTTTTTTGTGTTGATTGGCTGTCAACATTGTGTTCCTGTATTGGAGGCTTTTAGTGCAGCTTGGCTCTGAGTAAATGGACGGCTATTATTTATTAGGAAGCTAGCTTTCATCTGGATGTCTGGTTTGGGTGTGCTTGAGCTGGAAGATCAGGGGGGATCTGTTTGTGCCCAGGTGTTTGCCTGGCTTGTGGTGTGGAGATTTTTTTTGTTTTTGAGTGCAGGCTTCCAAATAATTGACAGTTTGGTGGAGCCATCTCTTCTATTCATGCTTTCAGGTCTTTTTTCAATCTCTATGGCTTCTCTGATAATTCTGTGGCTGGGGTTTTCTATAGTGGCTAAGGTTTTGGTGCCATTGAAGTCGATGCAATGACCTGTTGCTTTCATGTGTTGGACTAGTGAGGAAGTGTGTTCCAGCTTTTTTACTGCATTTTTGTGTTCATCCAGGCGGGTGCTTATTCTTCTATTGGTCTGTCCAATGTATGTGGCCGGGCATGATGCACAGGGGACTTCATATATGCCTTGGTTTTCCAGGTCAATTTTATCTTTGGGGTTTCTTAGGATTTCTCAAGATACTACACAGGCATCACATCAAGACTACCTTCAAAACAGACAGAAATATGTATGTATTTATGAATGTATGTATGTATGTATGTATGTACGTATGTATGTATGTATGTATGTATATTGTGTGTATGTGTGTCCTGACCCCATTTTTCCTTCTTTTTATTGCTACCGATTTATTTAAAATGTGTTTATTTTATATTTGTTATCCCTCCATTATGCAAAATGTGTTTATTTAAAGAATCATTTGATGTTCATATTGTCGTAAAATGAAATTGTCTAAAGAAAGTGGTATTTCATATTTTTTATGTAATTTGTTTCCCCCACGGTATTGAACTCTTCAATCTGGAGACTTACCATTTTGATACCCTATTTATTGTTTTCCTCCTCCTGTTTTTATGAAGTACAAAGACATTATAAGCAAATTAAAATGGCAGGTGGCAGCAGCTCTTTCTAGCTAGACCAGTTTTTGACTTCTATTTGCAGATGTTGCCTCAAGTGATAAAATGAAGGAGAAATCTGTGGAGGGGCGATAAATAGGTGGGATCGATCACCAGAGGACCTGGACCATATACTCATTTCTGACAATGTGCAAAAGAAATCTTAAGAAAATACGGCAAATACAGAATTCTAGTTTTAAGTCTTTACACTTTTCTCATTTTCCTTAACTCAGTGTGGCCATTTATCAATTGTAGAACACATTACTGCTTCCGAAGCAAAAAATGCATATTTATGTTCAAAAATCACCTGATTCCCACAATGTCCACCTTTGTTTAAAGGAGGAAGTGAAATTTTGCCTATTCAGTTGCATATGAATAGAACAGATTGCCTGTTTACTCAAAGATTACGCACCAGGTTGACAGGCATTTAAATCAAAATTGTTTACCTATTCTGTCCTCAAAGAAAAAGAAGAATCATGCCAATACAGTAAGAATTGGTCCTTTTCAGAATGGTAAAATGGAATTAGATTTGAGCAGTCAAATGAGTTATTTAGTGCTTACGTAAATGGTTTTAGCACAGGAAATTGCTAATTGGCATGCTATTTTGATCACAGTAACAATTTTCAAGCTGTATGAATTATATATACAGTTAGTAGTTGGTTCCTCCCATCATAGGGGATAGAGCCCAATTATTAGCCATTACAGCAGCTAATATAAATGACTATGGTCCTTGATCATTTGTAGGAGAAGAACAGGCCTTGAAGGTGGGGTTAAACTTGTCATAAATTTGGAGTCATTGCATTGATACAAGAGACTCAAGTCCAATTCCCCTTGAATTCTGTTGATCCTTATCTAGCAACAATTTAGATTTGACTATTAGCTGACTAGATTCTTGTTCTGTCTCACCTTTCCTCTTTCCCCAAAAATGAAAAAGTACAAATTCACACAAACACAGGCAGGCAAGCTGGCTCGGACTTCACAGAGTTAATTCTTTAGAACTGATAATATTCTTGGCATTCCAACACGTCCTGCCTGCCAAGTCCAAACTGATAGTAAATAAAATTTTACTCACAGAAAATCACAAGGCAGTCCACAAAGAAAATCTGAAGCAAGGTTAAACTTTGTCCCATACAAAGTTTCAGGAGAAAACACACCCACTTTTATCCCTTGTGGGGTGTGGCTCAATGACTCAGCTCACTCTCTGACCCTCCCATACCTCCTACGTTGCTGCTCACGTTTCTCCCTACGACGCTGCTTAGGATCGAGCCAACACTCTTCCTCTTTACTCCCTGTCAGGGGCTGCTCCGATATGCCTTCTTCCTGATTAATCTCAGGCTGTTCCTCTCTGTTGTCTGAGGGAACCTGAGGCATTATCAGGGAAGAAGGTCCTGGGGAGGAAGGCATTGCCAGAGAGGAAGGTCCTGGGGAGGAAGGCATTCCCAGTTCCTCCTCCTTATCTTCCAGGTCCTCTTCCTCTGACAGCATAGGCTCGGGAATCGGGGCCACAACAGATTCTTGTGTATAGGTAGCAATAATAAACTCTTCTTAGAACTCAATGAATGTTCCTGATTATTTGCATCTCACATCATGTTGTTAAAGGTCCTTGTAACAGAATAACAAGAGTTGGAAGGGACCTTGGAGGTCTTCTAGCCCAATACACTTCTCAGGCAGGAAACTCTTCACCATTCAGACAAATGATTGTCCAATCTCTTCTTAAAAAGCTCCAGTGTTGGAGTACCCACAACTTCAGAAAGCAAGCCATTCCACTGATTAATTTTTCTAACTGTCAGGAAATTTCTTCTTGGTTTTAGGTTGTGTTAGGGATAACATTGTTTTACCCTAACTGGTTTAGGTAAATAATAATATGTAATCATAATTTGTATGTTAAAGTGTCTGCAACTTTAACTGTGGGATAGTAATTAAGGGAGTGGTTGTGAAAGCACTTTAAAAGAAGCAAGACGACAGCTTGCTCTCTCTCTGGCTTTGATGATCCCTGATTACTGCAAGGACTCAAGACTGCATTGCTCGAACGGGAGAGAAAACAAAGGACTGACTTGTAAGTGAATTGACATAGGATATTTCTACACGGACTTTGCTAACTGAATATCCTTGAATGGACTGACTAAATGATACATGACTATTGGACTGTTATTTTGACTATGCTATGAACTCATAATGGAATAAACTATATATTTGATAGCACAAGCGTATCTGTCATTTTTACTGTATGTTAATAAACATACAAGCTTAGCTCACTCATTTATCTGTGTGCCTATCTGACTAAGCTGCACATTCTGTTTAGCTTGTCTCCCTAACCCTGGTTGGGGAAACCAGGCTTAACACTGGTTATGGGCCCAGAGGCTGCAAAGTCAGTTTAACTAGGATAAAACAGATTTATGTAAAAGTGAGAGTTTGTGTTGTTATACATTACAGTAAACAGACAGCTGTGTTTTATTAATTATATTTTTATATCCATATAAGAAAACATGGCACAAGTCAATTTACAAAGTTTGTCCCTTATATCCAAGTTGGATGGAACAAACTATGTATCATGGTCTATGAAATGTAGTCTGCTTCTACGAAGAGAAGGTTTGTGGAACATAATTGAAAATCCACCAAACGTAGAAGAATGGGATCCAGAGGATGAGGAAGACAGACTAAAGATAGAAGAATTTATGCATAAAAATCAACACGCTATTTGCATTATTGCTTTAACCTTAACTGATCAGCAACTTGTTTATATCCATGGAGAGAAAACAGTTGTTGGGTGTTGGCAGAAGCTGAAGAGGATTTATGTTCGAGATAATGTTGGTGCTCACATAAATCTAACACGGAAGCTTTTCAGTACACATCTCCATAAGAATGGTAATATGCTGAGTCATTTAAAAACTATGCAAAGCATTTTTCAAGAACTGCACGAGAAAGAGCTTATTTTCTCTGAACTACACCAAGTCTATATAATTCTATCTTCACTTGATGAAAGCTATGATAACTACGTAACTTCCCTTGAAATATTGCCAAAGGAAAGCCTAACTTTAACTAATATAACTGGCAGATTGATTGAAGAAGCCAGAAGAAGGCTTGAAAGAGACGAGTTAAGGAGGCAGCAACCTCAAAAAGAAGATAATGAAACTCCTACTGCATACGCAATTAAAAAGTGTTTTAATTGTGGAGGAAGAGGACATTTGGCAAGATTTTGTAAAAAAGCAAAGTACCAGAACGCTGGCCAGAATACTAAAAGTCATCAAAAGATAAAGAAAAATTTAGAGTTAGCCATGTATACTAACGGAGCTGTAAAAAATAATTTATGGGTGGTTGATAGTGGAGCATCACATTGTATTACAAATGATAAGAAAAATTTTATTAAAATGTCCAAGAGTACACAGCAGATATCGTTAGCCAATGGCTGGAAACTGAAAGCTAAAGGTCAAGGTATAGCATATTGTTCTTTTATAAAAGAGAATGTAAAAATGTTATATGTACCACAACTTAAGTTTAATTTAATTTCAGTAAGAATTTTGGTTAAACTAGGATATGTAGTTACATTTAAAGGAGATAACTGCATAATTGAAAAAGAAGATAAGAAAATTACTGCATCTTTAAGAGGTGAATTATATGTGTTAAATGATGATGGTTTAAAGGTGGCTAACACAGTTTATGAAAATAAGAAACCTCATGATGAATGTATTCACTTGTTACATCGAAGGCTAGGGCATTTAAATTTTAAAATGCTTAAGAGAACTGTTGAATTATCTAAGGGAATAAGTTTGAAACCTTGTAATAAGTATTTGCAATGTAATATTTGCAATCAAAGCAAAGCCAGGGTCACACCGGCTAATATAGTTGATGGATTTACTACTAAAGAACCTTTAGAAGTAGTATTTGCTGATTTAATAGGTCCTAAAAAACAAAGTGTAGGAGGAGCTCGTTACATACTAAGTATAATGGACCACTATTCTAGATATGGGTTTTGCTATTTAATGAAGAGCAAAACTGAAATGTATCAAAATCTCTTTAATTGGATTAAATTTGCAGAAAGGAAAACTAAAAAGAAATTAGTAACTCTTATAACAGATAATGGTACGGAATTTACAAATAATAAATTCCAGAACAGACTAAGAATGTTAGGTATTCAACATAAAATGTCTGCACCATATAGGCCACAACATAATGCCTTTATAGAGAGAAGAGGCCAAACATTACAATCAATGGCACGAACTATGATGTCTGATTCAGGATTACCTGACAATTTATGGGGAGAAGCAATAATGTGTGGTAATCATATATTAAATAATGTTGTTAATTCAACAACAGGTGAATTACCATTCACACTGTGGCATGGTAAAAAACCTGATTTAAGTTACATACACACATTTGGAGCACCAGCATGGGTGCATATCCCTACACAACTTAGACACAGAGGACAACATAGAGCTAAAAGATTATATTTTGTAGGATATACATCTAATCATAGATCTTATAGATTCTGGGAACCAGGTACATCTAGAGTTTACACCAGTGCTAGTGCAAAATTCCTAGAACATGTAGGATGGAATAGATTAGAGCAAGATTTAAATAATGAAGTAATTATTGAACCCTACAAAAGGCAGAAAGATCAGACTAGTTATAAGAAGAGTCCAATTAAAGAAGAAGTCCAAGAAGAGCAAATAGGACCAGAACAAGAGGAAACAGTTGATCAGGAAGAGTTAGATAATCATGAAGAGTTAATAAGTGAAAGTCCACCTGTAAGTCCTGTAATACCTAGACGTACTACACGTGTAACTAGACCACCTGATAGGTATCAAGCAAGTATAGTTTGCCAAGTAACTAAAGTTCCAACTAGTGTAGATGAACTTAGGATGTATCCTGCTAAGGATCAGGAGAATTGGCAAAAGGCAATGGAAAAGGAACTAAATTCATTAAAGGTAATGAAAGTTTATGAAGATGCTAAATTACCTCCAGGAGAAAAATCCATTGGGTGCAAATGGATATTTAAAGTAAAAACTGGAAATGATGGGACTGTTACCCATAAGGCTAGGTTAGTAGCTCAAGGATTTAATCAAACTGCATCTGATTATGATGAAGTTTTTGCACCAAGTCTTAAAGCAACATCTTTAAGAACAGCTTTAGTGTGGGCAGCTAAGAAAAACTATGTCATTAACCATTTAGATGTAGAAACTGCTTATCTGCATGCACCATTGCAGCACACTATATATTTAAGAAAACCAGTAGGTATAAAAGACAATAAAGTAAATAGTAATGATAGTTGGAAACTCAAAAAGAGTCTTTACGGGTTGAAACAATCTGGGTTTGAGTGGAACCAATATATTGTGAAAGAGTTAAACAATATAGGTTTTAAATCTGGTTTAGCAGATCCATGTGTGTTTAAAAGAGAAAATAATGGAACGGTGTCATTATTGTTATTATTTACAGATGATATTGCTTTGATAACTAAGACTAATAATGAAGCTAATGAGATTATATCATTATTAGCCAAAAAGATAAAATTAAAGCATTTAGGTGAAATTAAAAAGTATCTAGGATTGACAATTAACAAAACAAAAAATGGTTTTAAGATATCTCAAGAAGATAAAATTTGCCAATTAATTAAAACGTTTAAAATGGAACTTTGTAAACCGGCAAAGACTCCAATGAGTCAGGAAGTTTGCCAAACTGATGATCAAAGTCCCAAATTTGATAAGTCCATATATCAATCTTTGATTGGCAGCTTATCATATATAAGCAATTGGTCTAGGCCTGATATAGCTTATAGTGTAAATCAGCTGGCACGTTTTAATTCAGATCCACATCAATGTCATTGGCAATCATTAAAGAGAATTTTAAGATATCTTAAAGGAACAATGAACCATGCATTGTATATAGAACCAAAGGGTGATTTGAGTCTTAGTGCCTATGCAGATGCAAGTTTTGCAACTGATATAAACACTAAAAAATCAACATCTGGGATGGCTATATTATTTGGTAAAACATTAATAGGGTGGAGGTCAATCAGACAACAGCATATCAGCTTGTCCACGATGGAAGCGGAATTTTCATGTCTGTCATTACTATGCACTGATTTGATTTTGTACAAACAGATATTATTAGACATGGGTGTAACTGTAAAAGATTCCATTATTGTGTTCGAGGATAACCAAGCAGCTATAAAGTTAACTACTAGTATTGCTGTAAAAACTAGATCAAAGCATACTGATTTAAGATACTTAAATGTTAGAGAATCTGTAAAGAATGGGCTAATTAAATTGGAATACTCCATGACAGAAGAAAACATTGCAGACCAATTTACAAAAGCTCAAGGAGTAATTAAGTTTAAAGAGAGTTGTAACAAATATGATTTAAAGATGTAAATAGTTATATTTATTATTATTTCCTAAAAGGGGAGAATGTTAGGGATAACATTGTTTTACCCTAACTGGTTTAGGTAAATAATAATATGTAATCATAATTTGTATGTTAAAGTGTCTGCAACTTTAACTGTGGGATAGTAATTAAGGGAGTGGTTGTGAAAGCACTTTAAAAGAAGCAAGACGACAGCTTGCTCTCTCTCTGGCTTTGATGATCCCTGATTACTGCAAGGACTCAAGATTGCATTGCTCGAACGGGAGAGAAAACAAAGGACTGACTTGTAAGTGAATTGACATAGGATATTTCTACACGGACTTTGCTAACTGAATATCCTTGAATGGACTGACTAAATGATACATGACTATTGGACTGTTATTTTGACTATGCTATGAACTCATAATGGAATAAACTATATATTTGATAGCACAAGCGTATCTGTCATTTTTACTGTATGTTAATAAACATACAAGCTTAGCTCACTCATTTATCTGTGTGCCTATCTGACTAAGCTGCACATTCTGTTTAGCTTGTCTCCCTAACCCTGGTTGGGGAAACCAGGCTTAACAGGTTGGTTCTCTCCTTATTTAGTTTCCATCCATTGCTTCTTGCCCTGCCTTCAGGTGTTTTGGAGAATAGATTGACCTCCCCTTCACTTCTTTGTGGCATCCTCTCAGATATTGGAAAATTGCTATCATGGAAACCTCTATCGAAAGCAGGAGTGTCAAACTCATGTTGTCACATTGTTGTCATGTGACATATTGTGACATTTCCTTCTTTCACTAAAATAGGGGTGGGCATCTGGCCCACGGGCTGTGGGTTTGACCCTCCTGCTCTAATCCTTCTTTTCATTAAACTAGACATATCCAGTTCCTGCAACAATTCTTCATGTTTTAGCCTCCAGTCCCCTAATCATCTTCTTTACTCTTCTGTGTCCTGAGAAGACATAAAAAATCTAGCTTATATCCTTCAATTTCTCCTTATGTAACTGCTGGCAACAGTTAATGCAATGCACCTGAAGCTTAGGTCATTCTCTTATGCCATGGTTGAAAGCTACTTTTGTGAGGTCATTAAGCACAGATGTCCATTAGTGAACTTTTTACAAAATTCACATAATTATAAAGACTAAGGATTGAAAATTATTTTGTTATAGGACTTTAACCACCTCAATTCATGGATAAGAGTTGGAATCACAGGTCTGTCTGTGAGTGAGTTCTTATCATTTGTAGGCAATAACATTTTTTTTTGTAATTTTCTTTATCATGGGTGGCAATATATTAAATAGAGTATAAGAACAAGATGGGATATATTAAGAACAAGAAGTAGTTGGTTTCAACTTCTTTCAACTTCATTAAATTTAGCTTCATTAATTTCTCATAACTCATCTATTTGTGAATTTGGCCAAAAAAACCCATCTTCCTGAAAAGTGATATTGATATAAATATTTTGGTCTATACTTACATACATTTTAAACAATTATCTCTTATATGGTAGAATTCTAGCATGCCTTGCTTTCATATATACATTTATGCATGCACATTGTTCAATGTATTTTGTGCCTAATTTTTTAAAAAATGTTGAATAGTATTCAAAATGCATATGTTTTAATTCTTGTGTACACTTAATCCTTGCAATATATTCAAAAAAACTGAGATGGAATCAATCTATCATCCATCTTGCATGGCATACATTGTCTTAGACTGAACTCTTAATAACAGGGAGAGGATAATTCAGAACAGATTTTCTTTTATCTGGGTAAAACACACATATCCGAACTTCATTTTAATTCTGACATTTATATTCCTTTAAAAAAAATGTGTGTGGGAAGGGAAGGAGTTCATTATGTTGCAAACAATAGTGGAATAACTGATAAATAAAAATCCATGCAATAATGTAAGTTAAAGTTTCATGGTAAAAAAAGGAGATGGGGGAAAAAGTGAATTGAGAGATCTGTTCAATTTGGACTGACTCTTGTGATTAAACCATCATTGATCATTTCATCCAATTGTTTTTGTAGAACAGAGATCTTGGAAAATGAGAAAATTTACTTAATTTCAACTGTCTCTATAATCTCTTCCTGAATACAGTGATATTTTGTGATCTGCATTAACTAGTTGATTGGGCATAGTGACTGATAATATATACTGTGTGGAAAAACCCAAAACAAATGGCTAATTCTTTATATCTCTACTCAATTTCAAATAATCAGTTTTACTATGTTCAAGAAAGAACACCAGATTCTCCCTCCAAATTATAAATCTGGAGTATTATGATTGGTTGTACAATCAGCCAGACGTTTAGACTGGATCTGACATTTTTGTTTATCTAGTCCTTTTCAAAGATTTGGGATAGGCTGATCTGATGATAACACTGAATTGAATGAACCATTTTACAGCTTTGAATTACCCTTCTAAAAAGGATTGGATCATTTCTGCATCCCGATGTAATAATTAGCCTTCTCATAATTTAGGAAGGTCTGTTCAATGCAAATAAATAAAAGGAAGCTAGAGAGAGAAAGGCTGGTTTTCCCAAGGCCAAAAAGTGGTGTGCATTATGCCTTGCACAAATGTATTTTGTGTGCCAACATAATCACTTGTACCTTAGTTGCCTCAAGAAGGCATCTGATTATCAAAGAATTCAAATTTATTTTTGCATGTAAAAAAGAGGCTGAAGCTGTTTAGTGAGTTTTGAGAACGCTGTTAATTGTTTTCAAATTTACACCAACTTTTTAATTATCACCTGATATATATCCATATTTTAGTTCTTAAAAGACAAAGCACAATGAACTATTTTTCTTCCAGATCATTTCTCATTGGCATTTGAAGGCAATACAGATGAAGACCATAGAAGAAAGAATGCCAAAATAGTAGAGAATTCAATGATAAAAAATAAGACATACAGTTGTGTTTTGAACACGTTCATTTTAACATGTCCTACAATGCATCTTTGTGTTACCCACTTCTGAACATTTCTCCTGTTTTTAAAAAGCTAAGCTAGAAAAGGTGCTGATATAAAGGCATCTTTTGACCTTATTTGTCACATTTTTCTGTACACTGAATCAGTCATTCGTGGTATTCAATAATGACTATTGGAGAATACTGAGCTAAGCAAGGAAAAAACTGTGCAGGAAAAGGGCGAAATTGTTCAATAGTTCTGCAATGTAAGATAAGCAAGGGAAAAAAAAAAAAAAAGCTAATTTAGCAAACATACCTTTGAAACCTGAACCTTACATTGGGAAAAAATGATCTGGCAATTAGCAAGGAAGATTGCAGGCTGTGATTTGAAGTTAAATTCTCTCTTCTTACTACAAATAAAACCAGCAACTCTCCTTCCTATGAACCAATTAGATTCTCTGGCATTTGTATGTATGTGAAAAACACCAGTTGTTTAAGCCAACACTAAAAACAAAATTCACATTGGGGAAAATACAATATGCTGGGTCCTGACACATCACTGTAAATACGATGAGCCAGAATTGCTGCTCATTTGCAAAAGTGTCCTGGTTTCGCTGTTTAGAAAGGCAATAATACAGTACTTTTGTGATACTGCGTATCTTTCTGGAGAAATGGGAGAAATCAACAAAAGGTCTTTCATAAAGCTTCTGAAATGAGAGTCGTAGAGGGAAATTGTTAAGTGTCAGAATTTCAGTTAATCTTGGATCCCGATTTGACTAGTATGAAGTCTTTAAATAAAAAGGGAAGGTAGCTTTGCCTTGAGACTGCAATGCTCTGAATATGAAGAAGCTGAGTTCAGATTCAAAGAAGATGGAAAATGGACGACTACAGGCAGTCCTTGACTGATGTCCACAATTGAGCCCAAAATTTATGTTTCTAAGCGAGAAAGTTGTTAAGTAAGTTTTGGTCCATTTTACGCCCTTTCTTGACACAATTGTTAAGTGAATCATTGAGTTCTTAAGTAAGTAACACAGTTTCTGCTTTACCCATTGACTTTTCTTGTCAGAAGATTGAAAAGGGTGATCCCATGATCCTGGGAGGTAATTCTCCATTAGGAGAATGAGCGCACACAGGGAGACGTAGTGAGAGTGGTGAAGAATAATACACAAACAGCACACAGATACACTGTATAATAAAATGTAGGTTTTTACTTCCAGTAAATGGTTAAGCAAAGTTCAAACACAGTCCAAGTCATTCACAGTTAAAGCAGTCAGTTTTCAATCCAGGGATAATCCAAATAACAAAGTCCAGTATCAAAAACAGTTCAGTAACAGACTTACATCAAATTCAAGACGAACTATGATCAGTAACACTCTATAGGAATGGCAACACTCTCCAGAACAACAGAACAGGACAGGAATGGCTAAACAATCCAGGTTTCTGGCTCCATCTTATGGCCATTTGAGGAACCACACCCAATTACAGCTTTAGCATTCTCTTAAAGAGACAGTATTAGAATGCCTATCCTGGTTTACATATTTCCAACCCAACTATTAGGTGACTTACATTCCTAACAAAAAATGGATGACTATAGGCAGTTCTCGACTGATGTCCACAATTGAGCCCAAAATTTATGTTTCTAAGCGAGAAAGTTGTTAAGAGAGTTTTGGTCCATTTTACGCCCTTTCTTGACACAATTGTTAAGTGAATCATTGAGTTGTTAAGTAAGTAACACAGTTTCTGCTTTACCCATTGACTTTGCTTATCAGAAGATTGAAAAGGTTGATCCCATGATCCTGGAACACTGCAACCATCATAATTGTGGGTCAGTTGCCAACTGCCTGAATCTTGAGCACAAAATGGGAGTCATTAGAACTCTACACACTGAGCTGAAGGCTTGCCTACCAACAAAGATGGGAAAGAAAAAGAATACATCAAGGAAACCCTCAGAACATGTGGCTTTTCCAAGTGGGCCTTCATGAAATCTCAAAAAATACCCTACAGGAACTTCTCTGTAACAGACAACACAAAGAGCAATAAACAAACCAATGCTGGCATTCCACACAGGAATTCCATATATTTCAGGAATATCGGAAGAGCTTAGGAGGATCTTCACCCAAAACAACCTATGTGCACACTTCAAACCCAAAAATATACTAAGGAAGAAGCTTGTCCACCCAAAGATAAAACACCCAGGCACAAACTGAGCAACATGGTATATGCAGTACAGTGCAGAGAGCCATGAGCAGATCTATACATTGGGAAAAAATCCAATCACTTCATAAACGCCTGGCACAGCATAGGAGAACAAACTCGTCAGGAGTAGATTCAGTAGTCCATCTGCATTTAAAAACCACTTTTTGAAGACACCAAAGTCCACATTTTGGACAGAGAGAAGCACTGGTTTGAAAGAGGGGTCAACAAGGCCATCTATGTCAAAATTGAACAGCCCTCTCTCAACAGAGGTGGAGGGATATGACATCATCTATCTCCAGTCTACAACACAGTTGTAGACTGTGTTCCAAGAAGACTCCACACCCATTTGCACCACTCAAGTGACCCTGATGACACAGATAAACCTCCAGGTGGCCTCAATGACTCTCTAAAAGAATGTAAATGACCAACTGTCTGCAAGGAGTATAAATCCTTCCATTCCCCACCATCCAGCCAGAGCTGAAGAAGCTTCTTGGGTGAGAAGCAAAATGTCTTCAAAGAAAACCCAATAAGCCCAGTTGCCTCTTGAAAAAGCATCTTTGGAACAACCATGATTTGGATGACTGAGAATCTCCGTAGACACTTGATGAATAAAGCATACATATTAACAATACATATCATTATATCAATGATAAAACATTTTATACCAACTTTATCCAAATATAATATAAAAGTCAGGGAACTCCCATTCCACATCCCATTGTGATATTTTATTGTTATAGCACAAATAAAGGAAATAATTTGTGCTTATATTTTTAGTATACAACTGTTTTATGTTAACAGACATATACACTCACCCCCAAAAAACTGAGGGGCTGCCACAAACAAAAGGTGATCGATTTATTTTCCAAAGCATCAGGAGTCACTCTGTCTCAGCCCTGGGAATCAGGCAAGGGTGAACCACTTCTGAAATCTTGCCAAAATATGAATTGTAGGAATTTATCCATGTAGTCTCCAGGACTCAACATTGATTTGATAACACACAAACATACACACTGTTATGTTCTGCACATGGGCGCAAGGAATGGAGACGAGATGGTGAACAGTGAACTTCAACTCTTTATTAATCATTCTGAACAGAGCAAAAACCTAGGGCAGCAGCAGCCCTTTTATAGGCAAGTTGCTGATTTAGTAACCAATAAGAAACGTGGAGTGTTAACCCCCTTAATCAATGATAGTGGCTCGTTAACAGCCAATCAGATTCTCCTGAACGGAACAATCCGATATCGTTATTATCGGCCAATCAGAAGTGCAGGATTAGAACCCTGCTATTTTCTAAAGGTTTGATAAAACTTTATTTAAGCGTTTTATTAGTTCATAACACCCCTTCCCCCTGGGTTCCGTTTAGGGGGTGCGGTGACATAATCTCTGAGGTATGAAGGTCACTTTGACTGTCTATTGGATTTACGCTGTCCCACCGGTTCTTGTCTGTAACCCTGTTTTGGTGGGACGTTTTCAGGCAAGTCGGGTGCCGGTCGTTCCTCATTGGAAAACTCGGTGCTGCTAATGTTTTCGTCGTTGTCCTCTGGCCTTTGTGGGCTTGCCTCTGTTGAGGTGTTCCTCTGTGGTGAGGACACGCCTTTCCCTGATTCTTCTTCATTCGTTACGCCCGATTTCTGACTTCTTTCATTCCTGCTTTCCGCCGTCTCAAATTCGGTTTCTTCGACATCCCCTCCCCCCTCAGGTTGGGAGTTACTGGAGTCATGGAAACTAGGTTGTAGCCTCGAGTGAAGCTGATCTATATGGCATTTCCATATTTTTCCATCGCAGATTTTCACCCGGTACGACCTGGGTCCAGTGGCTTGAATTACAGTTGCCTCGACCCACAACGGGGTCGCCTATCTTGAACACGTGGCATTTTCCGCTAGATCCACAGGGTTACTCTGGCTCGTAAGACAGGTGAAGCTGGTCGAGGTGGGAGCGGAGTTTGCGTCCCATCAATAGTTCAGCTGGAGTCTTGTTGGTGACGCTGTGTGGAGTGATGTGTTGGAGAAGGAGTATTCTGTTTATCTTATCTTCAATATCCCCATAGTCCATTTTGTAGAGGGTTTTTTTAACAAACTGTACCATGCGTTCGGCTCTTCCATTAGCCGCAGGGTGTGCTGGCAAAGTTAGCGCATGGCGAATACCCCGGTCCGCTAAGTATTGTTCAAAAGGGAGAGCGGTAAACTGGGGTCCGTTGTTGGATACCAGAACGTCTGGCAGTCCATGCATCGTGAATAATCTGTTCAACTTCCGGATGATGGACTCGGTTGTGGTACTCTTCATTTCGTGGATCTCGAGCCAGTTTGAATAGGCATCCACTGTTAGAAGGAACATATGTCCCTTAGTAGGTCCCGCAAAGTCAATATGGATGTGGGACCACAGTCCCCGGGGTGTTTCCCATTCTGTCAGAGTTGCTTTAGGTAAGGCATTGCTAACTTTCTGGCACTTATAACAAGTCTTTACCCAGGCTTCAATCTGTTTGTCGATGCCCGGCCACCACATGTAGCTTTGTGCGAGCGCTTTCATATGCACGATGCCAGGGTGGCCCTTATGCAGTGTCTTTAATACCGCTCGTTGTAACTGCTCTGGGACAACGACTCTATCCCCCCCATAGGATGCAGCCTTTTTGCAAAAAAAGTTCTGTTTGCCAGTTCTTGAAAGGGATGAAGTCGTCAGGGGTTTGATCTACTGGCCATCCCCGTTCAACCCAGCTAAGAACTCGCGTTAAGATAGGATCGCGTTTTGTTTCAATCGCGATATCTCTAGCTGTTAGCGGCAGTGAATGTAGCATTTCAATCTGGAGCGTTGTAAGGATTGGAGCTGGGTCGTCGACAGTTTCCGGAAGTGATGCACGGCTCAGCGCGTCAGCGTGGGGAATGGCTTTCCCCAGACGGTGTGTCAGCTTATAATTGTACGCAGCCAAAAACTCCGACCAGCTAGTCATTCTAGGTGATAATATATAGGGGGTTGGCTTGTCTCCCGCTATAATCCCCAGCAAAGGTTTGTGGTTGGTAACAATAGTAAAAACTCGTTCATATACATATTCATGAAACCGTTTACAGCAGATACAACAGCAAAAGCCTCTTTATCGATTTGACTATAGTTACGTTCAGTCTTTGATAGAGTCCTTGAAAAATAGGCAATAGGGGCTTCACTACCGTTTGGTAACACATGGCTCAAAATGGCTCCTACTCCAAATGGTGACGCGTCACATGTGATTGTTAAAGGCAAAGTCTCGTTATACTGCATTAAAACAGCATCTGAAGTTAATAGGTTTTTCACTTGTCAGAACGCGTGTTCCTCTCGGTGCCCCCAGACCCAGGTTGCTTTTTTGTCGAGAAGCCGATGTAGGGGCTTGGCTACGGTCGCTTTGTGGTGCAGGAAGATGTTGTAAAAATTAATAAGCCCCAGAAAAGCTTGGAGATCAGTCTTATTTCTGGGTCTTGGGGCGTTCTTGATTGCTCTTAACTTGCTATTGGTGGGGTGAATGCCTTGTTTATCGATTAAGTACCCCAGGAACTCTACTTTATCTGTACACAGTTGACATTTATTTTTTTTTAACCTTAAGGCTGGAGTCTTTAAATTTCTGGAGAACCAGTCTAAGATGCTCCTTTAGTATTTCTCCATTCGGGGCAGCAAATAAAACGTCATCAAAGTATGGTATGACTCCTTTTATCCCCTGTAAGAGTCTCTCCATCAAGCTCTGAAAAATCTCTGGGGCTACGCTAACTCCGAATTGAAGTCGGTTGCACTTAAAAGCACCTCGGTGCGTAATGATTGTTTGTGCCTCTGCTGTTTTTTTATCTACCGGCAGTTGTTGGTACACCTGTGCTAAATCCAATTTAGTGAAGACTTTTCCGCCCCCCAGGGAGTGGAGGAGGTGTTGTACTACTGGCACCGGGTAAGCGTTCTGTTGAAGGGCGTGATTCAGGGTGGCATGGTAGTCCCCACAAATCCTTAACGATCCATCCAGTTTGATGGGTGTTATGATTGGGGTTTCCCAAGGAGCGTGGTCGGTTGGTTCTAAAACACCCTGGGCTATTAATTTATCAAGCTGCTCGTCAATCTTTGGTTTAAGGGCAAAAGCTACTCGACGAGGCTTAAGGCGGATGGGGGCTACTTCAGGGTTAAGGCTAAATGATATTGGGATCCCCTTGTACTCGCCTAGTTTGTCTGCAAAGATGTCCTGGAATTCCTGGACGAGGGCCTCCTCCCAGTCATCGCTGCTGGTTTGGTGAATGCCAGCTACCTGGCAAGTGGATCCCAAGTGGAGCGAACCATTGAAGGCCTAACAAGCTAGGCTGATCACAGTCGACGACAGTCAATGGTAAGGATGCAGTATGATTTTTGAATGAGACCTGGACTAGGCTGGATCCAATGACTGGAATTCGGTTTCCCTGATAGTCCTTGAGTATGATTCTTTGGATTCTGAGGTCTTGCCGCTGGATGGCAGGGATTGTTTCAGGGTCTTCCAGGAAACCATCGAGAGAGACAATCCTGAATCGACTTCCATCATGCAGGGCTGGTTTTTGATGGCGACCTTCACTCGGATCTTCTTTGCATCTAATGACGAGGCGTGACCAATTGTAATGGTTTGGTGTGCTTCTTCTCGTTTCGTTGAATGGGCTTGTGGTTTATTTCTGTAGGAGTGGTTGTTCCATTGGTGGTTCAAATGTTCCCGATTCACAGGATGACTTCCTGTGGTTTGGCAGTAGTTGGTCCCCCTCTGAAGTGGGCTGGATCCTTGCTTGCTTCTACAGACCTTTCCGATGTGGCCTCTCTTCCCACAAACATGGCAGAGTGCGTCAAGGAATTTGCAGTCTTATCGTGGGTGGTTTGCCCCACCCACAACCTGCGCATTGATACTGCAGTCTCTGGTTATGCTGGTGGCGTTGGTCTTGTTCAGACCGGAGCCGGTTGACCTCTTCCTCATCACTTTCTGATGACGATTCGAGGTCCTCGTGGTGGGTTGCCATTGCATGTCCCTCAAGGGGAGGTGAGGTTTTGCTGGCAAGTTGGTGGAGCGGGGTGTTGGTGTGGCGCATTCAAGCAGCCGACTTCCTGGTTGCTTCTGCTGCAGTAGCGTCAGTGATGGTATCTGCAAGGCTGATGTCGCCTTTCGCCATCACCTTACTTTGCGTGTGTGGTGCATCTAGTCCCAGAAATATTCGGTCTCTTAGAGCTTCTTCAAGGTCAGCAAACCCGCAGAGGCCTCCCAGGTTCCGGAGATCCGCGATGAAATCTGCAATGCTTTCTCCTTTCCGCTGGTCTCTCTGGTAAAATTCATGTCTTCGGACAAGCGTTGGTACGGTAGGTGCATAGTGGGCCCATAGGAGGGGCTCGAGGACGTCCCAGTCCATGGATTTCACCTCAGCCGGTTTCGCCAGTGCCTTAGCCATCTTAAAAACGGCAGGTCCACAGTGAGCCAGGAATACCATTCGCTTTTTCCCAGTAGTGGCATCCTTCAAGTTGTTGGTCTCCAGAAACATCTGGAACTGGTCCATGTATGAGTCCCAGTCTTCTTGTGCTGGGTTGAATGGAGCGGGTGGTATGGTGGCGCCGGTCATGGTTTTCGCCATTGATGCGCCTTCAGCCACGTGCTCTGTTTAGTGCTCTGTAGTGTTCAGTCAGCTCTGACGTCTCCACATCCCATCTTCGTCGCCAGTATTATGTTCTGCGCATGGGCGCAAGGAATTGAGATGAGACGGTGAACAGTGAACTTCAACTCTTTATTAATCATTCTGAACAGAGCAAAAACCTAGGGCAGCAGCAGCCCTTTTATAGGCAAGCTGCTGATCTAGTAATCAATAAGAAACGTGGAGTGTTAACCCCCTTAACCAATGATAGTGGCTTGTTAACAGCCAATCAGATTCTCCTGAACGGACCAATCCGATATCGCTATTATTGGCCAATCAGAAGTGCAGGACTAGAACCCTGCTATTTTCTAAAGGTTTGATAAAACTTTATTTAAGCGTTTTATTAGTTCATAACACCCACAAACAAACTCAGAGAGACAATTCCAGTCTCTTTCAACCCCTCCCTTATCTTAGATAATTGCTAAAATTAATCAGTGCTTTGTTGTTAACTCTTTCTTTAGACAGCTGTGCTTTATTTTCATTTCTAAATTAAAGACAAGGAGAAAAAGAAGGAAAAATAATTCTTTTTCTTAAGCTGGTTGGAAAGTCAGCACATTGGGCATGCTCCTTCAGGGTGTTACTCCTGGTCTCTAACCTAGATGCAAAGTACAATCTATTTTCAATCAAATCAACTTACCGTACCACAGTGTATACATGCATAAGAGGAATCTGCCATCTTCAAGAAAGTAATTTTGTATCTTGGAACAGAATAAGGCTCTAGAGAAATCAAAGCATTTCTGTCTCATCATCAATTACACTAATTATTCTTGCTGTCTTGTGCAAAGTAAAACACATTGTAGTCTGCTGTATGTTGCAAAACAAAATTACACCATTTTTTAAAATAAGTTAATGTGCGTCTACATTCAATACAGAATTTTACAATAGGAAAGCTGGACATCAGACCATAGTTTGAAAATGTGGGTTTCTGAATCTTTCTCTTTCATAATTGTGATATCTTATTTTAATTAGAACAATTCTTACCCTTAGGTCTTACCAGTTCAACCTGAAGCATAGATGAGTAAGACTAAAATAATAAAAAATTCCAAAATAAATCAAAAGCAATGTAAATAATAAAGCCACAAAGGACAGATAACATTTCACTAGCAAAATTAATGCCAACTGCCTTCAAGCTGACTAATTCAAACTAATGTGAACATAGCACTTTTCTAAAGGTATAATTACTAGTAGTAATGCATTTGATTGTACCAGTGACCTATGCAACTTCCTGCTTAGGAACGGAGTAAAATCAGGGGTGTCAAACTCAATTTCATTGAGGGCTTGTGTTTGACCTTGCGGATGGATGGGCATGACCAGGATGGGAGTGGCTGGGATGGGCGTGGCCATCTTGACATCACTCATGTCAAGGGGCACTTGTGGTAGCCTGGACAGGGCTGGGGGGATCCTCATCTGGGGAGGGCCGCACGCTCGCAGAGGCACCGTGGGCTGCTCCTTCACTATTTCCAGGATGGCCCCACAGGCCAGATAGAAGCACCCCATGGGCCAAATGCGGCCCACAGGACTTGAGTTTGATACCCCTGATCTAGATAAAAGCCACCCTCCAACTACAGCTACCTGCCAATGCAAAAATTTGGCAGAACCTATCTGGCAAGGATAGAATGACAGACATTATTTTGAAAAAAAAAAATGGTTTGTTTGGTTGTAGCTTTTGTGAGACCCCCAGGTATACAAATGTAATTCTAATTCTATTTTTCTTGTAACATCATCCAGGATTATTCTATTCTATTTCTGTAGAAATCTGCAACAGATTTATTAATATTAACAATGTAGGATTTTTGAGAACTTTCAAAGGCCTTCAAGTTCTTCTTTCTACTGAGGGGAAACATTCAAAAGTTTATTTTATTTCTCTTACTATGCTAGAGAATGGAATACAGTGCCTTGGGTGTCTTTAAAAAAAATGCCTCCTTAAATTAAAAAGAAAAACTGAGAAATAAAATTATTTTTTTATTATTATTTTCTTCCTCCTGCCTACATGTTCTTTGGTTAATCCTAGAACAAATCAGAAACAGATGAAAATTAATTGTTTTGGAATAAAGTCACACTCTTTCCAAACAACACTTATATTTGGCTTCTGTGAGAAGTCTCATTGTTCTGGGCAGTAAAAAATTTAATACAATGGTATTGTGTTGCTTACAATGTAATCAAAATAATATTTTGAATGAAATGCTGATATCACCAGCTGGAGCCTAGCCAAACTGCATCTTACTTTGTGTTGTATATGTTGTCTTGTCTTGTCTTGTCTTTCAAGTAAAGGGGCCCTGAATGACAAACAATTACTCCTTCTACTCTTGCCCCATCCTAAAACTGGTAAAATGCCCTAAAAATCACTACTTTGAGTTTCTTCTCTTATTTAATTTTCTGCTACCACTTTGAATAAAAAGGGGGGAAAAAACAGTTTCAGTATTATGGATAAATATCACATAAGCCACCTGAGAAGGTACACAAAAATAATACAATGAACATATTATTTATAAGTTGCAATTATACACAAGTATATCACTGTAAATATTTTGGATACTGTTTCATTTAAGTAACTAGGAAGCTCTGCATTAAACCTGGCGGCTTTGCATATAAAGGGGGATTTTGACTGGAGACATGGTATTTGTTTTATAGCCAGTTCTGTATCTTTTCTTTAAACAGGAGACTCTAAGCAAGAAAATTGGGTCAATGTTTTTGAATGAGAAATGGGTGAGAGTAGAATGAGTTGCATTTTGGAAGAAATTAGTCCTGTTTTCTTTTTCTTTCTTTCTTTTCTTTCTTAGGTGAACATCTGTGTCCTTCTTTCAAGGGAATAACAGTGTAAGGCTTGGCCATTACAACTGCAGCACAAGCTCACCATTTATAAAAGTTCTCTGTTTAAGTATAGAAGAGAACGTAACTAAGCAGGTAGAAATGGGTTTTAAAAGATTTTATATTTTCATGGTATTGTTTGACAACAATATTCAAAAGCCTCTCTTTTAGCGCCAAAAAGAAGAAAGGAAAAGTTGTGCTTATTTGAAAGAGGAAAGTATTACACCGATATCCTCTAATTAATTTCTATTTAAACTTAGGAATAACAGACAATATTGTTGCATTGTGTGATTTTTTTAAATATATGCCTTATTCTATCATCCAGGGAACTGAAACTTTTGCATTTCTAATGAAAATAAACATTAAAAATAGGAGTTGAAAATAACCTTCTGAAATCCATCAGAAGCACATTTCTGTTTTGGAAAATTAAAAGTGCTTAGAAGTAGCATCAAAAGACAGAGCAGGAAAATAGATGATTTTATTTAGTTGCAGCAAATACTGTTCTGATATTTTGCTTTAAATTTTTTTGATAAGCATTCTGATTAAAAAAAACAAATAAAATTATTGCATTATTCTCACTCCACAAATATAATATTCTAATCAACATATACATGACACAGAGTGAATGTCATACATTTTATTACATCTAAAAAAAAGTAAAATCATGTTAGGAACCATATGCCAAGTCTTGGACTTCTGGCTAAGGAAAATGGTGAACTAGATGTTTCCAAAAGAGTGGAGAAGATGCTGCAGCAATGACTAATGGACCAACAAGCAAGCTGCCTTCAACAGAACCTCTCTGGACAAGGAGAAGAGAGATTGCCCACTTGTGGTCTAAATGGCAACTCCTCACAAGAAGACCATAGGACAGCAGTTGAAATGTGGGGCCCAGGAGTTAAGGAAACCATGGTGGAACTTTTAAGGACACTGGGCTTGTCCACCTCACTTTCCAATAAATTTTTATTTTATGTTTATTTTTTAGTTAAAAAAGATATTCCAAAGAACAAATTTGAAAAACTACTTGGTGAATAAAATTTCATCCTAAAGTAGAAGAAAGGCTAACTAACAGTTCAGAGAATGTAAAACAAATGCCAAAAAACTAAATTTAATTTAAGAAAGTTTTAAATGGATTATTGAACCAGACAAGTTTAGAATACCAGGACTTTTGCTCAGACTTTTGAAAAATTGAGTAAACCAAACAATATGTTGGTGGGAACACAACTTGTTTAGTCTATTTGTGTTACAAAAATGTCCCATCTCTACCCCATCTAAGCATTGGTTCTTTTATCTACTTGTTAATTTTAATATTTTAATTTCAGTATCTAATGTTTTAAATGTTCTTAATCATATAATTGTTTTATACTGTTATGCATGGAGTTGTAAGTCACTGAGAGTCACTTGATGGTGAGATGGGCAGTGTATAAATTTAATAAATAAAAAATAAATTAGGAAAGAGATCAGTGGCTGAAAGTTTGCATAAATTTAATAAATAAAAAATAAATTAGGAAAGAGATCAGTGGCTGAAAGTTGAAAATAAAACAACAAAGACGCATGAGTCTTTGTGAAAAATAGAAATGGGACATTAGAGTTTACTAATATTCCAGGAAAGAAAAAGAAAAGTAAAATTTATAAAATAACAGACAAAGGTATGATACTTGAGGCATTTCAAAATATTTTTGAAGAGTTGGGAAGGAAATCTACAACTAAACTGATAACAATAATTTCTGAATCTGAAAATGTATTTTTTTTTTCACAGAAGATTATAAAGAAGAAGTGAAAGATGTGATGTATAATAATATGGGAAAATTTATGGACAAAGTGGCTACAAATCCTAGCTGATGTACAAATATTGAAAAATAAAGAAAATGTGAATTATAAAACACAGATGGCAGAAATCATGAAATGGAGAAAGGAAGCTTAAATAGAGATTTAATCCTATGACAGCTCGATTAAATAAAAATATTGTCAAAAGCAGAAGAAAGAAATATAAAAGTTGTCCTCGGGGTTAAAAAAAATATGTTTTTATAAAATTCTGGAAATCCTTTATGGACTTTTTGCCAAGACTTGGACAGAAATAATAAGGACCAGAAGACAGTGGTGGTAACAGATGTAGCAGTATCAAATGACAGCAACACCAGGAATAAAGAGAATGAGAAGCTGGAGAGGTAATAGGGCCTGAGAGGAGAGGATGTGTAGAGAATATGGAAAGGAAAAGCTGAAATGGGCACAGTGATGGTAGTTACCATTTGGGGCTGACACTCCTATGCTTGGAGAGTGGCTCCCACAGATCCCAGGAACAAAATCAAAACTCTCTGTCCAGGCTGCTGCCTGTCTGCCTGTCTCTTTCTTTCTTTCTTTCTTTCTTTCTTTCTTTCTTTCTTTCTTTCTTTCTTTCTTTCTTTCTTTCTTTCTTTCTTTCTTTCTTTCTTTCTTTCTTTCTATGCATGCTATCTATCTATCTTTCTGTCTGTCTGTCATCTATCTATCATCTATGTATCTATGTTCCTTAGTTGGGTAATGAAACTCCGCAAGCAAACAACCAAAAACTCAACAATTCAACCCCTGTGGTACAAATATGCTTTTCTATCAAAAGTATCTCTCTTCCAAAACTTTCATGCTGTCCAGAAAATGTTGAACTGACCTTTTAACCAAATAATATTAGGTGCTCTCTAATTTGTATAAGTCACTGCAGAGGGCTTGTCCTTTTTTTAATGCAAAATCACAAGAATCAGGCCTTCCCCATCCGAGCCCTTGAATTTAAATCCTCTGAAAGGCAGCCTCAGAGGACTTCTGGTGGCAGGACAGGGGCGTGTAGAGGTGGAGAAGACTGCTGCGGTCCTCGGATACCTTCTCTAGCGCCTGGAGAGATCCCCAGGGGATACACGAACCCCGGAGAGGTTCGTGTCAGCAATGAAGACTCTCGAGTTACAGAGTGGGGGTAGGCAACCCCCTGGCAATGAAGAGAAGAGCTCCTGAGCCCAGCGCGGAAGAGCTAGCTGCCAGTCTATGGCGGCTCCAAAGTCCGGTCTGCCACCGATGTGACTAAGCAAGATAGTGACAGCCTGCAAGATCGAAGCAGTTAAAGGTGCTGAAAGATCATAGTACAATACTGAAGAGTGAAGAATGACAGTGGTGTGAGAGATTTCTCTTCCTGGTTATGAGTAGCACTTGGTGGAAGCCAGAGAGAAAAGCGGCCAGAAAAGCGGCTTGAAAAACGAAAGTGTGATAAAAACGAGCGGAAAGGCGTGAGCATTAGAATGAAAGTGTGGACTATAGTTTTGGAAGGGGAAACCCCAGGAGAGGGGAAGAACATCAGAAAATAGGAGATTGGAGGACTGGAATGTGTGAGTTATTTGGTATTTGGGACTAACTTTTTGAAAACACCTGAGAAGGAGGAGGCGACGGGGGAGGAAGAACTGTGGCACAGAAAATGTCTTATTAACTCTTTGAACTGAGCGCAATAAGATTACTGGCTCTATTTAGTACTGTTGGGAAGACAGATCATTAAGCGATTAACAAGAGATGACTATTGGATTTTGGAGGGGACAATAGGTGAAGGAGATTTATACATTGAACCTAAAACCGGGAAGGGGAAGGAAGGAAAAAGAGGGAAGAGGAAGTGTCCAACGGAAGGCTGGGAAGGATTGACTTCTTACTGAGATTAGTCAGCGATTAGTCGGCACTTCATACCATTCGCCTCCTGGAGTGCTGGGAAGAAACGCAAAACTGAAACCTAAAGCTTGAAGATTGACTATAAAATTTACTTTTATTTCTTTTTTTTATCTTTTCACCACTTTATTTGTTGGAATTTCTATTTGGTATTAATATAATATTATTATTGTGGCACCATTTTTATAATTTGAAACTCCAGTTTCTTGCTTATTGACCCCCTGAAATTAAGGTAAACCTTTCTCTCTTCTCTTTTCTCTTCTCCCATTTTTTCAGCCTCTCCCCTTCCTGTCTTAACTCCTTAATTACTCCTTAACTCCTTAATAAGTTTGATAAACTTACCTTCTTAAAGGGGAAAAAAAAGGGTATATTGTTCTTATAGATCCCAGGGGCAATTGATTTGATTGTTTTAAATAGTAACAACAAAGAGTGAAAATAGTGCTGATTCAGACAAATTAGAATACTTAAGTTTATTCCTAAAGTAGTAATTGGGTTGGATTTGATGTATTATTGGTGATTACTATTGATATTCGGTATATAAATTTATTATAAAGATTATTATATATTATTAGATAACCTTCTACATATATTCTTTAATATAAGCGTATAGGCTGCCTATCTATATATTTGATTGAAGTATTAGGATAGAATTTTTATATTAGGAGTTAAACACTGAATGGTGATCTGGGACAACATTTCCAATATACTGCAACAGCAAAAACAAATATTAAGAGAGATGACCTCCATGACAACTATGGCTTTGAAATCAGGAAGGAAGACCACCCCGACTCTAACGACCACTTTAATGTCTGCCTCACCAACAATCCAAAAAACCACTGAAGAATCTCTAATTGGGGAAAAACAGCCCAATGCCTCTAATGTTAATATACAAGCTACCTTTCTATCCTTGCAAGAAGCAATGTCTAAGATGCAATAAATAATGATTAAGAACCATAACGAAACCAGAGCAGACATTAGCGAATTAAAAGATGAGATGGGAAAGCTTAAAGTGGAAATGAAAGCAGACTCACTTAAAGTGGAGGATAAGATAGGGTCCTTACAACAGGCTATGGAGAAAAACAAAGTTAAGATAAGAGAAATAGAGAGTAGGATAGAATGGATGGAGACAAATTTTGAAAGGATAGAGGAGAAATTTAGAAATGCATCTAGAGAAACCGAAGATTCTCTGATCCATCTTGAAATGGATAAAGCAGTGGCATATTTAAGGTTTCAAAATGTGGCAGAAGCGAAAAATGAAGAACTAGAACAATTAATGGCAGAATTATTGGCTGATTGGTTAGGGAAAGAAAAAGATGATTTAATCAAAGAATTTGATGAGGTATATAGGGTCAGCACAAGTTATGCTAAACATCACAACTGCCTGAGAAAAATTCATATTTGTTTCACTAGGAGATGTGTCAGAGACTTAATTTTTAAAATGTCCAGAGAAGAAACAATAACATATAGAGGTAAAGAGATTATGATCCTAAAACAAATCCCAAAGAAACTGAGGGTCATAAGACAGGATTATAAATTTTTGGCCAATTATTTAAATAAAAAAGAAATCCCCTTTAAATGGTTAATCCCAGAAGGGATGTTAATAACTTGGAAAGAGAGAAAAATTAAAATAGACTCTATAGAACAGGCCCAAGACTTTTATGATCAGCTAATAGGCACAGATGACCAATACACCAAGGAGGAAACTAAAAGGAAACCACAGGATGATTGTAACTGCCATAGAAATCAAAAAGAAGGACTTCCTCAAAATTTAGGGAAGGATTAAACCACAACCAGGGAGAGAAGAAACAATCTCACATCAAGAGCAAGAAGAAAACCGAATTATCACTAGACAAAGATCTAAACAGACCTAGATAAATGGAGACAGGGAAGAAACTCCTCTCCATTAATATAAATGGTTTAAATTCAACACCTAAAAGGAAAAGAATATTAACTAAATTAATTAGACAAAATGCCGACATAATATGCCTACAAGAAACACACATTAGGAAAAAGGATGAAAGATATTTAATTTGCCCGAAACTTGGAAAACTTTTTACAGCACCAGCAGACAAACATAAAAAGAAAGGAATAGCAATATATGTGAAAAATGATGTAAAAGCAGAACTAATCTGGTTGGACCCAGAAGGAAGAACTCTGGTTATTCAAATTTGGATTAAACATATTACATTTTTACTAGTAGCAATTTACGTGCCAAATGAAGAACAAGGGAAATTTTTTAAAGATCTTCATCAGAAAATAATAGGTTTCAAAAAAAAAAAAAAAAAGGAATGTTTGCATGATAGGCGACTTCAACGCTATTGCAGACCATCAAAAAGACCATAGTAATGTGAATAAGAACAAGAAAGGAAAAAGAGAATTTTCTAAGCCCTGTAAGGACATGATGAAAGAATTAAATTTAATAGACTTATGGAGAAAACTAAACCCAGAAGAGAAACAGTTTACATATTATTCCAATCCACACAAAATTTGGACCAGAATAGATATGGCCTGGGTGGATGGGGAATTGGCCAATGAAATAAAAGAAATTAAAATCCTCCCAAATGAATGGGCCAACCACAACCCAATACAACTAATTTGGAGAGATAGGAGAAAAACAAAGTAAAGATGGACACTAAATACCCAGTTAATAAACGAAGAAGAGTACATCAATAAGCTGAAAGAGGAATTAAATTACTTTCTAAAAGAAAATAATAATGAAGCAAGCACGAAACAAAATATTTGGGATACAATGAAGGCAATTATAAGAGGAATAACAATCTCTTATAACGCCATGAGAAACAAAAGAATACATGCCCAACAAAATAAATTCCAACAACAAATTAATGAATTAGAAATACAACTACAAAAATCCCCTAAAAATCAGAGAATACAAAATCAGTTAATAACAATTAAACATAAATTGAACTTACTTGAACAAGATAAAATAGAGCTTAACTTGAAAAGGTCCAAACAAAATTATTTTGAGCATGCAAATAAACCAGGAAGATGGTTATCCCATAAACTTAAAAAAGTGAAAGAAAAGAGATTGATACATCAACTAATGGATGAAAAAGGCATCTTACAACATGAGATAGAGAAGAAAAAGGATATCAACTATTTTCAAAGATTATATAAAAGGGAGGAAGTTAAGGAAGATAAAATAAGAACTTATTTAGAGGAGACGAATGATAAGGTAATTGGGGAGGAATGGATAGAATTATTGAATAAAGATATTACATGGTCTAAATTGAAGTCAGCAACGGAAAATCAAAGTAATAACAAATCCCCAGGACCAGATATAATTCCAGTAGAATTATATAAAGCAATAATAGAACTAATAGGACCACTGATGTTGGAAGTGTTTAATGAGGTACTTCTGGCAGCCAAGATGCCAGACTTGTGGAGGGGGGCGCTGATTTTGCTATCCATCCCGAAGGAGGATGCAGATCATAGATACATTAACAACTATAGACCGATTTCACTTTTAAATGCCGACTATAAATTATTTACTTCTATCATAGCTAATAGAGTAAAACAAACTTTAAATCCACATATTCACGAAGATCAAAATGGATTTCTTCCATTCTGACAAATAAAGAACAATTTAAGAACTGTTATCAATGTCCTAGAATATTATGAAGCCCGCCCGGAGAAACAATCCGCACTCATGTTTTTAGATGCTGAGAAAGCATTTGATAACTTAAATTGGCATTTCTTAATTCAAAAAACTTACAATATGAGCCTGGGCACCAAATTTGAAAACATTATAACAACAATTTACAATACACAACAGGCAAATATACTAATTAATGGCGAACAAACAGATCCAATAAATATAGAAAAAGGTGTCAGACAGGGCTGCCCCCTCTCACCTCTTCTTTTCATTTTTGCCCTAGAATCACTTTTAACACGGGTTAGACAAAATTCTGAAATTAGAGGAGTGAAGGTCAAACGAGAAGAATATAAACTACAAGCGTTTGCTGATGATATGGTTTTCTTTTTGGAGGAACCTATGGAAAAAGGATATAATCTAATAAAAGAATTAGAACGATTTGGCACAGTGGCAGGATTAAAAATTAATAGGGAAAAAACGAAATCAATGACCAAAAACTTAACAGAAAACCAGAAGGAAGAATTAGAAGCAATGATGGTGATACAGATAACAAAAATGGGTCAAATATTTAGGAATATGGTTAACACCACAAAATAAATCACTAAAAGAGAACAACTATGATAAATTACTTCAACAAACAAAGAAAGATTTAGAATCCTGGAATAAACTGCAGCTCTCCCTATTGGGCAGGATTGCCTCGATTAAAATGACCATATTACCAAAATTTCTTTATTTATTCCAGACAATTCCAATTAAGTTGCCAAAAAGTTTTTTCGAAGAATTAAATAAGATTACACTTAAATTTATTTGGCAGGGGAAAAAAGCCAGGATCAATGTAAAGGCCTTACAGGATGCGAAGAGTAGAGGAGGTCTAGCTCTTCCAAATTGGGAATTATATTATTTGGCAGCTATCCTATTATGGTTAAAAGACCGGGTGAACTTATCTAATAAAAGAATTTTAGCATTAGAAGGGCATGATCTCCAGAGAGGGTGGCATGCCTTCTTATGGGAAGCAGGGAAATCCAAGCAGTCTTACTTTCACAGACACCTCACTAGAGGTTCATTATTAATCAATTGGAAAAAAATATGTAAAAAACACTATTTAAAAATTCCGATGTGGCTATCAACAGTGGAGGCAATGGTACATCCCAATAATTTGGACATAACAAAAATGATTAAATATAAAGATTTATTAGATCCACAAGGAAAATTAAAAACTCGACAAGAATTACAGGAACAGGGATTTAAAATTGATCAGTGGCTATATATTCAAATCCATAGCAGATACAAACAAGATACCAAAGACTTTGGAATTTATAACATATTGCAGTATTTAGACAAAATTTTACTAGGATCAAACAAAAAAAAAACATATCTAAATTCTATAAATATTTATTGGAAGTAGAATTAGAACAAGAGATAGTCAAAGGGAACATGATAGCCTGGAGTAGGAATGTCGGAAGAAGTATCACACTATCAGAATGGGAAAAAAAATTGGAACAGAAATATCAAGATAAAAAAATCGGCAGCATATAAAGAAAATACATATAAAATGTTTTATAAATGGCACTTGCCCCCTTCGAGGTTGGTGAAAATGAACCCAAACATGAGTCCAAAACGCTGGAAATGTAAAAGTGTAGAAGGAACCTTTTTTCACATGTGATGGTCTTGCAAGGAAATCCAGAAATATTGGCAAAAAATTAGAAAATGGTTGGAGGAGATAATCAAAGAACAAATTGAATACAAACCAGAGTTCTTCCTACTAGGGATTTCTGATAAACATTTACCCCAAAAGATGAAATATGTAACAATTCATATCCTAATGGCGGCCAGATTAGCGCTCGCCCAGTGTTGGAAATCACCTTATACACCTACAGAACAACGGTTATCCAGAAAATATGTGATTGTGCAGAAATGGATAAATTAACTATAGCACTTAAAAATAAAGAGTCTTCAACATTTTACGAGAATTGGAACTCTTGGTACAATTGGTTAGCCCAGAGATAAACTGCTTAAAAGACAATGGCTGATTTAAGCATAGTTATTGATAAGATGTGTGTTTTCAAATTAAGGCAGGAGAATTGGATCTTGCAGACTGTCAAAAAGAATATTGTCTGTTTTTAAATGCATCCCTTTCATTTCTTTTTTCTCTCTCTTTGTTTCTTTCTTTCTTTTAAATCTCTATTTCTTCTCTCTGCTCGGTCCGTAAGACTGAGTGTTTTTTTTTTTCCTTTATTTTTCTCTTTTCTGTGTATGTAATGTTGATATGTTTTTTAATTGTAAATTTAATAAAATTTATTTAAAAAAAAAAGAAGACAAGAAAAGCAGTCTCAATTCAGCAAGGAAATCCCAGAAATATGTTACTTAAGTATTATGCAGAACTAATGAGAAAAAATGAATTCAGCTCAGAATAATTCTTTGCATCATGATCTGCCCTTCCCTTCACGCATAGAGTATTTAACAGCAAAAGAAGAAAGAAGAAATTTCACACCATACATTTTTCATTTATCCAAAAAGTAATAAACAGTCCTGAGCCAGACTTTTCCATATTATTCTTTTATATTCTCAGATGACCTTAACCTGGTTGTTGCTTTCTTCATGTTAACAGCCAGAAAGAAATTTAAAAAAATAAATCATATAGTCCAGCCTGTCATTTTGCCAAAATTAGATCTATCACCTATGACATATGATGTTCAGTTATTAATATGGAAGTTTCTTTCTGATTGGTGCCTTAAATTGTAGTGGAAGTCATTTATTTCCCCTTGGATTCCACATAATTAGTAACATAATATTAAGAGTTGAATAAGTGAAAGAGAAGAGTGACAATCAAAATAGATCTCAGGATACAAGAGTAACATTATGGACGTCTTCTGAATCTCCTAGATCTCTTTTTCCCCATTCTATTTCTGCTAATTCTTTATCATATAATTCTTTAACTGATATGACACCAAAATACGAAACCCCATCTCTTGAAAAAGAATGATAGAAGTTGGTTGACACATGCTTTGATAATAGCTGCCAGTATTTAGAGTGCCGGTTCTAATAGCATTGCCCAAAGGTAATCACAGGAATGAGAATCTATGCTATCTTATTTTACTCAAACTGCCAATATAGGAATCCCCAGTGATTACTGCTCTTTGATTCACATAAAGTGAAGATGGTGCTACTGTTCCATGAGAAAAAACAGATTCCTTTATTAAGACCAATCATATTGCCAGGGAAATATATATAGGCTTTAGTGTTCTGATCAGCCAGATGGGATGAAAAAGAATTAAGAGTAAGGGGGAGAAAAAAGAAAGAACAAGTTGAAAACCACCACCCTCAAAATGACCCAGATTTCTTGTTATAAATTCTGCACTTTATATTAGGCTTTAAAAAGTCCAAGATTGCAGACTGAATAAATTATCCACTTAAAATTATGGCTTAATTTTGTTGAGGTTAAAGTAACAAGTGGAATCTCTGTTTCTTAAAATACACAAGTCATTGATAATCCAGATCTCTTCATACAAACCTGAAATATTTAATTTATATAGTTGCCCATCTTATATTGAAACCAGGGTGGTCCCCTATCAGTGTTGGGATTCATATTGTTTTACCAACAGTTCGGAGGGCGTGGCTTGGTGGGCATGCTTTGCCTAACGCCAGCTTTCCCCACACCAGCTGAGACCTGCAGTGCCAATCAGATGAGAGGATAAAGGAGAGAAAAGTGCAGGGGCTGGTGGGAGGGCCAATCCTGCCCTTTTCTTTTTCCTCTCAGCTGATTATCTGAGGATTTTTTTTCCTCCTCTCAGCTGATCGTTGGCTTTTTTTTACTACCGGTTCAAGTGAACCGGTACAAACCAGTGGCATAACCACCACTGCTCCCAATCAACAATTATAACAATATCAATAATAAAACGTTATATTAAATCTATTAAAACCATCAACGTTCAAAACCTGGCACCAAAGTTTAAATTCTAACATATAGTTATTAAATCCTTTCACCCACCTCGCCTTATTTCAGGGGTGTCAAACTCACATTACTGTGGCAGCATCGTGTCACGTATCGGGACTTATTCCCCCTTCGCTAAACCAAACGTGGGCATGGCCAGCACGTGATGCATCCGGCCCACAGACCTGGAGTTTGACAGCCCTGTCCTGTTTGATCACTTGGGGGAAAAAGCTAGGTCTTCAGTGCTTTTTGGAAAGTTAAAAAGAAAGAGGCCTGCTGAATTTCAGAGGGAAGGATCTTCCGTAGGGCTGCTATGGAGAATAGCATCTAAACTTATGTAAACCACTCCCCTCCCATAGCGCTTTACAGCACTTTCTGAGCTGTTTCCAATGTAAGCAGTATTTGCATATCATCCCCAACAATCTGGGCTGTCATTTTAATGACCTCAGAAGAATAGAAGGATGAGTCAACTTGAGCCCCATCAGGACTGAACTCCAGGCTGTTGGCAGAGTTTGACTGCAATACTACATTTTTTAATATATATTATTTTTTATTGTACATTTTTCCTTATCAAACATCACATTTCTATTTCTGCACCAACAGCATATACAATACTGCATTTTAACCACTGCGCCTCTAGGGTTCTGAACACCTGCCAAATAATAATTGTAATGCCATTGTTATTTCCTTTCTCACAAGCCACTTTTTAATAAACTGATATAAGTAGAATGGGTAGAAAAGACAATATTGAAATACCGGGTGAAGAGTAAAGGTACTTTTGTATTTAAAATGCAGGCCTAATTTATATGTCTTATTAGTCAGATCACCAAAGCTTCCTGTGAGGGAATGGCACTGTATGAAGGAAAGACACTGGCATTGAAACAATGCTGTTGTCTTTTCAAAGTCAATAATGTAGGAAAGTTATCCCTTTTAGGAATGGCTGCAGAGAACCTCTCCGGCAGGTTGATATGCAAGATTCCTGGAGAGCAGTGGTGGTATGCTCCCGGTTTGGACCAGTTCGACCAAACTGGTAGTTTAAAAAAAGCCTCCAATGATCAGCTAAGAGGAGGAAAAAAAATCCTGGGACAATCAGCTAACAGGAGAAAGAAGAGAGAACCACTGGATTGGCCCTCCCACCTACCTTTCCCTGCGTTTTTCTCTTTTTTATCCACTCAGCTGATTGGCACTGCAGGTCTCAGTTGGGGTAGGAAAAGCTGTGCATGAGTGTTAGGCAAAATACACCCACCAAGCCACACCCACTGAACCAGTGGTAAAACAATTTGAATTCCACCACTACCTGGAGGGGACGAATCTCTTTGGCAGGCTATTTAAGTCAGTGTCTTAGAGCCCCATCGTATCACTCAAAGCTCCCCTTTAACTTTAACAAGATATGCAAGAGATGTTGCCACTTACCGAAATCTGACTAACTCAGAAAAATCTCTTTATTATCATGATCTTTGATGCGTTTTGAAGGCACGCAACTGGGTTCCATGCCTTGAGTCACTTTGGCTGTACAATCTGACCATCCATTGTCACAGGGTGATTCAAAGGAAGGTTTCTTTAATGGAAACATACCACTAAAAATCTCTTTTCCAGACAGAAGTCTGAAATGATTCCATAGCTAAGTCAGCGTCCCAAAGAAGCTCCTAAATGGCAGCTTTAAATGTTGGTTTGCCATCTTTAGCTCCAGAATATGATTGTGTCAGCCTTGGAAGCCATTTTTTTACTTGGAAGCTTCAAGACTGCCACATTCAGTGCCTGGGAATTTGGGAGGGGGGGATTTCATAGTGGGGCAGAAGATTAGACACAACAACATTCTTTCTCAGAAAGTCAAGGACATGTCACCCTGCCCCAAGCAAAGAGTGTCTGGAGGAAAGTTTTCAGTTGGGACGACGATTTGATTGGGCCATATAATGGACTGATGATGCAGGGGATGGATCTTTGAATTTCTTTTGGGAAGGGAAAACCCGGAACTCTCAGATTCGGGTTTTCCCAGAGGTGCCAATATGACAACTCTAATAAAATAGAACTTTGAGAAAATGCTTGTCTCGGACTTTTTTGGTTTGGAGTTGGTTAGTTGGAACGCTGACACTATTCCTAGATGCATGGAAATAATGACAACTTCTTTGGAATTCTTTAAGTGATGAAATCTGCCTTTGACTTCTCCAAAGGAAGTTGTTTTCTAGTGTGTGATTTTTTCCTTCAAGTGCAGTCAGCTTGACCAAACAGTGATTGGAAAAGAAAAGGTACTGTGACAATCTCCAAGAAACCTGAGGATTCAGCAGAGGTTATACCAGTCCAAGGAAAAGTTTAAAAAGCACAGGAAAAATTGCACTCACTTTCCCAGGCCTTCCTTCAAAAAATAATGGCCATTGCAAGGCCATAGCTACTTTAATGAATCCGCTGCTTGCTGAAAAGCGCAGCCCTCTGGGAAGTGTCCCTGAATCAGCAATCTTCTTCAGATGAAGGAACTGTCAAAGACCATATTATGAAGGATAAATGAACCTTTGTAGGATAAATGAGCGTAAGGGGACTGCAACAACAACATTTTATTTCATTGAACTGCTTTTTAAATATAATTAAAATAAAATCACATTTATTTTAATACAGTGAATATGGTTGTCCCATATATTAATAATTTCTTCCACCTGTTACATTAAAATTTCCATTTGGCTGCAATTTTTGGACTTCAACCAAAACCTTTTCTGTTGCCTGTGGTTCTGGAGCTGCATAGTTGTGATCTTAACTGCTCCAATTTTACATATTTACTCAGATGTAAATCCAAGTGATATCAATAACACATATTCCCAGGTAAATGCATGGAAATGGCTGTCTTATACATTTCTGATATTGTTCGGATAATTGAGTTACATACTTTTATACTAAAGATGAATATTTTCATAATTAAATGATGGAACATGAATATTGTGTGTTACAGTTATGTTATGTATCACATCCCCAGAACCCAAATATATTTATATATATTTTTTTCAAAAAATACTGAAAAGTAATGATATTCATCCCATCTTTATAATGTATTCTTTTAATAATTTCCTACAATTAAATAAACATTGCAGGATCCAATCTGGGTCGGTTACTGGGACCAGAGGTTTTGTCTTCTGAGCTTTTGGACTGGTGTTGGAGCCCCTCTTCAGGGAACTACTTTCTCGGAATCTTGGAAGGCAAAATCTCTGGTCCTAGTGACTGACCCAGATTGGATCCTGCAACATTATCCTTTGACATGTATATTTGCCTTCATTTGTAAATAAATATCCCTTGAGTATGCACTACTATCCCCTCAAGGAAAGGGAGAGGAGAGGAGGGGCAAGGGTGGGGAGCCGGGAAGGGGAGGGGAAGGGAAGGGAGGGCAGGGGAGGAAAGGGAATCTCCAAATATAAAAAGAAATCTGCCTCATTGATGGACATAATTTGTCTTACTTTATAGACACAATGACATCATTCATTTCCAAATCAACTCATTCATGTTACTCTGTGAAAGCTCCTTCTTCTTTTTCTCAACATAATCAAATACTAAGGCGGTACATGCATTGCCAACCACCCACCACCCAAGTTTCAGCATCTGTTCAGTTCCCTTACTTATCAAAAGTCTCTGGATTGAGTAATTAAAGCTGCAACTACAGTCTCAAAATATCTCAAACGATCTCCAGTCATTATAAAGTGATTAAAAATGAAAGAAACTTGCATAAGCAATAGGAAAGAGATGGTATCCTACCTTAAAAAAAGGCGGGAGGGCAGAATGCAAAATGAAAGTTTTTCCAGTCCTATTTAATCTCTGTCTCTCTTCCCATCTCTGAAAGATGGTATGATATGACCAGCCGTGGATTCACTCATGTTTTGTTATTTTAGGTTTTGTTATTTTAGCATTTTCTTAAAATAAGAACTCTGTCATGTGCTCATTGGTATCACAACATATGTTTTGCAAATTGCACACTCATACTATGCATATAAGTACTTCTCATTCTCTAATAGGACTGCTGCCAAAAAATTAATGTTTGACTGAGGTCAATTTTTAGAACTTATGATCTTAAGAATATTCCTTTGGTATAGTCACTTTATTATATAGATTTCTTTATCAACTGTTGATGAGAAATTAGAACTAATGGACAAACACCACACCAGTATATAATAGTTTTCATTCTGTGTGCTTTACGAGTGCCAATGTGGAAATAATAATAGCAGGAGTTTTAAACACGATGTATAGTGGTCTAAAGAGAGGTTGTCAAATCTATCACTTTGAAAAAAATAAAGCAGCACTCCTGAGAACATGAACATTGTTTTAAGAATGTTTATTCAGTGAAAAGCAAGCTTTGAACTGATTGTAAACTTTGATTAACAACCTGAATAGACAAATCTATGGAGAATTGATTTGGCAATGGCCATTAGGAACATAACATGCATTCAGCTGAGAGTCTGTGATCAGTTGTCAGAAGGTCTCTATTTTTTTTTTTTTTGAACCTAGTCCTGGCTAGGTTGAAAAATTCTATCCAAAAATCCCACCCAATCTGTTGTGTATGCAATAAAGATTAATAAGTGTGAGCTTGGAGTAAGTGCAGGGTTCTGGCCCTGCACTTCTGATTGGCTGTTAAGCGGCCGGACCGGATTGGCCCGTTCCGGGGAATCCAATTGGCCCTTAACAGAGAGTTTCTATTGGTTATAAGAGCTAGTATTCCTAGCTCGTTATTGGTTAAAAGTTACAAGGTTTGCCTTTATAAGGCAGGGTTTAACTACTGTTAAAACGAGGAAGTCACAATGTAAATAAAGAGCTGAAGTTCACCGTTCAGAGGCTTGTCTCCATTCTTTCTCGCCCATGCTCAAAACATAACACAATCTATCCCCAAAAGGGGTAGTTATCTATCCCTTCCCTGTCCATACCAGGGAATGAGAGTGGGGAGGAGGAAATGTTAAAAAGAGAAGTCAGAGAAGAACAAGGTGTTCTCATTTCCCTTTTGCTCTCCCTCTATCCATTTAAGATCATTGTCTTTCTTTGGTTCTGGGACATTGGCCTCTGACCGCTATGAAAACAATGGTGCTTTAAAACAGAGCAATCAAAGCCATACACCCCTGCTTTTGAATTCCTACACATAGCACAGAGACCTTACTCCACCATCACCCTGATAGTCCTGCTCACTATATAGCTTCTAATTGACATAAGAAGTGGTGGTGGTGGGGGGGGGGAAGCCACCAATCCATTCCACCAATTAACAGGTGGATCACTTGGACGATGAGGGATAATCTAGCTCTCTGAGTAGGAAGAGTTGCTCACATCTTTGCAAGAGATCTGATCTAACAGTAGGCCAAGCTAGAACTCTCCCAGGTTTGATCTGCAGTTCCTCCAGATTAGGCCACAACCCTAAAGAAGGCACTATAAAATGTGATGATCAATGAGCTGACTTGAATAAGGCTAGTTACAATAATGACGCAAGAAAATGTTTTATGTTTGCCAAAAAAACATAGGGTAGTAATAATGAAAAGAAAAATTGGAACAAAATAGAGAAATTTAAATCACCAAGCATTTGGTATTTGGTCATTTAAATTACCAAATCTTGGTAATTTAAATTATCTTGGACAGTCCAGGAATAATTATTTAGAGCACCAATAAAGAAGATACCTCAGTAATTCTGTAATTGTGAATCCAGATGCCTCGCTGAGCTAAAACTGATACATGAATTAATTATCCAAAGGTTTCTGGGACCTCGTCCAACTCATTGCACACAGCACCTATGCTTGACTCACAATTCTCATTTTACCAGCATCCTACAACTATAGTCACTTGTTGAGTAGTTGGCTACCTGTATATTCAGTCTAATTTTGAGATTACAGTCACTTTTGTTGAAGACCTCGATGCAGCTATGATGAAGAGACACAGCTTTGCATCATGGATGTAGCTAAACTCCAAACCAGATACTTTCTCTTTAAGGCTCTGCCGCAAACTTGCTGATGAACCTTGATCAAGCCACAAATTTTCAATCTCATCATCCAGGCCCCACCTGCCACTCCCTTATGAGGTTATTTATAAGTGAATGAGCATGCCCAAACATAGTTAAAGAAGTAGTGTGCTTTTTCAAGAGACACCATTCTGTTCTCAGTCTAAATTCTATCCCCATTCAACAGAATTCTGTAACCGTTTAATATTCTCATTCCACTTTAAACAGTGTGAAGTTTTGCAATTTCTCCCAACTATTTTTATCTATAGCCACAAATGCATGGTTCTGCAGCAGTCCTAGAGACACTATTTTTGCCTAGTTATTATTTTGTTATTCCAATAATGATTTCACTATTTATACACAGAAGTATTATTTCTATCAGTCTGTATCTGCGCAATATGAGAAAATGCTAAGGACAAAGAATGCTGGAAATGAAAAGTCTATATATACCAATGATACTTTTTTTTTTTTTGAGAAATATATGAAGTGTCACAGTACTTGCCTTAAAATCCCAGGAGGCAGGATGATGATTTTCTTTCAAGGAAATTCAGTGCTTAGACTGCTGAGTAAGCCCATTTTCCTTTTATAGTCTCCCAATAATATTTTGACATAATAATTTGCACTGTGTGCAGTTATTACACCTTGCCGCCCCATTTTGTTTTAAGTTTAATCATTGGTTTTATGGCTCTGAGATTCTGAACCATACGGACTAGGAAAAAAATATGCCACTTTCAAAAATGTAAAGATTTTTGTTGTTGTTAAAAGAATCAAACAACCTTAAAAGCTGAATAACACTGAAAAAACATTAGCCCAGAGAATGAACAAATGAAGACGGAAACATATTAGCATACTTTAAAAAAACAATCCATGTAAGATAAATACACTTAATTTGAAACTAAACCGTGGTTATAGTGACAAACGTTGGTGTCTGACAGTCTTGTGCATGAAATATCTCTTTTAAAAACAAAACCCTGCTTGACATTGAGAATCAGTGTTTATATTTTAATTTCCGGTATGTCAATCCGTATAACTGTGTTACCCTCTTTACAAACTCTAGAACAACAATGAAAGTGGTGACTGACAAAACTAATAAATTAAAAAGAAATATACACCTGGGTATAATTAAATTAAATGTGGGGAGACTTTAAGAGATTAATGGCTGCAATCAAAACATGTGCTTTAATCACCTCAACTGTCATGGTAATTTATGGATATTGCTCTTTAACCATGTCTTTATGTACCTTTAACTTTTAAGGGACAGCAGGTGAAGGGAACAGGGTTAACTGTACTGGTGGCAAAACCTTTGTGCTTTCCGATTAATATCTCCTTATTCTCCTTGAGCAATGCAAATATTCTCTTGAGCTCTTTCTACCTTAAGATATGTAAGATTTTGCGACATAGACTAAGGGTATGCAAATAAGCAACTATCAAAATCAGATTTGAGATCTGAGATTCAGATGTGACAAGATTCCCCAGATTGGGAAGTTGGCGCAGACTGAAAATGTCAGGGATTGTGAGTCCTTCAGTGGACTTTGACTTGCTAATGTTTAGTAAGATTGTTTTATAGGTTTCTCCATTCTGAGGATTTTTTTCAAAAAAAAAATCCCATCTGCAATCCTTTAAAGCCTGAGGTTGTATCACTGGTTAGCATGCTAAAAGGTCATTCCTTAACAATTTGCACCATCAGCTAAGAATGATCATATTCCACCTCCCATAACATTGAGGAAGAACTATTAATCTGCCAATCCATCCTCTTTTTTGCAATAGTTTTATTAGAGCTTACAAACACAAAGATAAAAGATTAGCACAAACTAAGAAAAATATAAAAAGAAAAGAAAAAGAGATGTTAGACTGCTGGTTTGAGCTCCAAGCTTGGCCATTTGGTTGCAAATGTTTCATCACCATTCAATGAGACATCGTCAGTCTGAATGGTCAGTTCAAAGCACACTGATGATATCTCCTTGAATGGTGATAAAATGTTTGCCAAGCTTGGAGCTCAAACCAACAGCCTAACTACCAATCCGAGTTATTAATATTCAAGCATATTTGAAAGAAAAGTGCAAAGAGAAAAATGAGAATAAGAAATAAGATATATAAAACATGGTTCTCCCATTCCATCTGGTTGCAAGCACTGCTGCAGCCATGAGGCAAGGCGAGATGGTGGAGCTGCCCCATATGCCCCATACCGGCTTAACTCAGGACCCCCAAAGCCAGGCCCTCCATGCCCTGACACCAGTCTTGTGGTAGCAGCCAAGTGCAACAGGATCCCATGTGGCTGCCAACCCACTTCTTCTGCTTGCTTGCAGCCGCAGCAGAACAGAAGACCAAGTGGAGTATTGGTGCCATAGCCACGAGGTGAGGCAGCTATTGGGGTGTGGATGTCCTGGCTGCAGGGGTCCTGAGGTAAGCCGGTGCGGGATGCATGGCACAGTTCCACTCCCCACCTCACCAGTACATTTCTTGGCTTCCTGCTCCATTGCGACCGCGAGCAAGCAGAGGTAGCCATACCGGATGAGGCTGCTGCAGGTGTCACCGGAGGCAAGGTTGGTATTGTGGCATGGGTGGCCTGGCTGTGGGGGCCCTGAGGTAAGCCAGTGCAGGACACGGGGGCAGCTCCACTTCCCACAGCCTTGCGGCAGTGGCACTGGCATGCTGCATGGCCTCCTGCCCTGCCACAAGCAAGCAGAGGAAGTGGGCCTCCCTTACATGGGGGTGGGGTGGGGAGAATAACAAAGCTCTTAAAAATAAGCCCTAATGCTTATTTTTGGACCCAAAAGAATATAAGACCTGGTCTTATTTTGGGGGAACAGGTGGATGATAAATAGACTTGCTGCACAATATCACTTCATGGCATTGATCATTTAATCTCTTATCTTGATTTTTTTTTCTTTCGCTGCATTCACTGGTTGACTTGGCTTATTGATTGATTGATCTCATGGAAAAAAAAAATTGAATTCATTCCTTCTACAACTACACAACCTCGATAAATCAGGTCCGCAAAATTCAAGGAGAGGTTAAATCATGCTTTATAAATGCACACACAATTATCCTCAAATCCCCCAACCTTCTCGTCTGAAATTTAGTTGTGATTTCCCCATCTCAGAGTCTGTGAACATGTAACATTTTACCACTTTTTAAACTAATTTTACATGCATTTAAAATAATATTTAAATCAGATGTTAAGTAACTCAAACACTCTTGCACGAATTTCAGCTACCAATCATGTTTGTAATTGTTTTGCACATTTTTGTTTGCCTCAAATTTCATTTCATCTGTTGGAGATTATCTTATTTAGAAGTGTTGACAAGAGTCTTCATGCTCTGTATAAGGATGAACTGGAAGTGCTATTATCACCTTGAAAGTCCAACATGGTATCTAAGGTATGCGACCAAATAGAATCTACCTGATTCAAGGCATGCCTGAAATATGTGTGTGTGTGTGTGTGTGTATGCACTGAAGGGTCCTTGCCTGTGAAGTCTTTTTGTCTTTAAGTTAATTTCCTGAAAAAATGTATCTGAAAATTTCTCAACCCTCAATATACTATTTTGATTTCGGAAGCAGAGATATCTTGCAAAGTATAGCAAAGTTGATCAAGCCCATGGTCTAGAAAGTTAAGCAGGGTCTGGATGATTAGAAAGCTAGAGGCTAAAACATATGAAGAATGGTTGCAGGAATTTTGTATGTCTAGTCTAGTGAAAAGAAGGACTGGGGTGACTAGGTACTGTAGCAGTGTTCCAATATTTTTGGGGCTATCACAAAGATGAGGAGGGGTCAACCTACTTTCCAAAGTACTAGAAAGCAAGACAAGAATCAATAAATGGAAACTAATCAAGGAGAGGAGCAACCTAGAACTGTGGAAAAATTATCTGACAGTGAGAGCAATAAATCATGGTTTGCCTTCAGAAGTTGTGGGTTCTCCATTACTGAAGGCTTTTAAGAAGAGACAGGACAGCCACTTGTCTGAAATGGTATACAGCCTCCTGCTTAAGCAGGGGGTTGGACTAGATGACCTCCAAGGTCCCTTCCAACTCTGTGATTCTATGTGCTATGTCTCAGCCTGGTCAGTTCTAAGAAGTCCTATAGTATAAGTAAAACTGGGGGTTTGAGAAAAATCCAGGAGTGAGAAATGTGAGAAACATCCAGGTAATGTTAAACTCAGTTCAACTCAACTCTAAAACGACTTTAAATTTTAATCATCCTAAATCACTTAGCTCATGTGTTTCTAGAATTATTATAATGTAATCCTCTGATAAATATGCATAAGAATCAAATAAAGCTGTTGAGTTCCCTGAGCCATTTGACAAGAAGCATGCCATTTTCTCAAATGTAGACCTAAACATAGAAAAAAAAAAACCATTAAAAATATTTGGCTAATTTAGGAAGTATGCAGTTTAATAAACTAAAAGCAAAACCACCGACATATTTCGATTGTGATTGCTGACCAACGATATGTATGAAAATCTATACTAGGTCATGATTATTTATTGATCATATTTTACTTCCATCACTGAGTTTCTGTTGTCATCCTCTGTGTCCAATCCCACTCACTTACAACTTCATAGTCTTTGTACAATTCTACAGATCTGTATCAGGGGACTATAGTATTTTTTCAGAATTTTTTAGGGACAGGATTAATACGGAGCCACTTTTAGATAAGTAACAGTATAGAAAAATTCATTATTCCTAGGTGTGTGTTTTCACAGAATTATTGTCTTGCATTTTGTCGACTGTACAGTTGTTGTAGAGTTCTCCCTCCTTCCCCCCCCTCTTCCTCCCTCCCTCCCTCTCTCTCTCTCTCTCATCTAACTATCTCCATCTCTCCCTTCCGCCCTCCCTCCTACTTTTTCAGAGGCTAATATTCTACTTTTGCAATTATATGTTAACAGTTTTTCAAAATTACTCACCTGTGTATTTTGTTGGGTACTATGGAACACTCCACATTACAGACATTTTCCTGGTTCAACAACTAATCCCATAGTTGAATTATAACAACTCTTTGATGGTGAACTTCAGAGGAAAGTGAATTTGATGCTCTTCATTAAACCCTTTATTGCTGGACTGAGAGAAGTAAAATAAATTAGCTCTATTCAAATGAGAACCATATACATTACACAGAAGTATTTCCCATGGCTAAAGTAATAACAGAAATTACTAATTTATTTGTTCAGATAAAGATTAATGCTGGTGGCTACTGCCAAGTATTGCATAATAATCCAAGTAACCAAGTATGTTCCAGTGATGCAACATGAGGTTATTTGTGTTGTTCCATAACAAAGAAAGGGATATGAGCTGCCCCATAGACAGCATGCTTGTGCTCTAATTTTATTACCTTGTAGAAGAAAAGACACTGTAACATACATATAATGAAGCATGTTTTAACAAGCTAGTTGCCAAGAGTTCAATCAGCCTTCCAAATCAGTTTGGAAACTGAACTAGTAGTCTGGTAGAACAAGGAGATGATGAAATGTAGCTTTTTCTCTGGTAATATCACACTACTAACTAGAGCATACAAAACATTTGCTAGACACATACTTGAATACAGCTCATCAGTCTGCAACCCACATTATGTATCTGAAATTAACACAGTTGAGAAAGTCCAGAAATATTTCACAAGAAGAGTTCTCCACTCCTCTACTCATTGTAGAATACCTTATGACACCAGACTTGAAATTCTAGACCTAGAAAAACTAGAACTACGCCATCTTTGGTTTGATCTAAGTATAGTATATAAAATCATACATTGCAATGTCCTACCAGTGAATGAATACTTCAGCTTCAACCATAACAACACAAGAGCAAACAAGATACAAACTCAAGGTTAATCGCACAAAACCTGATTGCAGGAAATACAACTTCAGCAACAGAGTGGTCAATGTCTGGAATACTCTACCTGACTCTGTGGTTTCTTCCCCAAACCCCAAAAACTTTAACCTTAGACTGTCTACTATTGGCCTCACCCCTTTCCTAAGAGGTCTGTAGGTGGCGTGCATAAGCATACCAACATGCCTACCGTCCCTGTCCTATTGTTTCTTTTAATTTTTCTTATATGTATCCATTTCATGTATTTATAGCTATGTTTATTCTTATACCTATTATCTTGTAAGCGATTGACAAATCATAATTAAATAAAAATAAATAAATCATTTCAGTTTGAAACTCTGTGTGAGTCAGTGACAGAGTGTGTGATTTACAGGCTGAAGTTCCCTGTTCAATCTTGATGTAGAAAACCCCACTGATGACTTTGGAGTTGTTACACAACAGTTGGAACTGACCCTAACAGAATGATAAAACTAAAAGAGGCCTTGGAGGTCTTTTGGTCCACCCCCCTGCTCAGGCAGGAAATCCTATACTATTTCAGACAAATGGTTTTCCAATCTCTTCCAAAAAACTTCCAGTGTTGGAGCACCCACAACTTCTGAAGGCAAGCTTTTCTACTGATCGATTGTTATTGTCAGGAAATTTCTCCTTAGTTCTAGGTTGGATCTCCCCTTGATCAATTTCCATCTGTTGCTTCTTGTCCTGCCCTCAGATGCTTTGGAGAACAAATGGACTCCTTCACAGTTTAATCCCAGAAAAAGCAAATAACATTAGAAGGAAATTTATACTGACTCTGCCTTGAAAAATTTTGGAATAAGGAAAAAAAAAAAACTTTGACAGACTTTCAGGTTTATACTACTGTAGCCTATATCAGCAAAATATCAGGTCTAGCTCCAGTATTTTGGTGGAATCAGTTTCCTGACCTTGCCTACCTAGAAATGCTGACATCTATCTTGAAAGCCCAGCAGAATTTCCCTTTCCTTCCTTTTTATACCAAAGAGAGTTAAGGTAAAGTCACTTTAAATTTCTTTCTGATATTTATTTTTTCCCCGGGATTAGATAATGTTTTGCTAGCTGTACATTCTTTCTCCAAGGTCATCTCTGTGGGTCTGTAAACCAGGCACCTCAAAGTTAACAGCAGAAGGTATTGAGCAGCTGAGATGACCTTCCCTATTGTTAAAAGCTTTAGATTAAAACAACTTCTTGCTGCCTTCTGGATCCAGTTCAATAGCTGGTTATGACCTTTAAAGCCCTACATAGTATGGAATCAGTTTATTTGCAGGACTGCCTCTCTTAGGTACATCTACCCATCCCGTCAGGTCTAGCAGGAGAGGCATGGAATTTCATTCATTATGTCATGAATCGTCAAGTGAAACATATTTTACCTGAGGTGAGGTTGGCCCAACTCTATGGATCTTCCAGAAGGTCCTTAAATATTACTTTGTCAACTGGTCAGGGAAGCCATGATAGAGTGGAGTCTATTAGATGGTTATATGATATTATTTATTTAGGTATTTAAAATATAAAGATTGAATTATTTAATTAGTAATTAAGTGATATAATTGCTTAATAATGTATAAGTAGTATTTAAACTGATAAAGCTAATTTGGTTTTTTTGGGCTCAGAATCTAAGTTGAGCTTTGTGAAATGGGAAATCAGCAAGAAATAGCAGGTCTTCAGATTAGATGACAACAACAACAACAACAATTAATCTACTGATCATTATGTAAAAAAAAAAATGCCCTACCTATATCCGAAAAGTCATGGGCACATAAAGTGGAAAAAGTTGTTGGAAATAAGGTGAAGATTTTGTGGGACTTTTGAATACAGACAGATCATCATTTGGAACACAACATGCCAGATTGTCAAGGGCTAAAGCATACAATTTATTTATTGAGACGCCAGAGTAGAAGAAAAAGAACTTGAAAAAATCATGAACTATCATGACCTGGCCATCGAAACTACACAATTATGGATGAAAATGTAACAGTGATATCCATTGTCGTCAGGGCACTTGGTACCATGGCCAAGAATTTTACAAAACACAACAAGGAATTGCAGCGTCCTACAATAACACCAGCGGAACTGCATAAAATTGTGCTACATTGTATATTTTAAGAAGATACTTAGTTGATACCTAGGACGCTGGCAGCAACTTGTATCAACCATTAGCACCAGCCACTGGTATTTGTGATATATTTTTAAATGTTCAGTTGACTGAGTTTCATGTTGAATGAAGAAAAGAGATAATAATAATGATAATAATAATATACTGTTCAACATCGCATTAATTCCACTGACTATAATCCTACAAAACACAAAACTGGGATACCAAATCTCAAGACAGCATGGCAAGATAAACCATCTACTGTCCATGGATGATTTTAAAATGTATGCGGAAAGCCCCACTGAACTTGAATCAATATTCAACACAGTTCAATTGTTCAGCAACAATATCAGAATGAACTTTGGACTGAAAAATGTGCTATATTATCCATGAAGCGAGGAAAAATGGAAAAAATAGAAGGACTAGAACTGGGAAATAGAAGCATCGTGAAAGCATTAGCAAAGGATGAAGGTTACAAATACTTAGGCATATTGGAAGCAGATAACATATTGAATGGAGAAGTCAAAGAATCAATGCAAAAAGAATACATCAGGAGGGTCCACAAAATATTAAAATCAAAACTGAATGCTGGAAACACAATTCAAGCCATTAACACATGGGCAGTTCCAGAGATACTCTACCTAGCTGGAATCATTAACTGGACTATAGCTGAACAGGAAAATGTGCAAACTTCTGAATGTGTACCATGCTTTACATCCATAAAGTGACATTGACAGGTTGTATCTGCTGAGAAGAATAGGAGGCAGAGGGCTATTGGAAATCCATCAAACTGTAGAAGAAAAACAAAGTTTGAATGACCACGTGAGCTATAAAAATTGCTATAGGCTGTGAAAACAGAAAACATTATAAAAAACAACAGAAACAAAGGCAGAATATAAGGAAAAACAGGTGGATGACAGATTAAATGGTTGAAAAACCAGAGCTTTGCATGGACAGCACTTGAAAAACATTGAAAGAAAATGTGATAACAACTTGACATGGGCATGTCTTAAGAAGGGAACCATCAAGAAAGAAACAGAAGGTTTATTACTTGCTGCTCAAGAACAAGCATTACAAACTAATGTCATGAAAGCGAAGATATAAAAAATCCACTGACAATCCAAACGGCTGACTTTGCAATGACAAAGTTGAAACTGTTTCACATTTAATATGTGAGTGCAGCAAAACTGCACAAACTCATTACAAAGCTAAACACGACCGAGTTGTTAAATTAATCCATTGGTTATCATGTAAAAAATACGACTTACCTGTATCCGAAAAGTCATGGGAACATAAAGTGGAGAAAGTTGTCGACAATAAGAAGGGGAAGATTTTGTGGGACTTTTGAATACAGACGGATTGTCATTTGGAACACAACATGCCAGATATCATGGCTGCCAAAAACCAAAATGTACAATTTATTGATATCGCTGTACCAGGACATGCCAGAGTTGAAGAAAAAGAACTGGAAAAAATCATGAAATATCACAACCTGGCCATCGAAATTACATGATTATGGATGAAACATGTAACAGTGATGTCGTGTCCGCAAAAAGACGATCAGAGTCGGTGACTTTCATTCAAAGCTCTTTATTAACACTGGGAGAACCGAACCAGCGAAAGGCAAAAAGCCCGCGGCTTTTATACCTTTCGCAGCGGCAGCCGCGGCCAATGGCAGCGATTCAAGTCTCCCGCTCTTGGTTTGCACCAATCGCGGGAGACTTCAATCGGGCCAATCAGTGCGGCTCGCCTGGCCAATCAGAAATCCCCGCGCCTTAGCCAATCAAGGCTCGGGGATTTCGAGTATACCAATTCAAGACATAACACCCCTCCCCTCTTGGTATGGTCCATCACGTGGTGTAGTCACGCAGGTAGGCGGGGCTCCGTCGAGTCCTAGTTGACCTGCGCAACTCACTTGCTTGCTGTAGCTCGGCCGGAGCGGTCATCTTTTTGGCTGCTCCTGCCTCTGTGCGAACCGGCTGGATGATCGGGCTGGTTCTTTCGCCGTGGCTCCCGCCTGGGCCTACCGGGTCGGTTGAGTCATGGATTTCGCCGCTCCCGCTTGGCTTCTCCGAGTCGGTAGAGCTGGCCAGACTGCTCTTCTCCGGCGGGGACTCGCGATGGCTGTGTTCTGGTGAGTATTTCTGTTTTATTTTTTCCTGCGATTGTCTTTCCGGGTATTCCCTCCCCCCTTGGTTCGTGTCTTGGGGGTTGAGGTCAGTCGCTGTTCGTGACCTGAGCTGGTCGATATGTCGCTTCCAGGCTCGCCCGTCGATGGTTTGGAGCCGGTACGACCGTGGACCAGTGACTTGAGTTATGACGGCTGGGATCCATAGGGGGTCCCCCGTCATGTTTTTCGCATAGACTAGGTCACCTGGGTTAAATGTCCGGTACCTGGAGCTGGAGTCTGGGGGCCGCTCCGGGTTATAAGTCGGGTGCAGTCTGTCGAGTGGGGACCTCAGCTTTCTGCCCATCAGAAGCTCTGCAGGACTCTTGTTGGTTGTAGTATTGGGAGTGATGTGCTGTATGAAGAGCAGTCGGTTGATTTTGTCGCTGATCTCCCCGTGGTCCATTTTCCGGAGGGTCTTTTTCGTAAACTGGACCATCCGTTCCGCCCTACCGTTCGCCGCCGGATGCGCCGGTGCTGTTAATGCGTGGCGGATACCCCTTTCTGCCAGGAACTGTTCAAAGTCGATGGAAGTGAACTGGGGCCCGTTGTCCGAGACGACGACATCTGGGAGGCCGTGTGTGGAAAACAGTTTACACAGTTCTTTTACGATGGCCTCTGTGGTAGTGGATTTCATGTCGCTAACTTCTAACCAATTGGAGAACGCGTCAACCGTGATCAAAAAAGTATGTCCATTTGTGGGGCCAGCAAAGTCAAGATGGATTCTGGACCAGGGCCCCAGTGGTGTTTCCCAGTCCCGGATAGGTGCTGCGGGTGGGCTGGATCTGGTCTCCTGGCACCGGTGGCATTTGGCGACCCATGCCTCAATTTGTTTGTCCATTCCTGGCCACCAAGCATAGCTTCTGGCCAGGGCTTTAGTCCTGACGATGCCAGGATGACCCTCATGTAGCATCTCCAAGACCCTTTCTTGCAATCTGTCCGGAATCACCACCCGGTCACCCCATAGGATACACCCTCTCAGTAGTGAAAGTTCAGTCTGGCGCTGGCGGAATGTTTTAAAAGTCTCGTCATTGTCTTTTTCCGGCCAGCCTTTTTCTAACCAGTGTAAGATTCGTGCCAGGCGCCTGTCCTTAATGGTTTCTCTGGCAATGTCAGATGCAGTAATAGGTAAGCTCTCGATACTTAGGGTGTTTGTTGTTGGTGCTGGGTCAGGTTCAGTGTCAGGTAGAGGCGAGCGGCTTAAAGCGTCCGCGTGCGAAATTTTCTTACCTGGCTTGTGTAGCAGTTCGTAACTGTAGGCTGCCAGGAATTCAGACCATCTTGTCATCCGGGGTGACAAGATGTTTGGCGTGGCTCGGTTTCCCGCGAGGATGCCCAGCAATGGCTTGTGATCCGTCACGATGGTGAACGGGCGGCCATACAGGTATTCGTGAAAACGTTTAACGGCGGCAACTATAGCCAAAGCTTCTTTGTCCAGCTGGCTATAGTTCCGCTCCGGTTTGGTCAGAGTCCTGGAGAAAAAAGCGATGGGTGCTTCTCTCTGGTCTGGGAGGGTGTGGCTGAGGACAGCGCCGACGCCGAAGGGTGATGCGTCGCAAGTGACAGCTAAGGGCAGGGTCTCACTGAATTGCATCAGGACAGCGTCGGAGGTGAGGAGGTCTTTGGTTCTTTGAAAAGCGGCTTGTTCTCGTCTCCCCCAAGTCCAGGCTGCCCTCTTGTCTAGGAGTCTATGTAAAGGCTCCGCCGCCGTTGCCTTTTGAGGTAGGAAAACATTATAAAAATTTAGTAAGCCTAGGAATGCTTGTAGTTCCGTTTTGGACTTTGGGGTGGGGGCTTCCTTGATGGCTTTTACTTTTTTAGTCGTAGGGTGAATGCCATGCTGGTCTAGGAGATAGCCCAAAAACTCTACTTGCTTTGTACATAGTTTGCATTTTTCTCGTTTGACTTTAAGTCCTGTTTCTTTAAATTTCGTCAAGACTTGTCTGAGTCTGTTTTCTAATTCGGCTTCGTTTGGCGCCGCTACTAATACGTCATCAAAATAGGGCACCACCCCCTTGATGCCCTGTAGCAAACGTTCCATCAGGCTTTGAAAGATGCCTGGTGCTACGCTGACTCCAAATTGGAGCCGGTTACACTTGAAAGCCCCCCGATGGGTCACTATTGTTTGGGCTTCCGCCGTTTTCTCGTCCACAGGTAGCTGCTGATATGCCTGGGCGAGGTCGAGCTTGGCAAAGACTTTGCCCCCTCCTAGTGAGTGCAGTAAATGTTGCACTATTGGGACTGGGTAGGCGCTTTGTTGTAACGCGCAATTTAGGGTGGCCTTATAGTCCCCGCAGATTCTCACGGACCCATCTGGCTTTACTGGGGTCACTATAGGGGTTTCCCATCTGGCATGGTCTATCAGCTGCAATACCCCTTGTTTGACGAGCTTGTTGAGCTGCTCGTCGATTTTAGGTCTTAATGCAAATGGTACCCTTCTAGGTTTAAGCCGCTTAGGGGGAACGCTTGGGTCTAGGTCAAACGAGATAAGGGGCCCCTGGTACTTGCCCAAGCCTCCATCGAACACCTCCTGGAACTCCTGGGCTAGCCGCTGTTCCCAAGCTTCGATGGTGACTTGGTTGACACCTGTCAGCGCGATGTTAAGCGGGGCGAACCATTGTAAACCCAGTAGGCTTGGGCGGTCGCGATCGACGATTGTAAGTGGCAGTTGTTCGGTGTGGCCTTTGTAAGTTATATTAAAGTTCTTGGTGCCCACAACGGGAACGCGATTCCCTTGGTAGTCTTTAATGATGACTTTTTGGGCATGCACGTTTCTCTTTTGCAGTGTAGGCACCAGTCTTTTGATTTCGCGCCATGCAATCATGGAAAGGTAGGACCCGGAGTCCACTTCCATTTTGCATGGCTGGCCTTCGATATGTACTTCTACATGTACCTTTCTGGCGCCGTCGGAGATGGCGTGGCCGATGGTCACCGTCTGGTGGGTTTCTTCTTTTCGCCGACCGTCGCCGCTTCTTTGAGATCGTTGAGTGCGGTCCCACCGACCGTCTGGCTGACGCTCTTTGGTTCTAGGCGGGGAGTTTTCTCTCCGTCTGTCATGCTGTTCCCATTTGGGCGGGCTGCGGGTCTTCTTTTGGCGGCAAACTCGGGCGATGTGACCCCGTCGTTCACAATGCCTACAGATAGAGTCAAAAAATCGGCATTCTGACCTGGGGTGATCGTCGCCGCACCCAGCACAGTTGGTCCTCGACCTGCGACCTTTTCGGCTTCGTTGATCGCCGCGTCCTGTCTGCACTCGGTGTATGTCCTCCTCGTCTTCTGACGTGCTGGAGTTTGATTGGTATTCACCGTAGTGTGCGGTTGCTTCGTTTCTTGTGCCGGCCGACCTTGCCGGGTTGTTGTTTCCGCCCTTCGCGTCAGATCTTCGCATGCTGTCTGCCGACGTGCGGGTCGCTTCAGCGGCTGCGGCTGCTGTAAGGGCATCGGCTAGGCTGATGTCGCCCTTGGCCATAAGTCGGCTCTGGAGTGTAGGATCCCATAAACCGAGTACGAAGCGGTCTCTTATGAGACTGTTCAGACCTTCGAACTCACAGAGTCCTCCTAGGCGCCGTAGTTCTGCGACAAAGTCGCTCAATTTTTCGTCTGGTTTCTGGTTTCAGCGGTAGAACTCGTTGCGCCGTATCAGGATGGGGACTTCGGGGGCGTAATGGCGCCGCAATATGGGTTCAAGGACGTCCCAGTCCATGGCGGTTGCGTCTGCCGGTTTGGCCAAGGCTTTGGCCATCTGGAAAACCTCTGGTCCGTAGTGCGTAAGAAAGACGGCGCGTTTTAGCGGGGCCGGGGCGTCCTTCATTCCGGCACATTCCAGGTACATCCGGAACCGATCCGAGTATGATTCCCAATCCTCGGTGGCGGGTTTGAACGGGGCGGGCGGTGCTATCTTCGCCATCTCTGCGCTGGAGCTGGTTCTTGAGTGGACACGGGGTTCGGTTCAGGGGCGAGATCCCATCCTCGTCGCCAGTGTCGTGTCCGCAAAAAGACAATCAGAGTCGGTGACTTTCATTCAAAGCTCTTTATTAACACTGGGAGAACCGAACCAGCGAAAGGCAAAAAGCCCGCGGCTTTTATACCTTTCGCAGCGGCGGCCGCGGCCAATGGCAGCGATTCAAGTCTCCCGCTCTTGGTTTGCACCAATCGCGGGAGACTTCAATCGGGCCAATCAGCGCGGCTCGCCTGGCCAATCAGAAATCCCCGCGCCTTAGCCAATCAAGGCTCGGGGATTTCGAGTATACCAATTCAAGACATAACAAGTGATACCCATTATCATCGGGGCAATTGGTATCATGTCCAAGAATTTTGCAAAATACATCAAGAAGTTGCAGCTTCCTGATGTATTTGCTGTAGTGCCAGTGGAGCTGCAAAAGACTGCACTACTCAGAACAAAATACATTTTAAGAAGATACTTGTTGACACCTAGAATGCTGGCAGCAACCCCTATCAACTATCAGAGCCAGTTAGTAATATTTGTGATGCATTTTTAAATGATCAGTTGACTGAGTTTCATGTGTAATGAATAAAAGTTTATAATAATAATAACAACAATAACAACAACAATAATCTTGGAAGAGGGTAGCAAACAATTTCTATACCACTATCAAGAAAATTTTACAGATGTGTGCATGAAGTTAGCAAGAGTTTGTCTCTGGAATATTTTTACTTAGATCTTTTAATTACTGTAGTTTCCATATTTGTATTGGAATATATGATATAAAATATAGAATACTGTATATTATACAGTAATTAACAACTGGGACTCCATATGATGTGCTAAATTTATACTACAAAGTTATATTCCAATATTCAGGGTACACTCTAGTATGACTTTTAATTTTTGAAACAAAAGCCTCAGAGGAAAGGATTAATGCTACACATCTAAACAGCAGGATAATTACAAAAAAAGAAGAAAAGAAGAATAATCAATACTGTGCTGATTGCATCATGTGTGGAAAGCTGGGATAGTTATAGTAAAACTGGCTTCACCAATTTTCACAACCAAGGAACATTAATTAATGGATATATAAGAAGAGTGACTATATAACAGTAAAACATTGGAAGAAAATATGGAGATGAATGCAAAATAAATTTACAAATTGTATAATTGGGATTTCTGAGGATTATAGTTCTGAAATGTCTCTATACAAGCTTAATAAATTCCAATAACCTGTAGATGGCTATATCGGTTCAAAATAAGTAATTTATAGGGCATACATGTCATATAAGAGTTTCCTTAGTTTTCTGAATTTGTATAATTGTTTATACAAATTGTTTATTAAGTTGATGCAATACGAGTTTTATAAAGTTTATAAAGTTGATGCAATACAACTTCAGCAATAGAGTGGTCAATGCCTGGAAAGCCCTACCAGACTCCATTGTTACAGCCTTAACCCCTCACAGCTTCAACCTCAAACTGTCTACAGTGGACCTCACCCCATTCTTAAGAGGTCCTTAAAGGGGGCGTGCATAAGAGCACCAGCGTGCCTACTGTCCCTATCTTACTGTCCCCATGTATCTATATTTATTGCCTTTGTTCTTGTTTATGTTCATACTTATACTTGTTATCTTGTACATGTTTGACAAACAAACAAATAAATTAAAATGCATCAACTTTCAATAAACTTTCTGTTAAGTTCTGTGCATGGGTGCAAGGATGGAGACGAGCCAGTGAAACAGTGAACTTCAACTCTTTATTTACATGTGAAAACAGCTCAGCTCAATGGCCACGATGGGCCCCTTTATATAGGCAACTCTTAACTTATTTAACCAATGAAACACAGGGAGCGGTAGCTCCATTAACCAATGGGAGAGGCTCGTTAATAGCCAATCAGATTCTCCTGAACGGACCAATCCGATGTCGCTATTATCGGCCATTCAGTAGTGCAGGGCCAGGACCTTGTACTTTGCTTCAAGCTCTTAATGATCTTTATTAAGTATTTATTGATTCACAACACTTTCTACCTTCTTTCTTGAATCTGTCTATTTTTCAGGTCTCATTTCTACAAAATGTGTGTAGAATATAAGTAGCTGTCTTTAGAGGTAATATAAAATGCCTTTTAGGATATTCAGCAGAGGGCAGTAAAAGACAAAGTTGCCATCTCCCTTCACTAGGCTAGGCCTGAGAATGGCTTTACCAAATGCAATGATGTAAATGCTTATCATTAAAGTTGTAGACTGTTCATTGTGCTGCATCATGCTGCATCATAACTTTGGTTTGCGAGAGGAAGAATTCTCTTATGTTCTGCATTTTATTGAGCCTCATCCAGTGCCATTCTGGATCCAGAAAAGATCCATCTTCTTATGCCTTTGTTTTCATAAGAGCAGGTCAGGAAAGCAAAGCCACTAGCGTGATCTAAGTACTTCACCACTTATCCAATATAATTCCAGATTAGGAAATGGATCACACTGAATCACATTGTTTTACTGGAAGTTCATGTGATGGAATGTTTAGGCTGCTTTGCCAGAATGTGTTCCAGAGGAATAAGAGGCAGTTCAGTTCAGGTGGTTTGTGTGAGAGAAAGAAGATGAAGACAGGCCATTAGGGATGGTTCTCAGAGTGTACACAGAGTGTAGATAATAGAGTGCTTCAATTTGGCAAGGTTCTGTCTCTAGACATGGAACAATCCAGTAATCAGCTTGGAATAATCACAACGTGTGTTTCTTGCTTTGGGGGACTGAAAGTTCAACTCTCAGACATTCTGTAACTGAAGCTTTTGCCATTGCCACAAAAAAAAAATGTAATCCACAGGAGGTCCTATTGTTCAGCTTTGCAAGAAACAGCTTCCAACAGTAACCAACATTCACAAACATCTATGGCATCCAAAACCTAGACAGCTTTCTGTAAAATAGTCCCAGTTGAGTCATTTTAGTCAGAGATTTATGTTTCTACAAATAGGTTCCAACAGAACAACTCTGGAGTACTAGTGATTTGTGTCTTAACCTTTGCTTCAAAATTGCCTATAAGGCTTACAAAAACAATAGGTAGGAACTATTTTATTCATTCTTCATAGTCTGGTATAATGCCACAGGTATTATGAATACTCAGAAAAGGGACATTGAGAGAGTAATAAGTTTTAGGAGACAATGCAACAATAAGAAATTGTTATGTTCAGAGATTATATGAATCTGAGGCATGAATTGTCTGCAACATGCATGTAGTTTAGTGTTACATTGTCATCATAGATAAATCATGTGTAAAGTCTGCATTTGTCTTTAAGGATCAGTTCCTAGAGGATACCATTAGGATTTTGGATTGCCCTGGAAGAAGATGGGAGAACAGATCTCAATACGGTTTTGGAGAACAGATCACTCAGAATGACCATAGATTATTATTATAATAAGATGGTCAAAAGGGAAGGATTTAACAGCTGCTTCTGAGAAGCTATCAAAGTTACCATATGAGGGAGGAAAGGGGGAATGAGCACATTTTTCCTGGCAGTTGAATTTGGGTCAAAGTTTTTAAACCCACTCCATCCATGATAGCTCCTGTTAAATGATCACATAGTCACTTTTTCTAAGGTTTATAGGAAATTCATCTCTTTTCTTAAGATGTGATTCCGTATTTCACCCAGGTAAAGGGTTTTTTTTTTTAATTTCTAAAGAAATAATAATCATTTTGAGAATTAAGCATTTTTTATTTTAAATGTTAGATATTAGTACAGGTAGTCTTTGACTTATGACCACCATTGAGCCCAAATTTTCTATTGTTGAGACATTTGTTTTGCTCCATTTTTCGAACTTTCTTGCCACAGCTGTTAAGTGAATTAATGCAGTTGTTAAGTTAATTATTGCAGTTAAGTTAGTAACGAGGTTGTTAAGTGAATCTGGCTTCCCCATTGCTTGTCAGATGGTCACAAAAGCTGATCACATGCTCCCAGAATGCTGTGTCCATCGTAAATATGAATCAATTGCCAAGGCTCTGAATTTTGATCATGTGACCATGGGGATACTACAATGGTTGCAATTGTGCAAAACAGTCATAAGTCACTTTTTCCAGTGCTGTTGTAAGTTTGAACAGTCACTAAATAAACTGTTGTAAATCAAGGACTTCCTGTAATTTTACATACACAGGCTCTGCTTTTTTGCAGAGCTCTTTACTGTGCTTCATATAATAAAGATGGATCATCCAACACTCTCCAAGAGAACCTGTTGGAATAGTTAAATGTCTCCAAGGATACTGCAAAATCTAAAGTAGCAATGGAGAGAAACATATCCTCTAAATCTATGTTCTCATAGCATTAACCAAATTTAAGAATCATTGCCTATCAGGATCTGTTTCTTTCAGAGAAGCAGGTCATGATTTGGTGATATAGGTCAAACACACTATAATCTCGCTTTCCTGACACTGTGCTATGTCTTGTCATAGGCAAACTACTGAGGAGGTGACAAGAATCACAAGGAAGCAACACTGTCATTCCGTATGTTGCAGGCATATCGAAAAAGCTCAGGAGGACCTTCAGCCAACACAACATATGTGCACACTTCAAACCCAAAAGTACACTAAGGCAGAAGCTTGTCCACCCCAAGGGTAAAACACCCAGACACAAACTGAGCAGCATGATATATGCAGTCCAGTGCAGTGCCATGCGCAGATCTGTACAATGGGGAAACAAAGCAACCACTTCATAAACGCATAGCACAACATAGGAGAACAAACCCATCAGGAGTAGATCCAGCAGTCCATCTGCATTTAAAAGATACAGTACACCTTTTTGAAGGCAACAAAGTCCATAGTTTGGACAGAGAGGAGAGCTGGTTTGAAAGAGAGGTTAAAGAGGCCATCTATGTAAAATTGAACAGCCCTCTCTCAAAAGAGGGAGAAGAATACAACATCTTATGTTCCCAGTTTATAACACAGTCCTTTCAACAGTTCTAAGAAGGCTTCACATCAGTAATGGGATTCAAATTATTTTACTACCGGTTCTGTAGACGTGGCTTGGTGAGCATGGCAGGGGAAGGATACTGTAAAATCTCGTTAGAGTGATATTTACCGGTTCTCCGAACTACTCAAAAATTCTGCTACCGGTTCTTCAGAACTGGTCAGAACCTGCTGAATACCACCTCTGCTCCACATCCATTTTCACTACTCAGGTGATCTCCATGACACAGATAAACCTCCAGATGACCTTAATGACCTGCTAAAAGAATGCAAATGACCAGCTGTCTGCAAGGAGTATAATCCTTCCATTTCCCACCTTCCTATCAGAGCTGAAGAAGCTTTTTGGATGAGAAGCAAAATGTTTTCAAAGAAAAACCAGAAAGTCCAGTCACCTCTTGAAAAAAGCACCTTTGGGACTTAACAACACTGTTACTAATTTAACAGCTGCAATTATTCACTGAACCACTGTGGCAAGAAAGGCTGTAAAATGTCTTACACTTAACAAATGTCTCAGATTGCAACATAAATTTTGGGCTCAATTATGGTCCTAAGTTGCGAACTACCTGTATATCTATCATCCATGAACATTTTGCTCTACAGGGAGATTGGAAAGATGGTAATCATATGCATCATTACATAAATATGTGACCAGACACATATTTCTTAATTAATTTTGCTTGGTAGTTCTGTTTGCCAAATGCTACTCTAGTAGAAAAACAACAGCCGTGAGAAGTTGGATTAATTGTATTGCAACAGCAAAAGTTCAAAATTCCTTCAAATGAACCAATATTTCAAACAGAGTGAAATGATTGATCGATCGCTAGACAGACAGATCAATTCATAGCACAGCACAGCACTATGTTCCCTTCCAATTATACATTGAAAAACCCAAGCTGTTAACAAATATAACTAACAAAGAACACTGAAATGACTAATTCTGTAGTACAGACTTGAAAACATATTTTTCCATCACATTAGAAACACAGTCTGCCCTTGAAAATCATTTGAAATTTGGCCAAGAAATTAAAAAGGAGACGTTCTTCATATTAATGCTCTTATTGTTCTGATTGTTTTCTCCTTTATTATTGCCATTACGGATCTAGAAGTATTTTATGTTTCTGAAAAACCATTTAGCATTTTTACTGTATGATACACCAAGGAATCATCAATTTAAAGGTTGCTCATTCAAGTTTTATTTTTGTATATATAGATAACTCCTGGCATTGTTTAAGAGATATTACTGTGAGGTGGGGGCTTGAAAAACCACCAAAGATTCGATATTAATCCAAGGAAAACAGCTTTATTGTAGCATTTCTGCAGAAACGGGTTCCTGCCCTGGCAGGTGGGAGGAACCCAGAGCAAAGTTTGCATTCTATTTTATACCCTGACCTACCGCCCCATCCTAGGATGTCTTGGTTTACAATCTACCTATTGAATTTCAGTATACAATTCATCACCAAATATGGGGCATCAGGAAGTTAGATGCTTCCTAACACGTAGTATTTTCCCAGATTTTCCCAGAGCACAACGTGTGATTGTTCAACGTTTCAAATTCTCCCTTTGCAGTAGAAATGTATCAACTAATAGTTTTGAGATTTGAGTCACAGCTATACAATACACAATGGATTTATTCATTTTCTCCCCTCACATTACTATTTTCCCTTTTCATATATCTTATTAGGAGCAAAGCAGGTGGAAATGAACAGCAATGTGCATTGTTGAAACAAATGAAGTATATATTCAGCAAAACATTCCAGAATATTCTCTATTAATTATATCTGAGGGCTTATCACAGAATCACTAGTTTAGTAGTGTGGCCCTGCATTTACACAGGCCTTCCTGCCAATATAACACAACATCCAGTGGTGCGATTCAACCTGTGCAACAACTGGTTTGGTGCTCTACATTTTAAAAAGCCCATTTTCAACTGAATTACTTACCTTCTAAAACAGCCGAGGTGCAGCAAACTGCTTTGCTGCATGAATCAGCTGTGCTCAAAAAACCAGGAAATAAAGCACAGGAAAGACCAGGGGCAGGTGGGCAGGGCCAAATGCTCACCAAAACTACCAGATCTCCTGAGCTGGTCTGAACCGGTAGAATCCCACCACCAGTAACATCTGACTTAAAAGATAGCTCCAAGTCAGGATAAATATTAACCAGGCCATATGATCAACCATGAGAAAGAAATCATGAAATAAATTCTATTTGTTATGTTAGGGTTTAAACCACAAAAATCCTAATCAATTTCAAGGCTCGCTGTGTACAAGCAGAGTTCCATGCTAGGAGTTTGAAACACAGCTTTTTAATTTAAAAAAATCCAGAGAAACAAGTTTCTGGATTATTTAGGCATAGTGGGAATGTTCTCTTGTTGGAAAAAAAATAATGATGGTAGTTGGTTCTCCTTGGCCTTTTCTCTAACAGCAAATATATTTCATGCATTCTTGGGACCTTAAAGTTGCTTAATTTTGTTCCTGAAATGAGCAGGATGGTCACAAGATTAGTTCCAAAAATCTTGTAAAGGAGAGTCTCTTTTGGGGTCCCACCATGTTGCGAGCATGCAAGGAATTTCTGCTTATGGAAGAAACGAGACACACCTCATACATTCTTAAAAGTCTTCCCATCTACCACATTTTTTGAAAGAGAGAAAGACATATGAATACCACCCGGACTGATAGTTTTCAACTTACCTTGGAACTGCTATGCATAAACCTCCTGGCCAGTTTTGTGATGAAGTGATTTTTTTTTTTTTGTTACTTCACTAATCACTACAAGTGTTTTCCTGCATAGCTTTATCCAAAAGACAACTCAGCCCACAAATGAGATTAATTACCAATTGATGGCTGCTAATAATAGAACAACAGAGATGGTGAACCCTCCAATATTTCAGCAGAAATTAAATCTGGTTCTGGAAGAAGGGTGACAAATTAAATTTGTGATGATTGCTGGATTTCTCAGCCAGCTGCAAATCCTATTCCTTTTTTTTTTTTTTTAACCCTGCCTAGTTCTTTCCTATATCCATTCTTTTCTATCCAAGATCCCTTCTTCATATTCTTCATGGCAACTCTATGTGGTGTTATAAATTCAAACTAATTTTAGTTTGCCAGCATTGAAGAAGCATTTTTAGCTGTAGATGTGGGGGTCAAACTTGATTTCATTGAGGGCCACATTAGGGTTGTGTTTGACCTCGGGGGGAGGTGCGGGTTGGGCATGGCCAGGATGGGCATGGCTAGCATGATGTCACTTGTGTCGGGGGCACCTGTAGTGGCCCTAGTGCTCTGCCAGCAAAAACAGGCTCCATTTTCGGCTGCAATGGCCTCCTGCAACCCTCTGCCAGTGAAAATGGAGCTCGGGAGGACAACATACAATCCTCATGAGCTCCATTTTTGTTGGAAGTGGTGTCGCAGGCTGGTCCTTCATGATTTCCAGGGCCAGTTGTAAGCACCCCATGGGCCGGATCCAGACCTCAGGCCTTGAGTTTGATATTCCTGCTATAGATCATCAACCCACCACACACCACACCTATCCATTTCTGCTACCTGCAAGCATAAAAATGTATAATTTACACAAATGAATTAGAATTTCTAATTGTGTTCATAAATAATATTCAATATATAAGTCTAGTGATTAAGGCATCAGGCTAGCAATCAGGAGATTGTGAGCTCAAGTTTCACCCTCGTCTTGCACACTAGCTGGGTGACTTTGGACCAATCACTCACTCTCAATCCAACACACCTCATAGAGTTGCCACAAGGAAAAGGAAAAATTATTAGATCTGTTTGTTGCCTTGAATTATTTATAAAAATAATAAATGTGGGAAATAAATGAATAAATACTATATTTCTGCACAAAGATGACCTGCAAAACTAATCTAAAGCTGGGCTCATGCAATCGCCCACTTGATTAGAGCACTTATATTGATCTTTGGATTGAGAAGATCCAGAGGATATGGGAGTAAAATTAATAAAGGAAATAGAGGAATTTGGCAAGGTCGCAGGCCTTAAGATTAATAAAAACAAAACAAAATTATTGATTAAAAATTTAAAAGATAAGCAAAAAAAAAAAAAAGAATTAGAAGGAAAAATGGGAATGCAAAGTGTGAAAAAGGTAAAATATTTAGGCATTTGGTTAATAGCAAGATGCTCTTCAATCAAAAAAGATAACTATGACAAATTAATAATACAAATAAAAAAAGAACTGGAAATATGGGTGGAATTATAGCTATCACTACTGGGGAAAATTGCGGCAATTAAAATGTCTACCCTACCAAAAATGCTGTATCTTTTTCAAACTGTACCAATAAGATTGGATAAAAATTTTTTAGAGAATTAGATAGAATAATAAGTAAATTTGTTTGGGATGGGAAAAAAGCTAGGATAAAATTGAAATTGTTACAGGACAAAAAAGAAAGGGGTGGCTTTGGACTCCCTGATTGGGAAATGTATTATCAGGCTGCGGCTATGGTATGGATTAAAGATTGGATCAACCTGGAAAATAGAAGAGTATTGTCGATAGAGGATCACGATTTGCAGAGAGGGTGGCATAGTTTCCTATGGATGGGAAATGTAAACAGCATGCATATTTTCAGAGACACATAATTAGAGATTCATTAATTCAGACATGGAACAAGATTAAAAAGAATCATTATACTAAAATACCGAGCTGTCAACTATGGAAGCACAAATCTACCCAAATGCAATGGATCTGGAAAAAAAGAGGAATTACAAAGACCTATTAGACACACAATGAAGATTAAAACAAGACAAGAATTACAGCAACAAAATATAAAGATAGATTGGTGGCCATACATGCAAATTCAGGTGAGATATCAGAAGGACAAAGAACAATTTGGTTTCTGCATGGAAAAGCATCAATTAGATAAAATTCTGCAAGAAATGGAAAAGAAAATGATTTCAAGAATATATAAGCTTCTACTAGATTTTAAGATGGAAGAGGAGGTGGTCAGAGACGATGGTGGTATGGGCGAAAAATGTTGGCCACAATATAGACCTGGAAAATTGGGAGAGAATGTGGGGATCAAATTACAAACTAATTACATCTACAGCATACAAGGAAAATCAATACAAAATGTTCTACAGATGGCACCTTCCTCCCGCTAGATTGGCAAAAATGTTTAACTCAGACCCAAATTGTTGGAAATGTGGAAAAGAAAAAAGCACTTATTTTCATACCTGGTGGACATGCCAGGAAGGGAAAAAAAATATTGGAATACAATTAGACAAGGGATAGAAGAAAATTGAATTTAATCCGGAATTTTTTTTATTAGGTATAATGACACAAAAATGCAATAAAACAGATAGATATATTAAGTTACATATATTAACAGCTGCAAGGATTTCGTATGCACAACTCTGGAAGGAAAAAAGGGTTCCACTGGAAGGCATGGTTATAAAAAAATAATTGATTTTATAGAGATGGACAGGCTAACGATGAAAATAAAAGACAGGGAAGATTCAATTTATTATAGAGCCTGGGATGCCTAGTATGAGTGGTTTAGAAATAAAAAGAAAAGAAAATAGCAATTAGGAAAAGAATGAGGGAATATGTAAATATGTAAATATACCATGGAGAAGATTGATATGTAAGGATAAAAGATATTGATTTATAGTAAGAGTAAGATGTAATGGTAAAGGTAAGTAAATTCATATACTGAAAAATGTGAGGAGATGCAAAAGATGTCTCGATGTTAATAACAATGTATAAAGTTTTATTTTATGTTTTTAAAATTTGGAAACTTAATAAAATTTATTTTTTAAAAAGAGAATGCAATCTAAAAATAGAAAATGTAATAATAGGTTACTTTGGTTATTGTTGCTAGGGAGCAAAAGAAATTTGTTTATTTTAATGTGAACCTGCGTAATTTAGTCCTTGGAGCCACACAAAAAAATGAACCACTTTCTCCTTAGCTATTGTAATTTTACAGCTCTGCTTCCAAATGAAGTTGTCCACTCAAAACATGTTAAAATGTGTGTACTAGGAAGAATGTAGACAAGGGGATTCATTTATGATCATAAGGGGGGGGGGGGGAGAGAATGCAGTACATTGGGGGGAAATTGCTACCAAAATTATGCACATGATTGGAAATCCAAATCTGTGTCAACTTTTTCAAAATGACAAACTCATACAGGGCAGCCAGGAATCTAACAGTCAAAACTGAAGGGAGGAAAAATGAGTAAAATGACACTTGATGGATTACTCATGACTAATCCTTCTCTGTAAGAGTATATCCAGGACATGATAAAAAGACACTTTTGTGGGTTATGAAATCATTGCACACTAAGCCTCTTATAAAAGAAGATAAATGGGAACTTAATTTCTGTATCAAATATAAACTTTTACCTGTCTAATCTCCTGTCTTCTAGCCAGTTAGATGACATCAATCTTCATTGGGTTCTATTGTGTTTTATATCACTTTCTTCTTCCCTGGGCTTGGGAACCTTCTAATGGGTTTTGAGAGAGGAACTAATTTCTCATAAAGGTCATGAAACACAACTATCTTGTGAAGTAGAGCAACAAGGTTCCCTCCTGAGGTTGTTCTAAGGAAAGGAGGATAACACTATCTTCTGGACTTCTCCAAGCAATTTATTTCCAAAGTACTTGCAGAGCTTGACTTATAACCATTTGTTCAGTGACCATTCAATGTTACAATGACACAGAAGAAAGTGACTTCCTACCAGTCTTTGCACTTATACAGGTAGCCCTCGATTTACAACAATTGAGCCCAAAATTTGTATTGTTGTCAAAATCCTGCTGCTGATGTTACCCAGTCTGGTACCAAAACATTCAGAAACTAAATTGAAACAAGCTTGGAGAGCGAACCACTGCCAGAATCTAAGCTACAAGTATTTTCTATTATTTCATTTTTCAGATATGTTTTGCCACTGCCTTCTCCTTACGATGGAGAGAGCATGAATGGGTCAATTCTCTCTGGCTTTGTGGCTAAGGCAGAACTGGAACTCACAATCTCCTGGTTTCTAGCTTTTCATAATGATCAGAGCTTTGGCCATGCCCATTCACATATTAAACTGAATGGCCTGTCTATCCTCAAAAATCCAAGCTCACAACTCCAGCTGCACTCAGCGCACAAGTAGTGCATCCATCTGACTATAGCTACAAATTCATGGCACCTATGTGTTCCTTTTAACATTTTTGTTTTCAGAATCAGAATAGAGCTGGAAGGGACCTTGGAGGCCTTCTACTCAAGCCCCCTGCTCAAGCAGGAGATAGTACTATACTATTTCAGACAAGTGGCTGTCCAGTCTCTTCCAGTGATGAAGCACCCACAACATCTGAAGGCAAGCTGTTCCACTGGTTAATTGTCCTCACTGTTAGGAAGTTTTTCCTCAATGCAAAGTTGCTTCTCTTCTTGATTAGTTTCCATTCATTGTTTCTTGTCCTGCCCTCTGGTGCTTTGGAAAATAAATTGACCCTCTCTTCTTTGTGGCAGTATCTCAAATACTGGAATACTGCTATCATATCCTCCTAGTTCTTCTTTTCTCTAGACTACCCAAACCCAAATCTCCCAACCCTTCTTCATGTTTTAATTTCCAGGACTTTAATCATCTTAGTTGCTTTTCTTTACATGGCACACATCGTATATAACATAATAATAATACAATAAGAAACTTGTTACATGGCATACATCATATATAACAGGAACTGGTTGTTGTCCACTATTATCCACTATGCCAAACTGGCCCTTATTGAATGCATACTCAATAAAGAACCGTGTGATATTAGTTGCTGATAGGAATTGCCCATATTAGATAGAATAGAATAGAATTCTTTATTGACCAAGTGTGATTGGACACACAAGGAATTTGTCTTGGTGCAAATGCTCTCAGTATACATAAAAGAAGATACATTCATTAAGAATCAAGAATCTTAATGTACAACACTTGATAATAGTCATAGGGTACAATAAGCAATCAAATCACACTAGGAAACAGTCAATATAAATCATAAGGATACAAGCAACAAAGTTACAGTCATACAGTCACAAGTGGGAGGGGATGGGTGATAAGGAGTGATGAGAAGATTAATAGTAATAGTAATGCAGAGTTTGTAAATAGTTGGACAGTGTTGAGGGAATTATTTGTTTAGCAGAGTGATGGCATTCTGGAAAAAACTGTTCTTGTGTTTAGTTGTTCTGGTGTGCTATGCTCTATAGCATCGTTTTGAGGGAAGGAGTTGAAACAGTTTATATCCAGGATGTGAGGGCTCTGTAAATATTTTCACAGCCCTCTTTTTGACTCATGCAGTATACAGGTCCTTGACTGAAGGCAGGTTGGTAGTAATTGTTTTTTCTGCAGTTCTAAATACCCTCTGGAATCTGTGTCTGTCTTGTTGGGTTGAAGAACCAAACCAGACAGTTATAGAGGTGCAGATGACAGACTCAATAACTCCTCTGTTGAACTGTATTAGCAGCTCCTTGGGCAGTTTGAGCTTTCTGAGTTAGCGCAGAAAGAACATTCTTTGTTGTGCTTTTTTGATGACATTTTTGATGTTAGGTGTCCATTTTAGGTCTTGTGATATGCTAGAACCCAGAAATTTGAAGGTCTCTACTGTTGATGCTGTGTTGACTAGTATTGTAAGAGGTGGTAGTATGGGAGGGTTTCTCCTAAAGTCTATCACTATTTCTACAGTTTTGAGTGTGTTCAGTTCCAGTTTGTTACAGGACAATCAATTGGAAGAGAGAAAAATGACAGTCCTTAGGAAGCATCAGTGAAGTCAGGGCATCCTGACCTAAAGGGAATTTAGCTGCCATTTTTCTTGCAGGGAGATATCTGAACCACCTTCCCAAACTGTGTCCGTTTGTTGCAGGAGCTAATGTAGTGACTGAGCCAGTTCCATCCATGAACCTGTTGCCAGGCTTAAGAAAATACCTTGCTGACTTTGTTTAACTCAAACTCGAACCCGAACCTGAACCCTTTCTAGTTCTTAATATGAGCATTGTACTGAGGCTGTGCATATGAAGCTTTGAATCCATGGCAGGGGCTATAATGCTGTCAGTAACTTGAGGAAATGTTTGCTTGCTTCAGTACCCAGCAAGTATGACTTTTGTAGGTCCTTGAGCTCAATGGTAGAGAGTGTAAGTCTCCGGCAGTGATTCTGAAACACTGATTGATGAAAAGGTTGCTGAAATAAAACAAGTAAAGTGAACAATGGGACAACTGAAGGGATGATGTACAGCTGTGCAAACATAAGAGGAAACCAAATATCTGCATTATTTACTAATGCTAACAATATTTTGATTTTTTAAGAAAAGGATATATACTCTGTGTGTGTGTGTGTGTGTGTGTAAATGTATGTAAGTGTATATATCTATCTGTCTATTTATCTATCTATCCATCTATCTATCCATCTATCTATCTAAGTATATATATATATATATATATATATATATATATGTATGTATGTATGTATGTATGTATGTATGTATGTATGTATATATAAATGTGTGTGTGTGTGTGTGTGTGTATGTGGTATTCAGCTTTGTTCAGGTATTTTCCCACGTCATTATAGTTGTGCATTTAAAGTTGTAGCAACGTTTTGGCAGAATCTCATCTTCCATCATCAGGCTTCAGTATTGTGTATTCTGTATCATCTGTGAGTCAGACTTTTACAGTTGTTTCAGTTTTAAATTTGGGGCTAGCCTACTGCTGTGCCAGAATGGTTTTTCTTCATCCTGATTGGTTAGGAGTCTTAGTGTGTGTTTATTGGTCTTGGAGTTTGCTGTGTTCTGCTTGATTGGTGTTTCTAATATCTTCTGTCTGTTTTGTGGCTTTTTTTTTGTCTTGATTGATGAAAGCCACAGGTCACAACATCAACTTCAATGGCACCAAAACCCTAGCCACTATAGAAAACCCCAACCACAGAATTATCAGAGAAGCCATAAAGATTGAAAGAAGACCTGAAAGCATGAATAGAAGAGATGATTCCACCAGACTGTCAATTATTTGGACGCCTGCACTCAAAAACAAAAAAATCTCCACAGCACAAGCCAGGCAACACCTGGGCACAAACAGATCCCCTCTGATACCTCCAGCTCAAACACACCCCAACCAGGCACCCAGATGAAACCTAGCTTCCTAACAAATGATAGCCGTCCATTTACTTGGAGCCAAGTTGCACTAAAAGCCTCCAATACAGGAACACAATGTTGCCAGCCAATCTTTTCCCATGTAAAATTAAGAGTATGTTAGTGACATTTCGGTGAGGTCCCACTCACCATCCTCAGGCTGGTGCTTTCAGCTTTGTGCCAGTCAAGCAGTGTGTGATCGGAGCTGTTGTCTCTCTATAAATACTGGTGGTGGGGGCTGGTTGGCTGCGCACAGAAGGCTAATGGAAAAGAGATCAAAACACAAATGACCCAGGAGATTACAATGCAGGACCCAGGATACCACAACAAAAGAACTTGCAAGCCCATCACACAACCCATTACCCAAGCCATTAAAACACGAGAGGCTAATAGAGAAAAGATCACTACAAAACAAATGACCCAGGAGATTACAGCACAAGTTGCAGGATATCTCCACAACAAAACTCACAAGGCCATCACACAGCCCATTATACCAACATCAACTCCATCAACCAATCAAGAGGCAACAGCGCAGCCAACCAGCCCAGCACACACAGACACCCCCCCCCCCAGTATTTATAGAGAGACGGCAGCTCCGATCACACACTGCTTGCACTGGCACGAAGCCGAAAGCACCAGCCTGAGGATGGCGAGTGGGACCTCGCCAAAACATCGCCAATATACTCTTAATCTTACACAGGAAAAGACCCGAACACATGTAGACCTACACACACACACACACACACACACACACACACACACATATCCATATATGTGTGTATCTATCTATATCTAAATACATACACTCTGTGTGTGTGTGTGTGTGTATATATATACACTGTATGTATATGTATGTATGTGTATGTCTGTTTATATCTCTATCTCTATATAAGATGGATGGATGGATGGATAGATAGATAGATGGGTGGATAGATAGATAGATAGATAGATAGATAGATAGATAGATAGATAGATAGATAGATAGATAGAGATAGAATTCCAAAACTTCCAAAATAATTCTATTTGCAGTATATACCCAAACATATTGATACAGGTAGTCCTCAACTTATGACCCAATTGTGCCCCAAATTAATGTTGTGAGACATTTGTTAAGTGAGTTTTGCTCCATTTTAGAACCTTTCTTGCCTCAGTTGTTAAATGAATCACTGCAGTTAAGTTAGCAACCCAGTTTTTTTAAGTGAATCTGGCTTTTCCATTGACTTTGTTTATCAGAAGGTCACAAAAGCTGATTTGGAGACACAGCAATGGTCATAAATATGAACCAGTTGCCAAACATCTCAATTTCCATCACATAAACATGAGAATGCTGCAAAAAAAACATGGTAACTGTAACGGTAATTTGTAATTGTAAAAAAACCTGTCCTAAGTTACATTTTTCAGTGCTGTTATAACTTTAAATGGTCATAGAACGAACTATTGTAAGTCAAGGACTACTTGTATATATACATACATATATTCATTTACACATACATGCAGATCACATACACACACTTGTGTATGCATATGTGCATGTGTGTTAGGGATACACCCTAGCAGAATCTGCATGGCAGTCAGGCAGGCAGGCAAATATGTGAGATAAATGTTTTTGTAGCTTACACTCAGTAAAACAGATACACTGTGCTAGTTAAATAGTTTATTCCAGTGAGAGTTTTAGCATAGTCAAAACAGTCCATATATCATTCACTAGTTCAGTCCGTCCGGGGATTATTCATTTGCAAAGTCCAGTGTCGAAAAAGAGGTCAGTAAACTTACAAATATCAGTCCAGTAATATATCTCCTTGCAGTAGAGATATGAAGAATTCAAACCTCCTTTCTTCCTTCAGCAACAGGGTACACATAGTTAACAAATCAACAATCCATCATCATCAGCAAGCAATTCAGTAAGCCAGCAGTCAATCAAGTTCAATTGCTCCCTCTTATGGCGGTTTTACATCCGCACCCAAAATTACATGCTTTGCTGTTTAAAGTGACACACACATAAACTTACTATCATAGTTTTTATGTATTATTTTACCCAAATTACGTTAGGTAACCTTGTTATTCCTAACAATGTGTGATCTGAATTTCATACAAAGCTTGCTTGCTGATTTTTCAATACCTCACAGAGAACACTTAACTTCCTATTAGTTCAGCTTCTACCAGCTGAAAGAGAAATGTTTGCCAGCAGCACTTGCTTCCTCTTGATATAAAGGGCCAGATACAAAAGAATTTTAGAGAAATAATCTAAACTTGAATGATTACTGTCAGCAGAGAATTCAACATGCTGGCTTGGAAGAAATGGGATGTCTATTGCTGCATTTGCTTAATGAGAATTAATTGATGTTTCAGGCACACATGCTCCAAACTCACATAAAAACAAGGCACTTTATGTCTGGGCAAAATTCCATTTCAACTCCCCAAATGCTCCAGAACCAAGATTTATCAGTGGCTGGCTGGGAAAAAAAAACAGAGAGAGTGTGCTAATATCTACATATTATTTATAAGATCTGTCTTTTGTGATGGATGAAAATTTGGGATGAAAATTTAATAGTAGCAGCAACAACAGTAATTACAAGAGAAAGAAGAGAACATTATACTCTCTCAGCTTATAAAAGAAAATGGTAATTTGATCTAAAAACAACCAGAGTGTTATTTTTCAAATGTATTATACAAATCCCAAGACACAATAGCATCATTTCTAGGTCATGATCAATGATTGTATTTTTGGTTGCGCCTCTCTTTACTGGACCTCTGCCAAAGTTCAAGACTTAAGTAGGTGATGGAAATATTGTGTTCCTGTTTTGGTCAACATTTGATTGTTATGAATCATTTCAGTGGGCTAACATTACTCTGATCTGGCAGCTTCTCTTTTTGCTAAGTCCACATGATGTTGTCTTCAGGTAAACCTGGTCTCATGCATTAAAGAGGTGGTTCCCACCCCAACCCACTCCGGACCATTCTAAACACTGCAAGTGTATAAAATCTCTTAATATCAAAAAATGTAACTGTGTAAACTGCAAGTATGTAAAAGCAATAGTACATAGGTCTTCCTTTTCAATTTGTAGTTAGCCTTTTGTATTGTCTTCCTAAAACGTTGGACCTAGAAGTTCCAATGGGCCTTTGGATTTGCACAACAGTTGCAAAGCTGTATTATTACTTTTTTTTTTTTTTTTCGCAATAGGGTCTTCCATTGTGTCACCCTGGCAAAACTTTTCTAGCTTGTTCCCTGACACAACCACACACATTTACTAATAGTGGTAATATCTGTACGTGGAAGCAACCTGCAGCCAGTAAATTTAAAAGAGTGCCTATCATAATTGCACATTAGCTTTGAACTGTTGATCCAGAGGTACAGGTAGTCCATGAAGTATGACCAAATTGGAATCAGAATTTTCATTACAAGCAAGGTGATGGTTAAATGAGTTGGGCCCAATTTTATGACCTTTTAAAAATATCTTTTTCAGTTATTAAGTGACCCGTGCAGTCAGTAAGAGCTGCAGTGGTGCAGTGGTTAGAATTCTGCTGACTGCTGGCTGCCAGCAGGGTGGCATTTCGAGTCTAACTGGCTCAAGGTTGACTCAGCCTTCCACCCTTCTGAGGTCAGTAAAATGAGGACCCAGACTGTTGGGGGCAAATATGCTGACTCTGTAAACCACTTAGAGAGGGCTGTAAAAGCATGTGAAGTGGTATATAAGTCTAAGTGCTAGTGCTATTAAGTGAATTTGGCTTCCCCCATTGATTTTGCTTGTCAGATGCTGGCTGGGAAAGTTGCAAATTGTGACCATGTGACCCCAGGATGCTGCAACCATGGTAAATACATGCCAGTTGCCAAGCACACAAATTTTGATCATGTTGGGATGCTATGACAGTTTTAAGTTCAAGAACCAATTGTAAGTCAAATTTTTCAGTACTTCAAACAGTCACTATATGGATGGTTATAAGTCAGGACTACCTGTCCTGTAAGTTTAGCAAAAAGATTGTAGAACGATGGCTCTGGTATTGCTCTAGAAGCAGAGGAATCTGGAAGTTGGCCTTTGTTATCAATGTAAAGAGGTCTTGAAAAAGGTTCTACTTGTAATCCAGTCCCTTCTTGGCTTTGATATGGCTGTGTGTGTGTTTTAAAGAAAATTGTTCAGCTTGTACTGTAAAAGAATTCGGTGTAGGAAGAGAGGCATAAAAAAGAACTTGGACATGAGAGACAGATGTTCGTCCAACTTCTGCTATGGTGCCATAATGAGCAGCTGTTTACCGATCAACTGAAACCATCAGTAAAGATGAAAGATTCAACTAGATGTCACTTGCCATCATGTTCTGAACATCCACAGCTGCACCATTCAGCAACATGAATATAGTTTCCAGCAGATTCAATGATAGCACTTTAAAGTTAGCAATGGGGAAAGGGCCTTAGGATAAAGGTTCCCAAACTGGGGAACTTTTTGGGATTCCCTTACTTAACTTTTACAGGTGTGAACTTTTCAGTAGGAGAATGATAGTGCTGCACTACTTTACTCTTGTTGAAATTCTGGTGGAATTCTGTTATGTACTTGGACCTAGTTCAAACTCATTTATCTACAATGCTTTTACACCCTTTGCTTCTCCTATATACACTCCTTTTGGGGAATGGTGTAAAGCACAGACAAGAGCATAGTTTGTGTTTTCTTTTGTTTCAACGAAAGTTTCATACTACAAAAAAAAAAAAAAAACTCTTCACTTAAATAAAGTTTATAGTAACTGCTTATCTCTAATCCCTATCACTGTTTATTTAATTCTAAGGACTTTGCAATTATTATCAGTTTTCATAAATCCAGTTCTTCCTTTTCTCCCTTCTTCACAGGCAGGCTTGAAATCCCTACAGCTGTGTACATTCTTGACCACTCTTGTCCCTGACTGCTTTTTAGCTGTTTTAGATTTGCTGCCAGCATTTGTTATTTCCAGGACTGTGCCAGCTGCTGCCATCCTGACCTGCTGCAGGAAGTTCAATATCTCACAGTCATCAGCTTTTTTGCTGGGATGGGGGGAGCATTTCTAGCAATCTGTTGTTGCTTGTTTTGGACTTTCTGGAGGAGCTGGTATGGCTGCTAGTCTCCAGCACTCAGCTTTTGATTGCTTATGCATCTGAATTCTGCACTGATTTTTCTCATTTCATTTCTACTTCTACTTTCTGTGGCAGTTCCTCTTTCTCACCTGCAACCATCTCTTCTCCTGCCTTTCCTCACAGCTGCAATCTCTCCTCTCAACATATACAGGTATCTCCAGGGCATCTTCTTCTTAACAGTGGGAAAATAGATGTGGTCTAAATGCAGTGGTGCATGCTGCGGGCTCGGACCAGTTCGAGCGAACCGGCAGTTCCAATGATCAGTTGACCCCACCCCCCTACCCTGTCGTTTATTTCCTGCTTTGTAGCTCATCTCAATCACGCAGCACAGCTGATTTCTCTCCCTCGCTGTTCTACTTACCATTGCTGATTTGGAAGATAAGCACTGATCTTCTGAATGCTCCATTTTCAGTGCTGTATGCAAGCACTTTAGGCAAAGTGCATGTTCACCAAACCAGTTGTTAAACCAGCAGTATCCCACCATTGTCTAAATCAGTAGAGTAGGGTAGAGTAGAGTAGACTAATTTTATTAGCAAGTGTGATCGGACACACAAAGGATTTTTCTCCAGTGCATAATTTCTCAGTGTACATGCAAGTAATAAATCATGAATATATCATGAATATATCATGATGTCTTAAAAGAAGAGAGAAATAAAGAGGGAAGGAAGGGCTCGTGCTGACTCTTCCAAGGCTCTCCTTCTATACTACATCAAAAAATGCTAATCTAACTAGCTTTGCCATTTAAACAGGCTGTGAATTGTGGTCAGGCATGGAGAATTTTAGCATTAGGAAGGCCATCCCCTTTTCCTCTTGGCCATGCCCCACTAATTATGATCATTTTCAATTCACATGGAAATAGGTAGTGGCAACTAAAGTATTGTATCTGTGTTTCTCTCCATGCCTCCTACTCAGCCTGGGATATAATCAGTCCAAAGAACTCATTAAATAGCATATAGCATGCTCCAAGCAGCAATTGGATCTAGGCAAGTAGCCAGCCTTTATTGCCCATGAATCTAACAGATTTCTTCCCCTATGACATATTTCATATTGAACTAAACACTGGAGGGCCTTTACTCTGGCACAACATCATACCTTCCCCTAAGCTGTCCTTGATGTCCAGTACAGGAAGATTCCTCACCCAAAGAGACAAGTCCCTGTGATTCTGGATACATGTTAACAACAGAGCATGGGTTTCTCCAATGTATATATTGTATTATCATACCCCTCCTTAGAAATTTTTTATAGATTTATGCCTGTCTTTTTAAAACATTCTTGTTTAGACTTAATTAATATTTTTAATTGTTTGTACTCTTCCATCCTAATAATAAAGGTTTGATTTGGTTTGATCTGAGCAATAGGAAGATGTAAAATGCTTCTTAGAATAAAAAGATGGCTGTTTTTCCTCTTTTTTGTCCACCATTGCATTTCATAGTAAAAAAAAAAAAAGTTACCTTTGAATGCCTTCTACATCACATATCTGGTCAATATTCATGCAGCTGAGCTACTGTGATGAATAAATGTTTGCCAAACTTGCCTGTGTGAATTTCTTTGCCTTTGGGCAAAAAAAAAAAAAAGTTTGAGTATGAGATTTTGTTACTACTGGTGGGCAAAAAAGGAACACCAGCCCAAAGGGTTTATGAAATATTGTAATTTTTTAAAAAAATGATATTTGATGAAGAAACGTTGAAAGTTACTGCAAAATGGTGAACAAAGAATTGGCTCAAGTGAGTTTAAATTGCTGAATAAAAAAATAAGACCAACACAAAAACTTTTCAACCTGTTACACAAGTGATGTTTTTGTTACAGTGAGACCTAGTGATGAAATTCATGAATACTGCAGTTGGAATACACACTATTTACAGGAGATAATGAGACTGAAGAGAATATAAAGGAACATGGTGTCAACCTGTATAAAACTGAAAAAAGATTGTTCCGTGTTTTATTACCTCCTAGGAATTAAGTGAAAAGAAAAACAATAAGAAATTGAAGCACCAATGGGGGAAAAAAGTTCTTTTTTTTCTCCTTTTCATTTTAAGACATTTTATATGTTGCTAAAAATACCTGTATAGGCAATCAGGACTGAATCCATTCTACCTTGGTTCAAAGTTGGGACTTAGCTTCAAGTATCTCATTATCCGAAAAAGTCCATATGCTAAGCGCAAGAGAAGACAATCAAATCTTCTAAGAGACATTTTTCAAGCCCATAAAGATGAATACCTAGTTCAACTATTCAGAACAGAATAACAAGAGTTGGAAGGGACATTGGATTTCTTGCTCAAGCAGGAAAGCTTATACCATTTCAGACAAATAGTTGTTCAAGCTCTTCTTAAAAACCTCCAGTGATGGAGCATGGACAACTTTTTATTTATTTATTTTATTTGGTTTGTCAATTGCTTACAAGATAATAGGTATAAGTAAAAACATAGTTATGGACAGTCTAAGGTTAAAGTTTTTGGGGTTTGGGAAAGAAACCACAGAGTCAGGTAGCATATTCCAGACATTGACTGAATGTTGCTGAAGTCATATTTCCTGCAATCAAGTTTGGTGCGATTAACCTAGAGTTTGTATCTATTGTTTCCTCTTGTATTGTTATGGTTGAAGCTGAAGTATTCAATGATAGGTAGGACATTGCAAGGTAGGACAGGAAGGACATTATATATACTTAGTTTGGACCGTAAGCTGTTCCACTGATCGTTCTAACTATCAAGAGATTTCTCCTTATATCCAGTTTGATCCTCTTCTTGATTGCTTTCCATCCATTTTTGTTCTCCTTCAGGTGCTTTGGAGAATAGATTGATTCCCCATTCTTTGTGGCAACTCCTTAGATAAATGGAACACTTCCATCATATCACCCTATATGCTTCCGGGGGAATGCCAGATTATCAATGGGAAATGATGCTTGAACACCAATGATGAAAGAAGATATTTGCCTACTTGAGTCTGATACATTGGTGAGCAAAGGTACAAGAACTATTACCTAGCTCTCTCCAACAGGGTTCTTGGTGTAATCTCAAACTCAATCAGGATGGAAGGAAAAAGTAGGTTCCATCCAGGGGTGGGATTCAAATTTTTTAACAGCCAGTTCTGTGGGCGTGGCTTAGGTGGTGGGCGTGGCTTGGTGGTCATGCGACTGGGTGGACATGACTTGGTGGTCATGTTATTGGCTGGGTGTGACCAACTCAATATCACTCACATCGAGGCACCCATCTCCTTGCCTGGCCTCTCATGATCAGGGGTGGGATTCTACAGGTTTGCACCTATTCTCTAGAACCGGGTGTTAACATTCTGAGCAGTTCAGAGAACCAGTTGTTAGAAGAAATTACTGGCCTCATCCTGAAAGGAAGGCAGGAAGGAAACATTCTGGTATTGCTTACAGAAACTGCCTCTCCAGGACTAGACTTCCTGTCTCTGGAACTTCTCTGGAGGTTTTTTTTTCCTCCTTTGCTGGTACTTTGCTTGTGTGGAGTGACCATTCAAAGTTACAATGGCACTGAAAAGAGTGATTTATGACCATTTCTCACACTTATGACTGTTGCAGCATCCCCACAGTCATAAGAGGCCAGGCGTGCCTCGATGTGAGTGATGTTGAGTTGGCCATGCCCAGCAATAACATGACCACCAAGCCACACCCAGCAACTAAGCCACGCCCACAGAACCAGTTGTTAAAAAATTTGAATCCCACCCCTGCTTATGACTGTGGGGAAGTTGCAATAGTCGTAAGTGTGAAAAATAGTCCTAAATCACTTTTTTTAGTGCCAAAAATGGATCTAAGTCACTTTTTTCAGTGCCATTGTAACTTTGAATGGTCACTCCACACAGGCAAAGTACCAGCAAAGAAGAGGAAAAAAACTCCAGAGAAGTTCCTGAGACAGGAAGTCTAGTCCTGCCAAGAATGTAATAAGGGTTAATGGAAAGGCAGTTTCTGTAAACAACACCAGAATGTTTCCTTCCTGCCTTCCTTACAGGATCAGGCCAGTAATTTCTTCTAACAACCGATTCTCTGAACTGCTTAGAATGTTAACAACCGGTTCTAGTGAATAGGTGCAAACTGGTAGAATCCCACCCCTGGTTCCATCTACAGGATTACATCTTCTCATCTGGCAGTCAATCAATTTTGAAAATCTATGTGTAGTATTGTGTATCCTTCTAATAGTTCCTTCAAGGTGATTATACACTCTCTAATAAATTATCTCTGAACCTCACCATTATTAACTATAGCAATTCTGTGAAAGAATTTTCTCTTTTTCTCATATTCTTGATGATAAAAGTGATAAATGTACTTTCAAAAATTTGCCTTTCCAAAGTGTTACTGGTGATATGTCTGTTTGGTTTGTTCTGCTTTTTTAAGACTAGTGTAGGATCTGGGGCTATAGTGATGTTTCTCCGCTTCTCTCTGATTTCTTTTCCCTTTCCCATGCTTTTTATATACCTGCATGAAACCCAGGTTCTTTGTTCAATACACAAGTGTTCTTTATGCAGCTTCTGGCAGCACCCTGAAGCTAAACAGTGATAGTGCTGCCTGTGTAAATAGTTACAGTATGTAAGTGAAGCAGACAATTTAGTATTCATAGAAAGTCCCACAGATATTCAGGTCTAAGCTATTTAAAGCTTTAAAGTAAGGCTGTCAAACTTTGGGTTGGGATAGGATTGAAGGCCAACTTAATTCCTGAGTGATGTGCCAGAGGCCACAATCAAAAGGAAGCTAAAAAGTAGGGTTAAGGATACAAGTTACGGAGGCCAGCATGAAATGTATTTTAATTCATATTTAATTAAAATTAAGACACAGTTTGGCATGATGGTTAAGGTGTTGGCCAAGCAAGCAGAAGAGGCCACAATCAAAAGGAAGCTAAAAAGTAGGGTTAAGGATACAAGTTACGGAGGCCAGCATGAAATGTATTTTAATTCATATTTAATTAAAATTGAGACACAGTTTGGCATGATGGTTAAGGTGTTGGACTAGCAAGCAGAAGACTGTGAGCATTACACCTGCCTTAACCATGAAAAAAATGGCTGAGTGATTTTGGACCAGGTACTCTCTCTCTCACAGTCCCATGCATCTCACACAATTTATTTTGTTGTTGTTGTGTAGAAAAGAGGAGGAGGAAGGAGAACTGGAATGTTTGCCATCTTGAGACATATATGAAAAAAATGGGCTTAAAATATTTCAGAAATAAATTATTCCAAAAATGAATGCTCACTCCTACGTATTGTAAGAGGAGAACATGAATAAAATCAATTGTGTATTGTGTAACTGTGACTCAAACCTCAAACTGCAAGTTGATACTTTTCTACTGTGCAAGGGAAAGTTGAAATGTTGAAACAATTACATGTTGTGCTCTGAGAAAGTGTGTACGTGTTGGAAGCATCTAACTTCCCGATGTGCCATATTAGGTGATGAATTGTATACTGTAATTCAATAGGTAGATTGTAAACCAAGCCATCATAGGATGGGGCGGTAGGTTAGGGTATAAAATAGAATGCAAATTTTGCTCTGGGTTCCTCCCATCTGCCAGGATAGGAACCCATTTCTGCAGAAATGCTACAATAAAGCTGTTTTCCTTGGATCAAGATCGAATTTGGGTGGTCTTTCAAGCCCCCACCCCACAGTATTTAATATCCTTATTGTTCTGAGATGCAGAAAAAAGAGTCTATATTTCAAAGCTTAAGGTCAGCACTTTGAATGTAAAGCTATAAGCATATTGTTCAAGACACCAAGACCAAATTGGCAGCTACTGCAAACGTATTTTGGAGAAATACTGTCCCAAAACTATTTGCTATCCTAACATGGATTTTTGCATTAATTGAAGCTTCCAAATGTTCCATAAGGCACATTTGATAGCTTAGATATTTTTCCTGCTCCATTAAAGCATCCGTCATCTCAGCCAACAATGGCTCAGATGATAGGATATGTTTTAGGGCCTCTGAAGGCAGCAAATGTGCGTCAAACAGGAACAACATGCTGATAACTTTACAAGCTTTGTATTTTAGATTAAAGTAAGGAGAACAACCTTTCATTTGACACAATTTACTCCCTTTTTGCCTGGCATTCTTGACAAGGTTTTATAGTTCTAGCATTGGAGAATGCTAGAGAATGAAAAACGTATGTCATGACACTGTGACACAAACCTCCTGTGTGACATACTTGTGCTAAACACTGGATGCATGTACATAAGGGTGAGATTGGCAGACTGCCCACATTCATCACTTTGGCTGACACTACAGTTTGCTGGCTCCTGAACTCTTCAGTATCCCCAGACAGCTAATGCTTGTGGATCTCTTTTGATAATTCCCAGGTTTTCTGCCAACATTTACCTTTTTCTTCTCTTGGAAATGGAAAGTTAATAAGCTGCTATACAAAATACCAGCCTCTAGCACCACATATGAAGAACGGTTGCAGGAATTGGGTCTGGCTACTTTAGAGTAATAAGGACTAGAAGGCATGATAGCAGTGTTCTAATATTTGAGGGGCTACCACAAAGAAGAAGGGATCAATTTATTTTCCAAATTATATACTTATATACCAAAAGTTATATACTTTTTTTATTTAACCAAGTGGAATTCTACAGTGGCCAGAGAAAACAGTAGGTTTCTGTCTATTGGGTAATTTTCTGGCTCTTAAGGTAAAGCCTTCTTTGAATGGAGCTGAGCTCATGGTGATTTTGTGAACATGTGCACACAGCTACATTATGGAAGTGGTTTGTCACTGGCTCCTTTTCTGGGATATTTTCCAAAGCACCAAAAGGCAAGAGAACAAACAACGGATGGAAACTAATCAAGGCAAGAAGCAACCTGGAATTAAGGAGAAACTTCCCCACAGCGAGAACAATTAAGCAGAGGAGCAGCTTGCCTTCAGAAATTGTGGATGCTTCGTCACTGGAGGTTTTCAAGAAGAGACTGGACAGCCATTTGTTAGACATAATATAGGGTCTCCTGCTTCAGCAGGGGGGTGGACCAGAAGAATTCCAAGGTTTCTTCCAAATTGTTCTGATTCTTTATTTCAAGGGGTATCTTTGGGATTCGTGGCTCTCATAAGCATTCTTTAAAAATAAAAAGGAAATAATTCAGTGCTTTCCCCTCACCCCAACTTGAAAAAAGAGAAAGGGAAGCCCAGGGTAAATAAGGAGATGCTACAAAAGACATGGGGAAGAATATCTCAGGTTCCATAAATCAGTGGCTCTGATAGTTGTACCCCATGGGAATCATTATATTGGAAGACCATGGGCACACTTTCAAAATCATAGATACGTTGTTTTGCCCAAAATGGTTTGAAACCCTGGATTAAAGATTATCAGTATTCTAGAAATATCACCTTCTCAATACCTGTATCAATTTATGTTAATACTGATAATAACTGTTCTGTGGAGTGTGAATTTTATTATGGCTACTCTTTAGAATCTTCCAGAGAGTGAGATTGCTGGAAGTAGAAACCAGAAGACTTTAAGTTCTAGTTCCACCGTAGATATCAAAATCTGGCTAGGTGACTTTGGGTAAGTCATTTGGTCTCAGCCAAACTCACCTTCACAATAGGATTGTTGGGAAAATAAGAGGAGCAAGGATTAAAAAAATATTTAAAAAAGAAACCCTAGAGAACATAATTGTGAGGGAGAAATGTTTTGTCCTTTTTTCTGTGATCTGATCTTACACTTCTAAAGTTTCTTAATTCTGGGCTTGATAAAGTAATTTAACAGAAGTGTGGCTAACACTTGTCTGATCAGAATGACTCCACACTGCTGTTGTTCCAAATGTAATTTTACCATGGTTATTTCAAATTTGGGGCACAACACAGAATCAAGACAATTCCCAAGTTTTAAATCTGAACTTTCAAATTCATTCCTGTCCTTAAATTCCCTCTAATTTGTGGCTATGTACAGAACTGAAACTTTATGCACTTGGGCCTGGGCATAACAGAATCTCTAGGCCTACTTTTCATTCCCGAATCAAAGGGAACATTCTGCAAAGCAAGCATTTAGAATAGATGTTGCTTTTTATTTTATTTTTCTTCCCAGCCCCATTAAGTGGCTTCAGTTATGGTTGGCAGAATGCCTTGCCCTATTTACCTTTAGTCAATGGAGAGCTTCAGGAAGGAATCAATGCATCCCAGAATGCTCTAGGCTTTTGGAGTCAGTCCCAGCCTCCTCTAGAATGAAATTATTGCAACTTGTCTCTGGAGGTGTTAGGGCTAAAACTGTGGTTAGTCAGAGGAAACATGCTGTTCCAGCTAGACTATTTTTGAAGGATGGGGGGGAAAAAAGGAAAGAAAACCATAGTGAGAAAGTAACTGTTAAAACAAGAACTGTGCTCCCCACCCTTTTTAAAGGACTATAAAGTTTATTTATCACACACAAAATATATTAAATATAGACTCTAGACTATCATATTGCATGCTGGAAATAAGGAAATTGATTCAAACTGCTTGGCCTGTTCCCTGTGGTAGATACTGTTCAATATCCACTTAGAAGTATTAAATCTCACCCTGGGTGGGATAGCAGATGAATTTATGGTTTAGATAAACCAAAATGTACATTTAATAGAGAAGACCAGGTCAACGTTATCGACATTTAGAAACATTATAAAGATACAAACTGTTTGTAGTCGGGTTTGCAAATGCAAAGATACTGAAGATTAACTACTGCTGTGAAAATTAAATTTGATTAGGGAAACTGTTCTGGAAAGCTTTTGGGGATGGCTGACCCAGGAACGGCTCCTTACAATGAACAATTATTTGCTGGGCTTTGGAAGTTAACCTGAGGCACAACTGGAGCTGACATAAATTATTGATTTCCAGTTGGATCTTCCATTTCAAGACGGCCCAATGGAATGCTAAAAAAATGAGCTGGAACTCCAGTTAGAAAAATCAGTTGCAGGGCATTGCCGAGGAATTGTAAACTGACATTTGCTTGGTTACAGTCTCTTCTTCACCAAGACAGACAGACAGACAGAGAAATATTACTGTCTTGATGCAATACTACATTGTAAAATAGCAGTAAGACGGGGTGGGATTTTATCAGTTCGCACCTATTTGCTAGAACCGGTTGTTAACATTCTAAGCAGTTAGGAGAACCAGTTATTAGAAGAAATTACTGACCTAATCCTGTAAGGAAGGCAGATAGGAAACATTCTGGTGTTGCTTACAGAAACTGCCTCTCTGTTAACCCTTATTACATTCTTGGCAGGACTAGACTTCCTGTCTCAGGAACTTCTCTGGAGTTTTTTTTCCCTTCTTTGCTGGTACTTTGCTTGTGTGGAGTGACCATTCAAAGTTACAATGGCACTGAAAAAAGTGACTTATGACCATTTTTCACACTTACGACTGTTGCAACATCCCCAGTCATGAGAGGCCAGACAAGGAGATGTGTGCCTCGATGTGATATTGATTTGGCACCCAGCCAATAACATGACCACTAAGCCATGTTCACCCAGTTACATGACCACCAAGCCCCGCCCACCACCTAAGCCCCACCCACAGAACCGGTTGTTAAATTTTTTGAATCCCACCCCTGCAGTAAGACAATAATATTGCAAAGCAACAATCCTGAAGGTTAGTGTCATCCTAAATCAGACCTGGGCATTTTTATGACCCTCGGGCCTTTGGCTATCCCTGTCTGGCCCACATGTGGTCAATTGAAAATTGCAGGGAGCAGGAGAAGAAGCTGAGTGTGTTTCTTTAGTCAACTGATGAGAGAAAGCGCTGCAGAAGAGTGGTGGCCAGGCTGAGGTAAGGCTCCATGCTACTTCCTCCCTCAACACGTGGACAATGATGGCAGAATTAAGTTCAGCCTTTTTGGTTCAACCCTCCACAACAGTCTCAGTTTCTCATGTGATCCCTTGGAAAAAAAATAATTGCTAAATTGTGTAAGAAGCCTTAACAACATGGTTCTGGAATTTAATATGTGATGATACATATTCCGTATATATTTCTACTTGTTTCTGATCTGTGTAATTAAAATGACATATCCTCCCTCTCTCTCTCTCTCTCTCCCTCTCCATCCATCTATTGATCAGTCATCTATCTATTTATCTTTTCAAGTTTTTTTTTTTTTTTTTTTTTGGCAACCCTGAAGCTAAGGCCATCTTTGTGGCTTCGGGGTTGCCACAAGGCAGGAGATGGGACAGGGAAGGGGGAATAGTTAGCTGGGGTTATGCTGCCAAAACAAAGTTTTCCTGTGGCAACCAAGATCATTCCAACAGGTGGAGAGAGGAGGAGTAGAGTAACCAAGCAACCAGCTAGCACTTCTATTGGACAATGTGACTGACGACATGGGGGAAGGGAAAAACTTTCACTTTTTAATTAGATGAAAACCATGGCAACTTTCAGACTCTTGTTTTCACCAGTTGTGCCAATATGATGTATTCCATAAATTGTTCTTTGAGGAACCTGCTTCGGAGTTCTGTTTTGAATGGGTGCATTACTTGGAATGCTGACATAATAGACTATGCTTGGAGAATACCTGAAAATATAATGTGATTAAACAGAAAATAATTCATTTTTAAGTAATACAATTTGCTGCATATTTCCCTCTGGAATTTTCCCATTCATTATCCAGACGTTTTTTCATAAATCAATAAACATCTGGGATTAATCAGAAATATAGGGCACAATGGGGACAGGAACTTTTGACTCCATTAGTTTCAAAGGATATTTGAAAGGCTAAACTATGGATAGGTTAAACCAAACTTCAAAATAAATATAATTGCTACCATCAAGCATTTATGTTCAAAAAATAAATAGAAAAACTAAACTAAGGTGGGACAAGAAAGTTACAAAACAAATAATATTATTTTTTTTATTAGTTTGGTCCTTTCTTTTGTATAGCCCAAGAGACAAAAGAGGAACTGCTAGTCATCTCTAATGATCTGAAACACCTGTTTTTGCTTGTAATTAACACCTTTACTATCTTAACAGTAACTTTGATCTAAAGTTGCAAGTTTTAGGTTTAAATAAAACTGAAGCATTTTAGGGTAAAAAAATGGTTATCTTCCCTTCCTTTTCCTTCTTTTCCCTTTTCATGTTATATTGTAAAGATGCATTTTTGCTCCAATGAATGTTTCAGAAAACTAATTGACAGATCATAATGGCAAGAAATCAGAAAGGTAATTTAACCACACATTGCCCTTGTAATTTTAAAGAAAGTTATTTTTAATAACTTGAACACATGTACAACATCTCCACCCATCACTGTTAGGTGTCATGTAATTAATGTTGCTCAATAAATTTCATGGAACTATATTCCAGTACAAGCTTACCTCATCTCCTCCTCCACAACATAGATCAGAAACTGATCTGTCTGATTAAAATGCAGAGACACCAGCATTTGTCTTTTATTTGGAGTCAGTTGAGTCTGTCTTGTTTGAATCTCATTAACACTGATTCAGCCTTCCTCTAGCACTGTTTTCCATTTTTTCGGGCAGTGTGTTAAATTGCCACCTTTTTTATATTAGTCTGGCATGTGGATTTCTCGTGTAAATTCCTATGATAACATTAAAAACATGTCTACATGATTCTCATGCTGTCTTCCTAAAGCAGAATTTGGGAACATTGTGTGCCATATAGTGCCACTGCTTTTAAATGAAATAAATCAGCTCTTATATTTTCCTGAAGCATTCCAGTATTAGTTATTTAATCTCCTCCTACTCTGCCTGTTGGCTGCATCCCTCTAAAATAGCACAAGGTTTTCTGAAACACAGCAACGGCCCATCCCTCATAGCTATGATTAAAGTCAAACTCTCCCAACCACCTAAAGGAGTATATCTCTTCCAGCACAGTCCACCAGCAGCCTTTAATTTTTTTCTGTCTCTTGCTCAATGAAGGGGAACGTATTTTTAATAAGAGAAATGGGATGGGAGCCATCTTTTTTTAATTATTATTTTCAGAAGACCAAGAGGGAAAGAGAGAGCAGGAAAAAAAAGATAAAGTATAGTACAGAGAGAGAAGGAGAGAGGAAGTGATTGTGTGTATGCTTACCATTGTTTGCATAGCGAGCAAGGTGCCTCTTTTCATCATTATTTTTTTGTTGTTGTTGTTTGGCATTAGAGCAAAAAGACTAAGGAGTAAGTGGAAGGCAAAACTTCTTTTCTTGGGTATTTTGACTGGCTGGAGAAATCTGTCCACCTTGGCCAAATGAAATATGGATAGATGTGCTCTGGCTGAATGTCGGTGAGTTGTATTGGTACCTGCTACAAATAAAGAAGATGAGGCAACACTGTGTGTGTGTGTGTGTGTGTAAATCTCTCTGTGTGTGTAAAACAGGAAGAAAAAAATAAGAGACACAGGAAAAAAATGTGCTTGTGGGTGTGTGCTTGTGAGTGCACACACATGAATAGAAGGGGGTACAGTATGTGTGTGTGTGTGTGAATAAGAAAGGAAGTGTAGCTTCTGAGAGCAACAGACAAAATAGGAGAAAGTGGATGAGAAAGGGAATATGTGTCTATGCATGTGTTTGTGTGTTTGTGTGTTGCTATCAGGCAGAGGCAATACTACAATAACTGTTAACTCATGACTTTCACGCTGAAAATGAGATGGGAAGAATAGAAATTTAATAAAATAAAAATAAATCAAAGAGAAGCCTGTTTTTCCCCTATCTAGCCTTAATTTTAATACAGCGTATCTTTGATCGGGTACGAAAGAGACGCGAGACCAGTGTACTTCAAGCTCTTTATTTCATGTATAGATCTGTACAAGATCTTGGAGCCACGGCAGCCCTTCATATAGGGATTGCTCGTGACTCGCCGGCCAATGACAGGTCCTTGAATCTCCCGCGATCGGCTCGGCCAATCGCGGTTGATTCCCAGCGAACTAATCATTGCTGTTTAGTTGACCAATCATAATGCTGAACGTGAGGACCAATCAGAAGTCAGTATTTGGAGTATGTTAATACAGAACAGTATATATAGCAATAACAATAGCACTTAGACATATACTTCTTCAAAGGCTTTATTACCCTCTCTAAACAGTTTTCAGAGTCAGCATACAAGAGCTACACAAAGCAGGAGAACCATTTAGGCTTCAAAAGAAACCAAATTCATCAAAGAAAGAAAAAAATTATATCTGGAGAAGAACTAGATGTAATAGACCACTACGTATATCTTGGCCAACGGATCTCAGTGGAAGGTGATACAATAAAGGAAATTGAATGGCATGTTATATGTGGATGGCAGGCATTTGACAAGCTAAGCGTAATTTTCAAGAACAGCCTCCCCCTATGCCTGAAGAGTTTGATCAGTGTGTGCTAACCTGCTCTAAATATGCCAGTGAAACATGGACACTAACCTCACAATCAATAAAAAAGCTATGAGTGACTGAAAGAGCCATGGAAAGATACATACTCTGCATTACAAGAAAAAATAGAAAGACCTTCACATGGATTAGAGAACAAAGAAAAGTATACGATACCATCAAGAGAGTTGAAGAATTGAAATGGAAATGGGCTGGTCACATAGCAAGAAGCACTGATGGCAGGTGGACCAAGGCAGTCATAGAATGGATCCCACTTAATAAAAAGCATCCAAGAAAGAGACCTAAAACAAGATGGATCGAAATCAGCAAGTGTTAAAGGCCCAATTGGCAAAATAAAGCTTGGTTGGAAACATATGGAAGAGGCTTTCATCCTCCAGTGGGTGGACAATGGCTAAAATGACACATATACATATGCATATACATGATATTAAAAGGGTAGGTTCAATGCTTGATTGCTGCTATGTTCCTCCTTTTGCACACATGATCTTAAAACTCCTTGCCTCGGTAAAAATACATAAGTGATTCAAATTGTGCAAGTGATGTCATAATCAATAAATGGTCTCCAATCACTTTGACCTTGCCATAGAAAAATGTTACTCCAGTTATCCAGCCTGAGAGTTAAATATTCCTTGTGTGTGTGTGTGTGTGTGTGTGTGTGTGTGTGTGTGTGTGTGTGTGTGTGTGTGTTGACTCCATATCTCTTTTCCCAGCACATAACACAATGCCCAGGTCTTCTGAAGCATTTTTTTCAGGTTTATTTGGATACTATTTAAAATGTAATAAATATTTTCTTAACTATTCTTTGGGGGCTCTAAAATAAGGATACAGTTCTATCAGATGTGACACCTTTGCTCCTTCTTCTGCTCCTCAGCTGCATGGGCACCACTGTACCAGTTGATACCTTGTTTTGCAATTTTTAATACACCTGTATGTTTCTATAGGATATGTTTTTCATTCAACCCTGAATGAAAATGACTATTCCAGCCCTATCATTGTACAATCCAGATGCTTTCCCATTTGTCAGTGTAGAAGTCCTCAAATTAATGTATAAGAGGCACAATCACCACAAAAATACATTCATCTCAATCAGAACTTAGAGTTACATTGCCACTTTTCCACAGATAAAGACTTTACCTAGCAAGCTTTTATTTTCTACATACACAATAATAGAAAGTATGCGAAGGTGAAATAGATGTAAATTAAGTTCATAGAAAATTATAACTATGTTTTAGTAATGGGTACTTCCACTGCGGCTTCATTATAGCATTGTTGTTCCAAATGAATATAACACTTATACTAACAACTCTCTCAGTCCAGAGAAAATTAGCCATGATTTAATATTGAATAATATTGAAATTAATCTTTAAAAAAGCTGCCTAATTTTTTTTTTATTTATCACTGCTGATTTTATCTAGGTATAATCATTAATGCTGTTGACAAATCAGATCTAGGAAAGGAAACAATCCCATTAAACTTGCATTTTAATGCAAAAAAATCCAATTTAGACATTTCAAATCTATATGAGGAATAGTGCGCTAGTATCTGCACTTTTTCAAGTGTAATTATACAGTCTGCAATTAGACACCCCCACAGAAAGCGTCCATTAGCAAATAATGGAGTACAAATAATGAATATATTAGGAGAAAATTGCAAAAATGCATTATATTAAGAAAAACAATATAAACCAGGAATATTTCTGCAGACTGTAAAATATTTCTACAGTATATATAGAAATATACATTACATATAAATGATACCTGTTAGGAAAAATGCTCATAAAATATGTATAAATTGTTGAGCGTATATTTTAAAACTTACAAACTAGTTCAGAAAAGAGACATTACAATGTTAAATAATTTTGTCCAGTTTTCATTTCAATTTACATTTTTAAAAATTAGCAATGACAGTTCACAGGCATTTTATATGCCCAGTTCTTCCATATTGCAGATGGGATTTGAGAAGTGGCTTTGAAAAATTTGTGTCTCTTTGCTCTGATTTCTTGACAATCTATTCTTAGGATAGGCCAGACTGTCTATATTAAGCACCTGGAATCATATTTCTTAAGGTAGTTGTGTGATTCTAGGATCTTCTTTTTATACAATATTTCATAGTTCATTTCTTTTTTGTACATATACACTAAAATGCAATCTAGGACAGTACACCAGAACTCTTAAGATTCTTATTGTGTGTCCCTTTTTTTAATCTGCTTGTCTACAGAAACATATAACATCTAAAGTTCACATAACTATAGGGCTTTCAGTGCATGGATGAGTCTAAGAACAAACTTCACTTTTAAGTTTCAACTAGACAAACTCTGGCATGTTGCATCATTCTTCTTCTCACATATAATGGGGATCATTATATTCCTTCCATAGGGAGAAAGTGGGCTCACCCATTGTCAGCAACCTCCAGTCAGTCCTACCTCTTCAAGAAGCATTCCTTTATTCACATGTCCTTCATCTTTCCACATTTGATTTAAGCTTGCACAATTTGCCCTCCCTTCACAACTTTCCAGAACTCTGAGGCACTGAGCCACTGCCTCTTCCTCTTCTTCCTCCTCCTTGACTGACCTGAGTAACTACCCATAACTTTGTTGTGTATGGGAGGGGAAGGAACTATGGACCATGAGGAAAACTATACTCCTACTCATCATTCCAATGAGGAAGAGAGCCTGTCCATCAACTATCAGCACACACCCACCCAGCCAGCCAACCAACCAACAGGAATCCAAGCAGAGGTGGTATTCAGCAGGTTCTGACCTGTTCTGAAGAACTGGTAGCAGAAATTTTGAGTAGTTAGGAGAACTGGTGGTAACCTTCCCCCAAGAGTGGGGTGAAAATAGAGATTTTACAGTATCCTCCTCCTGCCACACCCACCAAGCCATCCCCACCATGCCATGCCACACCCACAAGCCACACCCACAGAACTGGTAGTAAAAAAATGTGAATCCCACTAATCCAAGTCATTCCTTTGTTCTTCCCTCACAAAGTAGTCTACTTCTGTAAAGTATAGTGAATAACCTGGTTGTTTTTTATGGATCCAGGCATACTTTAGGTAAATTCTTAAAATAACTAATAGATAACATGGATGATTTAATAGACGTGTATGCAGCAATAACATATTTTGTGTTTTAGATTGCGAGGAAAAAGCAGGAAGAGTTTAATATAGGTGTCTCATCTGACTTTCTTTGATATGATCCCAATTGTGGTTCCCTGAAATTAAAAAAAAAAAAAATCAGTAGGTAAATAGGACAACAAATTCCTTCTTGAAAATGTTTGCAGTTTGGAAATATTTGTTTGTAATATGGTAATAGACAATAATATTCTACAATTCTATTCTGTAAAATGGTAGTCAAAAATAATACTTTACATAAAAATATTTTGCTCACTCACAAAATAACAAACTAGAGTGCTCTAGATCTCGAGGACAACAGAAAACTATGATGTAGACTAATGATAAATGACACAGTTAAGTATCTTATTGAGACATAACAACAAGATCCAAAGCCTATAGCCTAAAGCAACACTTGTAAGATTTAGAATCCAGTAGAAAATTTAAGAAGGCATTAGTTGGAGATTTTCCTACAAAGAATATAAAAAGGGAAAAAAGATTTGCAGGAAAGAAAGAATATATATTTTTTATTTTATTTTTTAATTATTTATTTTTGTCAATTGCTTACAAGATAATAGGTATAAGTAAAAACATAGTTATGAATACATGGTTACATATAAGAAAAATAAAAGAAACAATAGGACAGGGATGGTAGGCACATTGGTGCGCTTATGCACGCCACCTACAGACCTCTTAGGAAAGGGGTGAGGTCAATAGTAGACAATCTAAGGTTAAAGTTTTTGGGGTTTGGGGAAGAAACCACAGAGTCAGGTAGGGTATTGCAGAGATTGACCACTCTGTTGCTGAAGTCGTATTCCTGCAATCAAGTTTGGTGCTATTAACCTTGAGTTTGTTTCTATTGCTTGCTCTAGCATTGTTATGGCTGAAGCTGAAGTATTCATTGACAGGTAGGACATTACAATATATGATTTTATATACCATACTTATATCGGACAGAAGGCAGCGTAGTTTTTCTAGGTCTAGAATTTTGAGTCGGGTGTCATAAGGTATTCTGCAACGAGTAGAGGAGTGGAGAATTCTTCTTGTGAAATATTTCTGGACTTTCTCAACTGTGTTAATATCAGATACGTAATGTGGGTTCCAGACTGATGAGCTGTATTTGAGTATTGGTCTAGCAAATGTTTTGTATGCTCTAGTTAGTAATGTGATATTACCAGAGAAAAAGCTATGTAGGATTAGGTTAACAACTCTTAATGCCTTTTTGGATATGTAGTTACAGTGGGCTCTAGCACTTAGGTCATTAGAGATGAGTACTCCAAGATCCTTGACAGAGTTTGGATCACCAACAAGGTCTTGACTATTCAGCCTGTATTTTATTTTCTGATTTTTTTTGCCAATATGTAGGACAGAGCATTTATTTGTTGAGATTTGAAGTTGCCATTTGTTTGACCATTCTGATACATAGTCAAGGTTTTTTGAAGGGTAGCAGTATTGTCTGTGGTGTTGAATACCTTTACATCATCAGCGAATGCAGTTGCTCTTGATATGATCACAGAGGTCATTCATGTAGAGTATGAAAAGAGTTAGTCCTAGAACACTGCCTTGGGGGACACCACTGTTGACAGGTACAGAATTTGATAGGACGCTCCCAATTTTAACCATTTGTTTTCTGTTTGACAAGAATGCTTCTATCCAGTTATGCAGCTGTCCAGAGATACCGTAAGATTTTAGTTTTAGGAGTAGTTTGTCATGTACCACTGAATCAAAGGCTTTACAGAAGTCTATGTAGATTTGCATCTATTGCTTTACCCTGATCAAGTTGTGTAGTCCATATGTGTTTGCAGTGTAAGAGTTGCAGGATAGATTACAGGATAGTTTTTTTCCTGAAACCAAGTTGTTTATTAGAGAGAAGGTTGTTTGTCTCTAAGTGGAGGATAACGGATTGATTAATAATTGATTCCATGACTTTACAGTTGATGCAGCATAAGGAGATTGGTCTGTAATTTTCAACTAGGATGGGGTCTCCCTTTTTGAAAATGGGGATGACCCTGGCTTGTGACCATAGTTTTGGCAATGAGCTGGTCCTGAAAGATTTTTCAAAGATTATGCTTAAAGGTTCAGCTATGGCAGTGGATAGCTTTTTAAAGAAGTAGGCACATATTCCGTCCGGTCCAATAGATAGAGATGGTTTTAGATTGCATGGTGCTTTTTCAACATTGTCTTCTGTAAAATCAATATGTATTAGATCATAGTAGTTGTCTGTGTTCGACTAGGAAATACTGGGCATGATCTATTGCAGTTTACAAATACTAAGCCAAAGAATGTGTTAAAGAGGTTGGCTTTAACAGTGTCATCATTGCAGTCTTTACCATTAGGTCCTTTCAGGGGTGGGATGGATCTTGAGTCTTTTAGTTTGTTGTTTACAAAATTGTAGAAAGTGTGGGTGGAATTGGTGCGTAGAAGGTTTTCTTTTTGTTTAATGTGATAATTGATGCATTCAGTTTTTATCTGGTGGCATAAATTTTTCTATCGGTTTTTGAAGTTGGCAACGTGACCAGATTTGTTTTCCGCCAAAGTGATTTCTTTTTGGATTGAAGCTTCCTTATTGTTATGGGTAATTTATTTTTTCTGGTTTTGGGAGTTGTTAATGGAACATATAGTTTGATTACTCTTTTGACTTCAAGTAAAAATATATTGTAATGGTCTTCTACAGTATTGCATCCAGAGAATAGAAATTGCCAATCAAGGGATGAGAGATCATTGTTTTTAAGATCATAGTTGCCTTTTTTGAAGTTATAATTGGGGATTCCGTCATTATGATGATTTTTGTGTGGACGTATGTTGAGACAAAAGTCAATGTTGTGGTCACTGTTGGAAAAGGGTTCTTTAATTTGTATTCCCTAAATTGAATTCAAACTATTGTAGAAGGCAGTTGTTAAGTCCAATGTTGTTGGTTACTGGTTGTTCTAGTCCCAGATTTGTTACTGCATTGTAGAAAGTTGCATGTATGGATTCAGTTGTACATTTGTTAAGGGTCCAGTTAATATGAGGTAGATTGAAGTCACCAAGAAAGATAAAAGCGTGTGGGCAGGATGCTGCCCATGTTAGTAGTGTATTTAGCTTGTTTGCATGTTCGATGTCATAATCAAGGGCTCTGTAACATAGTAAGAACTGAAATGTGATATTTAAGGACAATTCACAGCTGATGGTGTCAGGAATAGCAAGCTCCTAGGTAAATTGGATGTTTTTTAGATGTAGGGACTTTTTATAGAATACAGCAACACCCCCTCCTCTACGGATTTCATGATCTGATCGGTAAACATTATAGTCTCTTACTGTGGTAATGGAGTCAGGGAGAGATGCATTCAGCCATGTTTCACAGACAAATATAATGTTGAATTTAGCCATATTTAGTAAGAGGAGAAATTCAGGTATTTTATTTACAAGGCATCTTGCATTGAGTAGCTTGCATTTAAGGCCAGTTGTGGTTGGAATAGAGGTAGTTAGGGGCGTGCATGCCTAGTTTTGAGTGATGTTGGATTGGATAGGGTGGAGTTGGATGTGGAGTTGTCGGTTGTGTGACTTTCTTTTGATGCAATCAGCTCTGTAGTCTATGTATAGGTCCTTTTCTCCATTGTCTAGATAGTTTTTGAGTTCTGTGTGAAGTTCTTGGGTATAATAGGCAAGGTATTGATTCATATAACTGAATCAACCATACAGATTACACCTTGCTGGGTTCATCTAAGATACAAGTCCTGTGGCCAGAGAGAACACTAAGCCAGATTTGCTGGATCTTAGAAGGAAATCTGGCTCACAGAGCAGATATATAATCAGGAAGGCACAATTCCTCAATTCTACAAGTTGGCGTTGTTTAATAAAGGACACCTGTATGATTGGATCTTGTGGTATAAGCAGAGGTCCCTAGAGATGGGCAGATCCCCCACTAACCTGCTCTTGGGCCATGAAAGATTTTAAAGGTGAGAACTAGAGCCTTAATAGCATACTAAGAGCCAGTGCAGCTTATGCAACAGAAGTATAACTTCTGTTAATTCTCTGTTAATTCTTCTGTTAATTCAGGTAATTCTCACATGTCCAAATGTTGCTTTCTGCACCAGTTGGAGTGTTCTTCAAGGGCAGTCCTAGGTAAAGTGCATCAGAGCAATCCAACTTAGACTTATATACTGCTTCACAGTGCTTTACAACCCTCTCTAAGCAGTTTGCAGAGTCAGCACATTGCCCCCAACAACAATCTGGGTTGTTATTTTATCGACCACAGAAGGATGGAAGGCTGAGTCAACCTTGAGCCATTCAGGATTGAACTTCTGGCAGTCAGCAGAATTAGGATGTAATACTGCATTCTAACCACTGCATCACTGTGGCTTATAGGAATCAAATAGTGGCAACAGAGAACATATGGATGTTAGGACAGACAAAGGATAAAACAGAATCCAAGGAATAAACCTTTGAAATCTGGTAACACCACTGATATAATTAGATGAAAATGCTTTTGTAGTAATTGTTCTAGCTTTTTTTTTTTTTTTTTACTTTTTTACAGTGAAGAACAGAGCAATCTGAAAGTTAGAATGTGACATTATATAGATAATGTAGTACACTTAACCATTTTTTTGATGTCACTGCCTAAACTTTATTCAAATCTTTGCTTAAAATGTAGCTATTCTTTGCTACTTAAATAAGGGACCAGAATGTTTTATGCCCTATTCCAAAATGACAGCTTAAAAAAAAAAAAACCCTTGAGAATAGTAGGAATGGGGCAGCAGATAAAAAGCAATGAACTATCAAACCATATCTTGAAGTTCTTGTCCTGGGCCAAGTTCCAAATGGGAGAAATAACAGAAAGAAAGAGACATCAAGAAACAATTGATTACCACTGAAACACAGTGGATCAATTTTTCTCTGCTTATTTTGAAGCTATTCTGGTAGATCAGTAGACTAGGATTCAGAGAGAGAAGGAGAAAGATAGGCAAAGTCAACCCTCTTTAAAAGCAGTAAAATGAAAAATGAAGATGATTTTTAAATTTTTCTGCACCAGTCTAAGTCACAATAATTTAAATGATTACAGAAAAGTACTTTGTGCAACTAGATAATAAATAAAAAATTGCATGTGAAGCTATCATAATTTCTTTTTCTTCCTTTTTCTTTTCCCTTTTTCTTCTTAACCAATGTGAACCATTTTCTTGCTTTTTCATAACATTTCTTTGTAGAACTAGTTTTAGCTTATTTATGTTTCTTCAACAAGATTTCCCTTTCCTTCTCAGATACTTCCTGGGAAGAGGGTTGGCTTAGAAAACTTCCTTTCCAAGTCACTGTCAAATGGACATCAGTGGTTAATCTGTTTATTAGAGTAAAAGGCTGATGTTGTAGTTTAGATTCACCATGTTTTCCAATAAGCAGAATGTGTAGGTCAAAACAAACTAATTCTTCAAATGATATAGATCAGGGTCGTCCAATCTCAGCAACTTTAAGACTTGTGGACTTCAACTCCCAGAATCCCCCAGTAAGCCATGGAGTTGAAGTCCATAGGTTTTAAAGCAGTGGTGGTATTCTACTGGTTCGGCCCAGTTCTGGTCGCGCCGAAGATTGGCGGAGATCAAACCGGTTCTCTCTGAGGAACCGCTGGAGATGCTGTTGACAAAGGAGAATAAAGGAAGACATGATGGAGGGATATAAAGTTGGGTATATATTAAATAACATGGAGAACAAGGCATTTTTCTCCCTCTCTCACAATTTTCAAACTTAATGTTATTCATGTAAACAAAATCCAGGGATATGGAGAACCAACAGAAATAAATTATTTTTTTCATATGATGCACAATTAAAATGTGTAACTCTGCCAGCATTTATAACAATAGTAGCCAATCTGGATGGTCTCCCAAATCTCTACAAACTGGGATTTTCTTGGATCCATTTGGAACCTTCTCTCACTGTTGGAAAGCAACAGTAGAAAGCAGTTACCACTTCTCAGTCCAATCTCGTAAGCTTCCTAAAGATATCTAGTGGGCCACTATTTGTCACATAATGCTAGGTCTGAGAGACTTAAAGCCTGGCTCAACAAAGCTTATATTCTTCTGGCTTTCCAAAATTCAGAGATACCAACAGAGTATATAACCATAATATCTCCTTTACACATCAATGCACTATTTCCTCTCTTTGGTCATTGGGGTGAAAATACTGGTTAACAGGGCAAAAAAAAATATCTAATTTATTTTCTTGAGCTTCAGCACAATACAAACATGTTTAGGATTGTGTCACTCTGGAGGTAATAAAAGAAAGCAAGGAGCAAATTAAAAAAATGTCTAACAGGAGCCCATGGTCTGATTCATTAGAGCTCTTCTTATATTCTAATTTTTCTGTGTTGATACTGCTTTGAGAGCACTGACAGAACAATCTATCTAAGTGCTTTTGTGATTTGTAGCAGTGTTCTCTGTATATATGTCACACACAAGCAGACATAGATCTGTGGTAAATCTTGCAAGAAGCATATGGATTAGCATACCCTAAAAATAAATAAAATTAAATGGGAATGTGAGCATGTATTCTATCCCGTTATTCATTGCTATTCATTAATTCTCTACATGATGCCTAAGCAGAGGGATCAACAGGATTTCAAATATAATCAATTATTAAAATGAGGAGCTCTAAATTTGTTAGGTGACAGTGGGTTTGATGTTTCTGTATGCATGTCTGATTTTCTGCTTTTTATCTTAACCTGTTCTCCCCTTTTAAATAGAAACAAAATGCAACAGAAGTTGATCCAAATGAAAGAGGATTTGTCAGATTCTGGTGAATGAATGATTAATGGCTTGCTTATCATGACCCTAAGACTTGGTGGGACTTAGAATATAGAAAAGAAGAAAGGATTAATATGTAATACTGACAGTACAATAATGATAAACTAGCCATTGATGTGCAAAACAATAGGTACCAATCAGGTACTTTATCATCTGCCTATGAAGAGAAAAGGACTGAAAAGCATCTGCTTGAAAAAAAGGAGTTAATTGTTGCCTTACCACACATCAATGAATCATTTCAGCAGGTTTGCCTGCACAACGTGATAAGGAATAAAGAAATGTGTGTATGGGGTAAGAATGGAGGGAACAAGATTTTCTGGAGTGGGCATTAACATAGCTAGGTTGTAAAACTCTAAACAACCTCTATATGAAAACAAAGAGATGTAGAATGTTTCAGGATTTTCTGTTACCCAGAAGACAATTGGATTTTTACAGCCTGGGTATTGTAGACCTTAATGTCTAGTAATAGATTGTAATTTTGGACAGGGGTAACTATGATACAGATGGACTTATTGACATGGCAAGTAAGCAGTAGTAAGCAAAATCAAGTCACAAGGAGAGAAACACTTAAGTAGAATAAAATGAGGAGGAAGAAAATCTGACATTCTCCATGTCCCTCAACATTGTCCAACTATTTACAAAGTCTGCACTGCTATTATTATAAACCTTCTCATCACTCCTTATCATTCATCCCCTTCCACTCATGACTGTATGACTCTAACTTTGTTGCTTGTATCCTTACTATCTATATTGACTGTTTCCTAGTATGATTTGACTGCTTATTGTACCCTATGACTATCATTAAGTGTTGTACCTTATGATTCTTGATTCTTAACGAATGTATCTTTTCTTTTATGTATACTTAGAGCATTTGCACCAAAACAAATTCCTTGTGTGTCCAATCACACTTGGCCAATAAAGAATTCTATTCTATTCTATTCTATTCTATTCTATTCTATTCTATTCTATTCTATTCTATTCTAAGCAGTGCTGTCTAGTGGGATGTGGACCTTCTCTGTGGCAATGCTAACCGCTTGGAACATCATACTTCACCACTAGCGTCTTTTGATCCTGACTATGTTGGTATTTTGAAAAGGCTTGAACACTTGACATTCCTTCAGTTTGAATGAACCCATCATTGTGAATTTCTCTGACGATGATGGTTATGTGGTTTGGATTTGATTGAGCTATCCTTGAATCATAGTTGTTATTTATTCTATTGGTTTTAATCATCTGCTCCCTGCCCAGAGATGCTAAGTGGCTGTATAAATTGATATAATACATTGAAAAGCATATGTTTTAGACCAGGGGTGTCAAACTGGCAGCCTGCAGGCCAGATGCATGCAGCCCACCCCAGCTCCACAAATGGGAAAAACATTGCAAAACATCACGTGATGGCAACGTGATGCAGCGAGTTTGACACCCATGTTTTAGACCTACTCAGAGCAAGGGATGCAAATGGCTAAGCAACTGCATTTCTTTCTCTTATCTTTAGTGTAATGCAAATATAGGATACATTACTTGTGATTTCTGGAGAATTAAACCATTGATGTAGAGCTATGCAGAACAGGGGTATGTGATGAAAAAATTGGTATGCAGAGAAGGAAGGAAGGAAGGAAGGAAGGAAGGAAGGAAGGAAGGAAGGAAGGAAGGAAGGAAGGAAGGAAGGAAGGAAGGAAAAGAAATATCTTTTTGTGCCTTCCTTTTACATTAACACATACAGACAAATCAGAATGTTTCAGTCATCCTCAATACACAGCAACTGCACTAGAAGCTGTCATCACAGGACTCATCCAATTCATTATCAGTCCAAATGCAGAGGAAATGTTCCAAGGAAAAGCTATTCACTGGCTTTGCAATCATTTTTTGTCCCCCTTGGAAAAAAAAAAAGAAAACAGCATGTTATTTTAATTGGATTGGGAGTCACTTATATTAGGAGACAATGCACAGTATGAGGCTACATTCCAGCAGTGCTGGATAAGGGCCATCTCTGTAGGAAGTCAAAAAGCAAAAAGCATGTACCATCAGGTATATATGTGCATGTCTGCAGAGAATTTTTCTATTGGAGAACTACCACAAAAGCTATCCTTTGCTAGGAAACAATCATTCACACATTAAAAAAAAAAAATCAAGGTGGTGCTACAAAGCTATTCCTTATAGATTAGTTCTCAGAAAAAGAAAACAAGAAAAAAAAAAGAATAAATTCACGAGTTTTTAAAATGGGTTTGCAAAAATGTAAAGAGTTGGGGGAAAGAGTCATTGTTTGTAACTTGCATAAGAACTCACCTTTACCTCTTTGAAAACAGGAGTACTTGCGACTCACTGGTGTCCCTTTTAAGGCACCCATTTATTGGGGGAGGATTTGGCAGAGTGGCTAAATGGCAAATGCTTGAAGCTTTAAATGAGTGGTGTCAAACTCAGTGGCCTGGATGCATCATGCATTGGCTATGCCCATGCCCAGTTTAGCAAAGGGGGGGGAGTCGTAATATATCACCTTACGATGCCATGATAATGCAAGTTTGACACCCATGCTTTAAACCAACAATGTCCTCCCAATAAAGCAAAGACCTCACTGACTTTGAATGCTTACAAGGGACACCTTTAAACCCTGAGTACTTCTGTTTTAAATGTTTAATGATAGTAATTGTAGCTGGTGAACTGTGCCGCTAAGAAACACAGTTGTAAGGAACAATATCATGCGACCACACAAACTGATGACAGCATTTAAAGAATTTCCGGTTGCAGTCATTAAGCTAAGCTCAAATAATGGTTACGTACAACATCAAGTGATAGCGATTTGTCATCTCTTGTCAGCTTTACCAGATAGATCAGACAGGAATCTGGCCAGATCAACTAATTCTATTTTATTGGAAGGTTACATTAACAGAAATTTTGCAGATCTGAAAGTACAGTTCTCCCATCATCAACTTTACAATCCGATAACTTAGAGAGGTTCTCCCCTGAGTCTCTTGTTCCACTTATAATGTAGCTGTGGGTAGTAAGTGTTTCTTTTCTTTGACCATCCCCTAGCTAGCATCCCTTTGCCTGGTCTCCCAAGGTCATTCCCACATACAATTACACCTCCTTCTGGGTTTACTTGTTGGAAGCCAGCTGTCATAAAACATTTCTTTTTTCTTTTTTTTTAATTTTATTGGTTTTTAAAAACAAACAAAACATAAAAACATCAAGCTGTCTTCCATAGGTGTACATACAGTGTGCCAGTTGGTTTGGGATCTTTTTTATCGATGGTTAGATAACAAAGTACAGTAATGAAATATGTAGATTTCTAAAAAATAATAAATATATAAAGATGTACTTTTTTAAAATTATAACTACAAAATGATTTTAGGATAGATTTGGGATGATAATATGAACTGTTATACAATAAGTTAAGTAAATTATGGTTATGGTTATCTTGTAAAACATGAATGAATAAAAGTATAGTCAAATGATTGATTAATAATAATACTAAGGTATTTAGTTTTTGATTGACAATATGAGATTATATGTAATGTAATTGTAATGGAAGACTACGAAATGAAAGCACAAAACAATTTGTAAACCAGCTGTCATAAAACATTTCTATGCATTTCTCAGATTTGATCATGTGATCACTATTTGTGATCTTCAATGCTGGCATTGACAGTTATGTGAAGAGTTGCACCATCTGCGCTGCAATGAAAAAAAATGACCAGGAACCACCACCACCACCCGGACTGCTAAAAACAGTAGCAGAGCTGCTGAGGTCATGGGAAGAGATCGTAATGGTGTTCTTAGTGGACTTATCGAAAAGTGGGGACAACATGGTGATCTGGACTGTAATAGACTTATTCTCCAAACAAGCCACTTCATACCTTGCAGCGGACTATCCTCAGCTCACCAGTGAGCCAAACTGTTCCTGAAGCCTGCATGGAGTACCACGAAGAATTACCTAAGACCAAGGGGTCCAGTTAATGGCTAAGTTCTGAAGGGAGTTCCTGCAGTCTATTGGGTCATCCCAAGATCTTAGCTTGGCCTTTCATCTGAACACCAATGGGGCTGGGTGGGGCATAGAGACTGAATAGAAATCTGTGCTGGTTGACAAACAGCAATGGCTACAACTTCATGGTCTGGCCATAAGCTTCCTTGTTCAGCACCATTGTAACTTCAAATGTTCACTGACCAAGTGGCCATTAACTAAGGAGTTTGCCTATAGTACAGTGTTTGAGATTTTATGCAACTTGATGCAACCGTCACTTGGATGGAAATTGCTCCCTGCGTTTAAAAAAAAAAAAAACTGACATAATTTTGAGAATGATGAGTACAAGTAGGCAACAATCTGCACATCAACACCTCATTTTTTTTGCAGCTCCTAAAGCTTTTTGACCATGCCACTAAAACTCACTAGTATTGGAAAGGCCTATATAAGCTGTGGTGGCATGCGGTGGTTAGAATGCAGTATTGCAGGCTAATTCTGCTGACTGCCAGGAGTTTGATTTTCTTCAAGGTTCATTCAATCTTCCATCCTTCCTTCTAAAGTCAATAAAATGAGGACCCAAATTGTTGGGCGCAATATGCTGATTCTGTGAAACTGCTTAGAGAGTGCTGCCGATCAGTATGAAATGTTATGTAAGTCTAAGTGCTATTGCTACAGCTGGCATTCATGATGTAGCTCTATTGTCATTACTGCACAACCTGGACCTTGAGATTCCTTCTGGGCCCTGCAAGATGGATCTTGGATGCCAAATTCAGGGGTGTCAGACAGGATTTTGTTGAGGGCCAGATCAGCATTGCAGATCTCCGTGGGCCGGCTTGGGAAGGGGGGAGGATGGAGGCCTCCTGCAGCCATTTGCTGGCCAAAATGGGATGTGCACAAGGACCCCAGTGCCCCATTTTTGGCCTGGATGGATTCCTGCAGCTCTTTGCTGGCCAAAAACAGGCACGGGATGTGTGCGAGTCCACCCTGTGCCCCGTTTTTGGCCTGAATGGCCTCTTGCAGCACTTTGCCAGCCAAAACGGTCCTTTGTATGCCAGAAGCCCTATGGGCCGGTCCTTTACTATTTCCAGGCTGGTCCCGTGGGCCAGATTTAAGCACTCCACAGGTTGGATTTGCCCCGCGGGCCCTGAATTTGATCTACCTAAATCAGGCTGCCATTGGCGATTCTCCCCAAAAGGTTATGTTGCAGTTATGAGATGGAATGTGATGAGGTTTTGTAATGTGGAGCAATCTATGGCATAGACACTTAATGTTAAAAGATTTATTTGTAGAAGTTGTGGGTTGATTTCTATTCGGTGATGTTTTTATGCTGTCTATTTACCATCTCTAGCCTTTAGAGGGGATAGGTGGGGCAAAATCGGACAGAAGGCCAGACTTAATCCGGCTTTTCCAAAACACTTTTTTGGGGGTAGGGGAGGGCAGGGAAGAGCTGAGCATTGTTCTCAGGGAAACAGCTGCTCCACAAATAAATAAATGGCTTTGTGAACTGCTGTGCTATAGATCTAGTCCATAAATATTCTACCATAGCAATTGTCACTAGGATTAGTAGATAAATCTTTGACATTCTGCACACTTAGTTGTTACACTGTGGCTTCTTTCAAGTGGGTCACACAGCTGGAGAGTCAGCACAACATCCCAAGTCTCTCTGGAATGGGAAGATTCATTTCTGTCATGCGCTACAATTTAATTGCTTATATAGGGGTCTTTTTCCTGAAATAGAGCTCTTGCATATGGAGCCATGATGGAGGCTGTATTACAGGAAAAGGGGAGAAATTCCCCTAAAGAAGATCTAGGTTGCAATGATCTGTGTTGTGTCCATCGCGGCAAGGAGAACAGGAGTCAGTGACTTGGTTCAGCTCTTTATTGGTCCCGAGAACGGCTCGGGTTCCGAGGGGAAAACAGCGGCTTTTTATGCCCAAGCCGCAGCGGCCGCAAACAATGGCACCGCTCTGAATCTCCCGCAATTAGTTTCCACCAATCGTGGGAGATCTGTAGCGGGCCAATCAGTGTGGCTCGCTCGACCAATCGGATCACTGTGTGCTTTGACCAATCACAGCACGGTGTTTACAAGAATGTAAATGACTGTACAGAACACCCCTCCCCTCTTGGTTCGGTCCTACGTGACGTAGTCCCGTAAGTAGGAGGGGTTCCGTACTTGCCTACTGGACCTGCGCAGGTTAGTTGTTGTTTGGCTCCTGGCTGGTTCGGTCAGGTTCTCTGTTGCTCTCGGCCTTGTCGATGGAACCACCTGGAAGGTGTCACCGGACCTCTTGTCACAGCTCCCTCCTGGTCTACCCAGGCTGGTTGAGCTGCGGTTTTCGCCGCTCCCGCCTAGTCTTTCTGGGCTGGTTGAGCTGGCCTGGCTGCTTCTTCCTGGTGAGGCTTCGAGCTGGCTGTTAGTCAGTAAGTGTTGCTGGTTTCTTTCTATTGGGTTTTGGTTCCCGGGGTATTCCCTCCCCTCTTGGCTTGTATTAAGGGGATTGTCTGTGTTTGATTGCATGTCGGTTGTGTTTCCTGTGATTGTTCTCGATCTTAATTGATCGATGTGGCGTTTCCACGCTAGTCCGTCGGTTGTTTGCAGCCGGTACGAGTGGGGACCTGTCACTTGGGTTATGGTTGCTGGTATCCACAGTGGGTCTCCAGTTAGGTTCTTTGCATAGACGGCGTCGCCTGGCGCAAAGGACCGGTGCTTGCTAGAGGAGTTTGGGGTTTTTTCTGGGTTGTATGTGGGGTGCAGTCTGTCGAGTGGGGACCTTATTTTCCTCCCCATTAGTAGCTCTGCCGGGCTTTTGTTCGTTGTTGTGTTCGGGGTTATGTGTTGTATAAAGAGCATTTTGTTTATTTTTTCTTGGATTTCCCTGTGTTCAATTTTTTGGATGGTTTTTTTCATGAATTGAACCATCCGTTCCGCCCTTCCATTCGCCGCCGGATGTGCCGGAGCTGTCAGTGCGTGTCGTATGCCCCGTTCCACTAGGAATTTTTCAAATTATAGCGAGGTGAATTGGGGCCCGTTATCCGACACAATTACATCTCGGAGGCCGTGGGTTGCGAACAGCTTGCTAAGTTCCTTGGTCACGGCCTCCGTGGTGGTAGTTTTCATGTTGCTTACCTCCAACCAGTTGGAGTAAGCATCTACCATTATAAGAATGTATGTCCCTTAGTGGGCCCAGCAAAATCTATGTGGATCCTGGACCATGGTCCCCTGGGGGTTTTCCATTCCAGGATTGGTGCCGCAGGAGGGCTCGGTCTGGTTTCTTGGCAGTGTTCACATCTTGCCACCAAAGTCTCGATTTGCTTGTCCATCCCTGGCCACCAAGGGTAACTTCTGGCCAGGGCTTTTGTTCTAACTATGCCCGGGTGCCCCTCGTGTAACAACTCCAATACCTTGTAGCTTTTCCGGAATAACAACCCTATCCCCCCAAAGTACACAACCTTTTTGTAGCGAGAGTTCTGTTTGGTGGTTCTGGAATGTCCTGAATGCTTCGTCATCGTCTTTTTCCGGCCACCCTTTTCCTACCCAATGTAACACCTGCGCCAGACGTTTGTCTTTATTAGTCTCTCGGGCAATGTCTGATGCGGTTATGGGTAGATCGGGCAGAGTCTCTATGCTGAGGGTGGTCATCGTGGGTGCTGGGTCAGTGACTAGGTCGGGTAACGGCGAGCGGCTCAGGGCGTCTGCGTGGGTGATCGTCTTACCAGGTCGGTGTGTGAGCCGGTAGCTGTAGGCGGCAAAGAATTCGGACCACCTTGTCATTCTGGGAGATAGGATGTTCGGGGTTGCCCTGTTCCCTGCCAGGATTCTCAACAGCGGCTTGTGGTCTGTGATAATGGTGAACGTGCAGCCATAGAGGTACTTGTGGAACCTCTTCACTGCTGCGACGATAGCCAGGGCCTCCTTGTCCAGCTGGCTATAGTTCTTCTCTGGTTTGGTGAGTGTCCTTGAAAAGAAAGCGATGGGTGCTTCTTTTCTGTCCGGGAGCGTGTGGCTGAGGACGGTGCCGACGCCGAAAGGTGAGGCGTCACATGTGACGGCAAGTGGTAGGGTCTCATTGTATTGGATGAGGACGGCATCCGAGGTGAGCAGGTCCTTGGTTTTCCTGAAGGCTGCTTCCTCACGTTTCCCCCAAGTCCATGTGGCCGCCTTGTCCAAAAGCCTATGCAAAGGCTCCGCCTCAGTCGCCTTTTGGGGCAGGGAAACATTGTAAAAATTAAGCAGTCCCAGAAATGCCTGCAGTTCAGTTTTATTCCTGGGCGTGGGGGCCTCCTTTAGGGCTCTGATTTTGTTTGCGGTTGGGTGGATGCCATGTCAGTCTAGGAGGAACTCGACCCGCTCTGTGTAAAGCTGGCATTTCTCTTTCTTCACTTTTAGCCCGGCTTCCTTGAATTTCGTTCGTACCTCTCTTAGATGACCCTCTAGTTCTAGCTGGTTGGCTGCCGACACCAGCACATCATTGAAGTAGGGCACCACCCCCTTAATTCCTTGCAAAAGTCTCTCCATGAGGCTTTGGAAAATTCCCGGTGCCATACTGATTCCAAACTGGAGTCGGTTACAGCGAAACGCTCCCCGGTGGGTGACTATGGTTTGCGCCTCAGTGGTTTCTGTGTCGACCAGCAGCTGTTGGTAGGCTTGCGCCAGGTTGAGCTTTGCAAAAACCTTGCCTCCCCCCAGTGAGTGTAGAAGGTGCTGCACTACTGGGACGGGGTAGGCACTTTGTTGTAGGGCGCAATTTAGGGTGGCCTTATAGTCCCCGCAGATTCTTACCGACCCATTGGGCTTGACTGGAGTGACTATTGGGGTCTCCCACCGGGTGTGGTCGATTGGTTGTAGGACCCCTTGTTTGACGAGCTTGTCAATTTGCTCGTCTATTTTTGGCCGGAGTGCAAAAGGTACCCGCCTTGGTTTTAGGCATATTGGGGGAATGCTGGGATCTAGGCTGAAGGAAATAGGGGGCCCTCGGTACTTGCCTAGGGTGCCGTCGAACACTTCCTGGAAGTCCCGTGCCAGTTGCTGTTCCCAATCGGCCTCTGCGATGTGGTTTATGCCCGTAACCTCAATGCTGAGTGGTGCGAACCATTGTAGTTCCAAAAGGCTGGGTCGGTCTCGGTCCACGATTGTCAGGGGAAGCTTTGCTGTGCGGCCCTTGAATGTTACCTTGAATTGTCCGGTTCCAACTACCAGGATGTGGTTTCCCTGGTTGTCCTTGATTGTTAATTTCTGGTTTTCCAGTCCCTTCTTGTGGATGGTAGGCACCAAGCATTTGATTTCTTGCCAGGCGACCATGGAGAGGTAGGACCCGGAGTCCACCTCCATTTTGCATGGCTCGCCTTCGATGCCTACCTCCACGTAGACTTTTCGGGCATCGGTGGTTGATGACCATCTGGTGGGTTTCCTCTTTCTGCCGGGTTTTGCCACCTCGTCGGTTCCGTCCACCCCAGTCCCATCAGCCTTCGGCTTGGTGATCTCTGGCCCTGGGGGGGTGTACTGTCACATCTCCAGTCACTGTGGACGGCGGGTCTGGGGCTGTAGGCCTTCCTCAATCGGCAGACTCGGGCGATGTGACCTGTTTTGTCACAGTGCCAGCAGACTGCATTGAAGAAATGGCACTCTGATCGAGGGTGGTCACTCCCGCACCCAGCACATGCGGTCCCCGACTTACAACTCCGCCGATCACGCCGGTCATGTCCCATCTGGAGCCGGTGGATTTCCTCCTCCTTGTCCGTGGTGTCGGAGGCGGAGTGGAATTCGCCATGATGGGTGGTGGTCTTGCGGTGACTTGCTTCCGGTTGGGCCTCAGTCGCCTGTCCTGGGTCGGCGGTCGTGGTACGCTCTCCGGTGTCTGGTCTCCACATGCGGTTCGCTGATTTCCGAGTTGCTTCGGCTGCGGTGGCTTCAGCGATTGTGTCGGCGAGGGCGATGTCGCCTTTGGCCATCAGTCGGCTTTGTAGGACTGGGTCTCGGAGTCCGAGCATGACGCGGTCCCGTAAAGCCTCATCCATGTCCGAGAACCCGCACATGCCCCCTAGGCTCTGTGGCTCAGCCACAAAATCGCTGATGCTCTCACCCAATCTCTGGTCCCGCCGGTAGAAATCGTGCTGCCTGATGAGGGTGGGCACAGCAGGGGCATAGTGGTTCCGGAGCAATGGTTCGAGGTCGGCCCAGTCCATCTCCTTGACGTCCGTGGGTTTTGTTAGGGATAACATTGTTTACCCTAACTGGTTTAAGTAAATAATAATATGTTATCATGGTTTATAAGTTAAAGTGTCTGCAACTTTAAATATGGGAATGTAATTAGGGGAGTGGTTGTGAAAGCACTTTAAAAGAAGCAAGACGACAGCTTGCTCTCTCTCTGGCTTTGATGATCCCTGATTACTGCTTGGAATCAAGACTGCATTGCTCGAACGGGAGAGAAACAAAGGACTGATTTGTAAGTGAACTGACATAGGATATTCTGCATGGACTTTGCTAACTGAATATCCCTGAATGGACTGACTAAATGATACATGACTATTGGACTGTTATTTTGACTATGCTATGAACTCATAATGGAATAAACTATATTTTTGATAGCACAAGCATATCTGTAATTTTTACTGTTATGTTGGTAAACATACAAGCTTAGCTCACTCATTTATCTGTGTGCCTATCTGACTAACGCTGCACATTCTGTTTAGCTTGTCTCCCTAACCCTGGTTGGGGAAACCAGGCTTAACACTGGTTATGGGCCCAGAGGCTGCAAAGTCAGTTTAACTAGGATAAAACAGATTTATGTAAAAGTGAGTTTGTGTTGTTATACATTACAGTAAACAGACAGCTGTGTTTTATTAATTATAGTTTTATATCCATACAAAGAAAACATGGCACAAGTCAATTTACAAAGTTTGTCCCTTATATCCAAGTTGGATGGAACAAACTATGTATCATGGTCTATGAAATGTAGTCTGCTTCTATGAAGAGAAGGTTTGTGGAACATAATTGAAAATCCACCAAACGTAGAAGAATGGGATCCAGAGGATGATGAAGATAAACTAAAGATAGAAGAATTTATGCATAAAAATCAACAAGCTATTTGCATAATTGCTTTAACCTTAACTGACCAACAGCTTGTTTATATCCACGGAGAGAAAACAGCTGTTGGGTGTTGGCAGAAGCTGAAGAGGATTTATGTTCGAGATAATGTTGGTGCTCACATAAATCTAACACGGAAGCTTTTCAGTACGCATCTCCAGACGAATGGTGATATGCTGAGTCATTTGAAAACTATACAAAGCATTTTTCAAGAACTGCACGAGAAAGAGCTTATTTTCTCTGAACAACACCAAGTCTACATAACTCTATCTTCCCTTAACGAAAGTTATGATAACTACGTAACTTCACTTGAAATTTTGCCAAAGGAAAGTCTAACTTTAACTGATATAACTGGCAGATTGATTGAAGAGGCCAGAAGAAGGCTTGAAAGAGATCAGTTAAGGAGGCAGCAACCTCAAAAAGAAGATAATGAATCTCCTACTGCATACGCAATTAAAAAGTGCTTTAATTGTGGAGGAAGAGGACATTTGGCAAGATTTTGTAAAAAAGCAAAGCGCCAGAATGCTGGCCAGAATACAAAAAGTCATCAAAAGATAAATAAAAATTTAGAGTTAGCCATGTATACTAACGGAACTGTAAAAAATAATTTATGGGTGGTTGACAGTGGAGCATCCCACTGTATAACAAATGATAACAGAAATTTTATTAAAATGTCCAAGAGTACACAGCAGATATCGTTAGCCAATGGCTGGAAACTGTCAAGGTATAGCATATTCTTCTTTTATAAAAGAGAATGTAAAAATGTTATATGTACCACAACTTAAGTTTAATTTAATTTCAGTTAGAATTTTGGTTAAACTAGGATATGTAGTTACTTTTAAAGGAGATAACTGCATAATTGAAAAAGAAGATAAGAAAATTACTGCATCTTTAAGAGGTGAATTATATGTGTTAAATGATGATGGTTTAAAGGTGGCTAACACGGTTTATGAAAATAAGAAACCCCATGATGAATGTATTCACTTGTTACATCGAAGGCTAGGGCATTTAAATTTTAAAATGCTTAAGAAAACTGTTGAATTATCTAAGGGAATAAGTTTGAAACTTTGTAATAAGTATTTGCAATGTAATGCCTGTAATCAAAGCAAAGCCAGGGTCACACCGGCTAATAGAGTTGATGGATTTACTTCCAAAGAGCCTTTAGAAGTAGTATTTGCAGATTTAATAGGTCCGAAAAAACCAAGTGTAGGAGGAGCTCGTTACATACTAAGTATAATGGACTACTATTCTAGATATGGGTTTTGCTATTTAATGAAGAGCAAAACTGAAATGTATCAAAATCTCTTTAATTGGATAAAATTTGCTGAAAGGAAAACTAAAAAGAAATTAGTAACTCTTATAACAGATAATGGTACGGAATTTACAAATAATAAATTCCAGAACAGACTAAGAATGTTAGGTATTCAACATAAAAAGTCTGCACCATATAGGCCACAACATAATGCCTTTATAGAGAGAAGAGGCCAAACATTACAATCAATGGCACGAACTATGATGTCTGATTCAGGATTACCTGACAATTTATGGGGAGAAGCAATAATGTGTGGTAATCATATATTAAATAATGTTGTTAATTCAACAACAGGTGAATTACCATTCACATTGTGGCATGGTACAAAACCTGATTTAAGTTACATGCACACATTTGGAGCACCAGCATGGGTGCATATCCCTGCACAACTTAGACACAAAGGACAGCATAGAGCTAAAAGATTATATTTTGTAGGATATACATCTAATCATAGATCTTATAGATTCTGGGAACCAGGTACATCTAGAGTTTACACCAGTGCTAGTGCTAAATTCCTAGAACATATAGGATGGAATAGATTAGAGCAAGATTTAAATAATGAAGTAATTATTGAACCCTACAAAAAGCAGAAAGAACAGAATAGTTATAAGAAGAGTCCAATTAAAGAAGAAGTCCATGAAGAGCAAATAGTACCAGATCAAGAGGAAACAGTTGATCAGGAAGAGTTAGATAATCAAGAAGAGTTAATAAATGAAAGTCCACCTGTAAGTCCTGTAATACCTAGACGTACTACACGTGTAACTAGACCACCTGATAGGTATCAAGCAAGTATAGTTTGCCAAGTAACTAAAGTTCCAACTAGTGTAGATGAACTTAAGATGTATCCTGCTAAGGATCAGGAGAATTGGCAAAAGGCAATGGAAAAAGAACTAAATTCATTAAAGGTAATGAAAGTATATGAAGATGCTAAATTACCTCCAGGAGAAAAATCCATTGGGTGCAAATGGATATTTAAAGTAAAAACTGGAAATGATGGGACTGTTACCCATAAGGCTAGGTTAGTAGCTCAAGGATTTAATCAAACTGCATCAGATTACGATGAAGTTTTTGCACCAAGCCTTAAGGCTACATCTTTGAGAGCAGCATTAGTGTGGGCAGCTAAGAAAAACTATGTCATTAACCATTTAGATGTAGAAACTGCCTATCTGCATGCACCATTGCAGCACACTATATATTTAAGAAAACCAGTAGGTATAAAAGACAATAAAATAAATAGTAATGATTGTTGGAAACTCAAAAAGGGTCTTTACGGGTTGAAACAATCTGGGTTTGAGTGGAACCAATATATTGTGAAAGAGTTAAACAATATAGGTTTTAAATCTGGTTTAGCAGATCCATGTGTGTTTAAAAGAGAAAATAATGGAACGGTGTCATTATTGTTATTATTTACAGATGATATTGCTTTGATAACTAAGACTAATAATGAAGCTAATGAGATTATATCATTATTAGCCAAAAAGATAAAATTAAAGCATTTAGGTGAAATTAAAAAGTATCTAGGATTGACAATTAACAAAACAAATGATGGTTTTAAGATATATCAAGAAGATAAAATTTGCCAATTAATTAAAATGTTTAAAATGGAACTTTGTAAACCGGCAAAGACTCCAATGAGTCAGGAAGTTTGCCAAACTGATGATCAAAGTCCCAAATTTGATAAGTCCACATATCAATCTTTGATTGGCAGCTTATCATATATAAGCAATTGGTCTAGGCCTGATATAGCTTATATTGTTAATCAGCTGGCACGTTTTAATTCGGATCCACATCAATGTCATTGGCAATCATTAAAAAGAATTTTAAGATATCTTAAAGGAACAATGAACCATGCATTGTATATAGAACCAAAGGGTGATTTGAGTCTTAGTGCCTATGCAGATGCAAGTTTTGCAACTGACTTAAACACTAGAAAATCAACATCTGGGATGGCTATATTATTTGGTAAGACACTAATAGGGTGGAGGTCAATCAGACAACAGCATATCAGCTTGTCCACGATGGAAGCGAAATTTCATGTCTGTCATTACTATGCACTGACTTAATTTTGTACAAACAGTTATTATTAGACATGGGTATAACTGTAAAAGATTCCATTATTGTGCACGAGGATAACCAGGCAGCTATAAAGTTAGCTACTAGTATTGCTGTAAAAACTAGATCAAAGCATACTGATTTAAGATACTTAAATGTTAGAGAATCTGTAAAGAATGGGCTAATTAAATTGGAATACTGCATGACGGAAGAAAACATTGCAGACCAATTTACAAAAGCTCAAGGAGTAACTAAGTTTAAAGAAAGTTGTAACTACTATGATTTAAAGATGTAAATAGTTATATTTATTATTATTTCCTAAAAGGGGAGAATGTTAGGGATAACATTGTTTACCCTAACTGGTTTAGGTAAATAATAATATGTTATCATGGTTTATAAGTTAAAGTGTCTGCAACTTTAAATATGGGAATGTAATTAGGGGAGTGGTTGTGAAAGCACTTTAAAAGAAGCAAGACGACAGCTTGCTCTCTTTCTGGCTTTGATGATCCCTAATTACTGCAAGGACTCAAGACTGCATTGCTCAAATGGGAGAGAAACAAAGGACTGATTTGTAAGTGAACTGACATAGGATATTCTGCACGGACTTTGCTAACTGAATATCCCTGAATGGACTGACTAAATGATACATGACTATTGGACTGTTATTTTGACTATGCTATGAACTCATAATGGAATAAACTATATTTTTGATAGCACAAGCGTATCTGTTATTTTTACTGTTATGTTGATAAACGTACAAGCTTAGCTCACTCATTTATCTGTGTGCCTATCTGACTAACGCTGCACATTCTGTTTAGCTTGTCTCCCTAACCCTGGTTGGGGAAACCAGGCTTAACAGGTTTCACTAGAGCTTTTGCCATCTTGAACACTGCGGGCCCACAGTTTGTCAGGAAGATGGCTCTTTTCTTCGGCCCGGCGGTGTCCTTCATGTTGCTACATTCAAGGAACATGAGGAATAATTCTGTGTATGATTCCCAGTCCTCGGTAGCGGGATTAAAGGGCGTGGGTGGTGCGATGCTGGCCATCTCGTCGGTCTCGCTTCCTCTGGACACGTGTTTGATGGGGGATTAGCCTCAGAATCCCACCCTCGTCACCAGTGTTGTGTCTGTCGTGGCAAGGAGACCTGGAGTCAGTGACTTGGTTCAGCTCTTTATTGGTCCCAAGAATGGCTTGGGTTCCAAGGGGAAAACAGCGGCTTTTTATGCCCAAGCCACGGCGGCCGCCACCAATGGCACCGCTTTGAATCTCCTACAATTAGTTTCCACCAATCGTGGGAAATCCGTAGCGGGCCAATCAGTGTGGCTCGCTCGACCAATCGGATCACTGTGCGCTTTGACCAATCACAGCGCAGCGTTTTCAAGAATGTAAATGACTGTACAGAACAATCTGCAACAATTCAGCTGCTCCACTAAGAGACTTTGGAGTATAGTGTAGGAAGAGGAGATACTTTTGAAGTCATACTTTCAAAGAATAGGTAAAAATATTCATTCTAGAGAGTGGAACCTCACCTTTGGCCATGCTGTTATGGGCTTCTGGGAATTATATTTTAAAGCAATCTGAAGACGTTCACATTCCCCTGATTTCAAGTCTACTATGCTACTTGATTTATACAATTTCATTCATGTGTTACTTCACTCTCTTGGGATTAAAGGATTTTAATCATCCTTGTTACTGTACTTATCTGAGGCCAAAACACTAACCCTGTGTGAAAGTGCCTTCAGAGCCAATATAGTCTGACTTTGTAAAGTGACTGAGGTTTGCTTCACTCAAATGATTTGGGCCATAAAGGTGAGGTAATTTGCTTCGCCACAGAGAGAGGCCACCTCAATTCACCTTGACAAAACAATCTGACAGATTCTTCTCAGCCTTCTTCCTATGCTGGCTGATGATGAACTTCCTGGCTAGGCTGCTTTGAGATTATTGGCAGTGCAAGACAAAAGCATCATTAATAAAAGTATTGGAACAGTGACTTACCATATTTCAGCTGCTAAAAAAGGACAGCTATCTATCAACTCAGAGTAAGGAATCCCTACAACAGACATTCTCTGTTTGTTTCATTCACTTTTTTATTCAGTCCATATTCATTCATTCCTCATTTAAACTTGGCTTTGTCACTTCTTCTTTTATTCTTATTACTGCTGCCTTCCACATACTTATATGTCTATAATTACATGCTCTTAATTTCCCATTTTAAAAAGTATGAGAAAGCACATGCTTATAAACAGCCATTTTCACATATTTCAGCAAACATTCATTTCTTCCCACAGACCACGTTTGCATGTTTTAACATTTATCCATCTTCTCATAGGTAACAAACATTCCACTAAGGTAGTAAAATTCAACCACTTGCTCCTCTTTTTCACTATGCACACAAATAGTCCTCAACTTGAGACCAGAATCGGGAACAGATTTTCTGGCATTAAACAAAGTGATTATTGAGTGAGTCGTGTATGATTTTACAACCATTGTTGCAACTAATGTTAAGTAAACACTACAGTTGTTAAGTGAATCATGTGGTCATTAAGTGAATTGAGCTTTTCCATTGACTTTGCTTGGAAAGAAGTTTGGGAGAACTTGGAAGAAGTTTGGGAAAGTCACAGGTAGCTATCGCATGACACCAGGACTCTGCAACCATCATAAATACAGGAGGGGCACCAAACACTTAAATTTTGATCAGGTGAGTATGGAGTTTGCTGTGACAGTTGTAAATGCAATGTCCAGTTGTAAGTCACCTTTTTTCGGTTATTTTGTAATTTCCAATGGTCACTAAAATGAAAGGTGGTAAATCAAGGATTACCCATAACTTGCAATAATCACTCTGATTTTTGCAATCCTTGTGCACGCAGCTAGGCTCTCCTCTGATATGCTAATGTTTGAATCCATACTGCTTATGGTATTATTCAATGTAACATATAATTTGGGTTCTCAATCAGCCACATGATAGGGGGTTTAGAAGTCTGGATTTTATTCTGAGCCAGCATAGCAAAAACAAACAAACAAACAAACCAAGAAATTGGTCCTTTTTGTCTCAATAGCAATATAAGTATATTAGACCAAGAAACACAAATAACAAACAAAGGATACAGAATGCTTTTTGACAATGCAGCTAACCACAGTTGACTCTGAGGCAAAGAAATGAATAGGAATATATGAGACTAAATCTGCCAAGCACAGAGAAACATAAAGCAAGGCCACCTTATCAGGCAAAAACAGAACACTCAGCTTCTTTGCCCATTGAGCCAGAGCGGAGAAACAGAAAAACCAAGTACTGTATTGGCCTCAGGGTTTGAGACCAAGTCTTTGCCTCATTAATGGTGTAGGATAGGAGACTAAACTGTGTACTGTAACTAATTATGACCTATGGATTTGCATATGTCTCCCTGTTTCTATATAATCCAAACTGATGTAAACTCAAGGCTCTCTGTTTGACTGAATCCCCATGATGATTGCAGCAGTATCTCAATAAAGAAAACCCAACTCAGATTGCTCCATTGTTCTTATTTTGGTGGAGTGACTCTTTCCCACGACAATGGCGTCATCAGCATACAAAACCACAAATATTCATGTTGTGACCAAATGCTCCTCTAACATTCAGTACACATTGCCTATAAATATATTTAACCACAAAAGGAATATCACACATCGCAAGCGCTCCATGTTTCTAGCTTTTGCATTGTACCATATGGACTTCTAAATCAACAAACACCCCATCCCATTTCTTTTTACACTCATATCTTTTACAATAATTAACTAAAGATCAAAAGGCTGTGGTCTGCAAAAAGCTGTGTTATGAACTAATAAAACGCTTAAATAAAGTTTTATCAAACCTTTAGAAAATAGCAGGGTTCTAATCCTGCACTTCTGATTGGCCGATAATAGTGATATCGGATTGGTCCATTCAGGAGAATCTGATTGGCTGTTAATGAGCCACTCTCATTGGTTCAAAGGGTTAACACTCCACGTTTCTCATTGGTTACTAGATCAGCAGCCTGCCCTATAAAAGGGCTGCTGCTGCCCTAGGTTTTTGCTCTGTTCAGAATGATTAATAAAGAGCTGAAGTTCACTGTTCACTGCCTCGTCTCCGTTCCTTGCGCCCATGTGCAGAACTTAACAAGCTGCATTGCAATTTCTGAACTTCGTTCACTTTGTCAAAGACCATCCAGGCATGCTTAACAAACATATCTCTCTGGAATGTTTCAATTCATTCTTGCTTAATTCCATAAATATAAGAGAAACATAATGCCATCTTCTAATTTTAAGGCACAGATGCAGCTTTTACACATGCTAAACTAATCACACGATCAATTAATAAGAAATGTTATTTTAGCTTTTCTCTACTTTTTTTTGGATTTTTTAACATTTAGAACAGTGGTGGGATTCAAATATTTTTACCACCAGTTTCGTGGGCGTGGCTCGGTGGGCACACACTTTGCATGCATGTGCACACCAAACGGCACTTTGTGCAGGTGCAGAGACATTTGTGTAGGCGCAGAGGCGTTCTAACTCACCTCCCGCAAGCCTGCATGATCCCAGTCGCTTCAGCAGCTGCCACACAGCACTCTTCTATGCTATGCAAAGCAGCTGTGCTTCAAATTCAGATAAAGGTGAGTATGGGAGCCTGGGCAGGCGGGTGGGCCAACAGCAGAGCGGTGGAGAGAAGCGGATCGGTCTCCGCTGCTCATGGCTGCTACCAGGGCCAAACCGGTAGAATACCACCACTGACTTAGACCCTTACCATTTTTCAATTGTCTCACAGCTTTTATCTCTCTCTCTCACACACACACACACATATGTATGACACTACACTAACATTGATAACATTCATTTCAAAAGATCACTATCATTTTTCTGCCTCTTTTATTAATTATTATTATTATTATTAATTCCTAACTCTCATAAACCAGTGTTTCTCAACCTGTAGTCCACAGGCCCTCCCAGAGTGGGGGCACAATGCCGTCACAGGAAGTCCATGAAGGCTCAAACAAATGCTATGATTTAAATCTTGAGTTAAGTATTGGTGGTCCATGGCCGTGATCTGTGACCACAAAAATATTTAAAGGGGGCTCGTGGTGAAAATAAGTTTGAGAATCATTTTCATAGACTATTATTTGTAACTTTTCTCTCTAGAAATATGTGTCTCTACTGTCCTTGTTTTCTGCAGACATCCTTATAGTCATGTTTTTCTCATCCATAGCTTCTTTCACTTCATCAATTCCATTTAAAAAACCCTTTTCACACCTCCCATTAACATAATTTCAGAGTTCTATTGCACTGTTTACAAAACTCTTTTTATTCTGTTTCTGGCTGACTTCACATCATCTGTTCACTTTCCGTTCATTTTCCTATCTGCTGTTACATTTTAATACAAAACTCATAATTTGTCTTTCTCCAGTTATTCCATTCCTTTTGTTTTCTTTTGTAAAAGCATATAAGGCAAGGGAGAGAGTATGTTTGATGTCAGTGACAATTTGTGAATAGACAATTTGTGAATAGAAACTCAATGCATTTGGGACCAACTGTCTATCAAAGGATTTGGGACCAACTGTCTATCAAAGGCATTACAAAAAACCTATATAAACAACTGATATAATTGCATCTCTATTAAAAATATCATATATGAAGTGAGAAAAAAACCAAGTTCAATAGAGTATAGTGTTTAAAACTACAATGCTAACATACTTTAAAATGAGAAAAATCAGCATATCAAATAATAACTTGGATCTATGAAAAAAGCAACTTTTGCAAAATGAAATATGTCTGCTTTTAGGAAGGAGACAACTGACCTAAATCTATTTCTTAAAGATATCTTATTGCCTCATCTTCCTATATTACTTTTAGGTTTTTTTTAATATATTTTATAGTCTACAACAAAATAACATTTATATTACCTGTACTAAAACATTTCAAACAATATGGTGCATTGCATGAGCTCAATGACTCAAATAATGTCTTATGCTGAATATTACCATTTCTCATTTTAAATATAGGTGTTTTTACATGTACAAAATGATGCAAATTGTTTGTATGATTTCATAGTGGCCTTAATAAAGGAGCCCTGATGGTGGCACAGTGGTTAGATTGTAATATTGCAGGGCTAATTCTGCCCACAGCCCACAGTTAGATCTTGATGGGCTCAAGGTTGATTCAGCCTTCCATCCTTTCAAGGTCAGTAAAACCCAGATTGTTCGAGGTCACCACAACCCAGATTGTTGGGGGCAATATGCTGACTCTGTAAAACCACTTAGAGAGGGCTGTAATACAGGGCACTATATAATTCTAAGTGTTATTGCTATTGTTGTTTCTCTGAAATGTGTTCAACTTCTACACAATAAATGATTTCTCATTGACATGTCAGATATTTTCACTCCCCCACAACCCAAAAGAATGCCTGATATCTTTTTTCTTTATAACTATTTTTTTATTCCCAAATTCACTGTCTTCATCAATCTGTTCAATCTTTTGTCATAAATAATCAAATCAATCATCCTTGATTTATTAACCATTAGGGAAGCTCTAACTCTAGTTCATAGCTATAGTCTAAGTAGTATGAAAATATGGCCATCTTTTGCTGGGATTTTAATTTTAAGGAATAATAAAGCCAAGGTACTCAAATATATATCTTAGTAATTGCAAATAAATAACTTATAATCGTAAATGACTAAAAACTGAATATGAGTAAGCAACAAGATGTGGAAGGAAAAAAGCATTTTAATCTGCATCAATAAAAGTAGTGTCCAAATCAAAGAACCATCCAGTGCATTTGGCATAAAAAAAGACAACTGAGCATTAAACACCTAAATTTAAATACCTGAATATCCCAGAAAAAGTTTATTTACTATATTACTTTATCCACATTATTAATTAATTTTAATTAATAAAATTACTGTATCCACTATTAATTTTCTCCACTACCACACCATAAAACACAAACATTTATTTGAAAAACATACGGGGAAATTGACAGAATTATGATTTCACAAAAGCCACTTAGAATTTGACCTTCTGCTAAGGGAATTACCTTCTTACCTGCTAAGTCATGTCTGCAATGCTGATAGAAGAAGGTGGAGAACCTGATAAATACTGACTCAGCTGAAGGGCGGTTCTCTGCTGTAAACAGGCAGTGAACAACACAACAGAATTCAGCAGCATGGCATTGCGGGGGCAGGAGAAGGTGGTCCATATAACATGATTGCTCCATGAATTGCACTGCCTGCTGGTTTGCTTCTGGGTACAACATGTTGGTAATCCCCTTTAAAGCCCTTCATGGCATGACTCCTGGCTACTTGGAGGACCATCTCATTCTACTGGGATTGGCCCAACCCACTCTTGTGGGCAACATCAGTCAGGGTATTTTGGCTGGCAGGGTCAGGAGAACAGTCTTCCCTGCGGTTGCACCCATCCTTTGGAACACCTTGCTTCACCCCCACCACTTCCCAGAGTGAGATCAGGATACATCCTCCTTACTTTCTATAAGAGCTTAAAGACCTGGTTCTGCCAGTTGGCTTGCGGCTCCAATGGAGGGGTTTCACGTTGGAGGCGGTTGATAGATTAACAACAGATCCCATCCTCCCTCCTCTTCTCATCATACTTCCTCCCTCCCTTCCCATATTTTTAGCAAGGTTTTTATCATATTGTAATCATTGAAGTTTATATAGTTTTATATTTTGATATTGTAAGCAGGTGGTGGGTGGGATAATGACACATTTTACATATAAAGAAAGAAAGAAAGAACAAGTGAACATCTGAAGACAGCCTAAAACCAAATTTATTTACTTTTTATGATTTATGAAACCAATTTATCTAGCTGCCATCTGATAAAAAAAGCAACTCCAGGTGGCCTACAGCACACCTAGAAAGAGTTAATAAATACATTAAAATATTTTTTTTTCAAAAAAAACCCAAAACAAAGAAAATATTTATTTATTAAACCAATTTATATCACCACCTATCTCACAAACAAGTGACTCTGGGCAGTTATAAAAATTAGTTTAATAAATAAATGTATTCTTCATTTTGTTTTGGTTTCAAATGGAGAACTCTAACCCAAATAGACAGGAGCACTCTAGACAGATTAGGAAAGAGATGTACTCTGGGGGCAGAGCAAAGTTGCAGGTTGCAACTTTGAAAGAGAAAGGGAGTTCCATAGAGAGCAACATAATCTGTTTCTGCCCTCCAGAAACATTTCCTGCCCGCTGTGGCATCGGGGCAACTGGGCAATGCAGATAATTCCTGACATTGGTTCAAAGAAGCAAGCCAACAAAGAAAAAAAACCCAATAAAATAGAAATGAAGTCCTCTTGAAGAAAGAGGGATGAAGCTGGGTACATTTAGCTGAGAGGGGAGGGAAAAAAAGCATTCTGTAAAGACTTACCCAAGAAAGTCACAACCTGTGCTCTGTCATTCCAAAATACAAGACACAGAAGACCAATGAAACAGATTGCTGTTCAAGATTTGCCAGCAGAGAGACCAGTTTAACAGTGGGGTGATGACAGAGATAGGTAGAGAGCTCTTTGTCTCACAGGAAGTGTTCGAGCAAGGGCTAGACAGCCTCCTGTTTAGGATATTTTAATTTCAATTTCTGCACTGAGCAGGGAGTTCAAAATGGAGAGCTAATCTAAATAGCTTCTATCATTTTTTTTAAAATGTTGTAATTCCTTCAAGCTGTCTTCCATCACGCAATTCAGTACAGGTAGTCCTCGACTTACGACCACAATTGGGCCCAAAATTTCTGTTGCTAAATGAGACAGTTGTTAAATGAATTTTGCCTGATTTGTACCTCCTTTCTTGCCACAAAGAATGTGATTGCATAAGCCCCGAGACACTTGCAAATGTCATAAAGATGAATCAGTTGCCAAGGGTCTGAATTTAGATCACTTGACCATTGGCTTGCTGCAGTGGTCGTACGTGTATAAAACAGCCGTAAGTCACTTTTTTTTCCAGTGCCATTGTAACTTTGAACAGTCACAAAATGAACTGCTGTAAGTCAAGGACCGCCTGTATATAAATCTACAGTAATTCATGCTTCTTAATTCTAGCCTGTCATTTGGTAAAAAATGGTGTTCTGCTCAGGTTTCAGTGCCAACCAGCAAGTTAGTGTGACCTTGAAGAGAAAACAATAGAATAAAAAGCTCCATAATGATATTCCTTGTTTCTGCCTTACTTTGGGAGTATAATATACCAAGGCAGGAGAAAACCACGTCCTTTGCACATCTTCCTCTGGGTCTTATGTATAAACAACTGGCAGAATTCTTTCAGTCCTCTCATGCTTGAGTAGTTCTGTGAAATTATTTGCTGAAGCTGTAAGTTCAGTGGCACTTTCATAAGCTTGACTCTGTTGTAAGCAGCCTGGATGGAAAAAAACAAAAATAGAAAGAGTGTGAGTTCTTATGCCTCACTTTAGTAACAGTGTCACATTCGGTTTTGAAGTGTCTGTGTCTCTGATACAGACATCCTGAAGGTGCCATCAAGCGTCTAAATAATAGCCAGCATTTGCAGGCAGATGGTTTGATGGCTGTTAATTGAGGGGCTGCAAAAGTCCACCATGGTGTGCAGCAAATTACACACAGGGTGAATCTCTCCCTAGCACAATACAACAAGAAACAGCAGAGGGAGTTGTCAATCTTCACAGAAACAAAGCCACGTGGCTTGGCATTGGTTCTTCTGATCCTGCCATGATTAGTGGCACTGAGATAAGATGGAAAGTAAATCTATTTATCTCTCAGTTTAATCAGGTCTAAATTTTCAAAGATTTCTTTTTTTTTTTTTTATCCCTTCCATTCTTAAACATCCAATGTTTTTTTCCTCACAATTTCTTAAACATCTGTTCTTGTCTGATTGACATTTGGTGCTTCAATAGCAGGGGGTGTCAAATCCTGGCAACTTTAAGATGGGTGGACTTCAACTCCCATGCTTGCTAGGGAATTCTGGGAATTGAAGTCCACAAGCCTTAAAGTTGTCAAGTTTGTCATCCCTGATCTACAGGAAGGCCAGGTAAAAATAGAATTCACATACTGCAGCCCTGGAGCATACTACAAAACAGTTTATTCAGCTCATAAACTCTGAATGCTTGTAAACATGGTAGTGCTTTCCACCTTTTCTTCTTCATGTAGCCCCAGGACCACTGCCCAGTAAAACAGTGGTCTGCTCTATTTTTGCTTTTAAATCAGAGCTATTGCAAAGAGGGAAGCAAAGGATGCAGTGGCGCCATTTTTACGCATCATAATGCAAATCATTTCAATGCCACACACAGATTTATCTCTTGTCAGCTCTATGCTACGTGAAACATGGTACAGATCATGGCTGTCTTCACTTGAGTGCTAATTTGCCCAAGGCAAATCTTTTAAAATGAAGTTTGGTATTAAATGACATGATTGCAGAATGAATGTAGGCACTGAACTGGGGGGAAGGGAAGCCAAAAGGGAGGTGGAGAAAACAAACTTGGAATCGTTGTGGGGAGAACATCAACATGTTTTCCTATAATGTATTTTGTATTTGGAAATGAGTGGGAGTAATGGCCATCTCTTTCTTTTATTTTGCTTTGTATGTAAAATAGCATTTGGGGTGTGGTCATCAACAGGAACTAAAACTAACAAATCTCAAGGGCAAATATGTTAACTTACAAATGACAAAACCAAGAAGAAAGGAGAAAAACCACTTAATGTTATTAAACTAGGCAGATAATTGCTGCAGACAGATTCTCTACTGGAGCCATTCACTAGGGTTAGATTGAATTCTTTGTGTGGTTGTAGGTTTTTAAACTCTTTCTTCACAGACCAAGAAATGTTTGATGGATGGATGGATAGATAGATAGATAGATAGATAGATAGATAGATAGATAGATAGATAGATAGATAGATAGATAGACAGACCTGTAACCAGTTTAGAAACATAGCATAACTTCACATGAGTCATTGCTGCAGAAATAACAATCCTAAGTAAGCTTGCAGAAATGTTCTTCTACTTGGAATATCACTCAAAGTGGGCTGCTGGGGGTTTGCAGGGGTTGGGGAGAGCCCCTGTGCACTTTGGAGAACCCAAATCCCACTCCTGGCTGGCCCCACCCACCTCTCCCCTCCCAGGAGACCCCAAGCACATTTTGGATGCAGGTAAGTGCAGGGTGTGCATGGAAGAACAGGGAGAGAGAAAAATGGGTCTCCCAGAAGTTCAAAAAGGCTGGAAAGAGGCCCATTTCTGGCTTACAGAAAGCCTCCGGAGCCTGGGGAGGCTATTTTTGCCCTCCCAGACACTCGAGGAAAGCCTCCAGAACACAGGGAGGACAAAAACATACACCCAGTGCCATGGTACAGGAGCCAACTATGGCCACACATGGCCATACCGACCCAGCAACCATTGGCCCACCATGGCCATGCCCACCCAGACAACCCATTGCTAACAATTTTGAAGCCCACCCCGATATAACTAATTCAGCTTTATTTGTGTTTGTTTATTTCATCTGAATCTAAATGGTCACAGAATAGAATAATGCATGTGTGAGTGTGTGTGTATGTATATATACATGAAGCGAACTGACCCCCACCATGAAGATGCGGCACGACCACGAACTTGAAGCCAAACAGCAAGATCACAGCTCACCAGCTCAAATCCCCCAGCAACTAAGACTAACCTGAGCACAACCAAGCCCCCACCAGAACAGAACATACCTCCAGCCAATCAGAACACAGCCAAACCCCCAACCAATGAGAACACACCCCCACCCAATCAGAACACAGCCAAGCCCCCACTCAATCAAGTCACACCCCCACTAGCAGTTAAAAGGAAGAAGTAGCTGCAAGCTCACATCACTCTGAGAAGCACAGAGCTGAAGACACAAGCCTGAACATGATGAATGAGACTTCATCGAAACGTTGCCAAGATATTTCCAATCTTACATGGGAGAAAACCCTAATAACCAAAGATAGATAGATGGATAGACAGACAGACAGACAGACAGACAGACAGACACACACACACACACACACACACACACACACACATATATATATATGGCATTCAGCTTTGTTCGGGTATTTTCCCACGTGGTGCTTTTAAAGTTGTAGCAATGTTTCAGCAGAATCTCATCTGCCATCATCAGGCTTCTGTATGGTGTTTGTCTGTGAGTCAGACTTTTACAGTGGTTTCAGATTTAAATTTGGGGCAGCCTATTGCTGTGTCAGAATGATTTTTTCTTCCTCCTGATTGGTTGAGAGTCTTGGTCTGTGTTTATTGGTCTTGGAGTTTGCTGTGTTCTGCTACTAATATCTTCTGTCTGGTTTTTTTTTTTTTTTTGGGAGGGGGGCTCTTTTTGTATCTTGATTGGCTGGCAACATTGTGTTACTTTATTGGAGGCCTTTAGTGCAGCTTGGCTTCGGGTAAATGGACGGCTATCATTCGTTAGGAAGCTGGGTTTCATCTGGGTGCCTGGTTGGGGTGTGTTTGAGCTGGAGGTATCAGGGGGGATCTGTTTGTGCCCAGGTGTTTGCCTGGCTTGTGGTGTGGAGATTTTTTTGTTTGGGCATCTAAGAATATCAAAGCCATTTGTTTTTCCGAGTGCGCCTCATAATATTCCAATGTTTCCAGGATCACTCTCATATTGTCTTTAATCTGTCTCTTTGGTAAAAATCCATTCTGATCAGAGTGAATAAAGTTATTTAGGTATTTTTTAAGCCTTTCTGCCAAGATTGAAGCAAAGATTTTATAGTCTGCATTCAGTAAAGAAATAGGTCTATAGTTCTTAATTTGTAATGGGTCAACCCCTTCTTTTGGAATAAGTGTAATATAAGCTTCTGACCATGTTTCAGGTATTTTCTTATTTATCATAACTTCATTCATAACTTCTAACAGTGGAATGCTCAGTGATTCTTGTAGTGTTTTATAAAATTCTGCCGGGAAACCATCTGGTCCTGGTGCTTTCCCATTGTTCTGTCTGTTAAGTGCTTCAGTTAATTCCATCATTGTTATAGCACTATAGTTTCATCAGTTATCTTAGGTAGGTTAGCATTTTGTAAATACTGTTTAATTTTTCCCTCATCAAGATCCTCTTGTTTATATAATTGTCCATAAAAATCTCGAATGATTGCCTTTTTCTCCTTATTACCATAACAAATTTGACCATGATCATCTATTAACTGTGATATTTTCCTTGATTCTTTCTCTTTTCTCAGCTTATATGCTAACCATCTACCTGGCCTATTTGCATCTTCAAAATAGTTCTGTTTAGCACTTCTAATTTTTTGTGCCAATTCTTCTTTCTCTGCTTGATCCATTTTGTGTTTAATTATGTCCATTTTAAGTTTGATATCTTTTTTCTGTGGCATCTTCTGTAATTCTTTTTCCAGTTTTTTATGGTCATCTTCTAGAGCTTTAATCATTTGCCTCTTCCTGATGTTCTCTTTCTTTATATAGTCCATTATTAATCCTCTTGCATACGCCTTCATTGCATCCCAAACATTCTGTATTGAAGTATCTTCTTTTTTGTTTTCATTGAAGAAGAAAACCAATTCTTTTTCCATCCATTGTGTAAAATATTTTTCCTTTAGAATAGCATTATTTAATGTCTATCTAGATCTTCTTTTTTGTCCTTTCCATTTAATTGTCATTGGATTATGGTCTGCCCACGTACTTGTTTCAATATTCATTTCTTGAATATTAGATAATAATTCTGTTGATGTCCAAATCATATCTATTCTGGACCACGATAAATGCCTGTTTGAATAAAAAGTATATTGTTGAGTTTTAATATTTCTTTCTCTCCATATATCTTTTAAATTTAGTTCATCTGTCATTTTAAAAAAGGATTTAGGGAGAGTTTTCCTATTTTGTCGTGTTGTTTTTGCTGTATAGTCCAGTTTATTGTCTACAATTCCATTAAAGTCCCCCATCATAAGTATGTTAACATAGTCCAGTTCAATCATTTTCATATGTAATTTTTTATAAAATTCTTCTTGCTTATCATTTGGGGCATAAATTGCAACCAAGAGAGTTTTTATATTATTATCCACTATTTCAACTATTAATACTCTTCCATCTTCATCCATTTAAATCAATTTGGCTGGAGTGGTTTCTTTAACGTACAAAACCACTCCTCTTTTCTTACAATGGGTCAGAGAAGTAAATATTTTCCCTAACTTTGGTCGTATCAATAATTGTTCATGTTGTTTTTTAATGTGTACTTCTTGTAAGCAAATTATATCAAATTTTAGCTTCTCTAATTTATAAAAAGTTTTCCTTCTTTTGATAGCTGAGTTCAGTCCATTTATATTCATAGAAATCAGTTTTTTCTCCCCCATAGTTATGTTTTATATTTAGGTCTAACAGCTCTCGTGGATCTTATTTCATGTTGTTCTTTGGTCTCCATTTGTCCACCTATTGCGCCTTCTTCTTTTTCCATCTCCATTTGGCCCTCTTCAAGTTCAATTAAAATCTTTTCTTTTTCCGTCTCCATTTCTCTTCTTTCAAAAAATTCCTTGTAAAACATTTCTGCTTTCGCAATTGAATCAATTCTGTATCTCTGTTCTTGCCATATAAACATTAATCCTTCTGGAATCAGCCATCTATAATTCACCTCTTTTTTCAATAGCATTTTAGTCAAAAATCGATGCTCTCTTCTAATCTCTCTCATTTTTCTAGGTACTTGTTTTAAGACCAGAATCTCTTTGCCTTTATATTTCAATCCCTTCTCTCTTACCACTTGTAATATTTGGTTTTTAATAGTTTTTTTAGTAAATCTAACATGGACCTCTCTTGGTAATTGATTCCTCATCGCATATCTTGTGAAGACTCGATATATCTCATCTACTCCATCCATCATCTTTTCCTCTGTTATTTCCAAGACTCCAGCCAAAATTTCAATCATTACTGCCGCCAAGTTTTGTCCTTTTTCTTCCTCAATATTTAAATCCACTTGCGCTTTGTCTTGCTTCGCCATTGTTGAGAGTCGTCCTCCAGATGACGGGGAAACAGGAGCGGAAGTTGAGATGCCCGAAGGTAAAATTTTCTTACTCATTTCGATAACTCAGGGTCTTCCGGATCTTTTAATCCAATTAGTGAGGTAGCCAATTATAATCCAATTTTAAAAAAAGGAAAACACCACAAAAATCAAAAACAAAACCAGTAATAAGTAAAAAGCCCAAAATTTAAAAAAAAAAAGATTCTTCAGGTTCTTCAATACCTTAATCCAATTGTAAAATACGCAAATATAATTCAAAAATAAAAATAAAAAGATGAAGAAAAAAAAGAGCAAAATAAAGCCCAATAATATCAAAAAATAAAAAGCAAAGAAAAAGGAAAAAAAAGAAAAAAGAAAAAGAGAGTTCTTCAAATTCTTCCCACCTTGATCCAATTGAAAAACCTCAGAAAATGATAAAGAGCCATAAAAATAAGTCAAAAAAGGAAATCAAAAAGGCAGACATCCCTATAAAAAAAAGAAAAGAAGCAAAAAAAAGAGTATTCTGAGGCTTCCCCTTTAAAAAATAAAAAAATAAAATAAAATATTATAAAAGATAAAAAATAAATATATCAATATTACAAAATAGTGTGGGGTTGGAGGGGAGGGATGAAACAATTAATAAGGAGTTTAAAAAAAAAAAAAAAGACACACACTGCCTTTTATTTATCCAAGGCTCTTATTTGACTTCTCCACAAGTTTCAAAGCCAAACTTCAAATATTCATTTAATAATAGAAGTTCCAAAGAGCATCTGTATAAACATTCTCCAGTACTCTTCCCTCTCTCTTATCATTTCCAGTAGCCTTGAGAAAAGTTTTTCAAACAAAAGTTTTTCAACTTCAAACAGAATATTTCCAAGCCTCTAGTTGGCAGTGTTACAAAGTTTCTTCAATCCACTCCCCCTTCTTACCCCCAGAGAAAAGCCTAAAAAGAGAAAAAAAAATATGTATGTATATTTATATATATTAAAAAAAAGATATTAAAGGGGGTCTCTATTTTTAAAAATACAAACAGTCAGAAAAGCAAAGAGAAAACCAGTAAATATAAAAATATAAAAGAAAAAAGCCAGTCTGGTTAACTATATCGCAATAGAAATTCAGTAAAGAAAAAAAAAGTAAAAATAAAAAGCCAAGCCTCACTTTGACGTTACTAAAAAAGATCGCTGCTAAGTCAAATTCTGTTGATAATTTTACAGATTTCTTCTAATATTAGAGTGTTCTTGAATCCCAAGCAAAAAAAAAAAAAGATTCTCACCAGCCGATACACTTCTTTCTATCTCGTCCTTCCGGAGCTGTCCCAGCTTCAGCAGCCTAATGGCTGCCTCTCCGCCTTTGGCAAAGGGGCTTCTTCTGGATCAACCAGGGACTTGCGATGTCCCCGGAATCTACAGAACGCGCCCCTTATTGTCACCGTCACTACGAGACGGTTTATGTCCGTTAGGACCGACCAGGGGCGAAGATATCAGCTGTGATCTCAGAGCCCCGAGATCGCAGCTGTATCGCGACTTAGGTTTTTACTGTTTATTTCAAATTATTTAAACCCTTAAGCTTAAAATGAATTTTAATGAACAAATTAATGAATTAAATTATCTTTTTCCTTTGGTTCGGAGTTGAAGATAAGCCATACTCAAAGACTTTTCAAGCCTGTCTTTTCAAAGGTTTCCAAAGCTTTAAAATGGTTAATAGACCGTTTCCAAAAACAATTAGAAAGTAAGGTTTGTAAACTTTGTGTCACCATAGTGGCAAACAAGATGCTAAAGTAATACCTTTGTCTCCCAGTATTCAACCCATTGTCCTGGGGTCTCCTTGAAACCAACAGCTGTACCTAATGCATTTGGACAATCTCCCATTCTCTCCTTATCTGGAGAAATTCCTAGGGACCGGTCTACTCAGATTAAAGAATGTAAATGCAAATACACCCAAGCACAAACATAGCTTCCTTCCAACATGCACTGTAAAAGTTTCTATATATCCCTTTACCAATACTAAATATTTTAGTCCCAGCTCCCAGATAATTTGTATGAAAGAGGAGGAAGCAGGGAAGTAGGATTGGCACTAAGCTTTTGCAAAAGAAATTGCACCTGAATTAACCTGTGTGAAAAATTGATTTTACAATCCACTGTTGTAGCAAATCTTAATGCATTCAGAAATATGTATATGATGAATCTATGCTTTATCTATGCTTTATCTTAGGCAACAGGATTATTGCTGCTTAGTGGCTGAAATATGTTCATTATACTTACAGTATGCATTTTACAAGATGCTACTATATTTTTGCCCATACAATCAATGTGCAGTTACTTTCTAAGACAAGATTTGGAAACTTGCATGGAAAAATTAGCAGTGCCCAAAACGTTGTCAGTAATTCTGAGTAAACAAATCCTGCCTTGCTCCCAGAAATAGATTTCTGGCTTTTGAAAAAAGAAAAGCAAATCACTTGTTTTAGCTAAAACAGTTATTATCAACTTAGAATGAATAAATGGCATGCTTCTCTTCTTAAAATATCTCCTGTTTCCACTATCTTTATTCAGCACTAAACTGCTAGGCAACAAGGGTTTTAAGTAGGCTTTAGTAAGGTCAAGGCTAATTGGAAAGATGTTCTATCAACAAGAACAGGTATTATTCAAAGTTTGAAATCCATCTTACATTTAACAATCCTTGTAACAAAATAGTTATAAGGGAAACTCTCAAGGCCCAAACCACTTCCTGGAACTATACTAATTTCACAGACTGCATTTTTGTGCCAAAGGTGAAATCTTGCCTCACAGCTCAATTCTTTATATTCTAGAGTTAACAAAGTCCTAAAATCCACTCATCCCATCAATGTCAAGTATATTGTATTTTGTTTCATTACAAAACATGACCATTGGAATGTCCTGGACCTCAATCACAGAGTTGGCAGGGACCTTGGAGGTCTTCTAGTCCAGCCCTCTGCTCAAACAGGAGACCAACAACTTCTGAAAGGAAAAGTCATTCCACCAGTTAATTGCCTTCACTGTTAATTTCTTCTTAATTCCAGATTCCTTCTTTCCTTGATTAATTTCCATCCATTTTTTTTTTTTTTTGTCTTGCCTTCTGTGCTTTGGGAAATAAGTTGACCCTCTCCATTTTGTTGCAACCTCTCACATACTGAAAGGCTTTTCAACAACTTTATCCATACATTACAGATAAGATAAATCTGGGAGGGAGCAAATTCTACACAGGAAGAGAGAGAAGATCCCCCAAAATGAGGTAGCTCTGCATCTGGATAAGAAGAGGGAAAGGGTGGGTGGGAAAACTGCCTGATTTTGTCTCTAATGTCTGCTTTACAAGTTTGCTGCTCTTTCTGTCAAGAAGATTTTCATGTTCAAACTTTCTGCCAGTTTCATTACACAGAAGGGGAGAGAGTCGGCTTCATTTTTCCTATCTCAGTGCTATTTTGCATGCTGAGTATTTGCAGTTATAGACACTCATTGCTAATAATTTCCTTGTAGGATGTATGGATCCCTCCCTCATCACCTCTCAACTGACTGGCAGATTGCAGACACATTGGGGGAATGCCAGCTGAAGCAAAGCAGACTTTCCGAAAGTTTCTTGCTTACCCTTTTACCCTCTGAGGGTCAAACTATTTCTAATTACGCATCTAGTGCTGTTCTGGAAGAGGGCTAAATCTACACCTAAAAAATAGCCTAGCTGACATCTTGCATGCAGAGGATGAAGAGAGAGACAGCTCCCAGAAGAACTCTCTCTTGTTTCAACAGGTATACTATAAGAAGGATGTAGCAAATACTGAATAATTGAAAAATGAAGGATTATATGCTGATACAGATTGTATAACATCATTAGACCAGGTGAGTCTGATTAATGTAGCAATTCTCATTGTAACAATATTACTTTTGTATCAAAATGGATGACACTCAGACGCCACACTGTCCATAAAGTGATATTGATGTATGTTTTTTAAGAAAAACTTTACCACCACCACCACCACCCCCCAATAAAGAGAGAACCCTCTCTTGTTTCAACCAGTTCCCTTTTATGTGACCGGTCAGTCAATCTTTTTAAGCAAGAGTTTTAACATTTTTCCAGAAGAGCGCTAGGCTCACCTTGAGTCATCCAAGGGATAGATCAGTGGCACAAAGGTTGCTCACATCAGCAATCTGTCACTCAGATAATTGGACAGATGTGTAAAGATGTCTCTTGTTGAAATCGGCAGCCATGGTACACAAATAAATGAATAAATAAAAAATAAATACAGGTAGTCCTCGGCTTACAACAACAACTGGCCTCAAAATGTTCATTGCTAAGCAAGACAGTTGGGTTTTTATTTCTTTCATCTTACTATATTATTAGTTTATTGAAAAATAAAATGCAGAAGTACAAGAAAAAAAATAAAAATAAGGGGAAAATAAGGGAGGAAAGGGGGAAAAGCACAAGTATAGGATAGAGGTCTATGGAGATTCTCAGTCATCCAGGTCATGGTTGTCCGAAAGGTGCTTTTTCAAGATGCAACTGGACTTCCTTGTTTTTATTTGAAGACATTTCACTTTTCATCCAAGAAGTTTCTTCAGCTCTGTAAGACAGAGGGGAAAAAGAGAAAGAAAATCATTAACTTCTGATTCCTTTTGGGGCAGTTAGAATAAGGCAGTAACGTGAAACCTCGATTTTTTACTTTTATAGAATAGTATACACTAGCAGTTTCATTTGCTTTCCACATCAAGTACAATGTCCAAAAGTGATTTCCAAGAAGAAACAAAATTAATTATGTTCTTTTCTTTGATCAAAGCAGTCAGTTTAGCCACCTCTACTAACTCCCTGAATTTTTGCAGCCATTCGTCCATTGTAGGAATCAAAGTATCCTTCCATTTTTATGCATAAAATAATCTTGCTGCTGTCAACATATATAACATCAAAGTTCCAATTTTTTTTTCAAATTCTTTATCCATTATGACTGAAAGAAAAGTCTCTGTATATTCACTTAAATAATCTTCTATATTAAAATGTGAATTCTACTCCAATATTTCTTTGCTTTGTCACATGTTCACCATAAAAAGTTCCTTCTTTACATTTTTATTTCCTGTGTCCATTTGAGATAACTTTATACATTCTTGACAACTTATCCAGTGTTAGATACCAACTGTTAAGTCTGGAGCATGGGTGCGAATGATGGAGACGAGCCAGTAGAAACAATAAACCTCAAACTCTTTATTTACATCTTGTGACAGCTCACACTGGAGGGCTACTATAGCCTTCCTTATATGGGCAACTTATTAACTATTCAACAAATAGCAATCCTGGAGCGCTAGTTCCGTTAACCAATGGGAATGGCCTGTTAATGGCCAATCAGATGCTCCTGAACGGACCAATCCGATCCTGCCATTAACAGCCAATCAGAAGTGCAGGGCCAAAACCCTGCACTTGACTTCAAGCTCAAGATAACTTTATTGGTATTATTCATTCACAACACCCCTTTCCCCCGGCTTCTGCCCACGGGGCGCGGTTACATAGTCCTTAAGGTAGGACGGTTGTTTTGTTAGTCTTTTCGATTTTCACAAAGTGCCTGTTGGTTGGCTGCACTTCTGCTGAGGTAGATCGTTGTTTAACAGTAGGGGTGCCTCTGGTTCCGAGTTCGCATTCCCGTCGTCGCCAATATCACTGGCCACTCCCTGAGGTGAAATCACTGCGGTCCCTGGTTCCTGTTCCTGCGTTTCAGTTCCATGATCAGTCTCTTCAAAAAGACTTCCCTTTAATTGTAATTCGTTTTCCTCTGTATTTCTCCCCCCCCCCTCAGTTTGGTCATAAGGGAGTTCGGAAGTGCGATACGGTAGCCGCGATCGTAGTTGATCTATGTGGCGCTTCCAAAATCTATCGTCAGGGCACTGAACGAGGTATGATCTTGGGCCGGTTACGCGTATTACGGTCGCTTCTACCCACAGCAGATCGCCCGATAAGTTTTTAGCGAATACTAAATCGCCTACCTGGAAGGTACGGCATCGGCTGCTGGATCCGAGTGGCTTTTCCGGTTCATAGGCTGGGTGTAACCGATCGAGGTGGGAGCAGAGCTTTCGTCCCATTAGCAGCTCAGCAGGAGTTTTGTTGGTGACGCTGTGAGGTGTGATGTGCTGTAGGAAAAGGATCCGGTTGATTTTTTCGTCGATGTTGTCATAGTCTCTCTTTTGGAGAGTCTTTTTGACGAATTGTACCATGCGCTCAGCCCTACCATTGGCCGCAAGGTGTGCAGGTGAAGTGAGCGCATGTCGGATACCGCGGTCAGCCAGGTACTGCTCAAAAGACAGCGCGGTAAATTGGGGCCCGTTGTCGGATACCAGAACGTCTGGTAATCCGTGGGTTGCAAACAGTCTTTCCAGTCTTTTGATGACTGCTTCAGTGGTCGTGTTGCTCATTTGGTGAATCTCGAGCCAATTCAAGTAGGCATCGATGGTTAGCAAAAAGGTGTGGCCTTTGGTTGGCCCCGCAAAGTCCACATGGATGCGGGACCATGGTCCGCACGGCGTCTTCCATTCGGTTAGGGTTGCCTTTGGTAGAGCGTTGCTTACTTCTTTGCATCTCTTGCAAGTTTTAACCCACGATTCGATTTGTCTGTCGATGCCTGGCCACCACGCGTAGCTTCGTGCGAGGCCCTTCATGCGCACAATGCCAGGGTGGCCATCATGCAAGGTTCTTAGCAATGTCTGTTGGAGTTGTTCTGGGATAACGACTCTATCACCCCAGATGACACAGCTCTTCTGCAAGAACAACTCTGTTTGATGACTTTTGAATGGTGCAAAGTCGTCTGGTACTTGGTCCAATGGCCATCTGCGTTCCACCCATGTGAGGACTCGTGCTAAGATGGGGTCGTGTTTTGTTTCTCTCACGATGTCACGGGCAGTTAATGGCGGCGTGTGGAGTGTCTCAATCTGCAACGCTGTCATCGTTGGTGCAGGATCGTTGATAGTTTCAGGGAGCGGTGTACGGCTCAGCGCGTTGACGTGGGGAATGGCTTTACCGGGACGATATTGTAGCCGATAATTGTAGGCAGCCAAGAATTCTGACCAGCAGGTCATTCTGGGAGAAAGTATGTAGGGAGTTGGCTTGTCCCCAGCGATGATCCCCAGCAATGGTTTGTGGTCAGTTACAATGGTGAAAACCCAGCCGTACACATACTCATGAAATATTTTAACAGCTGATACAATCACCAGGGCTTCTTTATCGATATGGCTGTAATTTCACTCGGTTTTCGAGAGCGTCTTTGAGAAGTAAGCAACAGGGGCTTCATTACCGTTAGGTAATACATGCCTCAAAATGGCGCCCACTCCAAAAAGCGATGCATCACATGTAATGTTTATTGGCAAAGTCTCATTGTACTGCATTAGTACGGTGTCCGAAGTCAATAGTCTTTTCACATTACGGAACGCCTGCTCTTCTTCATACCCAAATTGCTTTTTTATCTAATAGCCGATGTAAAGGTTCAGCGACAGTCACTTTGTGCGGCAAGAATACATTGTAGAAATTGATGAGGCCTAAGAACGCCTGGAGGTCGGTCTTGTTCGGGGTCTGGGAGTGTTTTTTATTGCTCTCAATTTGCTATCGTAGGGTGAATACCCTGACTGTCAATTAAGTATCCTAAGAATTCAACACGATCTGTACACAGTTTGCACTTGTTTTTTTTAACTTTCAGGCCTGCTTCCTGGAATTTTTGTAAAACCAGTCTTAAATGCTCCCGTAAGATTTTTGGAGTGGGGACAGCAATGAGCACATCGTCAAAATAGGGGACAACGCCCTTGATCCCCTGCAATAGTCTCTCCATTAGGCTTTGAAAGATCCCTGGGTCTACACTGACTCCGAATTGAAGCCGCGTACACTTAAAGGCACCTCGCTGTGTTACAATAGTCTGTGCCTGTGCTGTTTTTTCATCAACCGGCAGTTGCTGATAAGCCTGAGCTAAGTCTAGTTTAGCGAAGACTTTTCCGCCCCCCAGGGAATGGAGGAGGTGTTGCACCACCAGCACCGGATATGGGTTTTGTTGCAGGGCGTGGTTTAGGGTGGCTCGGTAGTCCCACAAATTCTAATGGAGCCGTCCGGCTTAATTGGTGTCACGATTGGTGTTTCCCATGGGGAGTGGTCGGTTGGCTTTAAAACTCCCTAGGCTATCAACTTATCAAGCTGCTCGTCGATTTTCGGCTTTAGAGTGAACGGAACTCGACGAGGCTTAAGGTGGATGGGAGCTATCTTTGGATTAAAGCTAAAGGATATTGGGGTCCCCTTGTACTCACCTAGCTTTTCCTCAAAGACGTCCCTGAATTCGTGGGCAAGGTCTTCCTCCCAGTCACTGCCGCTGATTCGGTTAATGCCTGCCACTTCAATGCCAAGTGGTGCGAACCATTGGAGGCCTAACAGGCTAGGCTGGTCCTTGTCGATCACCATCAGGGGTAAGTACGCCGTGTGGTTCTTGAATGTAACCCGGATTCGACTGGATGCTACGACTGGAATCTGGTTTCCCTGGTAGTCCTTTAACACAAGCCGTTGGAATTGAAGGTCTTGGCGCCGGATAGTGGGGATGAGTTGCTTGAGGGTCTTCCATGAGACCATTGACAGAGACGATCCCGAGTCAACTTCCATTTGGCAAGGCTGATTTTCAATGTTCATGTTGACCTGAATTTTCTTAGCGTCTAGTGAAGAGGCATGACCGATAGTGAGTGTTTGGTGGGCCTCTTCCCGTCTCGCTAGGCGATTCACGGGTCAGTTTCTGTAGGAATGGTTTGCTGGTTCTCGCCTTACAGGGCGATTCCCTGTCGATTGGCAGAGATTGGTACCCTTCGAGGTCTGGCTGGGTCCAAGGAGACTTCAGCAGACCCGTCCGATGTGGGCTCATTTTCCACACTCGTGGCAGAGCGCGTCGCGGAATTTGCAATCGGAGCGGTAATGGTTGGCCCCGCAGCCAGAGCACGGTTGCTGGGACTTCGGGTATCGGTCCCGATCGGACCGCAGGCGATGGACCTCTTCTTCGTCGCTGTCTGATGATGAAGAGAAGTCCTCATGGTGGGCCGTCTGCAGCTGCCCTTCTGCATTAGGTGAAACTTCGCCGGCCGGTGGGTGTGCTGGAGCGCGATTTCGGCATAGTTGGGCAGCCGACTTCTTGGTCGCCTCTGCTGCTGTAGCTTCAGCTATGGCGTCTTTAAGGGTGATGTCGCCCTTTGCCATTATTTTGTTCTGTACGTTTAGAGCGTCTAAACCGAGGATCACTCGGTCTCTCAAGGCCTCCTCTAGGTCAGTGAAATCGCAAAGGCCCCCCCAAGTTCCAGAGGTCTGCAATGAAATCGGCGACACTTTCTCCTTTTCACTGGTTCCTTTGATAGAACTCGTGTCGTCTTATGAGCGTTGGAACGGTCGGTGCATAGTGGGCCCTTAGTAGCAGTTCGAGGACGTCCCAGTCCATGGCCTTCACTTCAGCCAGTTTCGCTAATGCCTTAGCCATTTTGAATACTGCGGCCCGCAGTGCGTTAGGAATACCACCCGTTTCTTCCCGGTTGTGGCATCCTTCAGATTATTCGTTTCCAAAAACATTTGAAAACGGTCCATGTAGGACTCCCAGTCCTCTTGAGCTGGATCGAATGGAGCGGGTGGTACTACGCCGCCAGAAATGGTTCCGCCGTTGTGCACTTCAGCCACGTGCTTAGTTGTCTTAGTTGGCTCTGATGTCATCCAATGCCACCCTCGTCGCCAGTGTTAAGTCTGGAGCATGAGTGCGAATGATGGAGATGAGCCGGTAGAAACAGTGAACTTCAAACTCTTTATTTACATCTTGTGACAGCTCAAACTGGAGGGCTGCTATAGCCTTCCTTATATAGGCTACTTATTAACTATTCAACCAATAGCAATCCTGGAGTGCTAGCTCCGTTAACCAATGGGAACGGCCTGTTAATGGCCAATCAGATGCTCCTGAAAGGACCAATCCGATCCTGCCATTAACAGCCAATCAGAAGTGCAGGACCAGAACCCTGCACTTGACTTCAAGCTCAAGATAACTTTATTGGTATTATTCATTCACAACATCAACAATGTATCATCTTATAAAAGTTTTCTTTTAAACTATAATTTAATCTGTATTTTGGACTTTTTGTCCAAATATTTTTCCATTGTTCAAGCATTACATTATATTCGAAGTTTTTGGCCCACTGAATCATACAATGCTTTACATACTCATTCTCCAAATTCAATGTCAATAACAATTTATAAATCTTAGCAATAATATGTTTATCACTATCATATAGTAAGATTTCCAATTCATTTTTCACAAAATCAAGTCCATAATTCTTTTTGTCTAGTTTAAATCTTTCTTTGAACTGTAAATTTTTTAATCAATGGCAAACACATCGTTCTGATATCAATCTCTTTAGATTTGAGGATAGGGTCATGTAATTTAAAGATATTATTTCACCATAGGTCCACCAGTCTGATCTCATCACAATTTCTTTTCTAAAAAAAAAGTTTCCAGGGGAGACACCCAAAAAAGCATCTTCACAGACAACCTTGTTTTGTATTCATTCCAAACTAAACTTAAGATAGCAAGTCGAACAAAGTGATTATTAAAACCAACATTTACTTTAACCTTATCATACCATAAATAGCCGTACCATCCAAATCTTAATTCATGGCCTTCTAGCACAAAGCAAGACAGGTATTAAGTGAGTTTTGCACCATTTTTACGATCTTCTTGCCACAGTTGTTAAGTGAATCACTGTAGTTGTCAAGTTAGTAACGTGGCTGTTAAGTGAATCTGATTTCCCCAATGACTTTGCTTGTCAGAAGGTTGCAAAAGTTGATCACATGTCCCCAGGACATGCAACTGCCATAAATACATGCCAGTTGCCAAGTACTTTAATCAGGTGACCATGGGGATGCTACAATGGTCCTAAATGTGGAAAAAATAGTCAGGTTTTTTTCAGTACTGTTTTAACTTTGAACAGTCATTAAACAAAATCAAGCACAGCATGTTAAACTTCCATCCCAGATGGCCAGGAATGCCCTACCACATCTTAATGGCCATGATTTAGTAATTTTCCCATCACTATTTCATGCTGTGTGTGAAGAGAAGTGCAGCTAGGGGGATGCACTAATCACTGTCCTTTAATTCTCCCAAATTAAACCTGAAAGAAGAGTATCGGTGCCAGGCTTGTTCCTGAGGCAAAATAAAGCTTAGCCTTTAAGGCAAGACCATTTTTGTCGGCCTATTTTCCTCCTGAATCAAGGACTCAAGAAGTGCCTGTTAACAAAGAATTGCCATAAAGAAAGTGCTCTGGTAAGCATTTGACAATGGGATTTAAATGAATAAATCCTGAAATTAATAAGAAAATATCTGCTTTGTCTGATTATCTTACAATGAGTTGTACTGAAATAGATATTGTCTTGTGGGGTTTTGTGCATATGAGAGAGGTCGCTTCAATTCAATAGTTCACACTGTGAGTCAAACTTAACCTATTAGCTCTGGGCAAATTGCAATGTTTAAACATTACGTATGAGTCTGTCTCTGTGTGAATAACAGCTGTGTATTGCGTGGTTATGTAATAATACACACACACACACACACACACATACACACACACAAATAATCACAAGCCTACAGCTACAATAAGAAACTGCAAATGCAAATAGGTCATTCAAAAGCTTGGGAGGATGTCTATATGCACAAAATGAATTTACCCAACAAATGAAAATGCATAAACGATGATAATATGTGCTAGGAAAGAAGCTTATCATCTTGCCTATAAATACTTAAGAAGCATATATTAAAACATACACAACTGAAGCAGTAGTGGGATTCAAATTTTTTTACTACCGGTTCTGTGGGTGTGGCTTGGTGGGCGTAGCAGGGAAAGGATGGTGTAAAATCTCCAGTCAGAGGCGGTATTTTCTGGTTCTCTGAACTACTCAAAATTTCCACTACCGGTTCTCCAGAACTGTCCAAACCTGCTGAATACCACCTCTGAACTGAAGTTAATACATGTTTCCTGTTTCATTTAAACATCCAATAATATTAACTGTATCTTTACATACAGTAGATCCAGAAATTAAGAAACACCATGAAGGAGGCAACAAATCTTACTTAGCCAAAAATAATTCCCTATGTTCTTTTTTTCATTTCTCAAAAATAAACTTACATGTAACGAAGGAAGACTGGTTCTGTAGCATGGGTGTCAAATTCAAGGCCCAGGGGCTGGATCCCAGTCTATGAGATGCTTAGATCTAGCCCACAACAGAGTGGACTGTGATGCTTCTGCCCGTGAAAACAGCTCAGGAGGGTTGTGGGCTCAAGAGACTTCCCTCAAGCCTCTGGAGGGGCAAAAATTTCCTCCCTAGGATCCAGAGGCTCTTTGGAAGCTGAAAATGGGCCCATTTCTGGCCTTCCCGAACTTCTGGGTGGCCTGTTTTTTGCCTTCCCCGAGCCCCCATGCATGCCCTGTACCTACCTACATTCAAACAGGCTATGCGGGGACTCCTGGGAGAGGCAGGGTAGGCAGGGCCAGCCAGGAATGGGATTTGGGGGTTCTCCGAAATGCACAGAATCTTAGCTAGGTGCTCTCCTGAACCCCTGTGAACCCCAGCAGTCCACCTTGGCTATTATCGTTGTAACTCTAAGGATCTGTTGTATGTCACTTATACCATTGTGAAGTTTGAACCATTCATTAAAGGAAGGGTTTTAAGTCAAAAATACCTGTAATCCACTCTCTCTTTTTTTAAAGTACCTCATCCCCCCAGAATCTCCTCCTAGGTGACACTTTTAAAAATTACTATATTAGAAGCAAGGGTGGCAATGATACTTTTATATTATAAGATGGAGAAGGTCTCCTCCTTTTTTTCTCCCAAGTGTTTATTGTTTTGTAGAGGAAGGCTTATGTTTATATAACCATATTTAAAACTGTATAAGTTTACTGGACATTTAACACATCTATGGAACTCGTTATCAAACAAACAACAGCAAGATGCGAGTAATCAAACACCTTTATTTGTGCTTTGTCGCTGAATATTTGGAAGTTTACACTTGTAGGTGATCCTGATACCAGCTGATTTAAGCCATCACATTGGTTAATATTAATTCTGATATTTAGTGCTGAAGATTTTAAGATAATAAGCTTCTGTTAAGTTCTGTGCATGGGCGCAAGGAACGGAGATGAGGCAGTGAACAGTGAACTTCAACTCTTTATTAATCATTCTGAACAGAGCAAAAACCTAAGGCAGCAGCAGCCCTTTTATAGGGCAGGCTGCTGATCTAGTAACCAATGAGAAACGTGGAGTGTTAACCCCTTGAACCAATGAGAGTGGCTCGTTAACAGCCAATCAGAATCTCCTGAATGGACCAATCTGATATCGCTATTATCGGCCAATCAGAAGTGCAGGATTAGAACCCTGCTTTTTCAAAAGGTTTGATAAAACTTTATTTAAGCGTTTTATTAGTTCATAACATCCCTTCCCCCTGGGTTCCGTTTAAGGGGTGCAGTGATGTAATCCCTGAGGTATGAAGGTTGTTTTGACTGTCTATTAGATTTACGCTGTCCCACCGGTTCCTGTCTGTAATCCGGTTTCGGCAGGACATTTTTGGGCAAGTCAGGTACCGGTAGTTGCATATCCTCATTGGATGACTCGGTGCCGCTAATGTTCTCATTGTTGTCCTCCGATCTTTGCGGGCTTGCTTCTGTTGAGGTGTTCCTCTGTGGCGAGGACACTCCCCTCCCTGATTCTTCTTCATTTGTCACGCCCGATTGCTGACTTCTTTCGCTCCTGCTTCTACCATCTCCAATTTGGTTTCTTCGACATCCCCTCCCCCCTCAGTTTGGGAGTTACCGGAGTCACGGAAACTGGGTTGTAGCCTTGAACGAAGCTGATCTATATGGTGTTTCCATATTTTTCCGTCGCAGGTTTTCACACGGTACGACCTGGGTCCGGTGGCTTGAATTACGGTTGCCTCGACCCACAACGGTTCGCCAGAAAGGTTTCTGGTGAAAACTAAGTCGTCTATCTTGAACTCGTGGCATTTTCCACTAGATCCACAGCCTTTCTTTGGCTCGTAAGACGGGTGAAGCCGGTCGAGGTGGGAACAGAGTTTGCGTCCCATCAATAGTTCAGCTGGAGTCTTGTTGGTGACGCTGTGTGGAGTGATGTGTCGGAAAAGGAGTATTCTGTTTATTTTATCTTCAATGTCCCAATAGTCCATTTTGTAGAGGGTTTTTTTTAACAAATTGTACCATGCGCTCAGCTCTTCCATTAGCTGCAGAGTGCACTGGCGAAGTTAGTGCATGGCGAATACCCCGGTCCGCTAAGTATTGTTCAAAGGGTAGAACGGTAAACTGGGGTCCGTTGTCGGAGACCAGAACGTCTGGCAGTCCATGTGTCGCGAATAGCCTGTTCAATTTCCAGATGATGGACTCGATTGTAGTACTCTTCATTTCGTGGATCTTGAGCCAGTTGGAAGAGGCATCCACTGTTAGGAGGAATGTATGTCCCTTGGTAGGTCCCGCAAAGTCAATGTGGATGCAGGACCACGGTCCCCGGGGTGTTTCCCATTTTGTTGGAGTTACTTTAGGTGGGGCACTGCTAACTTCTTGGCACTTTCAACAAGTCTTTACCCAGGCTTCGATCTGTTTGTCAATGCCTGGCCACCACATGTAGCTTCATGCGAGTGCTTTCATATGCACGATGCCGGGGTGACCCTCATGCAGTGTTTTTAATACTGCTCGTTGTAACCGCTCTGGGACGATGACTCTATTGCCCCATAGGATGCAGCCTTTTTGCGAAAAAAATTCTGTTTGCCAGTTCTTGAAGGGGGTGAAGTCGTTCTACTGGCCATCCCCGTTCAACCCAGCAAAGAACTCGCGCTAAGACAGGATTGCGTTTTGTTTCAATCGCAATGTGTCTAGCTATTAGCGGCATTGAATGTGGTGTTTCAATCTGGAGTGTCATAAGGGTTGGAGCTGGGTCGTCGATGGTTTCCAGAAGTGGTGCACGACTCAGTGCGTCAGCGTGGGGAATGGCTTTCCCCGGGCGGTGTTGCAGTCTATAGTTGTACGCAGCCAAAAACTCCGACCAGCGAATCATTCTAGGTGATGACATATAGGGGGTTGGTTTGTCTCCCGCTATAATCCCCAGCAAAGGTTTGTGGTTGGTAACAATAGTAAAAGCTCGTCCATATACATATTCATGAAACTGTTTCACAGCAGATACAACAGCAAAAGCCTCTTTATCGATTTGACTATAGTTACGTTCAGCCTTTGATAGAATCCTTGAAAAATAGGCAATTGGGGCCTCACTACTGTTTGGTTACACATGGCTCAAAATGGCTCCTACTCCAAACGGTGACGTGTCACATGTAATTGTTAAAGGCAAAGTCTCGTTATAATGCATTAAAACAGCATCTGAGGTTAATAAGTTTTTCACTTGTTGGAATGCGTGCTCCTCTCAGTGCCCCCAGACCCAGGTTGCTTTTTTGTCAAGAAGTCTATGTAGGGGCTCAGCTACGGTCGCTTTGTGGGGCAGGAAGATGTTGTAAAAATTAATGAGCCCCAGAAAAGCTTGGAGATCAGTTCTATTTCTGGGTCTTGGGGCATTTTTGATTGCTCTCAGTTTGCTGTTAGTGGGATGGATGCCCTGTTTATCAATTAGGTATCCCAGGAACTCTACTTTATCTGTACACAGTTGACATTTATTTTTTTAACCTTAAGGCCAGAGTCTTTAAATTTCTGGAGAACCAATTTAAGAAGCTCTTCTAGTATTTCTCTATTCGGGGCAGCAATTAAAACATCATCAAAGTATGGTACGACCCCTTTGATCCCCTGCAAGAGTCTCTCCATCAAACTTTGAAAAATCCCTGGGGCTACGCTAACTCTGAATTGGAATCAGTTAATCTTAAAGGCACCTCGGTGTGTAACGATCGTTTGTGCCTCTGCTGTTTTTTTATCTACAGGCAGTTGTTGGTACGCCTGTGCTAAATCCAATTTAGCGAAGACTTTTCCTCCCCCCAGGGAATGGAGAAGGTGTTGTACCACCGGCACCGGGAAAGCGTTCTGTTGAAGGGCGTGATTCAGGGTGGCTCGGTAGTCCCCACAAATCCTTAACGATCCATCCGGTTTGATGGGTGTTACGATTGGGGTTTCCCAACGAGCGTGATCTGTTGGTTCTAAAACACCCTGGGCTCTTAATTTATCAAGCTGCTCGTCAATCTTTGGTTTAAGGGCAAAAAGTACCCCAGGCTTAAGGCGGATGGGGGCTACTTCAGGGTTAAGGTTAAATGATATCGGGGTCCCCTTGTACTCACCTAGTTTGTCTGCAAAGACATCCTGGAATTCCTGGACGAGGGCCTCCTCCCAGTCATCACTTCTGGCTTGGTGAATGCTGACTACCTCGATCCCGAGTGGGGCGAACCATTGAAGGCCTAACAAGCTAGGCCGATCACAGTCGACGACGGTCAATGGTAAAGATGCAGTATGATTTTTGAATGAGACCTGGACTAGGCTGGATCCAACGACCGGAATTCGGTTTCCCTGATAATCCTTGAGTATGATTCTTTGGGTTCTGAGGTCTTGCCGCCAGACGGCAGGGATTAATTGTTTAAGGGTCTTCCAGGAAACCATCAAGAGGGATGATCCTGAATCGACTTCCATCACGCAGGGCTGGTTTTCGATGGCGACCTTCACTCGGATCTTCTTTACATCTAGTGATGAGGCATGACCAATTGTAATGGTTTGGTGTGCCTCTTCTCGTTTCGTTGAATTGGCCAGTGGTTTATTTCTGTAGGAGTGGTTGTTCCATTGGTGGTTCAAATGTTCCCGACTCACAGGATGATTCCCTGTAGTTTGGTGGTAGTTGGTCCCCCTCTGAAATGGGCTGGATCCTTGCTTGCTTCTACAGACCTTTCCAATATGGCCTCTTTTCCCACCAAAATGGCAGAGCGCGTCAAGGAATTTGCAGTCTGATCGCGGGTGGTTTGCCCCACAACCTGCACATTGATGCTGTAGTCTTTGATTACGCTGGTGGCGTTGGTCACGTTCAGACCGGAGCCGGTTGACCTCTTCCTCATCACTTTCTGATGACGATTTGAGTTCCTCGTGGTGGGTTGCCATTGTATGTCTCTCTAGGCGAAGTGAGGTTTTGCTGGCCAGTTGGCAGAGCAGTGCGTTGGTGCGGCGCATTCGGGCAGCTGACTTCCTGGTTGCTTCTGCTGCAGTAGCGTCAGCGATGGCATCTGCAAGGCTGATGTCGCCTTTCGCCATCAGCTTATTCTGCACATGTGGTGCATCTAATCCCAGAATTATTCGGTCTCTCAAAACTTCTTCGAGGTTGGCGAACCCACAGAGGCCTCCCATGTTCCGGAGATCCGCGATGAAATCTACAACGCTCTCTCTTTTCCGCTGGTCTCTCTGGTAAAATTCATGTTTTCGGACAAGCGTTGGTATGGTAGGTGCATTGTGGGCCCGTAGGAGGGGCTTAAGGACATTCCAGTCCATGGATTTCACCTCAGCTGGTTTTGCCAGTGCCTTGGCCATCTTAAAAACGGCAGGTCCGCAGTGGGTCAGGAATACCGCTCGCTTTTTTCCCGCAGTGGCATCCTTCAAGTTGTTGGTCTCCAGAAACATCTTGAACCGCTCCATGTATGAGTCCCAGTCTTCTTGTGCCTGGTCAAATGGAGCAGGTGGTATGGCGCCGCCGGACATGGTTTCTGCTGTCGATGTGCCTTCAGCCCCGTGCTCTGTTTGGTGCTCTGTAGTGTTCAATCAGCTCTGACGTCTCCGCATGCCATCCTCGTCGCCAGTGTTAAGTTCTGCTCATGGGCGCAAGGAACGGAGACGAGGCAGTGAACAGTGAACTTCAACTCTTTATTAATCATTCTGAACAGAGCAAAAACCTAAGGCAGCAGCAGCCCTTTTATAGGGCAGGCTGCTGATCTAGTAACCAGTGAGAAACGTGGAATGTTAACCCCTTGAACCAATGAGAGTGGCTTGTTAACAGCCAATCAGATTCTCCTGAACGGACCAATCTGATATCGCTATTATCGGCCAATCAGAAGTGCAGGATAAGAACCCTGCTTTTTCTAAATGTTTGATAAAACTTTATTTTAGTGTTTTATTAGTTCATAACAGCTTCCTTATGGAGCCTTTTATTAGTAAGAATACCCAAACACTTACACACACAGAACAAAGATATTTTGTCTGATTTCTCCCTGGAAGCTGAGGGTTTCCATAATCAGGGAGCTAAGATACCTCTTTCCACAGTGACCAACAAAGTTGTCTATTTATGAAGACTCAAAAATAGGTTGTAAAGAAAGCAATCCTTTCCTACTCTTTTTATCCAGTAACTGAATATCCAAAATGTAGCTGCTCTGGCTAGCAGGTAAGTAATCAATCAGGCATATTTGAAGACAGTGCGTACTCTGGAAAAAAAAGATTGTCCGTTGGTATTAGATTGGTGGTGGAGTTTCTTTATGACTTGTGGACTTCAACTCTCAGAATTCTTGAGCCAGCAGGAATATGGCTAGCTCAGGAATTCTGGGAGTTGAAGTCCATAATTCATAAACGGGCCATAGTTCCCCATTCTTGCATTTGATACTCAGCAGGCAAATCCTCGTGTTTTTCCAATGTGAGCTAATATAAAATGATGAATAAAAGGGAAAGAAGCATTGTGGTACAGCTGTATAAAAAATCTCTATCTCCTTCAATCTTGGTAACTATGGTTTTATCAAAGAAAGAAAAAGGAAGCAAAACTTTCAGTGTGGTATAAAAATGTTGTGAAGATTGTTGTTGCATTGCTTTCATTTGTCATTCAACCTGTTTATATACATGAAGTGAAGTTGATCTGACCTTATAAAAAAGGATATCCACAATAATAGGAAACAATTACGGAACTATCAAATAAACTGTAGCACCATGGAGAAAATCTCATTTATTGGTCATTTTAACTGGTGGAAAACAACGACATAAGTCCTTGACTTATGACCATAATGGAGCCTGCCCATAACATTTATAAGATGTCATGATCATAAAGAGACTAATCTCATGACTGGCCTGATTTTAGATATTTTCTTTGCAGTGGTCATTCCAGTATTTAAGAGTTTGCCACAAAGAGAAGGGGGAGTCAACTTATTTTCCAAAGCACCACAGGGCAGGACAAGAAACAATAAATGGAAACTAATCTAGGAGAGAAGCAACCCAGAACTAAAAAAAAAATCTTCCAAACAGTGAGGACAATTAACCAGTGTACATAAACATTAATTAATAACAATTAACTTCATGTATATAAACAGCTGGCCTTCAGAAGTTGTGGGTGCTTCATCACTGGAGGATTTTAAGAAGAGACTGGACAGCATCTTGTCTGAAATGGAATTGGGTCTCCTTCTTGAGCAGGGGGTTGGACTAGAAGACCTCCAAGGTCCCTTACAGCTCTATTCTGAGTATGAGATGCTGAAAACAGTTGTAAATGTGGACTGGTTGGCAAAATCCCATAATGCAGTCCTGTGACTGGAGGCAGGGGCTAGCTGTTGGCCTTTAGGTAGAGCCCACTGTGACCTTTAAAAGTTGGTAATTGACCAATGGTAAATTTAGGATTACCTGCATTGATGGTATACCATTGCAATGGTGTTCGTATCTACCCGCACCCCAAACTAGGCACATCTTCCATCATGTACACAATTTTGCCCATGTCCAGCTGAAACATATCTGCTGAGGAAATGTTTATGAACCCTTTGGAGTCCACATTTTTTTAATTGTCTAAGTTTCTTCTCAATTCTATAGATGGCATCAGGATAATTAGGGTAAGAAAACTATCTGAAGGGCTGGATGGATAGGTCTGATGGGTACTTCAACATCAGTCCCAGCCTAGGAACATATGGCTACAGATTACCTAAATTTGCCAAAAAGAGAGGATACGATGTGTTCCCATCTCTCATTTCCCCAGTTTCTGGAATAAAATGTTCCTCCATATTGAATCTCATGGATTTTCCAGGAGACAATGGTTTTTCTTTTTCACATTTCCATCTGACTATCTTCTTTCACATTTGGCAGTTCTGATGGTAAGATACCAGTGTAGCTGTGAGCAATGGCAAAGTTAAATATGCTTAAACCCTTGACTCTTACCAGCCATAATCCACAAGCATAGCCTACTCTTATTCCCTGTTTAAGAGGGGGAAAAAAATCAAAGATTTAATAAGCATACAGCAGGCTGAAATGTGAGGCATTTGGCTGAGTGCATCACAAATGTGGCCTACAGCAGAGTGATCTGACGACTGATAAGGTCCAGCAGCTATGATGCAAACTGATCTCACCATACAGTGTTAATTTTTCTTCACACAATTCAGCACCAAGTTACATTATGAACAGCCATTCTGAGCTGGCTACTAAACCAGCTTAAGCCCATAAAGCTGGAATTTCATGTCAGCTCTTATAGGAAGCAACAGCATGCAACTCAAATCAAATGCATAGCACAAGCTGATATTTTGCTTGGTGTACAATGGTTAGGTAGCAGTTAGGAGAAAATGGTAAGGAGGTTTTGACCAGCTTAAATGCTTACCTGCAGCCTTCAGGAATAATAGAATATGAGGGGCATAATTTATAATAATGAGGTTTAGTAGCAAATTAACAATTGGCATGTTAAAAAGCCCATTTCCCAAGCATTTGTGAACTGCTCTCTTCAAGAATTTCTGGAAAGCACTACTTATTTGAAGGTAATAGTGTTTGGCCATGTGAATTGCCCTCAGGAGTTTTTTTTTAACATAGTTAAGAGACCAGTTATTCACTTTCTAATGGCCATAGAAGTAAAAATGCTTACTTGATTGTACTATATTTTAATTACAACAGAGTCTAGTGAGCTTCTAAAGACTGCTTATCTCAGCAGCCCTATTAAGACTCTGCAATTTCTTGTAAATACAGAAATAAATAAAAAAGCAACCTTAAGCGCTTCTTCGCCAGCAAAATTAAGATCACATTCTGGTCCAAATGCAAATATTTATGAAAAATTGCGAAACAAAAACCATATCTTCATATGCAATTTACTACCTATAGAGCTAAAACATGTTAAAAGTATTGCAGGAAGAATCATACCTATCATCCCACTTCAAATAAAATAATGTTTCAAAAGTCACAGTTTCAGCATAATTTGAGATGGATTGTAGTGCAACCAATCCAATTGTACAGCTAATCCATCTTTCCCTCCTTAGCAGTTTTTCTATGATTAGTAAAGAACAGAAGAAATAGAGGGGAAGGGGGTGTGCAAGAGTTTGTATAAATATTGTAATACTCTAGGATAATAAGGGAACTGGAAGACTACAAATACTAGAAGGGATAGTTAAAGCAGGAGTGTCCCACCTTGCTAACTTTAATACCTGTGGACTTCAATTCTCAGAATTCCCCAGCCAGCCATGCTGCCTGGGGAATTCTGGGTATCAAAGTCCACAAGTCTTATAGTTACCAAGGTTGGACACCCCTGACTTAAATAAACTAGATGTTTGGCTTGCAGACAAGAAGACCAAGAGAGTTATAAGAGTGGTCTGCCCCATACCTAAAAAGTGGTCACATTTTAAGGGATGGACATGTTTTAATTAACCCTTGAAAGCAGGACAAAGAACAAAAAGCTGAAATTAAAAGGAAATTCAGGCTGACTTTCGTGAGGGTGAAATCTGTGACGCAGTGGAAGAGTCTATGTGGGATGTCATCTTGTTGGAGATTATCAGACTGGAGCTGATTTGACCACCTGCAAGGAATAGCTTACTGGGTTTCTTCACAGAATAGATGGTTGTACCAGATGTCCTATAGGTACCTTCCAACTCATGCCTTCTATGATTCTATGAAACCATGTTGAAAGGAGAAAAAAAAATCCCAACCTATCTGCTTGAACTTTGAAATATATCCTCCTGTCAGGCTTCACACCCAGGCCTGGCAGTAAATCACAAATCTCCACTCATATAAACATCAATTCAGCTCTCAGGGGGATTTGGTAGAAGACTCCAGGCACAATTCAGCTAGATTAGAAACTTCACGGAAGACAAAAATGAAGCTTCACATCACAAGTGATTATCCATTGCTTTGTAAAAAAAAAAAAAAAAAAAAGTGAGAGGCCTTATACATCTATGTTCCAGAGCTTAAACTTCTTCCTGCTTTTCCAATTAAGTTAACGGATAGTTGGCAAGTTGTTTGATGGCCTTGGGTAGCTCCTGAAAATTTATTGGTTGGTCTATTTGTTTGTATACCATCTCAATCATAAAATGACTCTAGGTGGCTTACACAATAGAATTAATACATCAAGAATGATCCAACCATGACAAACAACAGATATTAAAATCTCCCCTGTCCCTTACAGATTACTGTTTCTCTGTTCCAACCATATGTGTGGGGTCTTCAACAACCTTGGACAAGTCCATGGGTATCATTAATTCCTGAGCTATAACCAACCCACACCAGGAAAAGGTTTAAATCTCATAGAGCCATCTATCACTACTCCTGCAAGGATAGTTCAGAGAGGGACACCACTGCACAATAGGGAGGCTGTAACAACACAGGAGCAACAACGCCAAATTTTCCTTAATGGCCAGCTTCATAAAATGTCTCACAATGGTTATGAGTCACGGTCCTCTGAGTACCAGAAGAGTAATCTGAATAGCACTTTCTACCACTGCAACTACTACTACTATTACTACTCAGATGCCCCAGACTCAGGGCTTTGATTGAAACCAAAACAAACTCAGATGAGAGATGAATATTGTGCCTGCCAGATTCCAGTAAGAGAGGACTTATGACAGATCAATCCAACCCTGACCAGCAACTAACAAAGATCTAAGACAGTGATGGCTAACCTTTTCAGCACCAAGTGCCCAAAGTGCACACACGCATGCATCCCCAAAATGCAATACACATGCGTTCCCCATGCATGCATCCCACCCCCATGCATGCGCCCTGCCCTCTGCACATACATGTGCATCCCTGCATATGTCCCCTGCCCCCTGCCCCCTGCGTATGTGTGGCAGAGACCCAAAGACCAGCTGGCCGGCAGGAGGCACATGTGTACATGCACGGTAGAACTAAGCTGGGGCGATGGCTCACATGGCCACAAGGAGGACTCTATATGTCAGGGGCACCAACCTTTTGGGCCTCAAGGACCAGCAAACTCATAATTTTAGATTCCAGGGACCACTAACCGGTTCTGTGGGTGTGGCCTAATTTGTGGGTGTGGCTTGGTGGTCATGTGACTGGCTGGGCATGACTTTTATGTAAATATTATAAATATTGAATATTTTTTTTAAAAAAGAGCAACTTTTACCCCAAATCAGGCAAAGCAGGCAGTTTGAGTTGCTCACACAATCACAGATTCATTCAGAGATCTATCTATCTGCCATTGGTTAGCTCAGTCTGTCACATAAAATTTGCTTGCAAGCAAACTCATAAAATTTGCTAGCAAGCAAAGTCACAAAATTAACTCACAATACACCATGCATGTAAATATTGAATTTTTTATAAAAAAAGAGCAACTTTTACCCAAAATCAGGCAAAGCAGGCAGATTGAGTTGCTCACAGAATCATTCAGTGATCTATCTATCTGCCATTGGCTAGCTCAGTCTCTCAAATTTGCTTGCTGTGAGTCTGCCGTGAGTTTGCTTGCAAGCAAACCTTCAGTCCTAAGGGAAGTTCGGTTGTGCTGAGCTGAAGATCTAAAGGCTAGCTAGAAAGCAAGAAATCCAACCATTTCCTGCTTCCTAGCTAATCTAAATCTCCCGGCTCAGCAGAACAGATGATGGTCAGAAAAAGGAAAAATAGCAATTTAGCAGGCAAGTTTACCAGGTAAGGAGTGAGTGGGCAGGGAGGATTCCCGCAGGCCATGTGGGCAGCGCAGCCTTGTGTTTCTGTGCAGCCTAGATTAATTGCTTTGGGAGGGGGGTGCTCTGGAGATGAGATTTCTCTGCGGCCCACCAAAATTTTCTCACGGCCCACCGGTTGGCAACTGCTGCTATATGCCACCTCTAGCATGCATACCATAAGTTCACCTTAAGGATTGCAAAGAATCCCACATCCATGAACCTGGATTAAGAACACAGAAATCATAAGAGGAGGATCAATGTAAGAAACCCAAACTCTCTTCCCAATGAGCAGGGTACCCTATCTCCTATCACAGGGGTCCCCAATCCCCAGGCTGTGGCACATTGGGAACTAGGATGTGCAAGCAAGCAAACGGGTGAGTGAGTATACAGAACTGATGCAGAACCATCCCTTCTTCCCTGCTGCCAATGACTGGTCCATAGAGCCAGAAAAGTTGGGACCACTGTCATAGCATTCTCTCTCTCTCTCTCTCTCTCTCTGCTTGACTCCTGCAGATACTTATCTCTATCAATTCTCTCATAAATTTAGAAAAGTAGATGAGCAGAGATTAAACAAAATGTTAGAAAGGCCAGCTAAACAGCCTGCACACACTCCTACACAAAAACAAACACTATTTTTGTTGAGAGGAGAAATTTCAAGGCTTGGCATGTGGATTCCCACTGCTAAAGTGAACCTATCAGTGCTGGAGGAGAATGCTAAAGAAACAGAAATGGCAGCTGATGAATAGGTTATCCCAATGAAATTCACATTACCAACATGTTTCTGCTTGTACCTGCTGCTTTATTCAGAAGCAAAATAAGTTTCATGTAGGTACAAATGAAGCAGGTGAGAGAGCAACAAAACTGTTAAAAAATGCATGTGTCAAATTCATATTACTGTTTAGATGGGCCACCTGGTGTATCTGAATCTGTCTGTATAAAACCATTGAAGGAAGCAAGGATCTTTCTAGCTTAAAAATAAGTGTATTATAATATAAACAAGGATCTATCTTTGTGAATGCAAGTATGCATGTTCATTGGAGATACTCCACATTCAGAGAAGTCATGTGAGTTGTACAATACAGGTAGTCCTTGACTCATGAGCACATTTGCGAGCAGAATTTCCATTGCTATGCAAGGTGGTTGTTAAATAAGTTATGTCTGATTTTACAGCCTTTTTGCCATGGTTAATAAGTGAATCCCTGCAATTGTTAAGGGAATTACCTGGTTGTTAAGCGAATCACCTTCCATTCACATTGCTTGTTAGAAGCCAGCTGGGAAAGTTGCAAATGGCGAACCTAGGACCTCGGGATGTTGCAACTATTGTAAATACATATCAGTTGCTATGTGCCCAAATTTTGATTATGTGACCACAACAGAGGTGGTATTCAGCAGGTTCTGACCAGTTCTGGAGAACCGGTAGTGGAAATTTGGAGTAGTTCAGAGAACTGAAAAATATCACTTCTGACTGGCCTGCCCCATCTATTCTCTGCCTCGAGTCCCAGCTGATTGGCTGGGTCTTGTTTTGCTGCCCTCAGAGAACAGAGGTGGAAAGCAGGTTAGTGGGGTGGGGAGGAAGTGGGATTTTGCAGTAACCTTCTCCCAGGAGTGGGGAAGGAATGGGGATTTTTTAGGATCCTTCCCCTGCCATGCCCACCAAGCCACATCATGCCCACCAAGCCACGCCCACAGAACCGGTAGTAAAAAAAATTGAATCCCATCACTGGACCACAGGGATACTGAAATGGTTGTAAGGGTGAGGCCCTACCGCAAATCACCTTTTTCAGTCACTTAGCAAAGGGTTGTGAGTCAAAGACTACTTGTTAAACAATGTTAATTCTTTATTTATTATTGTTTTTCCAATATGGCCATAAGAAATGAATGGAGTAAACAGTAAAAACCAAAAAGAATAAATAAGATCAGGTAAAATATAATATAATAATAATTAGTTCAGGGAACAAAATAGCAAAAACAAATGTAAGATGATAACTTTATATTGATATGTACTTAAAATGATCAAATTTAAAATTTAAAATCTAAAATGCATTTTAAAAAGTGACTCATTTTTTAAAAAAAAATAATATACAATTGATAAATTATCCTAACTCAGACATATTATATAAAAGCTTAGCTGTTGTATACTAATATACTAGTCCTTGTATACTAGTGCTTGACTTACAATGGTTTGTTTAGTGACTGTTCAAAGTTACAACGGCACTAAAAAATGTGACTTATGACTGTTTTCACAGTTATGACCTTTACGGCATTCCCATGATCATGTGATCCAAATCCAGATGCTTGGCAACCGGTTCGTATTTAGAACCATTGCTTTGTCCCAGGATCACATGATCACCTTTTGTGACCTTCTAAGAAGCAAAGTCAATGGGTAAATCAGATTCATTGAACAACAGAGTTACTAATTTATAAATTGCAGTAATTCACTTAACAACTGTGACAAGAAAAGTCGCAAAAAGGGGCAAAACTCACTTAACAGAAATGTTGGGCTCAATTGTGGTTGTAAGTCAAGGATTACATGTAATGCTGAAAAAGAAGGGAAGAAGAGCATCAGTGGTGAGTGGATGGACCTAATCACAGTGGTGATGAGTGCATTGTTAGAAGACTTGTAAGGCCAGGTCAGAGACAGATCATCTCTAGATGAGATCACCTCTAGATGAGATGGGCAGCACACAGGTCAAATCAATCAATTAATGTATATCAAGCCTGGTTATTTTCCAAACTCCAGGCCACATCCTGTCCTTTAGCTATCGCTGTCTGGCCCTTGTGGATTGCTTTTATTTTGAAGGCAACTGCTATTTTATTTTTCAGCTTACAAATGTGTGCATGCTTACACCCCTTCACAGCCCTATTGGTTCGGCCATCCACAACAATCCCAGTTAATCAAATGATCCCTTGGGAAAATTAATTGCCCACCCCTGGTCTATATGGTCACCACTGACTTGATGACACAAAAGCACAATAATCATTATGGATGAGAAGTGTGGCAAATAAAGCCAGCCAGCAATAAGCCTGGAAAAAAAAAATAGGGGAAAAGGTTTGGAAGGTGTTGGAAGAAATGTCCATCTGGGTTCAGTTCCAAGTGAGGAAAAAGACATTGGAAACATGGAGGCTATTTGGAAAGATGGTTTAATGGAGGACAGTACCATGTGGTTTTGAGGTCCTGGGCAAAAAAAAAGCACATGGGTGAGAGAGGGAGAGCAATTTATACCCTCTGCTGGATTTTGAACTTGCTTCCTGTTCCTGTAGCAAGAAATGTATCCCAATTGGTTGTCAGACTTCCACGGGGCCATGCAGGGATAATTTTGTAGGTTGTCTTGAGTCCCAAGCTTGGTTGAATCTTGCTGGATAATGTAATAAAGGAGCTTTGGGCAATTCCTATTATGGCTTAATGGCTCTGTCCTTGTTTGGATCTGAGGGAGGGCTAATCCAAGCTGAAGCTCTTTTGTCTTATAGATAAGATGGCCCATTTCTGGGGCTATTAACAAGGTGGGGGTTGTTTTCCAAGAACATGTTTCTTCTCTTTTTCTCATCCAGGGAGGAAAAATATTCAGCCTTTTTAATATTTCCTACAATATTTCGTTTTTCTAGGATGCTAACTTTCCACATGGGTATTCACTATTTATAGGAATAGTTGTGTGGTTATGATTTATTTATAGGATCCAATCAGAGTTGGTCACCAAGACCAAAAGTTTATTCTCCCAAGCTTTTGGACTCATGCTGGAGCCAAGGAACTTTCTCCAGAATACATCCAGAATATCTAATACATAATAAATAAATAAAGCATCACCAAACAATCATTCCTATAAATAGTGCATGCCTACAAACCCACCTCCCCTAACTTTTTTTTTCAGTTTTATTGCTAGATTGCTTTATTTGGGCATATCTTGAAAATTACTACTGTAGGGGATTGTAACACGTTTTGTTTTCATTCCTATCCAAATCTGTGAATTCTTACATAGATAACACTTTTTTGATGTAAATTGTTTGGCTATTTGCTGTAAATTTTGATAACCACTGTTTGCAAGATATTTACCGAAATGTTTGTATTTAGCCTTTTTTTTTTTAAGTAACTTTTTCAATACTTTTATTACAATGCATTGAAAATAGGTGACCTTTACTTCATTTGGTACAGTGATTTTCATATAGTAAAGGTCATCCAATTTCATAGAGAGGAAATCTGGACCAACCCCTTGTTAACCTAGTCCGAAGATCTGTACAAACCCTTTGCCCTTCCCCTATTCTTCAAATTCTCTTGTAATTGACTAGTCTTCACATTTTAGTCAAGCAAGCTCATATTTCAGTACCTTTGCTTATCAAGGGGAAAGAAGGGCAGGGAAATTTAATAAATAGATTAATTATAATTTTGAAAAGCAAAAGAATTCTAGTTGTTTATAGTTTTTTCCTAAGTCATTAACAATCAGATGCATAATTCTTTTGTTTTTATGGGCTGGCTCTGGATTATAGACTTTTCAACCTGAACTTTTTCAGTATAAATCTGTTTCTCCTTCATAGATTATTCTCGACTACAGAAAAGACTGGATCAGGACAAAATATTTGTATTTCTAATACAGATTAAATTGCCTTAACATGCAAGATTAAAATATTTCCCTTCCCTTCTCTCCCTCTCTCCAATTAAAAAGAAAAGGAAGGAAGGGGAGGATCTCATACCTTTAGTACAAAGGCAATATTTTAAAATCATGTTGCTGCTACAGCTGTTACAGTAGTGTGAAGCAAGCTACCTTATTATGTTAACATTTCACAGCACTGAATCCAAAGTGACATGCTGATATTAACAAGATCTGACACGGCATTGGGATGAATCACACCAAGGAAATTTTAAAAATATATGTCAGAAAACCTAGTGGAAAGACTTTGACAACACCATGAAGACCAGTTTCCTCCCTCAGAATTGGTTGGTTCCTCTGTCCCACTACAGAATAGAGAAACTGATGTGTCAAAGTGTCACTCAAATCTACAGCAATGAGATGCTGCATTTCATCGAAAGTTTCATAGGTCTTTGCAAGCTTTAGCTGTCCACCTGACTGCCTGGGCTGTACAGGCAGTCTGATGGACAGCTCAAGCTTGCGAAGACTGAGTGTCCTCCATTTGACTGCACAATTTTGGAGGTGCCTTTTCCCCCCTTAGTTCAAGGGAAAAAGCTGCAGAAAGAGTTTACTTCCTGGCTTGCTTTGTTCATCTACTCTTCATAAATAATAATAATAATAATAATAATAATAATAATAATAATAATAATAATAATAATAATAATAATAATAATAATAATAATAATAATAATGCACTGCACCAATATAGCACTGCACCCATGTAGTAATGTTTACAGGCTATATTTGCCCAGAAAAGCAGGTGACAGAGGACTTTTGCAAGTGAAGCAGACAGTCAAAGAAGAGAAGCATGCTCTGGCAGATTATGTGAAAGACAATGCTGAACCAACTTTGATGGAGGTCAACAAGAGGAAGCTGTTCAAAATGCAGCAAACCAAGGATCAATATAGGAAAACAGTGATGCAAACTCGGGCTGACAGCTGGTGTAACAAAGCACTGCATGGGCAGTTCCTTGAAAAGATCCAAGGAAAAGTAGATTAAAAAAAGACCTGGTTATGGCTGACCAATGGAACACTGAAGAAATAAACAGAAGGCCTGATTCTTGCAGCCCAAGAACAACTCATCAGAATGAATGTAATCAAAGCCAAAATAGAAAAATCTGCAGATGACCCCAAATGCAAGTTCTGCAAAGAAGCGGACAAAACCATCGATTACATACTGAGCTGTTGCAAGACAATCACTCAGACTGACTACAAACAACATCACAACACAGTCACTAAGATGGTCCACTGGAATTTGTATCACAACTACCATCTGCCTGTAGCAAAGAACTGGTGGGATCATAAGCCTGAAAAAATGGTCAAAAATGAGCATGCAAAACTACTGTGGACTTCCGAATACAGACTAATAAAGTTTTGGAACACAACACCTTGGATATTGTTCGGGATAACATTGTTTACCCTAACTGGTTTAGGTAAAATAATAAATATGTTATCATGGTTTATAAGTTAAAGTGTCTGCAACTTTAAATATAGGAATGTAAGTAAGGGAGTGGTTGTGAAAGCACCATAAAAGAAGCAAGGAATGTCAGCTTGCTCTCTCTGGCTTGATGATCCCTAATTACTGGATGGTTTGAAGACTGCGTTTTTCCTTACTCGAACGGGAGAGAGAAAGGACTGTTGATTTATTGTAAGTGAACTGACGTTGGATATTCTACACGGTCTTTGCTAACTGAATATCCTTGAATGGACTGACTAAAATGATACATGACTAATGGACTGTTATTTTGACTATGCGATAAACTCTAAATGGAATAAACTATATTTTGATAGCACAAGCGTATATGTTATTTTTACTGTATGTTAACAAACATACAAACATATCTCACTCATTTATCTGTGTGCCTATCTGACTAACGCTGCACATTCTGTTTAGCTTGTCTCCTTAACCCTGGTTGGGGAACACAGGCTTAACAGATATCATGATTGTGGAGAAGAAAAAAGTGTGGATCGTCAACATTGCCATACCTGGTGACAGCAGAATCGACAAGAAACAACTTGAAAAAGTCACCAAATATCAGGACTTGAGAATCGAACTGCAGAGACTTGAGAATCGAACTGCAGAGACTCTGGCATAAACCAGTGCAGGTGGTTCCAGTGGTACTCGGCACACTGGGTGCTGTGCCTAAAGACCTAGGCAAGCCCTTGAAAACAATTGGTGCTGACAAAATCACCATTGGTCAGCTGCAGAAGGCCACCTTACTGGGATCTGCTCAAATAATCCACCAATCTATCACGCAGTCCTAAACACTTGGGAAGTGTTCGACTATAGTGATTTGTGATACGAAACCCAGCATAGTTATCTCATTTGCTGTGTGTACTGTCATCCTGAAACTGCCTTTTATTCAAGGGCTGGCATCCCAAAGCCAAGTAGACGCAGAAGAACTTTGCAGCCTCCCAATGGCCAGTTGAATGTCACCCAGCTGATCACTGTAGAAACCTCTGAAAGCAGTCACCATTTTTCAAAGGAATTGTCAGGGCCCCAAAATGGCAGCTGCTTTCAAGAGACATGGGGAGAAGGCCTGAGCGCTGCAACTCCTATTGGGATGGGATGAGGCAGAAGAGAGATAGGAATGCTGCAACATCCCCATGCAAGAGCAGTGCAGTAGCACTGCAGCTGTTGTAAATTTGAAATAGGGTTGAACAAAGTTTTGGGGTGTCACTTGTAACATTGAACTATCATTATGTAGCTGGTTGTTTCTTGAGGTCTCTCTGTATCTCTGTAACTTCACTGTCTTCCTCCTCTGGAATGCAGTCTTTCCCTCCTGTGAATCCAGACTACATTCCACCACACAAAGTAAACAAAGAGACCACAATAAAGTATATGGTATGAATAGAGAGTCTATGGGTGTAGGTGTCAACAAAGTCAAAATGGGCTTGATGACCAAGCAATCAAAGTACAGCCTCTTTTTAACATGTGTTCATCACCCATATGTAAAAGAGGTTATAACACTTGTTTGGGTATCATTGATTCATATTGTATGCACATTGTTCTAGCCAGCCAGCAGCCAGTGAAGCTGGCAGCAGACTTGGACAGTGCAGAAGTTGGGGAGGAACATGGGCCAGTCTTGGAGTCTGGGGAAGGCTCTGATGAGTGCTCTGCATCAGAGGCAGAGATGGGGCCAGGATTGTCCAACAGTTATCAGCTGCCTTCAAGTTGGAGCAGAAGAACAGCTGAAGCCTGTTCCCAATGTGTGCATGCACAGAGCTGCCAGGAGAAGGGAACAGTTAAGGAACAAGGGTCGACTCAGGTATAAAGGCACAGGTGGACCGTGAATGGCTCCTCCCATAAGGAATAAAGAGGAGTGAAAGGGGAGGGGTGTTTAGGTCATTTAATTAGTGTGAAGATTTGTTTGTGACTCTCAAAGACTCTTTGCTAAATATTTTCTTGTACAGCATTGTGCTTGGAAGCTATTGGCCTGGCAACTCTCCAAGCCTGATAAGGCCTGTGGTTATAATTCACCCTTGAAAGACTGTTTGCCGGGACTTTGCTGGATGTGAATGATAGGAATTCACATTAGCTTAATAAAAAGAGATTTTGTCAGGACAAGGAGTCTATTTCGTGATTTGGTGAAGCCTAGGTCAGAACACACACACACACACACACACACACACACACACACACACCAGGGATGCCTCTGAATAGGTATAAATAGTTTATATCATAAAGAAGTAGTTACCCTGAGCATCCTTAGATCACTCCAGGTTCCTTATCCACCTAGTACAAAATCACTACTACACTGAAAAGCTCTACCAGATTAGTAATAAGAGTGGCTCCCCAAATTGGTAATAATTCAGGAGATTATTATGTAAACAGCTAATTGCAAGCTTCTCTGTTAACATTGGAAAAAAAATCTGCCTGTGGAGTTTACTGCAGATGGGGATTGAGAAGCTCAGTTGGTGTAAGACGAGGTTCCAAATGTAGAGAAGGGAACATTTCAAAGAATCCTTAACTGGCTCACTTTAAGTTTGTCTAGGGATTTAGTCTTAGAGCTTTCAAGATCTTGTTTTCATTCCAATGAGCATGATTTTCATTCCTTGGGATTGACATAGGTTATATACAGCACTGCTTCTAAATGGGAAACAATTTAAGATGCTGGAATTTTGGCTCCATCTCCTACTTTTCTCAATAAATCTTGCTGCATGAAAAGACTCTGTGTGAATCACACTTTGAAAGAAAAAAAATACTTTCAGGTTTAGACTGCTGCCAAAGATTTTTATATTAGGCATCTGCTACAAAGCACAAGAATGGAAAAAGGATAGAATGAGATCCAAAATATCATTCAGCAAAACCTGAATTTTCCTATCTGTATCACCGGGTTGGATGAAAGTGGATAAGTAATATCATGTAGCACTTGACACTTGCTGAAATCTTTCAAGGAAGGCTCGGTCAAGAAAATAGACATCACAAAAACTATTAGAATTCTATTATTATAGGACATAGTGATAGAATCTTAAAAACCTGGCATTTGCCCCCTTCGTCCACCAGTTTAGGCAGAACTATATCCTATATTTTGAGATTACATCAGTATTAAGCCCATGGAAGAGGAGAAGCTTAGATATTGTTCTGTTTTAATTTATTGATAATAAAACTGGAAGTCAGAAGGCTCCCTAAATTGATTTTACAGATACTGTAGTCCTTGATTTATAACCACAATTAAACCCAGAATTTTGGTTGTAAGTTGTTGCAGTCCTAAATCAAGCCACCATTCAATTTTAAAACCATGTTTACAATGGTAGTTAAATGAATCACCATGGTTGTTAAACAAACCGCATGATTGTAAATTCAAAGCCAGCTTATCCAATGGGTGGGGATTTAATTGTCAGGAAATGGCAAAAAAAAAAAAAGTCACAAAACATAATCACAGGATATCACAATCAATTGTTAATGTGAGCCAGTTATCAAGTGCCCAAAATGGTATCACATGACTGTAGGGGTGGTGCAGCATTCAGAACTTGGAGAATGAGTCATAAGTAACTTTTGTTGAGTCTGTGTAACTTGAAACAGTCGATCAATGAACTGTCGCAAAGTTGAAAACTACCGGTACTCCTGGTTTTCAAAACCACAACAATCATGGTTATTCTGTAGGATGATACAGTGAGAGAGGAGAATATAATCATTTTATTCTTCCAGTCTGTCAATGACTTTTAAGACATTGGACATGGCCCATGGTACTTGGGTTTCATCTATAGTTAAGCGAAGGCTATTAGTTGCTATCTTGCTACAAAATTCATTGAATGACTCCGAATTGGAAATTCTCAGCCAAACATATCTCACAGAGTTGTTGTGGGCCGAAACTGGTTGTGTTCTACTCCTGGAGAAAAGTCTGAATATAAGTCTGACACAGAAACAATGAATCAAATACTACTGCTAGCATCAAAGACAGCACAGTCTGAAAGCTAGTAGACTGGGTGGATAATTTCTCAGAATTCCGCAGGGGAAGGAGATCTTATCCAACAGTTATCAAAAACACCCTTACCTTTAAAAAAAAAAAAAAAAGGATTGTAGGAGGAATTTCCTCATGAATTTTTCTCTTCAAATGTATGAAGTCCTGGAGGCTACATCTCACTAAAGGCACTATTTCAGGAGGATTGCCGCATCTTGGCAATCAATGCAAAAATACTCCATCTGAGCCATGTGAATTTCTGACTGGGGAATTCTGAGAGTTAAAGTCCACAGATCTTAAAGTTCCCAAACTTGAAAAACACCAAACTGGATAAGAAATGGTAGAGGTAAAGCAGAATTATTTATCTATTCATCTATTTACATAGCACAAGTTATTATTTTGGCCAGTGTCATTAAATTTGTCTCAAAAGCACAAACTGACATGCCCTATTTCTTGGCATCCTCATAATGTTTCTGATGATTTGAAAATGTAGACTGAGGTTCATTCTGAATGTGGATGATATCAAGTTCTATTTTTTTTCCTCCTTTCCATTCCTCTAGGAGAGTCAGCTGAGGTTGTAAAACAAATCCTAAGCAGGTTAATAGCTTGCCTGAAGTCCAATAAATTGAAACTGAACCCAGGGAAGATGGAGGTACTGCACATACAAGATTTGTTAATCTGCTGAACTGGTTTTCACTGTGTTTTCGAGGTAACTGTTGCATCGTTGCTCTCTGCCTCTAAAGACACTGGCCGAGTCTCCATATTTCAAAATGTTTTTTAGTAGGTCAGGATGACCTATCGGCTACAAGCTTACCTGGAAGAGATAGTCTTGTGATAGATAGTGATTCATTCTCAGACAACTTCCTATTTGAATGATTGTAAAGTATAAATCATTCCACTGCCTTTGAAAACAGCTGGGAACAAGGAAGCTATTGTAGATAGTTGACTGAGACTGGATGATCTGATCTGATTATGGCATTGATCTGAAACTTTATTGCTGTTCCTGCTTTTCATCATTCAACCCCTAAATGGCTTGAGGCCGTATGACTCGAAAGAATACCACTTCCTAAAACTGGATCTTGGACCCCATTGCTGAGACACTTAGGTAGAAAGTGGAAAATGACAAAAGCAGAGTCAGCCTTCCCAGGTACACCAGACAAGAAAAACAATCAGATGAGCTAATTTTATTTTATTAGAAGATTATGTTGACATAATCTAACAGAGATTTTCTTCATTCATCTGTTCATTCCTTCATTCTCTCCTCAAACAAGATGGAGTTTTTAAGGTCCAACATATTTATGAATCGTTTAATTTTGATGCAATGTGTGTTTTACTCATTTATCTTTTCAAAAAATCTTGCTATTTAATGTTGCTTCTATTATGTGCGGTTGTTATCATTTTTATTTATTTATATTCTATTGTAAGTCTTAATTCATTTATACACTTTGCAGAAAACTTTGATTATTGGGCCACTGAAAAAATGTAATCAAGAAATAAGCTTTTTTTAAAAGCTTTTTTATGTATACTTAAGGGCTTTTAATCATGCATATTGTTTAAGTGACATATATGATAGCTAATGAAATTTAATTAAATAATGAGCAATTTGCTACGCTAAAGATTTTGCATGAGATTTCTAGTTCTGCATATCCCTACTAAGAATGATTATTTTCATAAAGCTAATTATGCAATATGAAATTTTATTTATATATAGAAACAATGGGAAACAGTTGTTTTATTTTTAAAAAGTACTCACACACAATATTTAACAAAACAGTACAGCAGTGCAGAGGCCATGAATGCTATTGCTTTGTCTTTCAAATCATTGCTTGAAGGGCAGGTTGGAGAATCTCATTGTGTTGAAGACATTTTATGATTTCTGCTCTGGCTTTGAGTTCTCAGGAAGTAATCAATCACAGGCAATTGCAGAAGGTTGAAGTTTCTTTAGAGCAGGGCTATGAGACCAACACACAGCATAAGTGGCCGTCTCAACTTAATTGGAACTTGAAAAGAAGAGGCTGACCTGAATGTTACCATCTGTAATCTGAAATCCTTCAGAAAGGAATTGTAAAAGTGCCTCTTCATCTTATACACCTGCAATCTGGATCTGAAATATCAGACTTTGGTTGTGTGATTTCATCCTAGCAGGTGTAAAAGATGAGAACCCCCAGTGTAGAACAAAAAAGGAGAAAGGCATTTTCTGAGGCATTTTCATTTCCAAGGAATGCAGAATATCAATTATTTTCCTATTTATGTCTAAGAAAACTGGTTTATTGTAATTTTTAAAAAAATATGTAAGAATAACTAAAAGCAAACACTTAAAAGCATTCCACTCATTAAAGGCTTATTTTAGCCACCAGAAAATCAACACTTGAGATCATCTCTGGGTTTTTATTTATACATTTAATCAATTTGTAAAGCTACTCATTTCAAATGACTCTGATATTAAGTAAAACAAAAACAATTGCACCATAAATATAAGAAGGCAGAGAAATGGAAGTAAGCATCACAATCATCAGCGTTAATACAAGCCAGGAGATGGCTCCTTTTGCACAATCGGCACCAGGCCCTGTGACCCTTCTCCATAGCATAAAATTGCCACATTTTTCTTTCTCTCATGTCCTCATAATACTGCTTTCATATTCTCACCAGCCTTAACCCATACAATATAAAATCTGCCTTAACTATACAAGCAGTGTTTTCCATCTTCTCCCAACACAATTTTGCTATGGATGTGGTCTGATATGCCATATAAACTGTTTTGTGCTGGTGGTGGTGGTGGCTGTTAGAAGCAAATGTCTGGATTCCAATGTAGCCCGGCTCATCAGAAGACCACACCAGTCAAGTTGCATGGAGCAGAAGCAGAGTATATTTGGGTAGCATAAGGTGCAGCATACCAATCAAAAGATAGGCTACGAAATCAGAACGCAGAGAGTAAATGATATTTATAGTAATGATGGGCTTTGATGTGTAAATTGAGGTATTCTTGACCTGGAGACCTGTGAAGTGCTAAGAGAAAAGTTGTTTCTTGCACTGCAGGGTGTAGCAATCTTTTTTAGGTATGGAATTGTATGTGGGGTCTGGCTTTAGGGATCTGGCACCGAGAAGCAGTATTGCAATTTAGGAGATTTCCATATCTTTGAGGGGATTTTGCTTCCTGACTGATTTGCCAGTATCAACTGGCTTCCTGGGGTTTTGTCATTTTCATCCTACATAGGATGAAAAGTTTCAAGTGGTTTTGTCTGCAGAATGGATGTTGTTTTCTTCCAACAATGCAATTAAGAGTTTGAATCTGCCTATCTAGGAACCATTTAAATAAGTATGACTGGCTGGGAAATTTGGGGAATTGACGTCTACAGGTCTTATAGTTGCCAAGATTGCATACCCCTGATCGGTGGTGAGATTCCAATTGCATGCTTTCGGTTCTGTGTGCTTTGCACAGACACGTGTGCTTTGAGCTTGCATGCAGCACTCAAAGGTCATGCTCGTGCAGCACTCAAAGACCGCCTTAGCTGCTTTTTAGGTCAGCTGAGGCGTGGCAATCCACTCTGCTGCACGAATCAGCTGAGCTACAAATCAGTGGAATAAAGGACATGCATGCCTAATGCGCACTTCGTGCATACGCACAACACTCAAAGATCGCCCTTGATGAGTTGAGCTGTTTTTTAGCTCAGCTGAAGTACAGCAATCTGCTCTGCTGTGGGAACCAGGTGAGCTAAAAATCAATGGAATAAAGGATAGAAAAGAGCAGGGGTGGGTGGGTGGAGCCAGCCAGAACCAGTATTTGCCGGTTCTCCGAACTGATCAATTTTTTTGCTACTGGTAGCCAGAACCAGTCTGAACCAGCTGAATACCACCTCTGCCCTGATGCAAATATTGTGGATGTTAAGTTCTGCGCATGGGTGCAAGGAACGGAGACGAGGCAGTGAACAGTGAACTTCAACTCTTTATTAATCATCGTGAACAGAGCAAAAACCTGGGGCAGCAGCAGCCCTTTTATAGGGCAGGTTGCTGACCTATTAACCAATGAGAACATGGAAGTATTAAACCCTTGAACCAATGAGAATGGCTCATTAACAGCCAATCAGATTCTCCAGAATGGACCAATCCGATATCGCTATTATTGGCCAATCAGAAGTGCAGGATTAGAACCCTGCTTTTTCTTTAAGCTTTGATAAACTTTATTTAAGTGTTTTTATTAGTTCATAACACCCCTTCCCCCCAGGTTCCGTTTGAGGGGTGCGGTGATGTAATCTCTAAGATATGTGGGTTGTTTTAACTGTCTATTAGATTTGCGCTGTCCCACCGGTTCCTGTCTGCAGTCCAGCTTCGGTGGGACGTTTTTGGACATATCTGGTACCGGCAATTCCTCATTCTCACTGGACGACTCGGTGCCACTAATTCTGTCATTGTTGTTGTCTTCCGATCTTAGCGGGCTAGCCTCCGTTGAGGTATTCCCCTGTGGTGAGGACACACCCCTCCCTGATTCTTCTTCATTAATCGTGCCCGATCGCTGACTTCCTTCACTTCTGCTCTCCACCATCTTGAATTCGGTTTCTTCGACATCCCCTCCCCCTCAGTGTGGGAGTCCCAGGAGTCGCGGGAACTGGGTTGTAGCCTAGAGCGAAGCTGATCTATATGGCGTTTCCATATTTTTCTGTCGCAGGTTTTCACACGGTACGATCTGGTCCCGGTGGTTTGAATTACGGTTGCTTCGATCCATAATGGTTTGCCGGAGAGGTTTTTAGCGAAAATTAAGTCGCCAACCTTGAACTCGCGGCATTTCCCGCTAGATCCACAGGATATCTCTGGCTCGTAGGAAGGGTGAAGCCGGTCGAGGTGGGAACGGAGCTTGCGTCCCATCAATAGTTCAGCTGGCGTCTTGTTGGTGACGCTGTGCAGAGTGATGTGTTGGAGTAGGAGTATTCTGTTTATTTTTTCGTCAATGTCCCCATAGTCCACTTTATGGAGAGTTTTTTTTAACAAATTGTACGATGCGCTCGGCCCTGCTGTTAGCCGCAGGTTGCGCTGCGAAGTTAGCGCATGGCGGATGTCCCGATCCGTTAAGTATTGTTCAAATGCCAGGACGGTGAACTGGGGTCCATTGTCGGAGACCAGGACATCTGGCAGTCCGTGTGTTGCGAATAGCCTGTTCAATTTTCAGATGACGGACTCTGTTGTAGTATTTTTCATTTCGTGGATCTCGAGCCAGTTGGAATAGGCATCCACTGCTAGGAGGAATGTATGTCCTTTAGTAGGTCCCACAAAATCAACGTGGATGCAGGACCACGGCCCCCGGGGGGTTTCCCATTCTGTTGGAGTTCTTCTAGGTGGGGCACTGCTGACTTCTTGGCACTTTAAGCAAGTCTTTACCCAGGCTTTGATTTGTTTGTCGATGCCTGGCCACCACGCATAGCTTCGTGCGAGCGCTTTCATACGCATGATGCCGGGGTGACCGTCATGCAATTTTTTCAATGCTGCTCGTTGTAACCCCTCTGGGACGACGACTCTATCTCCCCATAGGATGCAGCCTTTTTGCGAAAACAGTTCTGTTTGTCGGTTTCTGAAAGGAATGAAATCGTCAGAGGTTTGTTCTATTGGCCATCCTCTTTCGACCCAGCTAAGAACTTGCGATAAGACAGGATCTCATTTTGTTTCAATTGCAATGTCTCTGGCTGTTAGCGGTGGTGACTGTAGCATTTCAATCTGGGGTGTCATAAGGGTTCAAGCTGGGTCATCAACGGTTTCCAGAAGTGGGGCACGGCCCAATGCATCAGCGTGGGGAATGGCTTTCCCCGGGTGGTGTTGTAATTTATAGTTGTACGCAGCTAAAAACTCTGACCAGCAAGTCATTCTAGGTGACAATATATAGGGGGTTGGCTTGTCTCCCGCTATAATCCCTAACAATGGTTTATGGTTGGTAACAGTAGTAAAAACTCGTCCATACACATATTCATGAAACCGTTTCACAGCAGAAACAACAGCAAGAGCCTCTTTGTCGATCTGGCTATAATTACGTTCAGCCTTTGACAAGGTCCTTGAAAAATAGGCAGTAGGGGCCTCACTACCATTTGGTAACACTTGACTCAAAATGGCTCCTACTCCAAATGGTGACGCCTCACATGTAATTGTTAAAGGCAGAGTCTTGTTATACCGCATTAAAACAGCATCTGAGGTTAGTAAATTTTTCACTTGTTGGAATGCGTGCTCCTCGCGGTGTCCCCAGACCCAGGTTGCTTTTTTGTCAAGAAGTCTATGTAGAGGCTCAGCTACGGTCGCTTTCTGGGGCAAGAAGATGTTGTAAAAGTTAATGAGCCCCAGGAAAGCTTGGAGATCTGTCCTATATCTGGGTCTTGGGGCATTTTTGATTGCTCTCAGTTTGCTGTTAGTGGGGTGGATGCCCTGTTTATCGATTAGGTACCCCAGGAACTCTATTTTATCTGTACACAGTTGACATTTTTTTTTTAACCTTAAGGCCAGGGTCTTTAAATTTCTGGAGAACCAATCTAAGCCACTTTTCTAGTATTTCTCTATTCGGGGCCACAATTAAAATGTCATCAAAGTATGGCACAACCTCCTTGATCCCTTGCAAGAGTCTCTCCATCAGACTTTGAAAAATCCCTGGGGCTACGCTCACTCCGAATTGGAGTCGGTTGCACTTAAAGGCACCTCAGTGAGTAACGATTGTGTGTGCCTCTGCGGCTGTTTTATCTACAGGCAGTTGTTGGTAGGCCTGTGCTAAATCCAATTTAGCGAAGACTTTTCCGCCCCCCAGGGAATGGAGAAGGTGTTGTACCACCGGTACCAGGTAAGCGTTCTGTTGAAGAGCGTGATTAAGGGTAGCCCAGTAGTCCCCACAAATCCTTAACGATCCATCCGGTTTGATGGGTGTTATAATTGGGGTTTCCCAACGAGCGTGGTCAGTTGGTTCTAAAACACCCTGGGCTATTAACTTATCGAGCTGCTCGTCAATTTTTGGTTTAAGGGCAAAAGGTACCCAATGAGGCTTAAGGCAGATGGGGCTACTTCAGGGTTAAAGTTAAATGATATTGGGGTCCCCTTGTACTCGCCTAGTCCGTCTGCGAAAACGTCCTGGAATTCCTGGACGATGGCCTCCTCCCAGTCGTCACTTCTGGTTTGGTGAATGCCGGCTACCTCGATCCCAAGTGGGGCGAACCATTGAAGGCCCAACAAGCTAGGCCGGTCACGGTCAACGATGGTTAGTGGCAATGACGCAGTACGATTTTTGAATGATACTTGGACTTGGCTGGATCCAACGACTGGAATTCAGTTCCCCTGGTAATTCTTGAGTATGATTCTTTGGGCTCTGAGGTCTTGATGCCAGACGGCAGGGATTAATTGTTTAAGAGTCTTCCAGGAAACCATCGAGAGGGACGATCCTGAATCGACTTCCATCACACAAGGCTGGTTTTTGATGGCGACCTTCACTTGGATCTTCTTTGCGTCTAGCAATAATGCGTGACCGATTGTAATGGTTTGGTGTGCCACTTCTCTTCTCGATAAAATGGCCGGTGTTTTGTTTCTGTAGGAGTAGTTGTTCCATTGGTGGTTCAAATGTTCCCGACTCACAGGGCGACTCTGTGGTCTGGCGATAGTTGTTTCCCCTCTGAAGTGGGCTGGGTCCTTGCTTGCTTCTACAGACCTTTCCGATGTGGCCTCTTTTCCCACAGAAATGGCAGAGCACGTCGAGGAATTTGCAATCTGATCGCGGGTGGTTTTCCCCACAACCGGCGCATTGGTGCGGTAGTCTTTGATTTCGCTGGTGACGTTGGTCACGGTCAGACCAGAGCCGGTTGACCTCCTCTTCATCACTTTCTGATGGCGATTCGAGGTCCTCGTAGTGGGTCGCTGTTGTGTGCCTCTCTAGGCGAGGTGAGGTATCACTAGCGAGTTGGTGGAGCAGTGTGTTGGTGCAGCGCATTCAGGCGGCCGACTTCCTGGTTGCTTCTGCTGCAGTAGCAAAAACCTGGGGCAGCAGCAGCCCTTTTATAGGGCAGGCTGCTGACCTATTAACCAATGAGAACATGGAAGTATTAAACCCTTGAACCAATGAGAGTGTCTTGTTAACAGCCAATCAGATTCCCCAGAACGGACCAATCCGATATCACTATTATCAGCCAATCAGAAGTGCAGGATTAGAACCCTGCTTTTTCTTTAAGTTTGATAAACTTTATTTCAGCGTTTTTATTAGTTCATAACAGTGGACATGCCTTCTCCCTCCCTTATGGGCATCAGGGGTATTCACAGGGTGGGCCAAAAGAGTCAAGATAATGGCCATATTAGTACAGTCAAAGCTCTATTTGTTTTTAATGTGCACCATTGTTGTCATGTTGACATTTTTAATCACACTCTGAGGACATATCACTCCTGGGCTCCTTGGTCTTTTTGGTTCTGTTTGCAGAAAAAAATAGATTATTGCTCTCCCCCAATTCTGCCTTACACTCACTAGGTTTAGCACAAGTTCCTTATAAACACTTGCTTCTGAATGTCTTATTTTTGAAACATGGGTTTAGTGTTTTCTCAAAAAAGGTCCAGTCCAGAGCTACAGTTTAAACTGGGAAAGATGGCATATTGGTCACTCTGTCACCATTGGGAACATTATAGGACTTCTGATATTCTTATACTATTAGCTGCAGTTCCTGTGATTACTCTATTTTGCCTATTCCATTCTGATTTTAGTGGCCTGATTTTGGTGGCCTTTCATTGTAAAAAAGTTGGTCACCTTAATATTAATCACTGCTGTGATTGTGTCTGGATCAATCACAATTGTTTGTTCCCCCACAGATTAATAAAGTGACCAACCGTCCTCCTTTAGTGAGTTCCTTTAGTCCTCCATTTGTAAGTTCTGTCCTCTCTCAAAAAATGTCCCCCTACATGTCCTCCTTTTTGATATTTGAAGACTAATCTATAAATCTCCGTATTTGATTGATGCCGATCTGATCCATTGTGTGTGATGTGATGAATTTGTATTTGACATGACAATTCATCAAGACTTGGTACAGTGCAGTGAGATGAGATTATGAAATGCATGTGCTCCACACAGGAGAATTGTTTTGAGCGAGTGCATCACCTACAAGAGTGTGCCACATGCAAGAGTGCTCCGTGCACAAGTGGCTTTGGGTTTTTTTGTCTTCAATTTATTTGTGTCCTTCTTTTCATTGTAAAAAAGTTGGTCACTTTAATATTAATCACTGCTGTGATTGTGTCTGGATCAATCACAACTGTTTGTTCCCCCACAGCCAACCACTGGCCCCAACTGGTCAGAACTGGATTCTTTGGTCATTGGTGCCAGAATTGTCATTTCCTTGCAGCATAACTCAAGGACAGAGTTTGTCATCACTAGTCATTCTCCCTTACTTCAAGTCATAATCCTTCCCTACCTAATCCCTTTCAATTAGGGAGGTTTTTTTTATCATTTTTCTATCTCTTGAGCTCTGTGGACTACCAGAAATAACCTGACAAATTATAGTGCTGAGGCATGGATATGGGGAGCATTTGGAGATCTCCGTCATGTCACCACATACCCTTTGTAGAACCTTCTACCTGATAGTCAGACAAGTTGACAGAGGACTAAATGTACCATTCTATCCATCAATCAGAATTCACCCTATCTTACCCTATGTAAGGAGGAATGATTGATGGTTTTTTCCTTGTCAATATATCATGCTTGGTGGAGTGGGGAAACTAAGACAGTCCTCTTTTGGGGGGGTGGGTCTGAATGATTTATTGTGAGAACAGTGTATGGTGAAACTGAAGAAATACAAATACTGAAAATCAAATATAATTATGAGATAGAGAGCATTAACTAAGAATCAATATAACAACCAACAAGCAGCTTGAACCTCACCATCAATGCTCTGTGTGAGGGCTGTAGGCCCTTCTCCAGATGACTCTGTATCACAGTCAAAATGGCTGCTTCTGTCTTCTCCAAAGAAAATGGAGTCTGGCTTCAGTCAATTTAGTTAGACTTATTTGTCCCCAGCCATTAGGTGGGGCTAGAGCAACAACAGCACAATATTTACATGTTATAAATTTGTATATTTCCAATCCTCTACTTTAATTTGTTGGCCTACAGTAAGAAATTTCATTGGCCTTGTTATAGTAGCAAAATAGTGATCAAGAATGGGAGCAGCACAACTTAGCCACAATATTTACCGGATTGCTTTAAAAATGGAGTTGATTATTTTAATTCAGCCATTTATAAGAATCTTTCCTTCTTTCCTCCCTCCCTCCCACTCAGCCTCTCTTTCTCTCTCTTTTCTTTTCTTTTCTTTCTTTCTTCACCCTCTCTTTCTTGCAAGGTGTAGATGACCGAAGAAAGTTTTCCTCATCTCTTTGATACCATGTAACGGTCTTTTAGACTGTCTTCAGTAGTGGTCTATCTCTCAACCTCTCTTTCTTACACAAATACACACACTTGAGCTATGGGAACTTTCCAATCTAGTCTCCTCCAGAAGTATAGATTCGCAATTCCCTTTAATTATTACCAATGGCCAATCTGGCTGGAATATTCTGACATCTTAATATCTGGTATGGGCCCCTAGCAGCTGCTATTGCAAACCATGTGTGCTGTATTTGCATCAGAACATCCAACATAAGAATCCAAGATATGCGTAGGTGTGATGACATCACCACATACCATCACAAACATCATATCATTGTCCCCCATTGCTCCCCTCTGCCAATGTCTTTGGTGCCCAGGAGCCTGGTTTAGAAAGATTGTTCCAAATAAATGAACTTGCATGCCTCATCCCTTAGCATAGCTTCCTGGTCCATAATAAAAGGACTGAAAGTCTCTTTCCCTGTTTAGGTAGCAGGAGATTTACTATGACTTTGTTTCCATGTTTTATCTTGGCAGAGTTCTAATCTGTATGTGTTAATTACAGTACCAGGCCTTGATCAGGTTTCAGAGTAGATACACTCACTATGACTAGAAAAATAAAAAGAACATGACCCATAGAGTAGCCAGATTATGTTAAAGCAAAGTATCATTTTAAATAATGTTTTATAACCGTGAAGGCTAAATTTATTTATTTTTAATAAAAGACAATATATCTCTCTATCTCCCCTCCCCCCAACTCACAGAGATGATAGACAATTTATGACTTATTGCACCAAGACTCTCATTTGCTAATTCCACATTCCTGGTGTTCAATATCATACCCCATAATAGTATGTGGGAAAGACCTTGGGAGATAGTATGAAGAGATGATGCCTAAGGAATGAACATATAACAGACAGCTTAGCCTTCATTTGAAGAGTGGGTGGGGCAAGAGGCTCTGAAGTAACCTTCCCTTGATTCTTGAGCTGTAAAGGAGATGGCAGGAAAATAGTACTTTCAGATTTGCGAAAATGTAAATTAACTTTACAATAAAGTAAAATTAGCTTATCTGGGCATGTTTCCTGTTTGGTCCACCTGATCAGGCAAACTTCAGGCTGGAGAAGAGAGAATAATTTCATACAAATGATCAGAAAACAGTAACAGATTCTGGTTGGAATTCAAATTTCAGAATTCCTTAACAGATTACAACTTTGTGCACGTACCCTTTGGCCTCATTCTCATTAAATGTAAATTCCAACCAGAATCTATTACTTCTGAAAAAATACTGATAGCATAATATTGTAAGTTGCCTATAACACAAGTTGGAATAGGGTTTTTTTAAAGATGCTACTCATTCCACTATTTAATTCTGTCACATATAATCTTCTTTCAAAATCTAACTGCCCAACCCGGAAAAATATCTGTGTTTCTGCAAACTTTGGCATTTCCCAGTTGTACCGGTATATATTTCAGTTTTTTGCTGGTGAAGGAAGGATGCTACTTTGGCCTCATAAGACCTGACACTTGAACAATTATTTTTTGAAGGATGAAAAATAGAACTCAAACATATACTCTCTATATACAAACATATTCTGCCAGCAGCAACTGCCAATATTTGGAAGGAATCTAAGGCAGAGAGCCATGATTCAGTCCAAAATGCTTCATCCATCCCAACAAGACAGATCCCATTCTGTCTAAGCCAGAATTTCTCAATCTTGGGACTTTTCAGATGTTTAGACTTCAGTTACCACAATTCCTGAATCAGTTGGCCTAATCCTTGATCATATTATATCTCAAGTATGATTCATGTAATTCCAGAGTCTGAGAGTATAAGGTGTAGGGAAAATAAATTCTTAGGTAAATGGAATCAATTAAATCAAGTTGATATAGAGAAATATCAGGTCAAAATTTGTTATTTAATTAGAACAATCCTGTCACAACTACACAACACACACATTTGAAATGAAGCCCCATCGATCCGAAGAATGGCAATTCACTCCATCGGCATAGACTCTGTATAATAAACATGCGGGGGGTAGGGTGCGGTATTGAAAATGCTGTTTGGTTAAGATATGGGAATTAACCATGATGAATGTGATTGAATTACGATGAGTAATCATGAGTTATAGGGGTAATCATGAGTAATAAGGGTAATCATGGGTAATAGGGGGTAATAAGGGGAAATCATTATAAATACCAGGTTCCGTGAAACTTGGGTTAGAGCTGACTATTTTATTTGCTTAACTATTTTCTTGGAGTCCTTGCGGAGGAAGGAATAAAAAAAGAAACTTTTGTTTTGTAAAACATTGAAGTGAAGTTTGTCTTATTTTCTCATTTGGCCCAAAGAGTGGTTGAGAGGAAAGTCAGCTCTAACCCAAGTTTCACTGAACCCGGTATTTATAATGATTTCCCCTTATTACCCCCTATTACCCATTATTACCCTTATTACCCATGATTAACCTTATAACTCATGATTACTCATTGTATCAGGATGTTTTAAAATGGGCTCTTGAGAAAATAAGGCTTTTAAGTTTCAAACGCTTGCTTGACCACACAATGGGTTGGCTGGGTCTGGGTTTTGGCAATTGATGTTTCATTTTTAACAATTTTGTTAATGGTAAACTGATTTGTGCAAATTTAGGAATAAACCGCCAATAAAAGTTCACAAATCCTATTTATAAAACACATATATTAACTGCATGGCACACCCAGGAGAATAATTTCAGATGGGGGGTGCAATTCATGGCATGATTTTGGAGAGCATACATACGTCTTTGAGGATCCTCTCAAGGTCTTAGCTCTGCATACCATCCTAGCACTAACGGTGCTTCTGACAGACTAATGCGATGATTGAGATATATTTGAGATCATACATCTATCAAAAGCAAGAACAGGCTGATTTACTTCCATTTGCTGGTAGCATATAACAATGCCACACATGAAAGCACATGATATAGCTTATTCCAAATAGTAAATGCGATTTACTATTCCAATCCCTGATTTACAGTGTGATGATCAACACCCTATGATCCTATGAGTGTCAAAATGTGGTCAAAAAAAGTACGGGATAGTTGGGATAAAGTAAAAGACTCTCAATAAAACTGCACTAGAATACAAACAAGCAAACAAAAAGAAAAAGAAAAGAGCATAAAACATTCAACCAGGATATTATGTTTACTTATCAACTAAATATATAAAATTACACTTAAATAGTCAGAAATTAGGACCAAAATATATTGGACCTTTCCAGTTACCCTGTAACTGTAAAACTTAAACTACCACCCCGGTTAAACCGAATACATCCTGTGTTTCATGCTAGTTTATTGAAGCCTATAGAACACATTAATATACCTCAACTTGAAGAATCTGTACTAGCTAAAGATTCTATACATGCAGAAATTGACAAAATCCTAGATTCCTGGATGCGCAGAAAAGTGTTGCAATATTTAGTGAGATGGAAGGGGTACCCTGAAACAAAAGCAACCTGGGTGAAAGTATCAGATATATGTGCAAACAGACTGATAAGGCAATTTTATGTCAAATATCCAGATAAACCTGGACCACAGTAGACAAATAAGTATTGATATAATATATATTGTTTTATAGACTGGTTCCTAGTAGAGGGGGATGCCTGTTGCGACTACGCAACACACATGTTTGAAACGAAGCCCCATTGATCCGAAGAATGGTAATTTACTCCATCAGCATAGTATAATAAACATGTGGGGTGTATTGAAAACGCTGTTTGGTTAAGATATGGGAATTAAACATGATGAATGTGATTGAATTATGATGAGTAATCGTGAGTTATAAGGGTAATCATGGGTAATAGGGGGTAATAAGGGGAAATCATTATAAATACCAGGTTCCATGAAACGGGTTAGAGCTGACTTTGTTTTATTTGCTTAACTATTTTCTTGGAGTCCTTGTGGAGGAAGGAATAAAAAAGAAGTTTTTGTTTCACAAAATATTGAAGCAAAGTTTGTTTTATTTTATCCACGCATTTGGCCCAAAGATTGGATGCTACTTTGGCCTCATAAGACCTGACACTTGAACAATTATTTTTTGAAGGATGTAAAATAGAACTCAAACATGCCTCCCTCTCCATATACAAACATATTCTGCCAGCAGCAACTGCCAATATTTGGAAGGAATCTAAGGCAGAGAGCCATGATTTAGTCCAAAATGCTTCATCCGTCCCAACAAGACAGATCCCATTCTATCTAAGCCAGAATGTCTCCATCTTGGGACTTTTCAGATATTTAAACTTCAACTCTCACAATTCCCAAATCAGCTGGCCTAGGCCTTTATCATATTATATCTCAAGTATGATTCATGTAATTCCAGAGTCTGAGCGTGTAAGATGTGGGGAAAATAAATTCTTAGATAAATGCAATCAATTAAATCAAGTTGATATAGAGACATATCAGGTCAAAGTTTGTTATTTAATTAGAACAACCCTTATATTTGCAATGGGAGATGGTTTTCTTTTTGGTGCTTGGCATTCCCAAACTGCCCCTTCCTCTTATTTATAAGAGATGTTTTCCTCCCTTCTTTTATTGTTTTATTGCCTTTGTCTCCCCTCCCCATTGATTATAGTAACACCAGGTCCTTTATTATGAATTTATGTGCTTACATCTTTTATTACTTATGCATTCATCTCTCCCGCTTATCTGAGATGTATAAATAAGAGGGCATCCCTTTATTTGGGGGTGGGGTGTCTCTCAATATTTTTTGGAGAGAGCTCCGTCAATACAGTACTGTCTAATAAATAGTGCTGCAAGCGTTGATTATTTGCTTTGGGTCCTACATTTGATTCCACCAAGATAGAAGTGGGAAACCGATGGTCTTAAGACTGCAGGAAGCTGTCAATCTAATTTCAGCAAGACTATATTCCCTCTAAGTGTTAAAATATGCCAGCCTAGATAAAATAAATCTGGTTTGGTACAGACCACTTTCTACATTTGCATTTATTATTTTATTTACATTATATGTGTATTCTGCCTTTATTACATGATGAGTAACTATGGCCAGTGAACATTGTTAGGCATATAAGTCACCTAACAGGTATTTGGGTTGGAAATATATAAACCAGGATAGACATTTTAATACTGTATCTTTAAAAGAATCCTAAAAGTATAATTGGATGTGGTTTCTCAAACGGCCATAAGATGGAGCCAGAAACCTGGATTGTCTTAGTTTTAGTCTCAGAAGAAGTCTCAGTGAGTCTCTCTGTTTCCTTCTTTTGAAGAGTATTGCCTTCCTTCTAAATGAACTGCTATTCCTGGATTTGATATAAGTCTGATACTGAACTGTTTTTGACACTGGACTTTGTTATTGGATTATCCCTGGATGAAAACTGACTGATTTTATCTGTGAATGATTTTGGACTGCTTATCTTGAACTTTGCTTAAATGTTTCTGGAAGTAAAACCTAAATTTACTGTACAGTGTATCTGTGTGCTGTGTGTGTGTTATTCAAACACTTCTCTCAAATACGTCTCCCTGGATGTGCTCATTCTCCTTACAGGGAATTACCTCAATAAACATACTCCTTTCTCTTCCTACAACAACAACCCTGTGAGATGGGTTGGGTTGAGATTGGATAACCATTTTTTTTCCTGTGGTGTAGGAGAGTGTGTGTGTGTGTGTGTGTGTGTGTACACATACATACATACACACACATATGATAATGCAACTTTTCTTAATATCAGCAAATACACCTAATGCTCCTTTCTCCTCCTATTTCCCCTACCTACAACAGCAATCACTTGTGAGGTGGGCCAGGCTGAGATTTGATAGCCAACTGATGTCATTCTGTGATTTATATGCATATCAAGACAACACAACATTTTTTAATGTTAGATGAAGACTATGATATTAAAAAATGGCCATGGAAGTAACGGAAAAACAAAATCAAGACTAGCCCCCGAATATTGGACTATCTAACAAATTGTTTCAATTTTGCTTCAATGATCTTTAAATCCTCAGCTCTTCACAGCTCAAGAGTGAAGGAAGGGGCACACTACATTACTTACCAGCCATTTCAAATTCATGCATTGCGGTCCAAGTGACCCCAAGGGTGTCAGATTGTAATGAGGATCTACTGACACATTTTCATTATTATATCAAAGGAGCAAGGCATTACACAAAGCTACTTGCAAATGAAAATATCAAAATTGGCTGGGGTATAACACTTTCTTCTGATCATTCTCTCTCTCTCCCTCCTCCTCCCTCTTTCTCTCTCTCTCTCTCTTCACCAAGAATAAATAAAGGAACCAAAGAAAGGAGACAGAATGTCTGAAATTAATCCAGCAAGTGAAATCACACTTAAAGTCAGTTCATTTAGACACAGTTGACTGGAATAACTGAAATGGATTTTTATAATTAGAATGCTTTTTGCCAACTCTCTCTCTTTCTCTCTCTCTCACTCGCTCTGTGTGTGTGTGTGTGTGTGTCTATGTCTGTCTGTCTATATACTGTATATGTGTGTGAGTCTGTATATATACGTGTGTCTCTCTGTCTCTGTCTCTCTGATACACACACACACACACACACACACGTATGTACACACAAACACACATATAGTATATATAAATAAAAAATAAAATCCCAAGGTAGAATAAATTTACATATTTAATTCACTGCCCTTTTCCTGAAATTAGCATTAGACTCCTGAATCAACCTCAAAGCAAACATTAGCCTGAATGTATTAGTAGTTGAAGTTTAGCCTCTTGGGAACAATGGAAGCACTTCCCCCAATATTTCTCTCCCACCCCCCAATACTTTTCAACTGAGGTTTTTTAGATGGCAGCCTTTAAGGGTAGCCTGATAAAAGTCAATGGGGGGCATACAATTAGATTAGTCCTTATTACCATCATCACAGCTGTGGCACATCAGATGAACTTCTCATTAGTAAGTGGCAAGAAGTAAATTGACGAGTTCACCAATGTCGCTAAGACTTAATCAGTCTTCATATATTCATCTGCCCAAGCTTCTCCTATATTTTTTTTCCACGTTTGCCAATATGAAATTCTTAGCCAACTAATAAAAGTCAAATATTGATTTGCAAGCCTGGGTTAAAGTTTAAATGCAAAGTCTTCTTGGAAGGAGAATCTACAAATCAGTCTTTTCCGGCTTAGTGCCCTGGAGATATGCTTGGATTTCAAATCCCATAATTCCTCTAATTATTCCTTTAATTCCTAGGCAGCGTGCTATGCTGCCTGAGAAATATGAGAGTGAGCTCAAGGATACCATACTGGAAAGATCGCTGTAAATATTCAAATACATAAAGAATTTTTTATATGCCTCACTGAAATAGACTACAGCTTACATGAGCCATTGAGATTTTTTTTAAAAAAAGAAAGTCATTTGCACAGCCTTGCTTACATAGTGATGTTAGTTGGTATAAATAACATAAAATGGTTTCAGAAGAAATATCATTCAGCAAAAAAATTGCTTCCATCCCCTCTTAGTCTCAGATGCATTCTGCAGACAGTGTAAAGTACTAAAAAGATGCCAGCATAAAATCCTCCAGAATAATACCCCACCCCCCAATGAACTGCCACTCTTTGTCCTAGAATAACCTCTTTTTTTTACTCTTCCCATTTTCTAGGATTTCTTTTAAAAGGGAAGGCCAAAAAATGTCAGGCCACTTTGAATTGAGAGGTCAAAATGGGTCATCATTTTTGGTTCATCGCTAGAAGTCAAAGCCCAAATAACATCTTACTTTCCTGTAGAATGTCTTTTAGCATATTACATCCTCAATATAAGATGACCTTTCGATATATGGACATTTTTTTGTTACAAGTACAGGAGATAATTGTCTTGTCTGGTGATGCTTTGGAAAACAAAAGGGAGGAATTATATGAACATGAAGTTGGCTACAGCAGCACATAAATAAATAAAAATTGTTGAGAAAAATACCGGTGTAGATTTTAAAAAAATGAAACTTCAGATTTCAATACAACCATGAAAATACTAATTAATAGCAATAGCACTTTGACTTACCAGTATATACCGCTTTATAGTGCTTTACAGTCCTCTCTCAGCGGTTAACAGAGGCAGTATATTGCCCCCAACAATCTGGATCCTCATTTTACTGACCTCAGAAGGATGGAAGGCTGAGTCAACCTTGAGCTGGTGAGAGTTGAACTGACAAACTGCTGGTAGCTGGCAATCAGCAGAAGTAGCTTGCAGTACTGCATTCTAACCACTGCACCACCATGGCCCTATATATAACCATATTTAACCAAGCCAGCTGTAGGTTTAAGCCATACAGGCACAAGGCATGGGATGCCAAATTTTAAAGAGCCATAAATTGAAAAGTCTTCCCCCCCAAAATATGTAAAACATTTCATATCCTTCATGGCATGAGTTCAAATTATCTGATAGACTTATTTTTCCTGATGATATCTGCCTGTCCCATCAGATCTGACAGAGAAGAAATGTTGCAAATCCTACAGGAGGCGGTTCTTCTGCTCTGGTGCCCACCTCCTGAGACCTGCTAAATGTAAAATTTCTCCCTCCCCTCCCCCAACAGGGAAGTTAGTTCCATCCCTGTTATTGATTCAAAAGTCCATAAAGTCTTGGCTTGGCTTGGTCATCAGACCTGGTGGGGGGAGAGGTGTCCCAGGGGACTCATGACATCTAAACATGAGTCCAACGTTGCAGTCGATATTCACTCTCTTCCCTGTACCTTGCATATTTTAATAATGATTGTTGTATATTTTTAATAATGACTTTTTATACATTTATTGTTTTGGCTATTATTCCAGACTGCCTAGAGTCACTTTTTGTGAAATGGGTGGCCATAGAAATTTGATAAAAAGCAGGAACAGTGCACTCCATAAGCTAGCACACCACTTGAGTGTTAAATATCATTTTTCAGGGTAAACAGGGTAAAAATGTCTGAGAAAAGAAAAATGTCCAGGATTAAACATAATAAGTGTGAAGCTCAAAAACCTGAGGAAAAAAACAGGAATAAAAAGGCACCTTTTTGAAATTACTAACAATATTAGAATATAAGCCAAACCAAGGGAGGGAGTGGCACCAGAATATGCCTTTGCCTAGGGTGCCAAAATATATATTATTATTTAATATTGCTATTTATTGAATTTATATGCCACTCATCTTATTGTCACTCTAGAGTCAGCCCTGAGTTCAACTTATCACCTGTGAATCTCTTTGAGATTTATACCACCACATTATATATTTATTACTATTATTATTGCTCTATTTAATATTATACTGTACTACTCCCAACTTTGTGTAGTACAAATGAATCTCAGCATGTGATCTTGAGCACATTTATGCATTCTTCTTCTTCTTCTTCTTCTTCTTCTTCTTCTTCTTCTTCTTCTTCTTCTTCTTCTTCTTCTTCTTCTTCTTCTTCTTCTTCTTCTTTTTCTTCTTCTTCTTCTTCTTCTTCTTCTTCTTCTTCTTCTTCTTCTTCTTCTTCTTCTTCTTCTTCTTCTTCTTCTTCTTCTCCTTCTCCTCCTCCTCCTCCTCCTCCTCCTCCTCCTCCTCCTCCTCCTCCTCCTCCTCCTCCTCCTCCTCCTCCTTCTTCTATTCAAGTCCAATTCTTGAAGTCTGTCTGGAGAGGTCCCTGTAGGTTTATTGGCAAAGATTTTTCAGAAATGGTTTGCTATTGTCTTCTTGCTAGGTCTGAGGAAAAAAATGACTTGGCCCAAGGTCATCTGGCTGTTTTTGCATAAAGTAGGTCTCCCAATGTTTAGCCTAATGTCTTAATTACCACACCAACCTGGGCTCATTATGCATTATTATTATGCCTCATTCATGTAAAACAATAAAATAAAATAAAAGATTACCAACCTTCTCCCACACAAGACCCCAGGAACACTTATTTAAATAGGAAGTGTTTAATCTTTTCTAAAGTTGGAGCAAAGGGAGCAAGCATCCACAGAATTGAAGATATATCTGAGAAGGCTTTTCTTTTCATGTTGTGGTAGCACAGTAAGTTGGCTTTCCTTTGCTGACCTAACAAAACAGGCAGAATTATTTAACTGCATTCTCTGTACTTAAAATCAGTAACCAAGGTAGCTAATATCTACAGTATAATACCAAAAAAAGACAACATGAAAATGAAAAATTATACTAAGCTATAGGTGATTAATTTATTAATGCTTAAAGGGCTACAAAGAAAGCTATTGTTATGAGTGGGGGAGTGGCAGAAACAGAAGACTCATATGCTAAATATCTAGAAGTTACTGTCCAGAAAAAATTCTAATTAGACACTAAGCTATTTAGGACATTAATAGCTAAGCACAAAACTTTAAATTGTGTCTGGAGAGCAACCAGGGCAAATCATTCAGAACAGTGTATTGTGATCCTGAGACCTTGCAGCAATTAACATGGCTAATTTTATATCATTTGGAGCTTCAAGACAGTTTTTAAAGATAGTCCTCATAGACAGGTCACTATATAAAACATAGCCCAGAATGTGGCAAAGTTGACTGATAGGAAGATGGATGCAATCAATGTCTCAAAATGAGATTTTATGTAACTGTAAATAGCAAAGAAAATGAAATTAAAAAGTAAGGAGAAAGCTATATGATATTAACTAAAACCAAAACGTATAGACATATGCTTATCCCCTGTATGTCTGCCTGTCTGTCCACATGTCTGCCTGTCTTCATATCTCTCTATTTATAATCTATTTATCTGCCTACCTCTTGTCAGTCCATGTCTGTCTGTCTATCTATCTATCTATCATGCATGTAGCTACCTCATAACTTTAATAAATTAAATATTCTCCATGGATGTATGGTTACAGTACCCAACCCTGCTGCTTTATTTAACTGGTCACTTCTTGTACAGTTCTATAAAAATCATTTATAATTATAAAAACCCCGCAACAGCATTACAAAAATGCTGGCCTGAAACATAATATAAAAGAACATTTACCCTGTGGGGGAGCACTAAAAACTAAAGAAGATAATAACTGTTCAGTGACTCTAAAATAATTTACTCATACAAGGATCTTCATTAAAATAACATTAAGGGAGTATTTTCAATAGCATGTGCTGGGATTTAGCTGCTTGATTCCTTGTAATATTAACAGTGAGGTGCAAAAGCGAACAAATTCATGGTTAAAGCATCACTTTGTTCTGCCCAGTTACCTCTGTTAATATGTGTGATCAGCTCATGAAAATCAGGGGTATATACAAAAACTCTTTGGCTACTAATGTCCCTAAAGCACAGAGTGCAGTTTTTGGCTGTGACCCTCTCTAAGTGAATAGTACTATCTATTGTAAGAGACACACTGGCATAGTGGTTAGAGTCATTGGTGGGATTCAAATTGTTTTATCTCCAGTTTGGTTGGTGTGACTGGGTCAGTGTGCTTTGCCTAATGTGCATGCACAGCTTTCCCCACACTAGCTGAGGCCTGAAGCGCCAATCAGCTGAGAGGATAAAGAAGAGAAAAGCACAGGATCGGCCCTCCTACCTACCCTTGCACTTTTCTCTTCTTTATCATCTCAGCTGAATGTGGGAGGCTTTTTTTTTTTACTATCGGTTTGGCCAAACCAGTAGCATACCACCACTGGTTAGAGTGCAGTACTACAGGCTACTTCTGCTGACTGCTGGCTGCTTGCAATTTGGCAATTCAAATCTCACCAGGCTCAAAGTTGACTCAGCTTTCCATCCTTTCGAGGTGGGTAAAATGAGGGCCCAGATTGTTTCAGCAGAATCTCATCTGCCATCATCAGGCTTCTGTATAGTGTTCATCTGTGAGTCAGACTTTTACAGTGGTTTCAGATTTAAATTTGGGGCAGCCTATTGCTGTGTCAGAATGGTTTTTTCTTCATCCTGATTGGTTGGGAGTCTTGGTCTGTGTTTATTGGTCTTGGAGTTTGCTGTGTCCTGCTTGATTGGTGTTTCTAATATCTTCTGTCTGTTTTTTGGCTCTTTTTGTATCTTGATTGGCTGGCAACATTGTGTTACTTTATTGGAGGCCTTTAGTGCAGCTTGGTTCCGGGTAAATGGACGGCTATCATTATTTAGGAAGCTAGGTTTCATCTGGGTGCCTGGTTGGGGTGTGTTTGAGCTGGAGGTATCAGGGGGGATCTGCTTGTGCCCAGGTCTTTGCCTGGCTTGTGGTGTGGAGATTTTTTTGTTTGAGAGTGCAGGCTTCCAAATAATTGACAGTCTGGTGGAATCATCTCTTCTATTCATGCTTTCTGTTCTTTTTTCAATCTCTAAGGCTTCTCTAATAATTCTGTGGCTGGGGTTTTCTATAGTGGCTAGGGTTTTGGTGCCATTGAAGTTGATGTTATGACCTGTGGCTTCCATGTGTTGGACGAGTGAGGAAGTGTGTTCCAGCTTTTTGACTGCATTTTTGTGTTCATCCAGGCGGGTACTTATTCTTCTATTGGTCTGTCCAATGTATGTGGCCGGGCATGATGCACAGGGGACTTCATATATGCCTTGGTTTTCCAGGTCAATGTTATCTTTGGGGTTTCTAAGGATGGCTGCTATTTTTCTGTCTGTTTTGAAGGCAGTCTTGATGTGATGTCTGTGTAGTATCTTACTAATTTTGTCTGTGGTACCTCTTATGTAGGGCAGGACAGCTGTTCCATAGGTCTGTTCATCTTCTGGGTCTCTATTATGTCTCAGTGTGTTTTGGTGGATCAAGCCAGTGATTTTGCTTTTGTGGAAGCTGTTGGCTGTCAGTACTTTAGTCAGGGTGCATAGTTCAGTCTTGATATGTGTCTTGTCTGCCAGGCATTTGGTTCTAGTAATTAGTGTTTTAGCCACGGAGTTTATCTGTGCTGGGTGGCGGTGGGATTGGGCATTGAGGTAGCGGTTAGTGTGTGTTTTCTTCTGGTATACGGTGTGTCCTAGTGTGCCATCTGTTTTTTTGTAGATTAATACATCTAGGAATGGTAGTAGTTTGTTTGTTTCCATTTGCATGGTGAACTTGATTTTGGGGTGTGTGTTGTTTAGGTGTGTTAGGAAATTGTTTAGTTTTTCTTTTCCATGGGGCCAAATCACAAATGTGTCATCAATGTATCTTAACCATAGTTTGGGTTTGTGGGTGGCATTGCCAGGGCTCTGGATTCGAATTCTTCCATGAACAGGTTTGCAATGACAGGTGACAGTGGTGATCCCATGGGGGCTCCTTCAATTTGTTTGTATCTTTGTCCTTTGTATATGAAATATGTGTTGGTTAAGCAGTGTTCTGTTAGTTCCATGAGGTGTTTAGCTGGTTGGTATTTATTTTTGATGATTTCAAGGATCTCTTTTATCTGGACTTGAGTGAATAGTGAAACCACATGTAAACTTACAAGCAGATCTTCTTGCTTCACATTAGATCTTTGATCATTTCCAAGAAGTATGAGTTTTGTGGAAGCCACAGGTAATAGCATCAACTTCAATGGCACCAAAACACTCGCCACTATAGAAAACCCCAGCCACAGAATCATCAGAGAAACCATAGAGATTAAAAAAAAACCAGAAAGCATGAATAGAAGAGATTCCACCAGACTGTCAATCATTTGGAAGCCTGCACTCACAAACAAAAAAATTTCCACACCACAAGCCAGGCAAACACCTGGGCACAAACAGATCCCCCCTGATACCTCCAGCTCAAACATACCCCAACCAGGCACCCAGGTGAAGCCTAGCTTCCTAACTAATGATAGCCGTCCATTTACTCGGAGCCAAGCTGCACTAAAGGCCTCCAATAAAGTAACACCAGCCAATCAAGATACAAAAAGAGCCAAAGAAACAGACAGAAGATATTAGAAACACTAATCAAGTGTTTCACAGCAAACTCCAAGACCAATAAACACAGACCAAGACTCCCAACCAATCAGAATGAAGAAAAAACCATTCTGGCACAGCAATAGGCTGCCCCAAATTTAAATCTGAAACCACTGTAAAAGTCTGACTCACAGATGAACACTATACAGAAGCCTGATGATGGCAGATGAGATTCTGCTGAAACGTTGCTACAACTTTAAAAGCACCACTACTATGACGTGGGAAAATACTCGAACAAAGCTGAATGCCATACATGTAAGTACCCGTGAAAACTTAAGAATACACACACACACACACACGCACACGTGTGTGTGTATGTGTGTGTGTGTGTTTCTTAAGTTTTTGCAGGTATTTATAGGTATGGTATTCAGCTTTGTTTGGGTATTTTCCCATGTATTGTGCTTTTAAAGTTGTAGCAACGTTTCGGCAGAATCTCATCTGCCATCATCAGGCTTCTGTATTGTGTTCGTCTGTGAGTCAGACTTTCACAGCCGTTTCTGTTTTAAATTTGGTGCTAGCCTACTGCTGTGTTAGAATGGTGGTTTTTTTTGTTCTTCATCCTGATTGGTTGGGAGTCTTGGTCTGTGTTTATTGGTCTTGGAGTTTGCTGTGTTCTGCTTGATTGGTGTTTTTAATATCTTCTGTCTGTTTTGTAGCTTTTGTTTTGTCTTGATTGGCTGGCAACATTGTGTTTCCTGTATTGGAGGCTTTTAGTGTGGCTTGGCTCCAAGTAAATGGACAGCTATCATTTATTAGGAAGCTAGCTTTCATCCGGGTGCCTGGTTGGGGTGTGTTTGAGCTGGAGGTATCAGGGAGGGTCTGTTTGTGCCCAGGTATTTGCCTGGCTTGTAGAGTGGAGATTTTTTTTGTTTGAGAGTGCAGGCTTCCAGATAATTGACAGTCTGGTGGAGTCATCTCTTCTATTCATGCTTACAGGTCTTTTTCAATCTCTATGGCTTTTCTGATAATTCTGTAGCTGGGGTTTTCTATAGTGGCTAGGGTTTTGGTGCCATTGAAGTCGATGCTATAACCTGTGGTTTTCATGTGTTGGACTAGTGAGGAAGTGTGTTCCAGCTTTTTGACTTCATTTTTGTGTTTATCCAGGCGGGTGCTTATTCTTCTATTGGTCTGTCCAATGTATGTGGCAGGGCATGATGCACAGGGGACTTCATATATGCCTTGGTTTTCCAGGTCAATTTGCACAGGGGACATATAAAGCTGAATACCATACATACATACATACATACATACATACATACATACTTACAGGTATAGTGTTCAGCTTTGTTCGGGTATTTTCCCACATCATTACAGTTGTGCTTTTAAAGTTGTAGCAACATTTCAGCAGAATCTCATCTGCCATCATCAGGCTTCTATATTGTGTTCGTCTGTGAGTCAGACTTTCACAGCCGTTTCAGTTTTTGTATGCAGAAACTCTATACAGAAGCCTGATGATGGCAGATGAGATTCTGCTGAAATGTTGCTACAACTTTAAAAGCGCAACTGTAATGATGTGGGAAAATACCTGCACAAAGCTGAATGCCAGACATGTAAGTACCCGCGAAAACTTAAGAAAACACACACACACACACACACACACACACACACACACACACACACACATATATATATTTGATCCACAAAAGCACACTGAGACATAATAGAGACCCAGAAGATGAACAGACCCATGGAACAGCTGTCCTGCCCTACATAAGAGGCACTACAGACAAAATTAGTAAGATTCTATACAAACACCACATCAAGACTGCCTTCAAAACAGACAGAAAAATAGCAGCCATCCTCAGGAACCCCAAAGACAAAATTGACCTGGAAAACCAAGGCATATATGAGGTCCCCTGTGCATCATGCCCGGCCACATACATTGGACAGACCAATAGAAGAATAAGCACCCGCCTGGATGAACACAAAAATGCAGTCAAAAAGCTGGAACACACTTCCTCACTCGTCCAACACATGGAAGCCACAGGTCATAACATCAACTTCAATGGCACCAAAACCCTAGCCACCATAGAAAATCCCAGCCACAGAATCATCAGAGAAGCCATAGAGATTGAAAAAAGACCAGAAAGCATGAACAGAAGAGATGATTCCACCAGGCTGTCAATCATTTGGAAACCTGCACTCACAAACAAAAAAATCTCCACACCACAAGCCAGGCAAACACCTGGGCACAAACAGATCCCCCCTGATACCTCCAGCTCAAACACACCCCAACCAGGCACCCAGATGAAACCCAGCTTCCTAACCAATGATAGCCGTCCATTTACCCGAAGCCAAGCTGCACTAAAGGCCTCCAATAAAGTAACACAATGTTGCCAGCCAATCAAGATACAAAAAGAGCCCCCCCACAAAAAAACAGACAGAAGATACTAGTAGCAGAACACAGCAAACTCCCAGACCAATAAACACAGACCAAGACTCTCAACCAATCAGGAGGAAGAAAAAACCATTCTGACACAGCAATAGGCTGCCCCAAATTTAAATCTGAAACCACTGTAAAAGTCTGACTCCCAGACAAACACCATACAGAAGCCTGATGATGGCAGATGAGATTCTGCTGAAACGTTGCTACAACTTTAAAAGCACCACGTGGGAAAATACCCGAACAAAGCTGAATGCCAGACATGTAAGTACCCGCGAAAACTTAAGAAAACATATATATATATATATATATATATATATGTTTTCTTCAGTTTTTTAAGTTAAGTTTTTTCTTAAGTTTTTTAAGTTTCTTAAGTTAACTACTATGACATGGGAAAATACCCGAACAAAGCTGAATGCCATACATATATGTGTGTGTATGTGTGTGTGTGTGTGTTTGTGTGTGTGTGTGTTTGTGTGTGTGTGTGTCTAAGTGCTATTGCTATTATGCCACACTAAATGCAGATTGAAATAAAAACTGAATTGTACATAAAGACATTGATGCTCGTGAACTGTATGGTACACTCCACATAACATGATTTCCATTCTTCATTTAAATGCACTTTAAAATGCATTAAGAATCAGGGTGACGTATTAGAGCATCCAGAGGACAAAGCCTATGGTGCAACAAGTTAAAGTATAATAAGGGTATAATTAAAAAGTATAAGTTTTTTTCTTGGTATTGTTTTGGCCATAGCTAGAACTTTGCAAGACATGCAGAACCCATCATCTTATCCAACTTTGTTCTTTTCCCCTTCGTAAAGCACAAGGTGACAGTCACAGAACAGTTACACTTTAAGAAAAGGCATCAAAACCCAGAAACAGTGTGGATAAATTTGCATGTGTTAAATGTTATTATGTATGCATCCGCCACCAGCTCTAATCTGCATTATTTGCATATATGTTTATTTGCATCCAAAGGTCACTGGACTAAGATAAAATTGGGGAAACAGATAAGAAACCTCCAGCAAAAAAGGTTATTAAAAGGAGCAAAAGTATCCAAGTCTCACACTGATGTTTCAGGCTCTCCGTAGAGAAAAGGAGGGAGTTTGTGCTTCAATCTGTAGAAGATTCAGGGTGAAGTATTGAGAAGTTAATACGAACAGGTGTATAATATCCTATAAACTACTTTAAAAAAAATACTAGTTCTTATGAAGAAAATGTGGGAATTTTAGTACATTCTGAAATTTACCAAAACAAGTTACTGGAACATTCTGCACTCCAAGATGAAATTCACACTCATTTTGGGGGCCTTTTGAAAGGTTATGAAGACCTGACTCTGTCAATTGGTGTAGAGTCCAGGATGTGTTGTGTCACTCTGGAAGTGGTTAATGGGTTGAGATAAGTACCCATCTCTTCCCCATGTGCATCTTGGTCAGTTTCTTGCCATCTTTGTTATTTTTGTAAGTTACACGTAGAGTTAATATTTATTGTTTTAATGTTTATCTTGTTGCTCTTTGTGGCTTTAAGCCACCAGAGTCACCTGTAGGTAGAGGTGGTACTCAGCAGGTTTGACCCATTCTGAAGAACTGATAGGAGAAATTTTGAGTAGTTTGGAGAACCGGCAAATACCACCTCTGACTGGCCCCACTCCCATCGATTTTCTGCCTCCTGAGTCCCAACTTATCAGCTGGGTCTTCTTTTGTTGACCTGCACAGGAAAACGGAGTGGAAAACGGGTTAGCTGGGATGGGGAGGGGAGGGAATGGGGCTTTTACAGTAACCTTCTCCCAGGAGTGGGAAGGGAATGAAGATTTTACAGTATCCTTCCCCTGGAGTGGTGTGTGAGTGGAGATTTTGTAGTATCCTTCCCCTGACATGCCCACCAAGCCATCCAGCCACGCCCACAGAACCAGTCGTAAAAAATGTTGAATCCCACCACTGCCTGTAGGTGAGATGGACAGTATATAAGTTGAATAAATAAAAACATAAAACAAATAAACCCAAGTCCCATATCTAGAATGCTATTTTCTAGAGGAGAGAACTGTATGCTTGTAACCTCAGTCCTTCGGATGCAGTAAAGAAGGATCCAGCTTCATGACCAGCCATGGAGGACAACAGAGTTAGACCAACTGAGGCTGTAACTATAACCCCAAAATGGTGGCTCTTGCCTCTTCTATTGCTTAACTGACAAGACATGAAAACTCAATAAATGCTCAAAGATAAAGCTGAGTGTTGCATTAAAAGAGTAAAGTGGGGGAGAAACTGTGGGGCTCCATTCCCTTGGTGGACTAAACATGTGAATAAAATACTCACAATATCGAATTAAGTTCTTCCTTATCTGAAAGTCTACAGGAAGGGTAATTCCAGGTATATCATTGAACACAGAGTATTTATTGTATGGCCTGCCATGGAGTTCTTGAAGATACCAATCTGAAAAAAAAAAAGAGAGAGAGAGATGTTGATATTAATTCAGCACAGCAAATGTGATTGAACACACCAGGATATAAACTAGCTAAGCACTCTAAAGAGCGCTGACCCACCATAGCTATCCATTCTGCTCTCTCTCATGTTCAGATGGTTTTGCTTTTGTTTTTATTTTTGTCTCATTTATGAAGAACTTTGCAAGTGTTGAAAGGCTCTTGCCAAACCCAATTCTCATACATGTCATCCAGATTTTGACCGCAACAGAAACCAGAATAGTTATTTATTTATCTCTTCCCCTGTAGAGATGGAAGACAGAAGAATAAAGTCAAAACAGCATTTCCATCCTCACTGGAGAGCCCACCTGAGAATGGGGGAAAATTTTCTTCCCCTCAATTGATTACTCTAAGAAACAAAGCCTTTCTTAGGCTTTGTTGGTCTCTAATTAGTTTGGCAGCTAGAGGTCTGTTTTATTAACTCCTTCATAAATGAATTTCTTGAGATGTTTTCTCCCCCTTCACTATATCTAAGATGAGATTATTTTTTAAAAAATATATAATGTCCACCTAAAAAGGAGATCCTTGAAAGAATCCTAAGAACAAAGATGGCCATGTGTGTTCCACATTATTGAAGGCATCATAGCAGGTATCTCTGGACCATTTTGTCTCATCTCTTATGGTGAAAAGATCTTGAACAAGGTTTATCTCAGACCTTTTTACAGATCATGAACCTTCCATGATAGGTGATCCCAAGAAAAGTACACACGTATATAAACATAACATAATAGTCTCACATTTGTTGCAAACCTGTGCATGCCTTCTCACAAATAAGAGAGGTATTGTCTCATAACAAGAACCAGGCAATGCAGGGGTGGGATCTGACCAATGTAACTACCGGTTTGGTAATTGTACATTTTGCTGTGATTTTATAGTTTGCACATGCATGCGCACTTCACGAATACACGTGCCTGACACGTGCTGCACACACCATGGCTGCCAACTCTCATGCAATCAGCGTGAGACTCACGCAATTCAACCAATTTTGACTGTCTCACTCTGATAAACAAAATCTCACGCTAAACCCCCAAAATCATGGAATGTACAAAAATATCCCTACATTCTCTGATTATATTCCGAATATTTCCCCTTAGCTTAGGAGAAGGATGAGCTCCCAGCGCCGCCCCGCCCTGCCCAGCCACCCCGCCCTGCCCAGCCACCCCACCGCGCCTCTTTTCCCGCCTTAATCCTTCTGCCGGCATCCCGTAACTGTCACGATGCCGATCATTAGCAAATCGCTTCAGGAAAGCGAAGAGCAGGAGGCTTCTTCCTGCCCGGGGCGCTCGCAGCCACTTTGCCCCGCCCTCTCCCTTTCTGCAATGTCCTCTGGGACAAGCCAGCTGCCCTAGGCTTTCCAAAGAAGGACACGAGGGGGCTGGCAAAGCCTCTTTTGCGGGCAACAGCCTCGGCCAGTAATAACAATGGTAAGCAAAGCCAACGGAGTGGCTTCCATTTAACCACCAAAGATGTTTCTTTATTTTCTCTGGCTGGATTTCTGACCCAGGGGAGAAAGACCATTTAAAAAAGCAAAAAGGACAGAAAGAACACCAAGAAAGAATGGGACAACCCCCCCCCCAAAAAAAGAGATCCAACACAACTCTGAATAAAATTATTATTATTTTAAATTTTATTATTATTATAATTATTATTACCACCCCTTTACACGCCTTATGCTCTCTTTTAGCTGATCCAAAAGAGTCTTCCCAAACCAGCAAGGCAAGAAGTGCGCCAGGCTGATCTATAAAGGGGCTGGGCAGCTTTTTTGCAAAATACTTAATAGAAAGGTTGGAGGACTGACAGGATTACATCTCTGGCAGTGGATGAAGGAATCACTTTTTCCTCTTTCTCCTTTGAGTTTAAATCCTAGGTCTCCATGCACCAGATCGACAGGACTGTACTACATTATTATCATATTTTCAAACCCTTAGATAAGGACTCAATAAGGACTTTTTTTGATGCCAGTAGGCTTCTCAGCCCCAAATTGGGATAGCCCTGACTCAACTAGAACATATTCTAATCTTAACACAATTTACCATCCAAAGAGCAGTAAGATCATTAAGTTTAGAATCTAAACTTACCCAATAAATAATAAGCTAGGGCCAAGCTTCAGAATACAGTAGATGAGTTTTACAGTTAACAATATGTATATTTATATGAAGCACTCATTATTCGATTAAATGTTTAGTTTATACATGTCTGAAATTATGAACCCCTATTTCAGTCAACAAGTTAGTATATAATTAAAGACTGAGACTATAGCATTTGATATTGGCATGTAGTATGGTATTTGATACAGAAAGAAGAATACCCATTGATGTATTTGCATTATCTCTGTAGTTGTTTCGGGTTTTTTGTCTTTTTGTTGCACATTGAATTCATCCTATAGTGGTCTATAGTACATCACTAAGCTAATAAAGTCAGTTGAGGTAGAATACTGCAGTTACAAGTCAGGAACTTCAATTATTCATGGTCAGTGAACTGCATTATTAATATCTTACAAATCCGGTTCAAGTACATTGGTGCTGCTTGCATGTATGTATGTATGTATATGTCCAAATCATGACTAAAGTATGCATCAGATTGCACCATTTAAAATGTAAAATTGTCAAAGCTCCCTGCCGTGGAAGGGGGGACACCCCCCTTCCACACCATCCCCCCCTCGGTCGCTCCGCTCCCTCGCAGTGTCTCACTCCGAACTATCACTCAAGGTTGGCAGCCCTGACACACATGTATATCGTTGTCATCTAGCTGCCTGGACAGCTGAGCAGCATTGCACCTGAGTGCACAGCAGTTGAAAAAGCACTTTTTTACTGCTTTTTCAACCGCAGCTGTGTTGCGCAAAGCAGCTATGGTTGAAAACGCAAGAAATAAAGAGCCCAGGTGAGCGGGTGCGCCAAAACAGCAGCAGACATAGAACCAGTTCTATGTATGCTCTCTGTTTGTTGCTTTTCAGAGCAACCGGTTTTACAGGAGTGGACAGAACTGGTAAATCCCACCCCTGCCTATATGATGACAAACACTGTTCATTCACTCAGAATTCATAAGAATTCTGTATTGAAATCGTTGTACATTGTTATGATCTATTCTATAGTCACATCTGCCCCAAATCTGTGGTCATGTTTGGAGGAAAATACAATTTGAAATTAGTTTCCCAAAAGGTGAAAAAATACTGTTATGTTTTTCTCCTAAACTTACACTCTACAAACTAAATGAACATCTGATCTAAATAAAGCCAATGGGTTTGGAAATTATTTTTAAAAGGAGGGCGTATATGTTTCTCTTAACAGGAATGGCCTTTGAAAGAATATGAATTAGCTGGACTTTCTAAGAACATCTACTGCTAAAGAAGATTTCTGTGTTATCCTTAGAAGTTCTTAAAATCTCTTTCAAAACACAGCACTCAAGGCCAGTTAGCCGTGCTTTCATTCTAACTTTATGATTTTGACCCAGAGAAATACAAAAGGATTTAACTGGATCAGAAGGTATTTTTTACAAAAAAAAAAATAATAATGGAAGGGAATTAAAAAAACAAGTAAAAAACCAAAAGAAAGTAGACCATATAAGAAATGTAAGAAGTGAGAAAGATTATGGGATAAAAGTTTGCTTTTCATGCAATATAATGGGACTTTCAGAAACAAAATGTCTTTGAATTCTTCCCATGTTACTTTGGCATTTAATAAAAGCTGCCATTTCTGAAACTAAAAATAAAAAATTCTCTACCCCTCATCCCTTTTTAGCTAAATAAAATGAGTTTTTTTTCACTTGATTGGCATAGCACACAAATCATGATTTACATTTTGTTATTGATAGGCCACTAACAATTAAACTTTTATTTATTTATTTATTTTCCTTTTATCAACTTAAGCTTAGAAACAAATAACTACACTGGGGACTGTCTGTGTGGAACATCACAGGCGATCACAATAATGTTATTGTAAAATAAGGGACTTCATTTCAGCAATTGCAAGTGAACTGACAGATCAGCTTTTCCTTGACTGACTTTCAGATTTTTTTAAAAAAATCAACCAAAGTTTAAATATTTTCCTTCTTGAACTGCATAAGTCACTGCTGAGATGCAGTTCAAAAAGCCCTTGGGTATGTGAGAAAGGGTGTGTATATATGTGTATTCATCCTCTAGCAAAGAGGAAGGTCATTCTCTTAAGTTGATGTAGAAATTTGGGGTTATGATAAAAAGCTCATAAACCAAATATATTTTCCAAAGAAAAGGAAAGTGCTAACTCAGTTATAGATCAATTAGATTTGTTTAAAAGCATTCAAGCACAAGAATACTGTAAGCTGTAACAAGATAGTGAAAGTATTAAGTGCACAGAATGTGAACTAGAGTGCTATTTTACTAAAATAACAAATTGCGCTGGGGATTCAAGGCTTTTAAATAGCAATTAAAGAAATGTAACAGCTTCAAACCTGGTTTGTTCAACCCTTTATTTTACATCAGGGATGTCACTCTATTCAGACCCATCATCTCACCTGTCTCACCTTGTAGAGCTAGTTTGGAAGACCATGAGTTCTAGTCCTACCTTAGCCATGAAAGTTACCTGGGTGACCTTGGGCCAGACATTCTCTCTCAACCCAACCCACTTCACATGATTGTTATTGTGGTGAAAACAGGAGGAGGAAGGTGTGTTGGATATGTTCACAACCTGGAGTTATTTGTGAAAATAAAGGTGGCATATACATAGCATAGCATAGCATAACATAACATAACATAACATAACATAACATAACATAACATAACATAACATAACATAACATAACATAACATAACACAACACAACACAACACAACACAACACAACATAACATAACATAACATAACATAACATATTAGCATGCCTATGCTATAACCCAATCAATAAATTGTAAGGTAATTAAAAGTATATTGTAATATACATATATCTATAAAGAATGACTGTAAAACCCTCCCACTTTTTATGCTTTTTTAAAAAACTGAGGTACTGATCAATAAACCAATTTGTGCCATAGTGAAATTGTGCTGGTCTCTGGTTTAAACAGACTAAAATAATTTTCCAAAAGTATTCATATACAGCCACACATGTTTCAGTAAAAAAAAAAATATTTAAAACAAAACAAAGCAAAAATGGTCTAGAAATAAAAGCTGGAAAGAAAAGAAAAGCTAGAAAGAAACAAAATACCTCAGTCTGCTATTGACGTTGGTGGCATCTGAAGCATGAAATGAAATATGACTATCCAAATTTCTATTGTATTCCTGGTTATAGACTAAACTTCAATACTAGCAGACCAAAGTATGAAAACGAAGCACTGAGCATAAAATGTTTATTATACTTTCTTTCCTGTTTTAAAGCAGTCTAAAAGGTACCATCTGATTGACACAATAAATGTCCCATTTTAATTGGTGCTGATTTATCACAATATCCTGTTGGGAACACCCCACTAGGCCATTTGTGTGTGAATAGCAGGCCCTGGCACATTGACAATACATGACAATTTTAAAATATAGCTTTGTGTAAGAGAAAAGGACTTGCTGCAAAAAAAATAATAATAATAATTCCATGTTGCCATTTGATCCAATTAATGAATTCAGTTAAGTTGTGTCATTTCCTTTGATAAGGAACATAGATGCAGTGTTGCAGAATGGTCCTAGGTACTATTATGCTGTCATATCTCCTTGTTCCAAAATGGTGTGAACAATAGCATATTAGAGACTAAACTGAGAAAAGAATCAGGCACTTTTGTCCCATCAAAAATAATTGTCTGGCCATTTCAGCTTGTTACTTTCAATATAACCAGAAAAGACTACATCATGTATGCTACAATGATCATTACACAGGTAGACAAGGAGCCATTCATATCTAATTGAAAACTGAAGTCTGAAAAAATCTTTACTACAATCTTCCCACTGTCATAAGCAGTTCCTTTAAAAAAAAACACATACGTACATACATATCTGAAAATGAGATTTATTCAAAATCACTTCAGCACAGATCTGGAGGTGGAAACAAATGCAGTCCTATTTTCCTTGTTTCTGACACAACCGAATGTTCTCGCACCTCTTAATTTATACATCACATTAAGTGTGTAACTCATCAGCTCAGGTAAACAGCTTTAAATTTAAAGTTCTGGAAAGGAAAAAAATAATAATGCACCTTTGTTAAGAACTTGAGATAATGCTAGAAAAAGAAAACAGCCATTTATCTTCCGGATTTGTGAGCCATACATTTTTATCTTGGCATTTTTATCTGGCCCAGATGTATTCTTTTCAACTCCTACGCTTCATATTGCATGTTTTACATCAGCAGTTTTAAGTCACTGTGCCTTCTGTCTTTAATCAACACCTAGTTACATGTTCATGAGAAAATCACTGTTAACCTTTAATCTACCTTTCATTCCTATAAATAACATTCATATAAATAATATCGAATACACGATGCTTATTTTTGTTTATTTGCAAGTCTGTTTTCCCTGTCATTTTAAGAAACCTCATTGCAAAAGAAGTAAACCAGTATGAGGCTCAACAGTTCAATATGATTTGTGTATCTCTGTGTGTGTATTTTAAAAGGGATGAACTGTACGAAATTATCCATGACCTGCAAGGAAGCCTGAAATGACTTAAAGTGCTGCTGACAATGTTGTTAGAACTGAGGACATATGAATGGAATTGATTCTTTTTGAACATTCCTTTTATATATATATATATATTAATAAGCCATTCTGTCAAGAATCAGAGATTTAATGAAAAAAATAAACCTTCAGTATGGAGTTGTGACAAGTTGGCTAATATAAAAAGCTCTTAGAATAGAAATAGATTTTATCAATACACCTTCCTTCTCAGGCAAATTTGTAGCACCAGACCTACTATCACAACAGACGATTAGCAAGCCATCTATATCAATGCCATAATGAAATAAGATTGGATATAGTTAGTATGTGGATGAATGATTTCTGGAAAGCCCCAGGCCTATAGGGTAGACTAGGAAGCTGAAAAGAAGATAAAGGCAAATTATTTATTTATTCTTGCCAAAAAAAGACCAGGAATCATTCAAAAAGGAAATGTTAGATTTTTCTTGAAAAAATGTTGAATTTGAGACTACAGGCATAATTCTAATCCTCCCCAATGAAAAATATTTCAAGGAAAACTGGACTTTCTGTTTTTTCTTTGAAGACATTAAGCTTCTCACTCAAGAAGCTACTTAGATGAGAAGCCAAACGTCTTCAAAGAAAAACCAGAAAGTCCAGTTGAAAAAGGACCTTTGAGATGACCATAACCTGGATCTTCATAGAGATCTCAAGGAAAAGTATGATTAAATATTTCTTTGAGGTTGCCATTTTTAGCTATTATTTTTAAGGTTTATTTAGTTTTCCTGCATATTTTCTTCATTTTGATAGGGTTTTTTTTTTTCCTTTTTGATACTTGGATAAGTCCCTGAAGTTTTCTTGGTGAAATTTTCATAAGTGAGGGCTGAGAGAAAGTTTCTGGCCCAAAGTCACCCAACTGGTTTTATGCCTAAGGCAGGACTAGAACTCACAGTCTGCTGGTTTCTCATTTAATTTTTTACCACTAAACCAGGCTTGTCCAACCCGCAGGCCGCATGCGGCCCAGGTCGCCTCGTAATGTGGCCCAACGCCCACCCCAACCTTCATGAAAGATCCAGCGAGGAGGAGGAGGAGAGGCAGGCGGGAGGTGGGGCGAGGTGGGGTGAGGTGAGCAACAGAAAAGGCGGAAAGCCGCAGCCCAAAAGTCCCACCCTGCCACCTCCTTCTGTTGCTGTCACCACTGCCGCCACTGCTTCTGCCCCCACCGCATTTGCAGGAGGAGAGATAGGCACGAGGCGGGCGAGCTTTCTCCCCCCGTCCCCACAAAATTTGGCCGGAAAATTAGTAAAAAATAAATAATTTGAAGGAGGAGAGGCAGGCGCGAGGCGGGGCGAGGTGAGCAACAGAAAAGGTGAGAAGCTGCAGCCCAAAAGTCCTGCTTCTGCCCCGCAGCTGCTACTGCTTCTGCCCCCGCTGCCGCTTCTGCCCCGCTGCTGCTTCTACCCCATTGCTGCCGCTTCTGCCACCACTGCTGCTTCTGCCGCCGCTGCCGCTTCTGCCCCCGCCACTGCTGCCACTTCTGCCCCCGCTGCTGCTGCCGCTTCTGCCCCCTGCTGCCGCTGCTTCTGCCCCCCGCCGCCGACACCGCTTCTGCCCCCGCCGCCGCTGCCGCTTCTGCCGCTGCCGCTTCTGCCCCGCTGCTGCCGCTTCTGCCCCCACCGCTGCTACTGCTTCTGCGCCCACTGCTGCTTCTGCCCCCGCTGCCGCTTCTGCCCCTGCCGCTGCTAATGCTTCTGCCCCTGCTGCCACTTCTGCCCCTGCTGCCGCTTCTGCCCTGCTGCTGCCGCTTCTGCCACCACTTCCGCTTCTGCCCCCGCTGCCGCTGCTGCCGCTTCTGCCCCGCTGCTGCCGCTTCTGCCGCTTCTGCCGCCGCTGCCGCTTCTACCACTGCCGCTTCTGTCCCGCCACTGCCACTTCTGCCCCTGATGCAGCCCAAAAGTCCTGCTTCTGCCCCGCCACTGCCGTTTCTGCCCCCGCTGCCGCTTCTGCCCCCGCTGCTGCTTCTGCCCCTGCTGCCGCTTCTGCCCCACTGCTGCCGCTTCTGCCGCCGCTGCCGCTTCTACCACCGCCGCTTCTGCCCTGCTGCTGCCACTTCTGCCCCTGCCGCAGCCCAAAAGTCCTGCTTCTGCCCCACCACTGCCGTTTCTGCCCCCGCTGCCGCTTCTGCCCCGCCACCGCCGCTTCTGCCCCCACTGCTGCTGCCGCTTCTGCCCCTGCTGCAGCCCAAAAGTCCTGCTTCTGCCCCACCACTGCCATTTCTGCCCCCGCTGCCGCTTCTGCCCCGCCACCGCCGCTTCTGCCCCCACTGCTGCTGCCGCTTCTGCCCCTGCTGCAGCCCAAAAGTCCCGCTTCTGCCCCGCCACTGCCGTTTCTGCCTCCGCCGCCACTTCTGCCCCGCCACCGCCACTTCTGCCCCCACTGCTGCTGCCGCTTCTGCCCCTGCTGCAGCCCAAAAGTCCCGCTTCTGCCCCGCCACTGCCGTTTCTGCCTCCGCCGCCACTTCTGCCCCGCCACCGCCACTTCTGCCCCACCACTGCCGCTTCTGCCCCCACCGCCGCTGCCGCTTCTGCCCCCACCGCTGCTGCTTCTGCCTCTGCCACTGCCGCTTCTGCCCCCACCGCCATTTCTGCCCTCACTGCCGCTTCTGCCCCACCACTGCCGTTTCTGCCCCCGCTGCCGCTTCTGCCCTGCCACTGCCGCTTCTGCCCCTGCCGCCGCTGCCGCTTCTGCCCCCGCCGCCGCTGCTGCTTCTGCCTCCACCACTGCCGCTTCTTCCCCCACCACTGCCATTTCTGCCACCACCGCCACTTCTGCCCCGCTATTGCTGTTACTGCCCCCGCTGCCGCTGCCGCTTCTGCCCCCGCCGTCGCTTCTGCCCCTGCCGCTGCCACTTCTGCCCCTGCCTCCACTGCTCTTTCTGCCGCTGCCGCTTCTGCCTTCACCACTGCCATTTCTGCCCCCACCGCCGCTGCTGCCCCGCTGCTGCTGTTTCTGCCCCCGCTGCCACTGCCGCTTCTGCCCCCACCGCCACTTCTGCCCCCACCACTGCCGCTTCTGCCCCCACCACCACTGCCGTTTCTGCCGCTGCCGCCGCTGCTGCCGCTTCTGCCCCCACCGCCACGGCCGCTTCTGCCCCAACCGCTGCTGCCGCTTCTGCCCCCGCCACCGCTACCGCTTCTGCCCCCGCCACTGGCCCCCCCACCCCACAAAATTTGGCCGGAAAATTAATAAAAAATAAATAATTTTTAATAAATAATTAATAATAAATAATAAAAATAATTTATAATTTATTATATAATTTTATAATATAATTATTTTATAATAATTTATTATATGTGCGGCCCAAACCAAATTTTCATCTTCTAATGTGGCCCAGGGAAGGTGAAAGGTTGGACACCCCTGCACTAAACCAAACTGGCTGTTTTTTGATACCTCCTCTTCAAAGCCCTAGTCTCTATTCTTTTTTAGAGTTGATTCCAGTTTAGTCCTATCTGACCATAAGAGTTAGGATCAGCAAAATGTAACAATAAAAAAAATATAAAAATGTAATAACAATAACAATCAGAATTCAATATCCATGGTTCTGCCCACAATATTTATTTTTTTCTGAAGCTGGGCTGCTTCATGAGAATGTTTTTGTCGTGTCCTCAAAAATGATGCCAGGAGTTGGTGACTTCAAATCATGCTCTTTTATTAAAGTAGGAACCGAACTGGCGCTTTGCAAAAGGTTCACGGCTTTTATTCTTTTAGCCGCGGCGGTCACGGCCAATGGCACCGCTTTGAATCTCCCGCAATTCGAATTGACCAATCGCGGGAGATTCTTAGCGAGCCAATCGGCGCGGCTTGCCTGACCAATCAGAGTGTCCCGCCCTTTGGCCAATCAAAGCGCGGAGATCTCAAGAATGCTAATTAAGGGACAGAACACCCCTCCCCTCTTGGTTTGGTCCTTACGTCGCGTAGTCACGTAGGTAGGCGGGGCTCCATCTGAGCCTACTGGACCTGCGCAGCTCAGTCGTAGGTTGGATTCCGGCTGGTTCGGTCGGGATCTCTGTTGCTCCTGATGCCGTCGTGGGAACCGGCTGGTCGGTCGGGCCGGGCCGCTCTCTGTAGCTCCCTCCTGGGCCTCCCGGGTTGGTTGAGCTGCGGGTTTCGCCGCTCCCGCTCGGTCTCCCTGGGTCGGTCGAGCTGGCCTGGCTGTCTCTTCCTGGCGAAGGGTCATGCTGGCTGCTTTCCGGTAAGTATGGCTGGTTTATTCTTCTTTGGTTTTGGTCCCCTGGGTATTCCCTCCCCCCTTGGTTTGTGTTGTGGGGGTCGGTTTCGCCTGTTTGTGCGTCGGTGGTCTCTTGGTTGGTCGTCCTCGACCTTAATTGGTCGATGTGGCATTTCCAGGCTCGTCCGTCTGCTGTTTGTAGCCGGTACGAGTGTGGGCCTGTTATTTGTGTGATAACGGCCGGTATACATAGTGGGTCTCCCGTCAGGTTTCTTGCGTATACGGGGTCGCCGGGTGCGAAAATTTGGTGTTTGCTGTTTGAGTCTGGGGGCTTCTCTGGGTTATACGTGGGGTGTAACCTGTCGAGTGGGGACCTTTATTTCCTCCCCATTAATAGTTCGGCTGGGCTCTTATTCGTTGTGGTATTTTGGGTTATGTGTTGGGTGAAGAGTAGTTTGTTTATTTTCTCCTGGATCTCCCCATGGTCTATTTTCCGGATGGTTTTCTTAGTGAATTGCACCATCCGTTCCGCCCTACCGTTCGCCGCCGGGTGCACCGGTGCTGTCAGCGCGTGGCGGATACCCCTTTCCGCTAGGAATTTTTCAAATTCCAGTGAGGTGAATTGGGGCCCGTTGTCGGAAACAATGATGTCTGGAAGGCCGTGCGTTGCAAAGAGTTTGCAGAGTTCCTTGATCACGGCCTCCGTGGTTGTTGTTTTCATGTTGCTTACCTCCAGCCAGTTGGAGTAAGCGTCTACTGTTATAAGGAAGGTGTGTCCTTTAGTGGGCCCGGCGAAGTCTATATGGATCCTAGACCAAGGTCCCCTTGGGGTTTCCCACTCTAGGACGGGTGCTGTGGGTGGGCTTGGCCTAGTTTCCTGGCATCGTTGGCACCTTGCTACCCAGGTCTCAATTTGTTTGTCCATCCCTGGCCACCAAGCGTAACTTCTGGCCAGGGCTTTAGTCCTAACGATGCCAGGGTGCCCCTCGTGTAGTAGTTCCAGAACCTTCCCTTGTAGTTTTTCAGGAATGACCACCCTATCTCCCCATAGTATGCACCCTTTTAATAACAAGAGTTCCGTTTGGCGGTTTCGGAATGTTTTGACGGACTCGTCATTGTCCCTTTCTGGCCACCCTTTCTCTACCCAATGCAACACCCGCGCCAGACGTTTGTCTTTATTAGTCTCTCGGGCAATGTCTGACGCGGTTATGGGCAGGTTGGGTAGAGTCTCTATGCTGAGGGTGGTCGTCGTGGGTGCTGGGTCGGTGTCAGGTTCAGGTAGCAGTGAGTGGCTTAAGGCGTCTGCATGGGAGATCGTCTTACCCGGTCTGTGTATGAGTCCGTAGTTGTAGGCCGCCAGGAACTCGGACCACCTTGTCATTCGGGGAGACAGAATGTTCAGGGTGGCTCGGTTTCCTGCAAGGATTCCCAGCAGCGGCTTGTGGTCGGTTATGATGGTGAATGTCCGGCCATAGAGGTACTCGTGGAATCTTTTTACTGCGGCAACCATGGCCAGAGCCTCTTTGTCCAGCTGGCTATAGTTCCGCTCTGGTTTGGTGAGGGTCCTTGAAAAGAACGCGATGGGTGCTTCTTTTCCATCGGGGAGGGTATGGCTGAGGACAGTGCCGACGCCGAAGGGTGATGCGTCGCATGTGACGGCCAGAGGTAGGGTCTCGTTATACTGTATAAGGATGGCGTCCGAAGTGAGGAGGTCCTTTGTTCTTTGGAAGGCAGCTTGCTCGCGTTTCCCCCAAGTCCAAGTTGCCGCCTTGTCCAGGAGCCTATGCAAGGGCTCCGCCACTGTCGCCATTTGGGGCAGGAAAACATTGTAAAAGTTAAGTAGCCCCAGGAATGCCTGTAGTTCCGTCTTCGACTTGGGTGTGGGGGCTTCTTTGATGGCCTTGATTTTTTGGTTTGTGGGGTGAATGCTATGACGGTCTAGGAGGTATCCTAGGAATTCAACCCGTTCCGTGTATAATTGGCATTTCTCCCTCTTTACTTTGAGCCCGGTCTCTTTGAATTTGGTTAGGACCTCTCTTAGGCAACCCTCTAGTTCGGCTTGGTTGGTTGCCGACACTAGGACGTCGTCGAAGTAAGGTACCACCCCCTTGATGCCTTGCAATAGTCTTTCCATTAGGCTTTGGAATATTCCCGGTGCCACGCTGACTCCGAATTGGAGTCGGTTGCATTTAAATGCCCCCCGGTGGGTGACTATGGTTTGCGCTTCTGCCGTTTGCTCGTCGACTGGCAACTGTTGGTTTGCCTGGGTGAGGTCGAGCTTGGCGAAAACCTTGCCCCCTCCCAGTGAGTGCAGTAGGTGTTGCACTACTGGGACGGGGTAGGCGCTTTGTTGCAATGCGCCATTTAGGGTGGTCTTATAGTCCCCACAGATCCTCACCGAACCATCGGGCTTGATCGGGGTGACTATGGGGGTCTCCCACCGGGCGTGGTCTATTGGCTGTAGGACTCCTTGCTTGACGAGCTTGTCAATTTGCTCGTCTATCTTGGGTTTAAGTGCAAATGGCACCCGCCTTGGTTTCAGGAGTTTTGGGGGGACGTTTTGGTCTAGGCTGAATGATATAAGGGGCCCTCGGTACTTGCCTAGGTTTCCGTCGAAGACCTCTTGGAATTCCCGGGCCAGTTGTTGCTCCCAGCTGTCGTCGGTGACGTGGTCGACTCCCGGGACTGCGATGCTGAGCGGGGCGAACCATTGCAGTCCCAGTTGGCTTGGGCAGTCACAGTCGATGATTGTCAGGGGAAGCCTTTCGGTGTGCCCTTTATATGTGATGTTGAAGTGTCCGGTTCCGACTACCGGGATGCGGTTTCCCTGGTAGTCCTTTACGATAAGTCTCTGGCTGTCTAGGTTCCTCCTTTGGATGGTAGGCACCAAGCGCTTTATTTCATGCCATGCTATCATGGAGAGGTAGGACCCGGAGTCCACCTCCATTTTGCATGGCTGGCCCTCGATGCCTACCTCCACATGGACCTTCTGGGCGTCATTGGTTATGGCATGGCCGATGGTGACCGTCTGATGGGTCTCTTCTCTTCACTGGTTATTGCCGCCTCGTAGGGATCGTCCGTTCCGGTCCCATCTGTTGTTCGAGGGGCGATCTCTGGTCCGGGGTGGTGTGTTCTCTCTCCTCCGTTCGCTCTGGTCCCATCGGGGCGGGCTGCGGTTCTTTTTAAGGCGGCAGACGCGGGCGATGTGACCCTTTTTGTCACAATGCCGGCAGATCGACTCGAAAAACCGGCATTCGGACCTGGGGTGGTCGCCTCCGCAACCGGCACAGTTGGTCCTCAACTTACGACCCCGCCGGTTCTGTGGGTCGCGGCCTGTCTGGAGGCGATGAATGTCCTCCTCGTCATCAGAAGTGCCCGATGCCGAGTGGAAATCGCCCTGGTGGGTGATCGTCTTGGGTTGGGCCTCGGCCGACCTTGCAGGGTTGTTGTTCCCGCTGCGGTCCCCAGCGTTCGGTCTGCGCATGCGGTCGGCGGATGTTCGGGTTGCTTCGGCGGCTGCGGTGAGGGTGTCTGCTAGGCTGATGTTGCCCTTGGCCATCAGCCGGCTCTGGAGGACGGGGTCCCACAAACCGAGCACGATTCTGTCTCGCAGGGCGTCATTCAGGTTGTCGAATTCGCAGAGCCCCCCTAGGTGCCGTAGTTCGGCGACGAAGTCGCTGAAACTCTCACCCGACCGTTGGTCCCAATGGTAGAATTCGTTGCGTCGGATCAGGATGGGTACCTCTGGAGCGTAGTGCCGCCGAAGTATTGGCTCGAGGACGTCCCAGTCCATCGCGTTCGCATCGGCGGGTTTGGCAAGCGCCTTGGCCATCTTGAATACCTCGGTCCTGCAGTGGGTCAGGAAGACAGCGTGCTTCATGGGGCCGGTGGCGTCCTTCAGATCGCTGCACTCAAGGAACATGCGGAATCGGTTGGAGTACGATTCCCAGTCCTCGGTGGCGGGGTTGAAGGGTGCGGGGGGTGCGATTTTCACCATCGTGGTGGTTCATCTGGCTTCCATTGGACACGTGGTTAGGTTCAGGGTCTGGATCCCACCTTCGTCGCCAGTGTCGTGTCCTCGAAAATGATGCCAGGAGTCGGTGACTTCAAATCATGCTCTTTTATTAAAGTAGGAACCGAACTGGCGCTTTGCAAAAGGTTCGCGGCTTTTATTTTTTTAGCCGCGGCGGCCGCGGCCAATGGCACCACTTTGAATCTCCCGCGATTCGAATTGATCAATTGCGGGAGATTCTTAGCGAGCCAATCGGCGCGGCTCGCCTTGACCAATCAGAGTGCCCCGCGCTTTGGCCAATCAAAGTGCGGGGATCTCAAGAATGCTAATTAAGGGACAGAACAATTTTGATCAAGGAAAAATATTCCAGACCATGTGAACAAGTATGGTTCATTGTTTTCTACAGGTCTGTTACTTATTAAATTCTAGTTAAAACTAATTCTAGTTAAAATTCTAGTTAAAAGCTGTTTAAAAACAGTTGTCAAACATTTATTCAAAGAGTATTTTATTTCAAAATATGCCTTTTAAAATGTTTTTATTGAAGAAATGTCTTGGGGTTGGACAAGAATCAGTAAGTTATGAAGTATATGGTGTGTTTTTTTTCCTGCTGTATTTACAGAATTCAGTTGGTGCAAATGATAAAAAATTTTCATTTTAGTTTTGTTGTTCATAGCAAGATAATTCCATATTTTATTGAAAGCAAAGGTTTTAAGATGGATTGTCTATATCCAGACTGATATGTCTATTGTCTACTAGCAAGTCATCATTATCCCAAATGATGAAAAACCTAGATTCAGAATTTAACATAGTGGTTCTATCACAATGCTATATATTTAATTTATTTAGATATAAACCAAAGCCTGGTTCCATTAACACTGTGTAAATTTATTTACTATTGGTTTATTTTGTCAAATTTACATGGTCACCCATCGTACACAAAGTGGCTCTTGGTAAATCTATGATTGAAAAATGTATTGATCACTTTTGTATTAGGTGGATTCCAGTTCATAATCTGACAGAATAAATTAAGAAAAATCAGATTAAAAGAAAGCTGTATTTTCAACATTCGGCAAATATATTCTGATGACTGCTGCAGTTCTGCAATATTTCAATTTCAACACTGTAAGTGATCACTTTCTTGGTCAATTGTAGGCAGCTACAGAGATGACCTTAGAGAAACTATTCAGAAACTGTTACAACAAGCCATTTTGGTCTAATTAAAAGATCCAGATTTTTGGGAGCAATATGCTGACTCTCTAAACTGCTTTAAAACACTACAAGGTGTTCAGGTGGGCTGTAAAACACTACAAAATAGTATATAAGTGTAAGTGCAATTGCTAATGGTTATGGCACCAGACTGTGAGTTCTAAGCCCATTTTAGAGCTAGCTGGGTAGCTTTGGGCCAGTCATTCTTTCTTAGCGCAGCCCACCTGAAATGATTGCTATTGTGAGGAGAATAGGAGGAGGAAGGAGTATTGGGTGTTTTCACCATCTTGAGTTATTTACAAATATAATAAAGAGATGAAATGTAAACAAGTAAAATAAACAACAATAGGAGCCAAAACATACTTTAAGCAGAAGAAATTGGGAAAAATTTTATAAAAGATTCTGTTACAATAGCCTATCTCAATAAAGTATAGCTCCAGTCTTCTTGTGCAGCAGGGGTGTCAAATTTGCAGCATCATATTGTCGTCATGTGGCGTATTGTGCCTTTTTTCCCCTTCGCTAAAATGGGGATGCATCCAGCCCGTGGCCTGCCAGTTTGACACCCCTGTTGTGGAGTATGCTTTCTAATCTAGACAGTTACAAAGGGCTGACTTCTATATTTGCAAGAGCAGGGCACAGTCACAAGGCACTTGGAACTCATTATTTCAATTATTTGTATTAACAGCTTTTGGATGCAACTCAGGCACTACCGTATAGTCTGTGGTGATTAGGGTGATTGACAGTCACTGAACTAGTTACAGGTAGCCTCCCAGCCTAATTCAAAATGCTTGTCATTGCTTACAATGACTTATATAACTTAATATTGGATTACATCACACAGACCCAGTTTGATGTAATATTTAAGGCAGGGCTGTCAAACTCCTGGCCTGTGAACCGGATGTGTCATGTGCTGGCCATGGCCACACCAGGTTTAGCGAAAGGAGGGAAAGTCCAGATACATTATACAACACCGCCATGATGACATGAGTTGGAGACCATGAGTTCTGGGCTTGCCTTAGGCACAAAGCCAGCTTGCGTCAGTCATGCTCTCTCAGTTCTAAAGAGGAAACAATGGTGAACCACTTCCCAAAAACTTTACCAAGAAAATTGTAGTTGTCAGAAATAAAATCTGACTTCTCTCTCCACCCCCCAGTCTAGCAATAACCCATACTGAAGTGAATTATTTCAGTGTCTTTCTCTTTAAAGTATTACTTTGTGGTGGGCCACCCAGAACTCTGTTGGTTGATGCAGGTTACAAAAATGGAAATTCAAATAATCATTTTCCTTTTTTATGAAAAAACCATGAAAGCAGCTGTAAGATTGTCAAAGCCTGATGCAATACAATTATAGATGAAACAACAAAAATAATTCCTGGAATAAGAATACTAAAGAATACTAAAGAAACCTTGGAATCAAGTGATGAAACTCTTCCTGGCCATCAGATTTCTACATAATGTCACTTTCTGAGCTTGTAAATTGCAGGGTTCTCTAGGGTGATGTGTTTCTCAACCATAGCAAATTAAAATGTTTTAGACTTCAACTCCCAGAATTCCCCAGCCAGCATTGCTAGACATTTTAAGATTGAGAAATACTGCTCTAGGGGCCAATATCCGGTGATAGAAGAACAGACAGAACAAGAATAATAACTTTACTTTGTAGGTAAGATTTTTTTCTATGAGAAATGATGCTTGTGGCCCATCATATTAATATTCATCAGTATTCCAAAGCCCTGCAATTATATTATAAAACATTGTGACACAAAATACAAGCAAAGGAGTTTCAAGCTTATCACTCTTTATATGATCCAATTAGAATGATAAAGATGTCATGTCTTCAGTTGCAGTGATCACTTGAGATAAAGCTGTCCCTCTAGTGACTTCTATCATTTAACATACAACCATTTACATTGCAGGATTTGATTTTCTTCTTTTTCTCTGTTTTTTTTTCTCTCATAATTGTGAATGGTCCTTTGTTTATCACCTGGGGGCCAGTGATTACTAATTAATATTTTCAGGTGCTTAACTGAGGGTCATAGAAATGCTGTAACATACCATTAAATTGAAGTGCTGCTGTATTTTAAATCACATGCAGAAGTTACTGATAATGCTGAATGAAAAGTCCTGGTGTCCTAATTTAGCAGTTTAGTTTTCCAGTGGCCCAGCTTAATTTTTCTTAAAAACCCATACCAAATAAAAGATTTGTGGGGTTTTATTTTGACAATTGTTTTGCAAAGCCTCCTACATTTAACATTAGATGAGAACAACAGTACATGAGAAACTGAAAAACATACAAATACCACCCATTACTAGTCACATGTCTCCAGCAAACCAAAGATGAATTCCATTTGCTTTTTCTTTGGTCTTGGAATAGATAGGACAAAATACATTCTATTGTAGATACCTAATTCTGCCAATAGAGGAGAAATATTTGTTGCTCAGTGTTGAACTTGGTTATTTTCTTGCAGATATTTCATGACCTATCTAGGCAATATCATCAGTGCTATAAGGGAGTAGGATTTCGTGGGCTATCAAGAACAATTGTACCATCACTGACAGGGCAAACTGTTGTGGACTAAGCCAACGCAGCAGTAACAACCCTAAATAGCTTTACTTTGCAGCAGGCTCGTAATCCTGCACTCCTCATTGGCCCGCGAATAGCGAGTCGTGATTGGTCGTTTTCAGCCAGTCTGATTGGCTGTTAATGGGCCTCTCTTGTGAGAGCAGTAAACTCAAATCATTGGTTGTTTTGACAGCAGCCAGCTCTATAAAAGAGCTGCTGTTGCCCAAGTATTCGCTCTGTTCTTATTTCACAATAAAGAGTTGAAGTCACCGTTCAATGTCTCGTCTCCGTTCCTTGCGCCCATGCTCAGGACTTAATACAAACCACTAATATATAAACAGAGAGCAAACTCACTCCCTTTAGCACCAATGATGTTATCTAGTTGCAGTGATGGTATTCGACCAGTTCTGCCCAGTTCTGGAGAGCCGGTAGGAGCGATGAACAGTGGAGACCAAACTGGTTCTCTCTGCTGTTCTAATGACTCTGCTGTTGGGCCCACCCACCTGTCCGGGCTCCCATACTCACCTTTATCCTCTGAATTGAAGCGCAGTTGCTTTGTGCGGAACAGAATAGTGCCGCACGGCAGCTGCTGAAGCAACCGGGATCGTGCAGGCCTGCAGGAGGGAAGTTAGAACACCTCTGCACCTGTGCAAATGCCTCTACACCTGCTCAAAGTGCGTGTTTGGCATGCACATGCACACAAAATGTGTGCACGCCTGCAAAGCACACCCACCAAGCCATGCCCGCCGAACCGGTGGCAACAATATTTGAATCCCACCACTGCCTAGTTGGTTAATGAAATGTCTACAAGCACATTCAGAGAACCCCACATAATTCTGTGTTATGATTGCACATAGACTAACTGTTAAGTACTTGGACATGGGTTGGAGTAAATGGAGACAGTCTTTGAATGTGAACTTTCAGTTCTTTATTGCATAGTGACTTCTCAAAACAACAACAGTGAACTCTGCCTTATATAGGCAGCCCTTGTGAGAATTGTCCAATAGCGAGCTATGAATGCCAGCTCTTTAAACCTATGATAATCCTCTATTAAGGGCCAATTGGATTCCTAAGAACTAACCAATCCGATCTGGCCGCTTAACAGCCAATCAGAAGTGCAGGGCCAGAACCCTGCACTTTACCTCAAGCTCATACTTTATTAACTATGGTACATACACAACACCCCTTCCCCCTGGCTTCTTAATTACAGTGTAGTTATATAGTCCTTTAAATAGGACGGTTGTCTTTTAAGTCTTTCGGATTTTCGTTGGACTGGTTGATTGCAATCCTGTTGAGGTAGATTGTTGTTTGGCAGTGGCTCTGCTTCTTGCTCAGCTGCAAACATTTCTCCTTCCTGTGCAAACATTTCTCCTTCCAGTGCAAACGTTTCTCCTTCCTGCTCCATTTCCTGAGTCTCACTTGATTCGTCACTCCCTTCGAGCAGGTTCCCTGGAACGTCATCTTCTTCTATACCTCCCCCCCACTCGGTTTGGTCATGGGGGAGTTGTTGACTGGCCGTTATGAGTCGTGACCGTAATTGGTCGATATGCTGTTTCCACAGTCTATTGTCACAACATTTCACTACGTAGGATTTGGGGCCGGTCAATCGCACTACCGTTGCCTCTATCCATAATGGATTGCCCGATAAGTTTTGTGCGTAAACGCGGTCTCCTACCTGGAAAGTGCGATAGCGGCCACTGGATCCTATTGGCTTTTCCGGTTCATAAGCAGGGTGCAACCGGTTGAAGTGGGAATGGAGTCTTTGTCCCATCAGTAGTTCGGCGGGAGTTCTGCCGGTGATGCTATGTGTAGTTATGTGTTGCAAAAAGAGAATTTGATTGACTTTGTCATCGATATTGTCATAGTCCATTTTTTGCAAAGTCTTTTTAACAAATTGGACCATGCGTTCCGCTCGGCCATTGGTCGCAGGGTGCGCAGGCAAGGTGAACGCATGGCGGATGCCGCGGTCAGCGAGGTACTGCTCGAACATTAGTGCTGTAAACTGTGGCCCGTTATCGGATACCAGGACATCAGGCAATCCGTGGGTTGCAAAGAGTCTATTTAGGTGTCTATTTAGTCTATTTAGGAGCCAATTGGAGTATGCATCGACTGTCAGCAGGAAGGTATATCCTTTGGTTGGCCCCGTGAAGTCCAGGTGGATTCTGGACCAGGGTCCACATGGCGTCTCCCATTCAGTAGGCATGGCTTTTGGTGGGGCGTTGCTAGCTTGTTGGCAATTGGTACATGCTTTGACCCACTGCTCAATTTGCCGGTCCATGCCCGGCCACCATGCATAGCTTCGTGCAAGCGCTTTCATCCGCACGATGCCGGGGTGGCCTCATGCAGAATTCATAGCAGCGTCTTCCGGAGTCGCTCTGGGACAACGACTCTATCACCCCAGATGATACAGCCTTTTTGGGTAAAAAGTTCAGTCTGTCGAGATTTAAATGGTACGAAGTCATCTGGTACTTGGTCCAATGGCCATCCACGTTCTACCCAGCCTAGGACTCGGGCTAGGGTGTGGTCTCGTTTGGTTTCTCTCGCGATGTCTCAGGTGGTCATAGGTGGTGAGTTGAGTGTTTCGATCTGCAACGTGGTTGCCGTTGGTGCCGGATCATCGAGAGTTTCTGGAAGCGGTGCTCGGCTTAATGCGTCGGCGTGGGGAATGGCTTTCCCCGGGGGATATTGCAGGCGATAATTATAAGCAGCTAGGAATTCTGACCATCGGGTCATTCTAGGGGATAATATGTAGGGGGTTGGCTTGTCCCCGGATATTATCCCTAGCAATGGTTTGTGGTCAGTTATAATGGTAAATGTCCTTCCATACACATATTCATGAAATTTTTTTACAGCTGAAACGATTGCGAGAGCTTCTTTATCAATTTGTCCACAGTTCCGCTCTGCTTGTGAAAGAGTCTTCGAAAAGTATGCAACAGGGGCTTCGTTCCCATTAGGCAGTACATGACTCAAAATGGCGCCCACCCCCAAGGGCGAGGCATTGCAGGTTATAACTAATGGTAAAGTCTCGTTATACTGCATAAGTACAGAGTCAGATGTGAGCAATTTTTTAACATTCCGGAAAGCTTGTTCTTCCCGGTAACCCCATACCCACAATGCTTTTTTATCTAATAACCGGTGTAACGGTTCAGCAACAGTCGCCTTGTGCAGTAAAAATACATTATAGAAATTAATGAGGCCTAAGAATGCCTGGAGATCGGCCTTGTTACGTGGCCTGGGAGCATTTTTTATCGCCTTTAATTTACTTTTGGTAGAGTGAATGCCCTGGCTATCAATCCGATACCCTAGAAACTCAACACTGTCAGTATATAAGTGACATTTATTTTTTTTCACCTGAAGTCCTGCCTCTTGGAATTTTTTAAGAACACATTTCAAATGATCCTGCAAGATTTTTTTGGTAGGGGCTGCAATTAATACGTCATCAAAATATGGAACCATGCCCTTGATTCCCTGTAACAACCTTTCCATGAGGCTTTGGAATATCCCCGGGGCTACACTAACCCCAAATTGCAATCGAGTACATTTAAAAGCACCCCTGTGCGTTACAATTGTTTGGGCTTGGGCCGTCTTTTCATCCACTGGTAGTTGTTGATAAGCTTGAGCTAAATCTAATTTAGCGAAAACCTTTCCGCCCCCCAAGGAATGGAGGAGGTGCTGCACCACCGGAACTGGATACGCATTCTGCTGTAGGGCGTGGTTTAAAGTGGCCCGGTAGTCCCCACAAATTCGGATTGACCCGTCTGGCTTAATGGGTGTTACAATAGGGGTTTCCCACGGAGAGTGATCGATGGGCTTCAACACCCCTTGAGCAATTAGCTTGTCGAGTTGTTCGTCGATCTTTGCTTTAAGAGCGAATGGAACTCGACGGGGCTTCAAGTGAATGGGGGCTACCTTTTGATCTAGACTAAATGAGATTGGGGTCCCCTTATACTCGCCTAAGCTGTCCACGAAGACGTCACTGAACTCAGAGATAAGGTCTTCCTCCCACTCACAACCACCGACTCGGTTCACACTGGCCACTTCAATTCCAAGTGGCGCGAACCATTGGAGGCCTAATAGACTAGGCCTATCTCTATCGATGATCATTAGAGGTAAGTATGCTGTATGCTTTTTGAAGGAGACTCGGACTCGGCAGGACCCGACCACGGGGATTCGATTTCCTTGGTAGTCCTTGAGGATGAGGCATTGAAATTGGAGGTCTTGGCATTGGATTGTGGGGATAAGTTGCTTGAGTGTCTTCCAAGACACCATCGAGAGGGACGATCCCAAGTCGACCTCCATGTGGCAAGGCTGGTTCTCGATGGCTACTGTGACTTGAATTTTCTTAGTGTCCAAAACTGAGGCGTGACCTGTAGTGATAGTATGGTGAACCTCTTCTTTTTGCAAAGCTCGATTTCTGTAGGAGTGGTTTACTGGTTCTAGCCTTACAGGACGGTTTCCTGTTGATTGGCAATAGTTGGCCCCTTTTGAGGCCTGGCTGGGACCTGGTAAGCTGCGGCAGACCCGGCTGATGTGGCCTCATTTCCCGCACTCATGGCAGAGTGCGTCACGGAATTTGCATTCAGCCCTGGCATGGTTTGCTCCACAGCCAGCGCAAGGGTGTAAGGGCTTAGGGCGAGGGTCCCGGTCGGACCGCAGTCGATGGACCCTTTCTTCGTCGCTGTCTGACGACGAAGAGAGGTCCTCGTGGTGCGTTGTCTAAGCGGCCCTTCTGAGTTGGGTGAGATTTCACCGGTCGGTTGTGTTGCCGGAGTGCGGCTTCGCCGTAATTGTGCAGCTGCCTTTTTGGTCACCTCCGCAGCCGTGGCTTCGGCAATGGCGTCAGCAAGGCTGATGTCGCCTTTTGCCATCAGCTTGCTTTGCACACCTAGTGCATCTAATCCCAGAATTACTCGATCTCTTAGTGCTTCTTCTAAATCGGCAAACCCACCGAGGCCCCCTAAATTCTGGAGGTCTGCCACGAAATCGGCCACGCTCTCTCCTTTTTGCTGGTTTTTTCTGATAAAACTCGTGGCGTCTCACGAGTGTAGGCACGGTTGGCGTGTAATGGTCTCTCAGGATAGGTCCGAGTTCGTTCCAGCTCATGAATTTCACTTCTCGAGTTTTGGCAAGTGCTTTAGCCATTTTAAATACAGCTGGGCCGCAGTGCGTCAGGAACAGTGCCCGCTTCTTTGCTGGTGTGGCATCCTTCAAATTATTCGTCTCAAGAAACATTTGGAAGCAATCCATGTAGGATTCCCAATCCTCTTGGTTTGGATCGAACAGAGCGCGTGGTACAATGCCGCCGGACATGGTTCCATTGCTGGCATCATCTTATCACGTGCTCAATATTGCTTCCTGGCTTCTTAGGTTCAGACGTCTCCAAATCCCACCTTCGTCGCCAGTGTTAAGTACTTGGACATGGGTTGGAGTAAATGGAGACAGTCTTTGAATGTGAACTTTCAGTTCTTTATTGCATAGTGACTTCTCAAAACAACAACAGTGAACTCTGCCTTATATAGGCAACCCTTGTGAGAATTTCCCAATAGCGAGCTATGAACGCTAGCTCTTTAAACCAATGATAATCCTCTGTTAAGGGCCAATTGGATTCCTAAGAACTAACCAATCCGATCTGGCCGCCTAACAGCCAGTCAGACGTGTAGGGCCAGAACCCTGCACTTTACCTCAAGCTCATACTTTATTAACTATGGTACATACACAACACTAATTATACCTGTTCATATACCAATGTTCTTTTTATTGTCCACTGCTTTTTACAGTGGGAAGTTTTAATAATATCTTCAACACTGGGTTCCAGTGTGAGCATGGGTGTCAAAATATATGGGATGCTTCCGGAAACTACTATATAGCTTTTCCAATGATACAGATTTTGTCCTAAAAATATATAGGTTTCCACTATTTCCTGTGTATCTATTCCCCTCTTAAGTTTCCTTCTCTTCTATGGAATTGCTGCAATGACTTATGCTTCTTTGTGCATTACTACATAGTTTTTTCTCTAGCAGATTTATTTTTCCTGCATAGAATTGTGTATTTATTAAATATATGTCTTAGAAGACAGATAACAATATTCCATGTCACTACCAGTGCAGGACCGCTCTTTACTCACACATAGGAAAAATTAGAATTGATCAAAATGAGAAATCTACATTCACCCCTAATAGTACAAGGGTAAAAAAACTCACAAAAGATCAAGTTAGAGAGCAACAAAAATATCATTATCAAGCAGCAGAGAATCCTAGGCTGTGTTCTTGTTTGATCAAATCATGGTCTTTATCTCTATTAGTCTTTTTAAAAAAAATATTAGCCAAGACTTAATAAGGAAAGGCATCAGGTACAGTTTCCGTTACTCCTGAGTTAATTTTAAAAAATGCAGCATGCTGGGGCTCAGTCCTGACATCACTCTTCAAAATGATTGAATATTCTGGCCATATGCCTAATACATAAGAAAGGAAATAAGACTAACCCTGCCATTAATTGGCCCATAAGTCTCCTTAATATTATAAATACAGGTGAAACTTGAAAAATTAGAATATCATGCAAAAGTTCATTTATTTCAGTAATGCAACTTAAAAGGTGGAACCAATATATGAGATAGACTCATTACATGCAAAGCAAGATAGTTCAAGCCATGATTTGTCATAATTGTGATGATTATGGCTTACAGCTCATGAAAACTCCAAATCCACAATCTCAGAAAATTAGAAGCAATCAATAAAACAAGGATTGTACATAGAACAGTATCGGACCTCTGAAAAGTATAAGCATGCATATTTACTCAGTATTTGGTTTGGGCCCCTTTTGCAATAATTACTACCTCAGTGCAGTGTGGCAGGGAAGCTATCAGCCAATGGCACTGCTGAGGTGTTATGGAAGACCAGGATGCTTCAATAGCGGCCTTCAGTTCTTCTGCATTGTTCGGTCTCATGTCTCTCATCTTTCTCTTGGCAATGCCTCATAGATTCTCTACGGGGTTCAGGTCAGATGAGTTTGCTGCCAATCAAGCACACTAATCCCACAGTCATTGAACCAGGTTTTGGTGCTTTTGGCAGTGTGGGCAGGTGCTAAGTCCTGCTGGAAAATGAAGTCAGCATCCCCATAAAGCTCGTCTGCAGAAGGAAGCATGAAGTGCTCCAAAATCTCCTGGTAGACGGCTGCATTGACCCCGGACTTAATGAAGCACAGTGGACCAACACCAGCAGATGACATGGCTCCCCAAATCAACACAGATTATGGATACTTCACACTGGACTTCAAGCATCTTGCAGTGTGTGTCTCTCCATTCTTCCTCCAGACTCTGGGTCCTTGGTTTCCAAATGAGATGCAAAAGTTGCTCTCATCAGAAAAGAGGACTTTGGACCACTGAGCAACAGACCAGTTCTGTTTTTGTTTTTGTTTTAGCCCAGGTAAGATGCTTCTGACGTTGTTTGTTGTTCAGGAGCGATTTCACCAGAGGAATATGACATTTGAAGCCCATGTCCTAGGATCCGTCTGTGTGTGGTGGCTCTTGATGCACTGACTCCAGCCTCAGTCCACTCCTTGTGAAAATTCCCAACACTTTTGAATGGCCTTTTCCTGACAATCCTCTCCAGGCTGCAATCATCCTTTCTGCTTGTGCACCTTTTTCTTCCACACTTTTCCCTTCCACATAACTTTCTATTAATGTGCTTTGATACAGCACTTTGGGAACATCCAACTTTTTTTTTGCAATTACCTTTTGAGGCTTTCCCTCCTTAGGGAGGGTGTCAGTGAGGGTTTTCTGTACAATTGTCAGGTCAGCAGTCTTTCCCATGATTGTGATTCCTACTGAACCAGACTGAGAGACCATTTAAAGGCTCAGGAACCCTTCGCAGGTGTTATGGCTTAATTAGTTTATTAGAGTGAGACACTTTGAGCCTAGAATATTGAACCTTTTCACAATATTCTAATTTTCTGAGATTGTGGATTTGGGGTTTTCATGAGCTGTAAGCCATAATCATCGCAATTATGAAAATCACAGCTTGAACTATCTTGCTTTGCATGTAATGTGTCTATCTCATATATTAGTTTCACCTTTTAAGTTGCATTACTGAAATAAATGAACCTTTGCACGATATTCTAATTTTTCGAGTTTCACCTGTAAATTTATGCAGGACATCTTCAGGGAAGCTTAGAACATGAAGAGGGGAACACGAAGAGACTCTCTATTGGCAGAAGAACTATCTGGGGGAAGATCATTCAAAACTAATGAATGTTTTATACTTCAACATCTCATTAATAAATACAAGTCTTGGAGTCCTGCTTCACTTTATGCAGCCCTTGTTGATCATAAGCCAGCATTTGACTCTATATCTTGGATTAAGTTATGGAACAAATGTACAATGCCACATGAATCACCGACACTTTCTATTTTTTTATACACTGCGTGAAGACTCAATGCTTAGGCTTAGATGCACCTCTCAAGGACCTCTGACAGCACCCATTCCAATTATATGTAAAACAAAGCTGCATGTTGGCACTTCTCTTAATTTTTCTCTTAATTATGAAGTAGATCAACTGAAGAATCCAAATTTCCATCCACACAAAGTAGTAGAGAGACATATCATTATACTGCTATATGCAGATGATGCAGTAATCCTCTTGAGGATGCCCATGGGACTGAGGCAGGGGTCGGCAATCTTAAACACTCAAAGAGCCACAAAGGTCCTAACCAGAAGCCCCTCATTCTAGAGCTGATCAGAGGTCCGATTCCCCCACCATAGAGTTTCTTCCTAGCATAACGTCCTTTTTCCTTTGCTGATCAGAAGTCCAGTTCCCCCACCATAGAGTCTTCTCCTAGCATGGCATCCTTTTTCCTTTTACTGACCAGCAACAGGGAGCCATGTCAGAGGGATGAAAAAGCCACATGTGGCTCCAGAGCCGCAGGTTGCCGACCCCTGGACTGAGGGATCTTTGGTTCTCTTGAGCTTGGTTGTTTTCTTGCAGACAGTACTAATGATGTTACTTCCTTTGGGTAATGAAAGGTCTGCAAGAAAACAAACAAGCTTGAAGAGCACCGAGGACCCCTCATTTCAACCCTGAGCTATAAATATTCTCCTTTATCCATTGAAATGAAGAGAGCTTTGAAGACCTTTATATCTCCTTGTAAAGGTGAAAAATGAACTACTCTAAAACTAAAATATTATCATTCTCAAACCATCCCAAACAGCACTCTGGACTATTCACAATCTTGTCATTTGGGATGACAATTGAAGCATTATCCAACAGCTGTACTTCAAAGTCATCCCAGTTATATCATGATCACATTATCGAGACTACCCAGCAATCTTGAGAAAAGGCAGAAAGGCTGAGTGGTTGTGGATGTTCCCAACCTGAGGAATGTTCTTATCCTGACATCTCTTGCTGTTCCTCACCTGCCCTTCTGACCTCTCCATGCTATGGTCCTGCATTTTGTTTTGCTTTCTTCCACCTTTAGAGCTGTTTCCTGCAAGCTTGGCTGTTGCTCGGCTTTACCCTGGGAACGTCTTGCCTGCCCACCCATCCGGTATTTATTATGCTTATGATCTCTCTACAATATTATCATGATTACAGGCGATTCAAGAGGCATTTAGAGCCCTTTCAAAAAGCAATTATTGTGTCAGTGTATTAAGATTATTGTACCATTCTTGTGGCTCCTGAGCACTTCTCTTAATCTTTCGTCTCTTCTCTTTATAGAATGGAAAATGGGTCCCTGCCTTTGTATTTATTTCACTTTCCTTCCAGTTTCCATTAGCATTGTGAAATGGTAATACACAAAAAAGAAAGGCTGACACTTATTTTCCATAAAATCAAACCAAATTGTTAAGGATAGTGCATGAGCCCAGCTTTGCGTTGTGATTGTACTAAGTTGTTAATACCCAGACTCCTGGCCAGTCTATCATTATCCCCTGCTAGAGAAGCTAGCAGCTCCTTGTTGCTGTTTGTCTTTTTCATGTTCAACAACTTTCCCTCATCTTCCAAGATGATGTTATTCTTTCTGCTTCCTTCCTTGTGATAAATCTTATTTATGTGCATTTATGTGCAACTTATTTTTTAATATTATAAGTCTGGGTGCATAGCCTGTTCCTTCTTTCCTTCATGCCTACCTGCTAGCTCAAAATATATTATTTAACTGAGATTTTATCACTGACAACATATAAATAATAAACAAGAAAAATGTTTTCCGCTTTGTCCTGGATTATCGAAGGATTCCCTCAATCAGTGGTGGGTGTTAGGGATAACATTGTTTTACCCTAACTGGTTTAGGTAAATAATAATATGTTATCATGGTTTATATGTTAAAGTGTCTGCAACTTTAACTATGGGAAAGTAATTAAGGGAGTGGTTGTGAAAGCACTTTAAAAGAAGCAAGACTGCAGCTTGCTCTCTCTCTGGCTTTGATGATCCCTGATTACTGCTTGGAATCAAGACTGCATTGCTCAAATGGGAGAGAAACAAAGGACTGATTTGTAAGTGAACTGACATAGGATATTCTGCACGGACTTTGCTAACTGAATATCCCTGAATGGACTGACTAAATGATACATGACTATTGGACTGTTATTTTGACTATGCTATGAACTCATAATGGAATAAACTATATTTTTGATAGCACAAGCGTATCTGTTATTTTTACTGTATGTTAACAAACATACAAACATATCTCACTCATTTATCTGTGTGCCTATCTGACTAATGCTGCACATTCTGTTTAGCTTGTCTCCCGAACCCTGGTTGGGGAAACCAGGCTTAACAGTGAGATTCAATTTTTTTTTTACTACCGGTACTGTGGGCATGGCTTGGTGGGCATGGCAGGGGAAGGATACTGTAAAATCTCCATCAGAGGTGGTATTTGCCAATTCTCCGAACTACTCAAAATTTCCACTACCGGTTCTCCAGAACTGGTCAGAACCTGCTGAATACCACCTCTGCCCTCAATGTACAGAGAGAGTGACTTTCAGGAGCCACAGCAGAGAAACCCTTTCTCCTGGACCCTGCCAGCTGAAATTCCTTGACTGATGGGGCCTGCAGCATCCCTTCCTCTTCTGGCATTGGTGGGGCGGGTCAGTCTCGTTGGAGTGAGGTGATTTCTCAAGAAACCTGGACTCATGTCAGGCAATGGACGCATGCCATTATTGGTAATGCATGTAGACCTGTATGCAAAACAAGGGGGGGAAAACGATAACATGGGTACATAAATGTAATAATGATTTTTCATTCGATTTTAAGAATTAAAGCTAGAAAGATTCTTAGAAGAGGCTAAGGCATTGGAATTTAAATTTAAAAGCATGGAATGTAATGTTTATAGACTATACACTTTGGGATATACCTGAATGCTTGGGTTGTTCAGTAAAGTTGCTCACAAGTTTTTCTTGCCTCCTGGGAACTAATTATATCGCCAAATAAAATAAAAAATGAACTTAAAGTAACTGAAGTACTTCATGCAAGACAGATCACATATTATTTAGTATCTTACTTAATTTCCCAGGGAACTATTATTCTTTATCCTTGGCTGTTCTGACTAACCTCAGAAATTGTAGTTAGTTATTAGGCTACATCCAACAAAATGGATCATTACACATATGAATATTTGTGCGTTCTTTTCGAGGAACCCAGAGAACGGCTGTCCTGCTACAATCCTCATGAAACTATACATAAAGTAATGCAGGATAAACAAATAGGATCCAGGTTAAAATCCTATACAGTAAGTTTTATTTAATTCAGTAGATGCAAATAGACTGGCGGAGAAGAAATATACCAGGCAGCAGAGATTAAGAGAAGCAGGCTATTTAAGAGCATGAATTCATCTAGAATTCTTTCCAGTTTATGAAGAACACTGTAGCTTCTTCCACTAAGAATGCTCTGATGAAGGGTACACTACAGACCAGGGGTCTTCAAACTTGACAGCTTTAAGGCTTGTGGACTTCACTCCCAGAATTCCTCCTCCAGTCATGATAGCTCAGGAATTCTGGGAGTTGAAGTCCACAAGTCTTAAACTTGCCAAGTTTGAGGACCTCTGATCTAGATACAAGCTTACAGGATTATTCTCTTATCATTTCTGTAGCTTGACTAGAGGGAAAAATCAGAGCAAATAGTATGATGCTTGGTTTCTATTATAAACATTCAAATAATATAACTTGGCCCAAGACAGTAAGATTTGTTGTCAACATCCACAAGTGATACATGGCCTAACTCAGGGCTACCCAACCCTTGCCACCTTTAACATTTGAGGACCTCAGTTCCCAGAAATCCCTAGCTAGCTATGCTGGCTGGGGAATTCTGGGAATTGAAGTCCACAAGTCTTAAAGTTGCCAGGGTTGGACATCTCTGAATTAAATGATTTGGTGAATAAGTAATTCTTCAGATTTCCACTCTTACAAGAAAGATGTTTGTTTATGCAGCACCCCAATTCTTTAATTACCAATCTAGATCTGTAATACTTTTTTAATCATTGGAGATAGCTCTTAAACTTCTTTTTCTAAAAAAAAAAAAAAAAGCTCATGCAATTTAATATGATAATTTTGTACAGAACACTACCTTTCCCCAAAATAAGTGTTTCATTAAAATAGAGAATACATTTGTTAAGGAAGAACTATATCCATTTCTCATCACTAATAACGTGTTTCTTTAAATTTAACATAATTTTTCAATTATTACAAAAGGATTTGCTTTGGATTTGCTTTGCAAAATCCAAAGCATGTAAATGTAAATGGTAGAAGGAAGGTTTTTTTATTTTGTTTTGCTCCTTTACTTTAGCTAAAGGACCCTAAATATATACAGCAGAGGTGTCAAACACATGGCATCATATTGCTGTTGCATGACATTTCACAACCCATTTGCTTAGCTGGGATGGGCGTGGCCTGCACGTGACATATCCAGGCCCGGGGGCTGCCAATTTGACACCTCTGATATACAGTATGTTCTTCTATTGTCCCATAAACCTCAGCCACTTTGGTGGCTCTTATGAGCAATCCAGAGAAAATAAGACTGTATTTTATATATATTTAAATAAATGTATTGCAATTGGAGACCAGTACAGAATTTTATATATAAAAATGTTCTGCTAAGAAACATGCATAAGCTTACAGAAGATAGAAAAAGAAGAAAAATGTCTCTTCTCTCTATGGTAAGCTTTCTTTTCTCTGCCAGCTCCAAACAAGTGGTTATTTTGGAAATGGCTGGAATCCAGAGCACTCATGTCAGAAGCTGGACATCCACTTAATTCTGTTCCAAAACATGTCTGCCATCAGACAGGGGGTTTGTAAAGTAAAGCAGAGAGGCATCATCAAATATCGGAAGGAAGAAGAGAAACCAGCCCCTTTCAGATCACACACTCATCAAATATCCTCAAAAAAAGCCTTGCAAAAAGCAGTCAAGACAGAATCCGAAATGTCCTGAGAATAAGATGAAAAATCAAAACCTCCTTTGCAGGAGAAGAAAACTTTCAGCAAACTAGAAGACTGATTCATCACAGTATTATTAAATACCATCAGGAACAAGAAGAGTATGTAGATCAGAAAGATCCAACCATAGCAACTTTAAGGCTTGTGGACTTCAAAATCCCAGAATTGCCCAGCCCAAGGCAATTCTGGGGGTTGAGGTCCACAAGTGTTAAAGTTGCCAAGATTGGACACCCCTGATTTAGAGCCTATATGATCTAAATACTGTAATCAACAAGTTAAATTCTGGTTTAAGCAGTAGCTACACTTTTACCTAAACTAGTCCTTGCAGTTTTCTTGGCAAGATTTCAGAAATGGTTTGCTATTGCCTGCTTTATAGGGATGAGAGATAGTAATTTGTCCAAGATCGCTCACCAGGCTCTGAGTTTTAAGGTGGGACGTTGTGGCTCAGTGGCTAAGACGCTAAGTTTGTCGATCAGAAAGGTCGGCAGTTCAGTGGTTTGAATCCCTAGCACTGCATAACGGAGTGAGCTCCCGTTACTTGTCCCAGCTTCTGCCAATCAAGTGGCTTGAAAGCACATAAAAATGCAAGTAGAAAAATAGGGACTACTTTGGTGGGAACATAACATGGTTCCATGCACCTTCGGCATTTAGTCATGCTGGCCACATGATCACAGAGACGTCTTTGGATAGCGCTGGCTCTTCGGCTTTGTAACGGAGATAAGCATCGCCCCCCCTAGAGCCAGAAACAACTAGCACGTATGTGCAAGGGGAACCTTTACCTTTAGAAGTCATGGTCTATCAGTTTCTTGGTGCAGCTTTAACCACTGCACCAAGCTGGCTCTCTCCAACCAATGAAAAACACCCTACTAATTCTTAATAGCTAACTGGAAGCCACAGCTGGTGCAGAATGCAGTGGTGTGGACAATCCTAGGAACTCCTGGGGCTGCACGTATAACAACATTACTGCACGAGCTGCATTGGTTGCAGTTTTCTTCTAGATCCACTTGAAAGCCATACATGGCAAGAGACCTGGGTATCTGAGGAGCTGCCTCTCCTCAATGGGATAAGCCCACCCCATCTGCTAAGGTATTGAAGCAGCCAGGATCAAGGAGAAGAGTCTTTTCTGCTGTGGTCCCATTCTTCACTATAACATTGTTCCATCGGAGATGACAATTGCTCCCTCTTGGCCTTCCAGAAGGGTATCAAAGCTTGGCTTTTGCCAGTTGGCCTGAAGGTGGCTGGCAAGTAAGAAAACCTCATCTTCATCCCATCCATCTCTTGAATCTTCTAGGTGTGATTTTGGCACCGTTTTTGATAGTACTTTAAAGTTGGTTCGTTTTAATCCTTTGATTATTTTGCATTATTTTCAATAATTGGTAAGCCACTCAGAGTCACTTCCTAGGGGAGATGGGTGGCATATAAATTAAATAAGTAAATAAATAAATGCATAAACAAATAAATTGTTTGTTCCTGTTTGTAACATAGGATGGAAACCAAACACCTGAATTGTATACACTGTACATGAGAAATTCCCTCTCAGTCCAGGGCCCTGTCACAAGTAAGCCTACATCTTTATAGTGTAGTGTAATCATACAATGTTTTCTGTTTCGATTTCTTTACTCCCTGCTACTCTTTGACTGGTTTGTAGGGTTTCCCACAGCTTGTATATCTAATGTGAGAAAATGCATTCCTTTCTGGGATTTGTTCTGGCTTTTATTGACTATTTTCATTTATTGCTTTCATGGGTTTTGGGGTTTTTTTTTGCTTGTTGGCCCACTTACTGAACCATATTGAAAAAAAAAAAAAAAACTTCTCTGTTCTGGCTCACCTTTCTTCTTTCCCAAAAGATGAAAGAGTACAAACTCACACAAACACAGGCAGGCAAGCTGACTCGGACTTCACAGAGTTAATTCTTTGGAACTGATAATGTCCTTGGCATACCAACACACTCTGCCTGCAAGTCCGAATTGATAACAAGTAAAAAGCTACTCACAAAGAATTACAAGGCAGACCACAAGAATCATTCACAATGAAAAACCTGAAGTAATATTAAACTTTGTCCCGTACAAAGTTCCAGCCGATAACACACCCACTTTTATCCCCTGTGGGGTGTGGCTCAATGACTCAGCTCACTCTCTGACCCTCCCATGCCTCCTATGTTGCTGCTAACGTTTCTTCCTACGACGCTGCTTGGGATCAAGCCAACATTCTTCCTCTTGACTCCCTGTCAGGGGTTTCTCCGATATGCCTTCCTCCTGATTAATCTCAGACTGTTCCTCTCGGTTGTCTGATGAAACCTGAGGCATTATCAAGGAGGAAGGCATTGCCAGAAAGGAAGGTCCTAGGGAGGAAGGCATTCCCAGGTCCTCCTCCTCATCTTCCGAGTCCTCTTCCTCTAACAGCACAGGCTCGGGAATCGGAGCCACAACACTTCTCTATATTGCTTCTTGGTTGTCTTGGGAACTCATTCTGCTTTTGAATCAACTTCCAGCAAATCATCCTCCCCTTGCAATACCTCATTGTCCAATTAGATTTGAATAAATTGTTTTGGGAATGGTCTCTACTACAACAGGCTAGTTGGTGAGCCATTGTATTCCATTCCCAGGCTTTGACCCTGGGCTGGTGTGATGATGACACTGGAAGGTACGATGAGCAGTCACCCCCTTCCCACAGCTCCCTCCCCCCATAGTTTATGGCAGGCTGGCAGCAGGCAAGGCAAAGCTGAAGCATACAGTGGAAGCTCTGATACTATGGAGCAGTTTTATGCTTCCATAGTTCTTTCCAAGTCCTTACCAACAGTAGTCATAGAAGCAATCTGTATTTTCTTCCATGTAGCATATTCCATTTCTATGTATTTCTGCTTTCCCTGGTTTCACGTCTGGGTGAGCTTGTGAATATGTTTGCACTAGGGGAGAACTAGGTAAGCTCTGGTCTGGGTCAGTGACAATGGGATAATCACTAGCTTTCTTAGCTTCATCTCCCAAAAGGATGTGCTGGGCAGATGGCTTTGGATTTCTTTTTCTCTGTAGCCTCTCATAAAACCAGTCCTGTCATTCCCCTGTTGGAGTCAAGGCAAACAACTGACAGGGAGTAGGAATATGGCTCCATTGGCTGTGGAGGAAACTGGGGAAGTGCAAAGTCCAGCTGGGCAGAGCAGGAAAAAGGTAGAACAAGAGACAAGGAGCTCAGAGGAAGATCCAGGCCCACCCCCTCTTCATCCTAGGGCACACAGGGAGGAACGGAGAAGTGAGCAACATGGGTTGCATGGTTTACAGGGGAGGAAAGGGCCCTGATTCCCTTCATTAGCCACAGCTGGGAAGAGCGTGTAAAATAAATGCATGCTGAGTGCGGCAACTGCTGGGAGCAAATGTGAGTTTATCTTGTATTTACTTTGATTATCTGTGCTCCTGGCATCTTCCCAACCATGTTAAGTTATTGACATGCCTTCATGTCTAGAAGTCTTCCTCCTGCCCTGCCAGACCAATTACCTCATTTTGCCTTGATTGGATTTATAGTTACAGTTTTTGTTGACCACATTTTTGACTTGATTCTCTGCAGCCAAAGGCTGCTCCTGGGAGAGTTCTTCTCTAGCCAGAAGGTAACCAGGACATTGGGGGCAAAGTTGGAGCTAATGAAGGGACTCCTACAGATTATCTGACTGTGTTGCCTTTGTGCCACGCCCCGGATCATCACAAGACCCATTTTTGAACTGAATCAATCTTTCACAATCTCCCCACACATACTTGCCAAATCTGGTCCTCGTTCTATTCTGGTTTGGGAGAATTATCCTGCGGATGGAAAAAGCTGTGTTTTTAGAACTCAAAGCATTGTTAGAAACCCCAAACACCCATTTTATGGTCTGTTTCTGTTGCTCCTGTCTGGGAGGAGATTTCGAACTCTTTTTAGCAGGACTATCAGATTCTGTAACAGCTTTGTTCCTTATGCCATTGTCTGATAAACTCACAAGATTAGTTATTGTCACCATGTACGTGTATACATCCAAACTAGACTATGTTGTTTCTCTGTCTTATAATATATGTGGGTATGTGCATAATTTTGTATTTGTTTATTTATTTGTTTGTTTATTGTGTAATGTTCACCTGATGTGTATTGGAGGTGATGACCCTTTGAGAGCTGTATGCAACGAAATTTCATTTTAATGTATGCCACCGATTCGTGTACATTCAGTGACAATAAGTCTAAGTCGAGAAAAAAAGTTTAAAGAAAACTCTGAGTCCCTTTCCCTAATTCCTTTCCAAATTCCATTGGGTTGGAAAGAATAAAAAGACAGCAATAAAGAAAAATATTTGCAGCTCGGGATTGAAATGAGGGGTCCTTGGTGCTCTCTGAGCTTGCTTGGTTTCTTGCAGACATTTCATTACCCAAACTAGGTAACATCATTGGGATAATCAGGATAAAGAGGTTCATCCAGCTTGCCCTGGACTTTGTTCCTATTCCCCCTGCCCCCCCCTCTTTTTTTTTTCTTTTTTTTTAGTAACAATAATGAAAGCTAATTCATAAGCCAAATGAGCAGAGAAAAAAATAATCAATGGATGCACCATGGATGCCGGAGAGCTTCAGTTGGTTAAAAATGGCATGTTTGAATAGCTGACTCACCATTTCCTTGTTGGCTGGTCCTGAGGCAACATAATGCATAATGCACTGAACTGATAGCCCTAGTGTAAACACAGAAGTCAGCCCGTTAAGTAACTGAAATGAAATAACTATGATAAATGCAGCTGACTGTTTGCATGGGAATTGTCAGGGGTAAGTATGCGGACTCTGTGGGCTATTTCACCTCAAGGAAAATAACATGCAAAAGCAGAATCTATGGTTTGATATCCTGACTGAAACACTTCAGAAACACTTGTAAAGAGACAGAAAGAAGAAAGAGAGAGGGAGTGAGTAAGTGAGAAAGGGAGAGAGAGGGTTTATGAAATGAAATATACCTCTTCTTAAATGTGCAATGAAAACATTTGTCAAGCATCCAGCTTTGAAATTCAGCTGCCAACATTCTTGTATAAATATTAGGAACTTAGATAGCTTGTTTGAAGAAAAAAAAACAGTCTGGTAAATGAAATGAAGGCAAAATATCTACAGTCATGCTTTGGTGGCCATTTTGAATCCTACAGGACATTAGGAAATTAACCCTTCTTTCCATGAGCATGATTCATAATAAATGAAACTAATAATATATTTTTAAAAATCACAGAACTGTATCTCACATGTATCACAGGTGAAAGCCTCTGGAGCCCGTGGAAGGGGAAATGGCTCCCCACCATGGTGCAGGAGACTGACTAGGCCTCCCACCCAGCAACCGGGCAGAAAACCAGTTACTAAAATTTTTGAAGCCCACCCCTGATCAGGAGGATGAAATGGTCAGGTACTGACCATTGAGACTGGATGGTGGTGAAATGGAACTGTATCTCACTTATTTTGGCCATGACATGTGGGGGAATTCACTGGAGAAAGCAATTATAATTGGAAGAGTTAGCATTAAAAGGAAACCAGGCAGGGGTGGGATTGTACCAGTTTGCACCTATTCGCTAGATCCGGTTGTTAACATTCTAAGCAGTTCGGAGAACCGGTTGTTAGAAGAAATTACTGGCCTAATCCTGTAAGGAAGGCAGGAAGGAAATATTCTGGTGTTGCTTACAGAAACTGCCTCTCCGTTAACCCTTATTACATTCTTGGCAGGACTAGATGTCCTGTCTCAGGAACTTCTCTGGGGTTATTTTTCCCTCCTTTGCTGGTACTTTGCTTGTGTGGAGTGATCATTCAAAGTTACAATGGCACTGAAAAAAGTGACTTATGACCATTTTTCACACTTATGACTGCTGCAGCATCCCTACAGTCATGAGAGGCCAGGCAATGAGTTGCATGCCTCGATGTGAGTGATATTGAGTTGGCCATGCTCAGCCAATAACATAACCACCAAGCCATGTTCACCCAGTCATATGACCACTAAGCCACACCCACAGAAACGGTTGTTAAAAAATTTGAATCCCACCCCTGAAACCAGGCCACCAAACACACTGGTTGGACACCATCAAAGCTAATACTAGCAACAGCCGAGAGCAACACAAAAAATATTGGAAGATGTAGAGAGACCTGGCCCATAGAAACTCTAAGAGTCAGATAGGAGTGATTGGATAGTATCATCATCAATATATCAAAAGTGTTAATATAAATGCATTCAAAATACTGAGTTAATGACTTTCAAAATACCGAGACCTTTCTATGATAGTTAAATTCCAAGGAGGAGATTCTTGGAGGGAAGGACCAATCAAAAAAGTTAAGATACTACATGAAACTGATGGGCATGTGCTTAAGATCATTCCTGGAAATAGCCCTTGGCTATATCAGCTGATATAAATGTTTTTTCTACTAATAATATTGAATATTATTTTGATATGTTCCATCTGATCATATCCATGTATATGAGTGTTGCTTGGGTTGTTATAAGACTGTTTAGCAATAAAGAAATAGTTGGATGGGTAGAATTGATATGGCATTCCCTTCTTCAGTTCAATTTCCAACTAAATACAATCCAACTACACTTTCCTCCTTAATATTTCCAACCTTGGTATTCCAGCCTCCAACCACAAGCAGTGCATCTTGCTTGCATGTTCTGTCAATTTAAAGTTGAACTTGTCATAAAATCATCAACCTCCTTTTCTGTGAAAGGACAAACCTAGATGATCATCATATTAAAGGATTGTCCATGAAGTCTGATTGATATTATTTGGTTGTTTGTCAAACTCTGTTCATATTATACCTTCTGAATTATGAAAACAAAATTGTTTCTTCTTTGTTTTTCATGCCTAGAATACTTGCTTTATCTGGGCAGGTGAGATGACATCACACTTTAGGTGACCCTGGTGGGATTGTATAATCTTGGCATACATACCTCACATTCTTGCTTATCCTTCCCAGGAGTAGCATTGCCCTCTCCCAACACAAGGAGGCAGTGGAGCAGAATGTGGGGAAAACATTTTTCAAGGTATTAAATTAAAAATAATGTCAATGTTTTTTTTAAATGTAATTGAATTGTATTTCATTTTGAGGATGAAGAAACTAAAACATTCACTAGAAACACTAGATCCATAAATCAGAAAGAGGATCTATGTAAAATGGTTTTGCCAAAAGGTGGGTAGATTATCTTTCATGCTGACAATAGTTACCCAAAGCAGAATGAATCAGAAAGAAAGAAAAAAAGCTGAACTCCAGCATAAATAGGTATTTCCAGATGATGGCATGATTGCTATTTTCATGCGGTAACCCAAACTTTTTCCATATACCACTTGATTATGCTAATGATCATGACTGCTTTAAAAGAGAAATACATAATTGATAGAAGTTAGATAGAATAAAAGCAGTAGCCAAGAGAAGAAATCGGACTCCTCTATGTCATTGTGGCTTCACATTTCCCTGATGTAAATAATGAAAGATACCCCAACAATTAAGCCCATGCAAAATTGGTCTTCTACAAACTCCACAGGAAGAAATGCATGTTTATAATTTATCTCCTACTGTTCTCCTTTTTAAATTCTGATGGCAATTCCTTTTTTCCTGAAATTTGAAAATAACCCATCATTGTCTTAAGCCTACTATCTTCATAAATGATTTAGATGAGAGCATAGAAGGAGAAGTGATCAAATTTACAGATGACACCAAGCTGGAGGGAATAGCTAACAAGATAAACCCAAGATTCAGAAGCATCTTAACATACAAATACTGGCTCTTAACCAAGAAAATGCAATTCAGTGGTGAGAAAAGTAGAGTCCTACACTTAGGTAAGAAAAATCAAATGCAATGGTATGGAATAGGTGGTATTGGCTCAACCAGTAGTAACTATGACAGGGATCTAGATGTCCTAGTAGACTACCATTTGAGTATGAGTCAGCAATATGCTACAGCTACCAAAAAAGTCAATGAAGTTCTAGGCTGCATCAATAGAGGGATAGTATCAAGGTCACATGAGGTGATAGTACTACTTTATACTTCACTGGTGAGCCCATGCTTGGAATACTTCATCCAGTCCTCATCACCACAATACAAAAAAAAAAATGCTGGGATGTTAGAAAGAGTACAGAAAAGAACAACAAAGATGATAAGGAATCTGGAAACTAAACTATACAATGAATAGGTGAGAGAACTGGATATGTCTAGTCTAACAAAGAGAAGGACAAGCATCATTGACATGATAGCAGTCTTCCAGTACTTGAGGAACTGTCACAGAAGGTCTCTCTCTCTCTCTCTCTCTCTCTCTCTCTCTCTCTCTCTCTCTCTCTCTCTCTCTCTCTCTCTCTCTCTCTCTCTGTGTGTGTGTGTGTGTGTGTGTCAACCTATTCTCCAAAGCATCTGAGGGAAGGACAAAAAGTAATAGGTAGAAGATCATTAAAGAGAGATCCAACCTAGAACTAAGGAGAAATTTCCTGACAGTGGGAACAATTAACTGATGAAAGGGCTTGCCTCCAGAAATTGTGGATACTCCATCACTGGCACTTTTCAAGAACAGATTGAACAAATATTTGTCCAGAATGGTATAAGGACTCCTGCTTGAGCAAGAGGTTAGATAAGAAGAACTTCAAGTTCTCTTCCAACTCTGTTGTTCTATATTTTATGTACCCTCTCTTCTTATCCTTCTCTCTACCTTTCCCAGTTCTGGAGCAATGTTTATAGTTATAGCCATGTGTTTAACTTCCTAGTAAAAACAGCTGTTTCCTGGAAATCTCGGTCTTTTTTTATCTTTGTTTTCTACAAAGGTTTTTCAAGGGCACACCACCACCTTGTCTAAAAATCAATGCAAAGTTATACATGCTGTGCTCCTTTGTATTTGGAAAACATATTGGTTGTTGGCTCACTTCTATTGGGTAAACAGTTGTTGCTCTCCAGAGAATAAAACCAGGATCACCACAGGAAACAGTTCACATTTTACATTTTTAAAATTACACCCTATCCCAAAGCCCGCAAGGGCTTTTATTTAGCCTCTGTAGTAGACCAAGAAAGAAGCGCCTGAACTTTGATTTTATATTTTAAGGAACAAACAAACAAACAATAGTGAGAAGCAACATTATGATTTCTCTAACTTGCCAGGCATTTCTCTGAATGTTTTCTTTGCACTGTCAGGAAAAGTGCAGCGCGCTCTTCCATGCTTTCTTTCAAAAGCAATGTATGTGATATCCAAAATTAACTATAGGCTGGCTAACTCAAGTTTGCTTCTCTTTTCACAGCAATTTCTGTGAAGATCGATAGCTTCAGATTGCAGCCGAAGAGTCTGCCATTCATCTAACTAAAGTGCAGTGTCATAAGTACCTTTGACCTTAACGGATAAGGAATTGTCTCTGGTGGACAGCGGCAAGTTTTTCAATAGAAACTGTTAAGCCTGTGTTCCCCAACCAGGGTGAAGGAGACAAGCTAAACAGAATGTGCAGCGTTAGTCAGATAGGCATACAGATAAATGAGTGAGATAAGTTTGTATGTTTATTAACATACAGAAAAAATAACAGATACGCTTGTGCTATCAAAAATATAGTTTATTCCATTTAGAATTATAGCATAGTCAAAATAACAGTCCATTAGTCATGTATCATTTTAGTCAGTCCATTCAAGGATATTCAATTAGCAAAGTCCATGTAGAATATCCAATGTCAGTTCACTTACAAATCAACAGTCCTTTCTCTCTCCCCTTCGAGTAAGGAAAAAAACACAGTCTTCATCCAGTAATTAGGGATCATCAAGCCAGAGAGAGCAAGCTGTGGTACCTTGCTTCTTTTATGGTGCTTTTTACAACCACTCCCTTAATTACAATCCTACAGTTAAAGTTGCAGACACTTTAACTAACAAACTATGATAACATATTTATTATTTTACCTAAACCAGTTAGGGTAAACAATGTTATCCCTAACATTCTCCCCTTTTAGGTAAATATAATAATACTATTTACACTTTTAAATTATAGTAGTGACAACTTTCTTTAAATTTGATTACTCCTTGAACTTTTGTAAATTGGTCTGCAATGTTTTCTTCCGTCATGCAGTATTCCAATTTAATTAGCCCATTCTTTACAGATTCTCTAACATTTAAGTATCTGAAATCAGTATGCTTTGATCTAGTTTTTACAGCAATATTAGTAGCTAACTTTAGGGCTGCCTGGTTGTCCTCGTACACAATAATGGAATCTTTAACAGTTACACCCATGTCTAATAATAACTGTTTGTACAGAATTAAGTCAGTGCATAGTAATGACAGACATGAAAATTCCGCTTCCATCGTGGACAAGCTGATATGCTGTTGTCTGATTGACCTCCACCCTATTAGTGTCTTACCAAATAATATAGCCATCCCAGATGTTGATTTTCTAGTGTTTATGTCAGTTGCAAAACTTGCATCTGCATAGGCACTAAGACTCAAATCACCCTTTGGTTCTATATACAATTCATGGTTCATTGTTCTTTTAAGATATCTTAAAATTCTCTTTAATGATTGCCAATGACATTGATGTGGATCTGAATTAAAACGTGCCAGCTGATTAACACTATAAGCTATATCAGGCCTAGACCAATTGCTAATATATGATAAGCTACTAATCAAAGATTGATATATAGACTTATCAAATTTGGGACTTTGATCATCAGTTTGGCAAATTTCCTGACTCATTGGAGTCTTTGCCGGTATACAAAGTTCCATTTTAAACGTTTTAATTAATTGGCAAATTTTATCTTCTTGAGATATCTTAAAACCATTATTTGTTTTGTTAATTGTCAATCCAAGATACTTTTTAATTTCACCTAAATGCTTTAATTTTATCTTTTTGGCTAATAATGATATAATCTCATTAGCTTCATTATTAGTCTTAGTTATCAAAGCAATATCATCTGTAAATAATAACAATAATGACACCGTTCCATTATTTTCTCTTTTAAACACACATGGATCTGCTAAACCAGATTTAAAACCTATATTGTTTAATTCTTTCACAATATATTGGTTCCACTCAAAGCCAGATTGTTTCAACCCGTAAAGACTCTTTTTGAGTTTCCAACAATCATTACTATTTACTTTATTGTCTTTTATAATAATTGGCTTTTTCAAATATATAGTGTGCTGCAATGGTGCATGCAGATAAGCAGTTTCTACATCTAAATGGTTAATGACATAGTTTTTCTTAGCTGCCCACACTAAAGCTGCTCTCAAAGATGTTGCTTTAAGACTTGGTGCAAAAACTTCATCGTAATCAGATGCAGTTTGATTAAATCCTTGAGCTACCAACCTAGCTTTATGGGTAACAGTCCCATTATTTCCAGTTTTTACTTTAAATATCCATTTGCATCCAATGGTTTTTTCTCCTGGAGGTAATTTGGCATCTTCATATACTTTCATTACCTTTAATGAATTTAGTTCTTTTTCCATTGCCTTTTGCCAATTCTCCTGATCCTTAGCAGGATACATCCTAAGTTCATCTACACTAGTTGGAACTTTAGTTACTTGGCAAACTATATTTGCTTGATACCTATCAGGTGGTCTAGTTACACGTGTAGTACGTCTAGGTATTACAGGACTTACAGGTGGATTTTCATTAACTAACTCTTCTTGATTATCTAACTCTTCCTGATCAACAGTTTCCTCTTGTTCTGGTCCTATTTTCTCTTCGTGGACTTCTTCTTTAATTGGAGTCTTGTTATAACTAGTCTGATCTTTCTGCCTTTTGTAAGGTTCAATAATTACTTCATTATTTAAATCTTGCTCTAATCTATTCCATTCTACATGTTCTAGGAATTTAGCACTAGCACTGGTGTAAACTCTAGATGTACCTGTTTCCCAGAATCTATAAGATCTATGATTAGATTCATATCCTACAAAAAATAATCTTTTAGCTCTATGCTGTCCTTTGTATCTGAGTTGTGAAGGGATATGCACCCATGCTGGTGCTCCAAATATGCGCATGTAACTTAAATCAGATTTTGTACCATGCCACAGTGTGAATGGTAATTCACCTGTTGTTGAATTAACAACATTATTTAATATATGATTACCACACATTATTGCTTCTCCCCATAAATTGTCAGGTAATCCTGAATCAGACAACATAGTACGTGCCATTGACTGTAGTGTTTGGCCTCGTCTCTCTATAAAGGCATTATGTTGTGGCCTATATGGTGCAGACTTTTTATGTTGAATACCTAACATCTTAAGTCTATTCTGGAATTTATTATTTGTAAATTCCGCACCATTATCTGTTATAAGAGTTACTAATTTCTTTTTAGTTTTTCTTTCTGCAAATTTTATCCAATTAAAGATATTTAGAAACGTTTCAGTTTTGCTCTTCATTAAATACCAAAACCCATATCTAGAATAGTGGTCCATTATACTTAATATGTATCGAGCACCTCCTACACTTGGTTTTTTTGGACCTATTAAATCAGCAAATACTACTTCTAAAGGCTCTTTGGTAGTAAATCCATCAACTCTATTTGCCGGTATGACCTTGCTTTGATTGCAAGCAAAACATTGCAAATACTTATTACAAGGTTTCAAACGTATTCCTTGAGATAGTTGAACAGTTCTCTTAAGCATTTTAAAATTTAAATGCCCTAGCCGTTGGTGTAACAAGTGAATACATTCATCATGAGGTTTCTTATTATCATAAACCGTGTTAGCCACCTCTAAACCATTATCATTTAACACATATAATTCACCTCTTAAAGATGCAGTAATTTTCTTATCTTCTTTTTCAATTATGCAGTTATCTCCTTTAAAGGTAACTACATATCATAGTTTAACCAAAAATTCTGAAATTAAATTAAACTTAAGTTGTGGTACATATAACATTTTTACATTCTCTTTTATGAAAGAACAATATGCTATACCTTGACCTTTAGCTTTTAGTTTCCAGTCATTGGCTAACGATATCTGCTGTGTACTCTTGGACATTTTAATAAAATTTCTGTTATCATTTGTTATACAGTGGGATGCTCCACTGTCGACCACCCATAAATGATTTTTTACAGCTCCGTTAATATACATGGCTAACTCTAAATTTTTATTTATCTTTTGATGACTTTTAGTATTCTGGCCAGCGTTCTGGCGCTTTCCTTTTTTACAAAATCTTGCCAAATGTCCTCTTCCTCCACAATTAAAACACTTTTTAATTGCGTATGCAGTAGGAGATTCATTATCTTCTTTTTGAAGTTGCTCCCTCCTTAACTGATCTCTTTCAAATCTTCTTCTTGCCTCTTCAATCAATCTGCCAGTTATATCAGTTAAAGTTAAACTTTCCTTAGGCAAAATTTCAAGGGAAGTGACGTAGTTATCATAACTTTCGTTTAGTGATGATAGAATTATGTAGACTTGGTGTAGTTCAGAGAAAATAAGTTCTTTCTCGTGCAGTTCTTGAAAAATGTTTTTTATAGAATTCAAATGACTAAGCATATCACCATTTTTCTGGAGATGCGTCCTGAAAAGCTTCCGTGTTAGATTTATGTGAGCACCAACATTATCTCGGACATAAATCCTCTTCAGCTTCTGCCAACACCCAACACCCGTTTGCTCTCCACGGATATGAACAAGTTGCTGGTCAGTTAGTGTTAGTCCTATTATGCAAATAGCTTGTTTAAATTCTTTTATCTTTTGTCTTTCTTCCTCAATCTCTGGATCCCATTCCTCTACGTTTGGTGGGTTTTCTATTATGTTCCACAGACCTTCTCTTCGTAGAAATAAACTACATTTCATAGACCATGATACATAGTTTGTTCCATCCAACTTGGACATAAGGGACAAACTTTGTAGATTGACTTGTGCCATGTTTTCTTATATGGATATAAAACTATAATTAATAAAACACAGCTGTCTGTTTACTGTAATGTATAACAACACAAACTCTCACTTTTTACATAAATCTGTTTTATCCTAGTTAAACTGACTTTTCAGCCTCTGGGCCCATAACCAGTGTTAAGCCTGTGTTCCCCAACCAGGGTTAAGGAGACAAGCTAAACAGAATGTGCAGCGTTAGTCAGATAGGCATACAGATAAATGAGTGAGATAAGTTTGTATGTTTATTAACATACAGTAAAAATAACAGATACGCTTGTGCTATCAAAAATATAGTTTATTCCATTTAGAATTATAGCATAGTCAAAATAACAGTCCATTAGTCATGTATCATTTTAGTCAGTCCATTCAAGGATATTCAATTAGCAAAGTCCGTTTAGAATATCCAATGTCAGTTCACTTACAATAAATCAACAGTCCTTTCTCTCTCCCCTTCGAGTAAGGAAAAAAACACAGTCTTCATCCAGTAATTAGGGATCATCAAGCCAGAGAGAGCAAGCTGTGGTACCTTGCTTCTTTTATGGTGCTTTTTACAACCACTCCCTTAATTACAATCCTACAGTTAAAGTTGCAGACACTTTAACTAACAAACTATGATAACATATTTATTATTTTACCTAAACCAGTTAGGGTAAACAATGTTATCCCTAACAGAAACAATGATTTCCAATTACCAGTCACTGATACAACACAGAAAGCGCAGGGCTGCCAACTCTCACGCAATCAGCGTGAGACTCACGCAATTCAATCAATTTTGACTGTCTCACTCTGATAAACAAAATCTCACGCTAAACCCCCAAAATCATGGAATGTACAAAAATATCCCTACATTCTCTGATTATATTCCGAATATTCCCCTTAGCTTAGGAGAAGGATGAGCTCCCAGCGCCGCCCCGCCCTGCCCAGCCACCCCGCCCTGCCCAGCCACCCCACCGCGCCTCTTTTCCCGCCTTAATCCTTCTGCCGGCGTCCCGTAACTGTCACGATGCCGATCATTAGCAAATCGCTTCAGGAAAGCGAAGAGCAGGAGGCTTCTTCCCGCCCGGGGCGCTCGCAGCCACTTTGCCCCGCCCTTTCCCTCTCTGCAATGTCCTCTGGGACAAGCCAGCTGCCCTAGGCTTTCCAAAGAAGGACACGAGGGGGCTGGCAAAGCCTCTTTACAGCCTCGGCCAGTAATAACAATGGTAAGCAAAGCCAACGGAGTGGCTTCCATTTAACCCTTTGGTGTTTAAATCTTTGGTGATGTTTCTTTATTTTCTCTGGCTGGATTTCTGACCCAGGGGAGAAAGACCATTTAAAAAAGCAAAAAGGACAGAAAGAACACCAAGAAAGAATGGGACAACCCCCCCCCCAAAAAAAAGAGATCCAACACAACTCTGAATAAAATTATTATTATTTTAAATTTTATTATTATTATAATTATTATTACCACCCCTTTACACGCCTTATGCTCTCTTTTAGCTGATCCAAAAGAGTCTTCCCAAACCAGCAAGGCGAGAAGCGCGCCAGGCTGATCTATAAAGGGGCTGGGCAGCTTTTTTGCAAAATACTTAATAGAAAGGTTGGAGGACTGACAGGATTACATCTCTGGCAGTGGATGAAGGAATCACTTTTTTCTCTTTCTCCTTTGAGTTTAAATCCTAGGTCTCCATGCACCAGATCGACAGGACTGTACTACATTATTATCATATTTTCAAACCCTTAGATAAGGACTCAATAAGGACTTTTTTTGATGCCAGTAGGCTTCTCAGCCCCAAATTGGGATAGCCCTGACTCAACTAGAACATATTCTAATCTTAACACAATTTACCATCCAAAGAGCAGTAAGACCATTAAGTTCAGAATCTAAACTTACCCAATAAATAATATACTGTTTCCTCACTGTGCTCAAGCTTCAGAATACAGTAGATGAGTTTTACAGTTAACAATATGTATATTTATATGAAGCACTCATTATTTGATTAAATGTTTAGTTTATACATGTCTGAAATAATGAACCCCTATTTCAGTCAACAAGTTAGTATATAATTAAAGACTGAGACTATAGCATTTGATATTGGCATGTAGTATGGTATTTGATACAGAAAGAAGAATACCCATTGATGTATTTGCATTATCTCTGTAGTTGTTTCGGGTTTTTGTCTTTTTGTTGCACATTGAATTCATCCTATAGTGGTCTATAGTACATCACTAAGCTAATAAAGTCAGTTGAGGTAGAATACTGCAGTTACAAGTCAGGAACTTCAATTATTCATGGTCAGTGAACTGCATTATTAATATCTTACAAATCCGGTTCAAGTACATTGGTGCTGCTTGCATGTATGTATGTATGTATATGTCCAAATCATGACTAAAGTATGCATCAGATTGCACCATTTAAAATGTAAAATTGTCAAAGCTCCCTACCGTGGAAGGGGGGACACCCCCCTTCCACACCATCCCCCCCCCCTCGGTCGCTCCGCTCCCTCGCAGTGTCTCACTCCAAACTATCACTCAAGGTTGGCAGCCCTGAAAGCGTCAGCTGACAAGATAACATGCATCATCGCTGGGTGTCTGCAATGTGTTGCATCTGGATTTTTGTAGATAAATCCACACATCACTGCCACATTGGAAATCTTATTGAGCTTATAATTGAAATTTGCTAGTGTGAAGCAAGTCCCTGCCTGCATGAAAAATTGCATTTCTTTTTATGAAATAAGGAAAATAAAGAAACCCTCAAGCTGAGTTTGACTCCTGGTGACTGCATTCATGCAGCTTTCTTTTCCGGGTTTCAGAACTGGTTTGCCTCTGCCTTCCTCCAGGAAATTATTACAATGTAATATAATAATATAAACATTTGATTTGTGGGAAAGGGAAGATTTTCAGCATTCCTCAAAGAACTCTCTGAAGCTATAGGTCACACATTCCTTAACCTAGAAATAAAGTTGTACTTTTTTCCTTGGCCTAACATCATGAGAGCAATATTATATATTGGGACATGCAAGTCTGACAGTTGCCAAAGAGAATGTGGGAGTTCTGTGGTCATGGCTACCCCATTTGAGCAAATTATTAATCCTTTACTTAGAATCTTGAAGCAAACTTCTAGGCCCATACTCATTTAATAGTAAGATAGACAGCATTAATAATAAATAAGTAGTAAATAAAATGCCATTTTTTCATCCAAAGAACATTTCATAGCTGTGGTTATTTTAGAGATACATATTAATTTTTAACACAGTAGGAGCTAGTTTGTTACTTTTACTTCTTACTGTATTTGATTTTTATTTATTATTACTGCATTCCTGTATAAAGAAATTTGCAAATGTTTACAAGTCCTTATTAGAAAAAGAAAAACTGAACAAAATTGTTTTATTCTTAAACAACAACAAAAAATCCTCCCTGCAATATCTCTGTAAAGGGTTGTTTTTCTATTACCCTAAAATTCCACTTCAAACTGACACTGAAAACTGTCTGAAACAAATGTGAATTTTCAAGAATTTTCTGAATAGGATACAAGTCTAAATTCAAGCACTTGTTTTAAACACCTTGAGTGCTCTGTCAAAACAAAACAAAATGCCAATTTATGAAATGAAGAAAATTGAACACAAAGAGTCCTGTTAGACTGATAGCACTTACACAAATCAAACAGCTTTTTTTTTACACACACTGTTTAGGCCAGGATGAAAGAAACATCTGAAGATATCTGTTCTCTCAGAAGAAATGCAGCTGGGATGTTGATAAGAAATTTCTGTATTTATTCTTCTTCCTGCACCATTTTTATTTGTGCCTGTGCCTATGTGATGAACTAAGAGCAGAAAATATCATAATGTACAGATCTCCAAGGAATAGAAAATCATTTTCTGGCTGTTCCAGTGAAATCAATTGAAGCAAATTAAATGGAGTGGAATAGAGATGATAACATATGGAAATAAATATGGTCTACTTAGGGCTATGCCAAACAGACCGCCATTTTTGTTAGTTGGTAGATTGATGTTGCTAATACCCATTCAGACAAGTAAACAGGGAAGCGGTGAACTCCTTTTTAGTCCTTTTATGTTCAAGTGGGCTAGACAAACATGCCTTTGCAGTGCTTGAATTGGAAGATGCTTAAATTTAGGCGTTGGTTTCAGTGGCCAAGATGACTGCTTCTCAGGAATCTATCTCATGGATGATATTTAGATTTGGCTCTGTTCCTCAGTTACAGTGTACTAGCTTATATGTGAGTGTTCAAAACTTCATGCTTCAATGACATCTCAGTATACTTTACAGAGGTATCAAGCTCACAGCCCACAGGCTGGATGTGTCATGCACTGACCACGCCCACCCCAGTTTAGCGAAGGTAGAAAAGTGGTAATATGTCACATGATCAAAAACGTGACATTGCAAGTTTGACACCTATCCTCTACAGCCAAGGTGTCCCACCTTGGCAATTTTAAAATCTGAAGACTTCAATTCCCAGAATTCCCCAGCCAGATTGGCTTGTGTAGGCAAAACCAAACAATAATAAAAATAAACAGATAAGTGTTCAGTGAATTAATGGGGAACAATAATTATATGTTCTTTCACAAAAACACAGAAAACTCGAAAATGCCACCAAAATAAAATCAAAAGAAGTGCTAAAGCACCTGGAGAGCTTGATAGAAAAAGACATTTTTGTAGGTTTGAAAAACTTTCAAGAAACTAGAAATCCAGTTTCTGGACAAAACTAAAATATCCAGATCTTTTAAAATGAAAGATAAAAATAGTCACTGCTACTGATGAAAGGATGGTTTAGGTTGGGGCAAAAGTAGAAGACAACTGCCTGATTTGTGCCAAATAGCTATAAAGCTTTGTGTTTTGGAGTTGTTTACATTATTTCTTTGGCTTGTTTATTTGCTGGTATTCATGTGGTGGCTTTTATAATAAAGAAATGAAATCCAAAACCTTACAATAAAGCATAATAAAAATTGAGCTACCTTTCCATTTTCAGAAAAAGTAAAGGAAAAAAAATCAATCCTATCCTATCATACAGAAATGTTAAAAGCATTAAACTCAAATCCTGAACTCGTGTATGAAAACAATAAAGTCAAAGATGAAAGTATGGAGTTGTTATAGCAACTGTCATTCCAAGAATATATCTGAATACAGCAACTCAAAATACACAAAAAGAATAAATTAGGGGAAAAAAACTTGGGGAGATAAATTGATATTACTCAGTCTATAGAGAATTTAGTTAGTTGTTCAAGCAAGTTTCTCAATATGAACTTTTACGAAGAAGTTAATTCACCTTTCCGTATTTTCTATCATTGGTTTTCTTTGTAGCCACAGAGGTTCTCAAAGATAACTTTTTAAAGATAGGCAGAAGTATAATCATTTTTAGGATTAATAAAATATGTTTAAATACAATTCCTCCTTCTCCTTATAGATTGGATTCAGAAGCATTCTGGCAATTGAATTTCTCCCATTTGCTGCAAAATCCACACAAAAATATTTCCATTTCATTCAGGGGTAGGATTCAACTGGTGTAACAACTGGTTTGGTGAGTGTGTGCTTTGTGTGCACAGCATTTGAAAACTGTCCTTTTTCGGCTCCAAAACTTACTTTCTGCTGCAGCTCCGGAGAGTGAAATAGCTGAGGCGTGGAATCCACCATGCCGTGCAAATCAGAAGGGCTTCAAAACATGGAAATAAAAGACAGACTAGGGCAGAGGCAGGTCAGTTGGGCCCAACTAATAGTCAGAACTACCCGCTGAATCCCACCCCTGATTTCATCTCGGCTTAAAAGTATCTAGAAAATGTACATGAACCACCTCATTGGGGAATTATTTCCATTCTCAAGCTGCTCCAACTCTATTATCCTAGGACTATTATTATAATTCAGTTGAAATTTGTCTTACTACAACTTAAAATTCATATTCTGAATATTCACTTTAGAACAATTGAGAACTGATCTTGATGTCCCACTCTGTGATTTCTTTTCAAATATTTAAAGAGTGCCAACATAAATTTCTTCAGTCTTATCAAAGGGTTATTGTTGAGTACTGAACATGGGTCAGAGTAAATGGAGACATCCTCTGAATAGTGAACATTCAGGTCTTTATTTGCATAGTGACTTCTCCAAACAACAACAGTGAACTCTGCCTTATATAGGCAACCCTTGTGAGAATTGTCCAATAACGAGCTATGAACGCTAGCTCTTTTAACCAATAAGAATTCTCTGTTAAGGCCAATCGGATTCCTCAGAACTAACCAATCCGATCTGGCCGCCTAACAGCCAATCAGAAGTGCAGGGCCAGAACCCTGCACTTTACCTCAAGCTCATACTTTATTAACTATGGTACATACACAACAGTTATCACTTTCAATCTCCTTTAATCTCTCTTTGTAAGTTTCTAATCCTCTGATCACCCACATTGCATAATGGATTCCGAGGATGACCTTGGGAGACAGAAGGCAGAGCCTCAGCCTAGGTAAAAATCAGGCTGTTCTGTCCTTCATTAACATACTCGAGATCCCCGCGCTTTGATTGGCCAAAGCACGGGGCTCTCCGATTGGTCAGGTGAGCCGCGCTGATTGGCTCGCTAAGAATCTCCCGCGATTGGTCCGTCCAGACTGCGGGAGATTCAAAGCGGTGCCATTGGTCGCGGCCGCGGCGGCGAAAGGAATAAAAGCCGCGGGCTTTTTTCCTTTCGCCAGTTCGGTTCCAGCAGATCAATAAAGAGCTTTGCACTAAGTCACCGACTCCTGGCATCATTTCACGGACACAACACTGGCGACGAAGGTGGGATCCAGACCCTGAACCGAACCACGTGTCCGACGGAAGCCAGACGAAGCACCGAGATGGCGAAAATCGCACCGCCCGCCCCCTTCAACCCCTCCACCGAGGACTGGGAATCGTTCTCCGACCGATTCCGCATGTACCTCGAGTGCTCCGGCATGAAGGACGCCTCGGGCCCACTGAAACGCGCCGTCTTCCTCACCCACTGCGGGACCGAAATCTTCCAGATGGCCAAAGCGTTGGCCAATCCTGCCGATGTGACCGCGATGGACTGGGATGTCCTCGAACCCATTCTCCGGCGGCACTATGCTCCAGAGGTACCCATCCTGATCTGGCGCAACCAGTTTTACCGGCGGGACCAGAGATCGGGTGAGAGTTTCAGCGACTTCATCGCCGAGCTGCAGCGCCTAGAGGGGCTCTGCGAATTCGATAACCTAAACAATGCTCTGAGAGACCGAATCATGCTCGGTTTGTGGGACCCCAATCTCCAGAGCCGGCTGATGGCTAAGGGCAACATCAGCCTAGCAGACACCCTCACCGCAGCCGCAGCCGCAGAAGCAACCCGAACTTCCGCCGACAGCATGCGCAGACCGGACACGAGGGACCGCGGTGGAAACAACAACCCGGCGAGGTCGACCGAGCCAAAAATCGAGACAACAACACACCAGGGCAATTTCCACTCGGCATCCAGCACGTCCGATGACGAGGAGGACATCCATCGACTCCAGACAGGGCGCGACCAACAGAACCGGCGAGGTCGTAAGTCGAGGACCAACTGTGCCGGCTGCGGCGGCGACCACCCCAGGTCGGAATGCCGGTTTTTCGATTCAATCTGCCGGCATTGCGACAAAAAGGGACACATCGCCCGTGTTTGCCGCCTTAAGAAAAACCGCAGTCCGGCACAATGGGACCAGAGCGACCAGAGGAGGGGGAGCACACCACCCCGGACCAGAGATAGCCCCTCGGACAGCCGATGGGACCGGAACGGACGATCCTCGCGAGGCGGCGACAACCGGCAAAGAGAGGAGACCCACCAGACGGTCACCATCGGCCACGCCATCACGAACGACGCCCGGAAGGTCCACGTCGAGGTACGCATCGAGGGCCAGCCGTGCAAAATGGAGGTGGACTCCGGGTCCTACCTCTCCATGATTGCATGGCACGAGATAAAGCGGTTGGTGCCTACCTTCCAAAGGAGGAACGTAGACAGCCAGAGACTCATTGAAAAGGACTACCAGGGAAACCGCATCCCGGTAGTCGGCACCAAAAGCTTTAACATCACGTATAAGGGGCGCACCGAACAACTCCCCCTAACGATCGTCGACCGCGACCGCCCAAGCCTACTGGGACTGCAATGGTTCGCCCCGCTCGACATTGCCCTCACGGGAGTCAACCACGTCACCGACGACGGCTGGGAGCAGCAACTAGCCCGGGAGTTCCAAGAGGTCTTCAACGGAAACCTAGGCAAGTACCGAGGGCCCCTTATCTCGTTCGACCTAGACCCTAACGTCCCCCCCAAACGCCTGAAACCAAGGCGGGTGCCATTCGCACTGAAACCCAAAATAGACGAGCAAATTGATAAGCTCGTCAAACAAGGGGTCCTGCAGCCCATAGACCACGCCCGGTGGGAGACCCCCATAGTCACCCCGATCAAGCCCGATGGGTCGGTGAGAATCTGTGGGGACTATAAGGCCACCCTAAATGGCGCGCTGCAACAAAGCGCCTACCCCGTCCCAGTAGTGCAACACCTACTGCACTCACTGGGAGGGGGCAAGGTTTTCGCCAAGCTCGACCTCGCCCAGGCATACCAACAGTTGCCGGTCGACAAGCAAACGGCAGAAGTGCAGACCATTGTCACCCACCGGGGAGCATTCAAATGCAACCGACTCCAATTCGGAGTCAGCGTGGCACCGGGCATATTCCAGAGCCTAATGGAGAGGCTATTGCAAGGTATCAAGGGGGTGGTACCTTATTTCGATGACGTCCTAGTGTCGGCAGCCAACCAAGCCGAACTAGAAGGTCGACTAAGGGAGGTCCTAACTAAATTTAAAGAGACGGGGCTAAAAGTAAAGAGGGAAAAATGCCAGCTTTGCACGGAATGAGTGGAATTCCTGGGCTACCTCCTAGACTGGCACGGCATTCACCCTACAAGCAAAAAAATCAAGGCCATCAAAGAAGCCCCCACCCCCAAATCAAGGACTGAGCTACAAGCATTCTTGGGGTTACTGAACTTTTACAATGTTTTCCTACCCCAAAAGGCGACGGCGGCGGAGCCCTTGCATAGGCTCCTGGACAAGGCGGCGACCTGGACTTGGGGGAAACGGGAGCAAGCCGCCTTCCAAAGAACGAAGGACCTCCTCACCTCCGACGCCGTCCTCATACAATTCAACGAGACCCTACCTCTGGCCGTCACATGCGACGCATCACCCTTCGGCGTCGGCGCTGTCCTCAGCCATACCCTTCCCGACAGAAAAGAAGCGCCCATCGCGTTCTTTTCAAGGACCCTCACCAAACCAGAGCGGAACTATAGCCAACTGGACAAAGAGGCTCTGGCTATAGTTGCCGCCATAAAACGATTCCACAAATACCTCTACGGCCAGACTTTCACCGTCATAACGGACCACAAGCCGCTGCTGGGAATCCTTGCAGGGAACCGGGCCACCCCGAACATTCTGTCTCCCCGAATGACAAGGTGGTCCGAGTTCCTGGCAGCCTACAACTACGAACTCATACACAGACCGGGTAAGACGATCTCCCATGCAGACGCCTTAAGCCGCTCGCCACTACCGGAACCCGACACCGACCCAGCACCCACGACGACCACCCTCAGTATAGAGACTCTACCCAACCTGCCCATAACCGCGTCAGACATTGCCCGAGAGACTAATAAAGACAAACGTCTGGCGCGGGTGTTGCATTGGGTGGAGAAAGGGTGGCCGGAAAGGGACAATGACGAGTCCGTCAAAACGTTCCGAAACCGCCAAACGGAACTCTCTTTGTTAAAAGGGTGCATTCTATGGGGGGACAGGGTGGTCATTCCGGAAAAGCTACAGGGCAAGGTTTTGGAACTGCTACACGAGGGGCACCCTGGCATCGTGAGGACTAAAGCCCTGGCCAGAAATTACGCTTGGTGGCCAGGGATAGACAAACACATAGAGGCCTGGGTAGCTAGGTGCCAACGATGCCAGGAAACTAGGCCCAGCCCACCCACAGCACCCGTCCTAGAGTGGGAAACCCCAAGGGGACCTTTGTCTAGAATCCATATAGATTTCGCCGGGCCCACAAAAGGACACACCTTCCTCATAACAGTTGACGCTTACTCCAACTGGCTGGAGGTAAGCAACATGAAGACGACAACCACGGAGGCCGTGATCAAAGAACTCTGCAAACTCTTTGCAACACACGGCCTCCCAGACGTCGTCGTCTCCGACAACGGGCCCCAGTTCACCTCGCTGGAATTTGAAAAATTCCTAGCGGAAAGGGGCATCCGCCACGCGCTGAAAGCACCGGCGCACCCGGCGGTGAACAGTAGGGCGGAACGGATGGTCCAATTCACTAAAAAGACCATCGGGAAAATAGACTACGGGGAGATCCAAGAGAAAATCAACAGACTACTCTTCACCCAACACATAACCCCGAATACCACAACCAATAAAAGCCCAGCCGAACTACTAATGGGCAGAAAGCTAAGGTCGCCACTCGACAGGTTACACCCCACATATAACCCGGAGAGGCCCCCAGACTCAAGCACCAAACACCGTACCTTCACACCCGGGGACCACGTATATGCAAAAAACCTGACGGGAGACCCTCTATGGATCCCAGCCATCATCACCCAAGCAACAGGCCCACACTTGTACCGGCTACAAACAGCAGACGGACGAGCGTGGAAACGCCACATCGACCAACTGAGGTCGAGAACCGCAAACCAACAAACCACCGATGCACAAACAAATGAACCCAACCCCCGCAACACAAGCCAAGGGGGGAGGGAATACCCAGGGGACCGAACCCAGAGAAAAATAAACCAGCAGTACTCACCGGAACGCAGCCATCGCGACCCCTCGCCAGGAAGGAACAGCCAAGCCAGCTCGACCGACCCGGAAAGACCGAGCAGGAGCGGCAAAACCCGCAGCTCAACCAACCCGGAAGGCCCAGGAGGGAGCTACGGAGAAGAGACCGGCCCGATTGACCAGCCGGTTCCCACGACAGCAGCAGGAGCAGAGGAGATCCCGACCGAACCGGCCGGGATCCAGCCAACAACTGAGTTGCGCAGGTCAAGTAGGACCAGAGGGAGCCCCGCCTCCCTACGTGACTATGCAACGTAAGGACTGAACCAAGAGGGGAGGGGTGTTCTGTCCTTCATTAACATACTCGAGATCCCCGCGCTTTGATTGGCCAAAGCGCGGGGCTCTCCGATTGGTCAGGCGAGCCGCGCCGATTGGCTCGCTAAGAATCTCCCGCGATTGGTCCGTCCAGACCGCGGGAGATTCAAAGCGGTGCCATTGGTCGCGGCCGCCGCGGCGAAAGGAATAAAAGCCGCGGGCTTTTTTCCTTTCGCCAGTTTGGTTCCAGGAGATCAATAAAGAGCTTTGCACTAAGTCACCGACTCCTGGCATCATTTCGCGGACACAACACAGGCAAAAGGCATCTCAGGCCTGAAAAGGAAAGAGATCAGAGGAAACCTCTCTGAAGGACTCACCTTAGTTTTATTGAAACTAAATAAAAAAGTAAAAATAAAAAAGGGGCAAAGGGCTTTCAGACTTGCAAGATTGTGTTACTGTGTTCCTAACAATGAAGGTAATGTTAGTACTTATGGTTTTGCTTCTTACCTGGATTACCTTGAAAGATTAACACATTTTACCACTACAAAATAAAGGGCATGAATGAATGAAATTATTTTTCATTAGTTGGAAATGACATATCTGTTGATGCAGCTTAAAGTTTCACTTGCTATTTTTGAAGCTACCTCACACTTCTGGCTCATGTTCAATCTGCAGCCTAGGACTATTCCAATATCATAAGTACTAGTGTTAATGCAATACTAAGATCTGGGCAATTGATTTTAGTTTTCTATGTAAATAATTTTACATAATTTTGTCTATTATAATTTATTATTTTGTTCTCTATTGATTGATTAATCAATTTACATTCTTTTAAATTTCATAGCTGTTTTATAGTGCCTTATTTCTATTTTTATCTTTTAAAACAGTGCATGCTACATTGTCTGAAAATATGATAAACATTTGCTCCCTCTTTTCATTCAAGTGTTAATAAAAATGCTGAAGAGTCTAGAACACAACACTAAATCTTGTGGAAATCGCTTGATAAATTACTTTAGTTTGATGAAGAATCATTTGTATGCGTATTTTCAAGCCAACCATGTTCCCCCTGATTTGTCATGTTATCCAGTCTACATTTAATTAGGTTGCTAATCAGAAAGTCATGAGAAGTTTCATTAACTGGTTTCCAAAATAACAATTTATAATGTGTAAAGCATTCTTCCAATCTAATGACAAAAATATCTATTTTAAATAAGTTAAGATTATCTGGCAAGATTTGTTCTAATAAATACATGGTGACTTCTTTGTTAATTTTCACTCAATGAATAATTAGTATTTGAGAGTGATGAGCAGTTTAGAAATGCGATAGATGATAGATAGATAGATAGATAGATAGATAGATAGATAGATAGATAGATAATGTTTTTAAAATGCTTTAGATGGACCATATCATAAGGTCCATTCCATCTACCATCCAGAATGGCTGGGAGACAGAATAAATATAATTTGAGTAAATTATGGTCCATTGTAGTCAGCCGGATGTTTAGACTGGATTTGGCATTTGCATTGACAGATGTTGCTTGATGGTGTTAAATTTATCGTCACAGGATGTTCGAAGTAAACAATTGCAATTGACCAATGGTGATTGTGTCAATGCCAATGGTGTTCAAGTGGTATTTCAGTTGTTGTTGTTGTGGTTGTTGTTATTGTTGTTGTTGTTGTTATTATTATTATTATTATTATTATTATTATTATTATTATTATTATTATTATACACAAAAAACAACAGTGTACACAGCAAATGAGATAACTATGCAGGGTTTTGTATCACAAATCACTAGTCAAATACTTCCCAAGCATTTAGGACTTTGTGATGTATCGGCGGATTATACAGGCAGATCCCAGTAAGGTGGCCTTCTGTAGCTGACCAGTGATTTTGTCAGCCTCAATTGTTTTCAAGGGCTTGCCTAGTTCTTTAGGCACAGCACCCAGTGTGCCGAGTACCACTGGAACCACCTGCACTGGTTTATGCCAGAGTCTCTCAGTTCGATTCTCAAGCCCTGATATCTGGTGATTTTTTCAAGTTGTTTCTTGTCGATTCTGCTGTACCAGGTATGGAAATGTCAATGATGTGCACTTTTTTCTTCTCCACAATCATGATATCCAAGGTGTTGTGTTCCAAAACTTTATTAGTCTGTATTTGGAAGTCCCACAGTAGTTTTGCATGCTCATTTTGACCACTTTCTTAGGCTTATGATCCCACCAGTTCTTTGCTTCAGTCAGATGGTAGTTGTGATACAAATTCCAGTGGACCATTTGAGCGACTGTGTTGTGACATTGTTTGTAGTCAATCTGAGTGATTGTCTTACAACAGCTTAGTATGTGATCGATGGTTTCATCCGCTTCTTTGCAGAGTCTGCATTTGGGGTGATCAGCAGATTTTTTTTATTCTGGTTTTGATTACATTCGTTCTGATGGCTTGTTCTTGGGCTGCAAAAATCAGGCCTTCTGTCTCTTTCTTCAGTGTTCTGCTGGTCAGCCATAACCAGGTCTTTTCCTTATCTACTTTTCCTTGCATTTTTTCAAGGAACTGTCCATGCAGTGCTTTGTTACACCAGCTGTCAGCCCAAGTTTGCATTGCTGTTTTCCTATATTGATCCTTGGTTTGCTGCACATTGAGCAGCTTCTTCTTGTTGACCTCCATCCAAGCTGGTTCAACACTGTCTTTCACATAATCTGCCAGAGCAAGCTTCTCTTCTTTGACTGTCTGCTTCACTTGCAAAAGTCCTCTGTCCCCTGCTTTTGTGGGCAAATGTAGCCTGTCAACGTCACTATGCAGGTGCACCATACTGTATGGTCATCAGTTTTCTCATTTTCCGATCCAGGCCATCCAGCTCTGCCTGTGTCCAGTTTACAATCCCAGCAGTATATCTGATGACGGGTATGGCCCAGGTATATTATTATTATTGTTGTTGTTGTTGTTGTTGTTGTTGTTCTAGAATCTTCCAAGTACTGATATCATGAATGTTTAGAGTTTGTTTTATGGAAGAATGGTTCTTTTCCAATCATCTCACAGGGAAGGGAAGAGAAGGGAAGGGAAGGGAAAGGAAGCTTTATTAAATCATCATCTGCATATAGCTGGCATATATATCAGCATTTTCATGTGACTAATAGTAACTAAATGGTATAAATTTTTGAGGCCTTTTTTAGATTAAAACTGCCCACAAAGTTTTATAATTCATAAAAAGTGATAAGCAGGTCCCTGATGCTGCTCTTCCTTCTTTATTGTCCTAAATCTCTACAATGGATTATTTTTCCTTAAAAAGAAGGAGAAAGAGGAAAAATGATTCAATAAACTACAGGATTAAAATCTTCTATCATCCTTTGCAACAAGAAGGAAATATAGTAAGTCAAGTCTCGAGATGCCCTCTTATACCATAGCCGATACATTCATGGTTGGGGATTATAATCATTTTTTATTATTATTTTGGAAAGTTTCCATGTTTACTTTGTCTGCATGCACAGCTGGCAGTATTCAATCAATCAATCAATTTTATTTTGGTCTTAAACCAGCATGGAACTAATAATTCTACAATTACACTAAAATAGGAATACAAATATAGTTGTCTTGCTAGAATAAAACAAGGTAGAGATAAAATTATGAAAGTAAAATTACATAGTATAGGTATTAAAAAACAAAAGAACCCTGTAAAAGTGGAATTAAATTTTATAATGAATAATTTAAATACTATGACATAATTATAAAAGGACAAGCAATATTTGAATTTCGAAAACACTATGTCTGTGTAAGCCCATGTTAACTAATACGTGCTGAATCTCTGCTAGGGAGTGGAATGGAATTAAGACTATTATGTTTCAGCCAATTATAACAAACAAATAACAAAAAAAAAAAACAACCAGAGTGGTATATGTATATATTTAAAAGCAGCAGAACAGAAGTGTCCTACACTTTGCAACGTTAAGACTTGTGGACTTCAAGTCCCAGAATTCCTTGGCCAGCATGTATTGAGAGTTGCTTAATAGGTTTTGTGTTAGAGCAATGATTAAACACAAACAATTCCAAGTGAGGTGAATCTGAGCCTTAATTAGGTTTTCATAACTCAATATATTTTCTCTTCCTTATATGAACATATTAAACATATGAAGAAGCAGCTGTCGGATTTCGGTTTGGCTAGTCTAAACAAAAGAAGAATTAGGAGTGATAGCAGTATTCCTGTATTTGAGGGGCTGTCACAAAGAGGGGGTTAAATTATTCTCCAGAAGGCAGGACAAGAAGCAATGGTTGGAAACTAATCAAAGAGAAAGCCAATTGTAATTAAGGAATAACTTCCTAACAGTGAGGACAATTAACCAGTGGAACAGTTTGCCTCCAAAAATCATGGGCACTCCATTACTGGAGGTTTTTATGAAGAGACTAATCATTATACAATCACTTTTCTGAAATGGTATAGGTTCTCCTGTTTGAGCAGGGGACTGGACTAGAAGACCTCCAAAGTCCCTTCCAGCTCTATTCTGTTCTGTTTTGTTCCTTCTCCCCCTTTGAGTTGAGGTCCACAGCTCTTAGAGTTAACCATAAAATTGCCAACATTTGGACACCCCTGCAGTTAAGAGGATAGGGTAGAAAAAGGATGTGGGGGAGGAAGAGGAATATATATTGAGTTACAGAAACCTAGTTAAGGTTCAGCATCACTTCACTTTATTTTATTTGTTTATTTATTTTGTCAAAAGCTTACAATACAGAAATAAGAATAAACGTAAGTTTAAATATAAGAAATGGGAACTAATAATTGGGGACAATAGGACAGGGATGGTAGGCACGAATTGTGCACTTATGCACTCCCCTTACAGACCTTTTAGGAATAGAGTGAGATCAACAGAAGTTAGTTTGAGGGTAAAGGAATGGGGAAGTGAATTCAAGTATTGGTCTAGCAAAGATTTTGAACGCCCTAGTTTGCAAATCAGTATTACTAGAGGAGAAGCTTCGTAAAATTAAATTTACAACTCTTAAAGCCTTTTTGGCAATACTGTTGCAGTGAGCTTTGGCGCTTAGGTCATTTGATATGAGAACTCCAAGGTCCTTGATAGGGTGAGGGTCATCAACAAGGTCATATGCAGTGAGCTTGTATTTGGTATATAGATTTCTTTTACCAATGTATAGGACAGAGCATTTGTTGGTCGAGATTTGGAGTTGCCAACTGTTAGACCATTCAGACACATAATCAAGGTCTTTTTGAAGGACGGTAACATTGATGGTGGTGTTGAATAGTTTTACATCATCAGTGAAGAGGATGCAATTGCTAATAAGGTGGTCACTTAAAGGTCATTTATATAGAGTGTAAAAAGTGTGGGTCCTAGAACACTCTCTTGGGGGACACCGCTGATAACTGGTGCAGGTTTGATAGGGTGTTTCCTATTTTTACTATTTGTTGCCTGTTGAAGTTGTTTACATTTAGTCATAGATCTAACACAAAACCTTGTGTTGAGCAACTCTCAATATTACCAAATGTCCTTTGAGAGGGCAATTACTGTTGCAAACTGTTCTTTCAAAAGTGTCTTGATGGGTGGTAACAAATTTGGAGCCATTCCCAACCTGTAGCAGAGAGAACAAGTTCTGATAGTTTACTCTTTTTTTTTTCTTTACCTCTAACACTCTGGAGTTACTCAAATACTAATGGAATTAAACAGAATAATTGTAAGTTTCTAAGAGGCAGTTTAAAGATGGGTCCCAGCTCCTGCTTTGATTTCCTGATTATTTTGCATATGTCAGCGGTGGAGGTCCGCCACACGCAGCAAAAACTGTAGATTCTCATTAAGTATCCCATGAAAAAGGGAAAAGTAACATCTTTGATGTGAAGTATCACAGCTTTTAAGCTCAGCCAGGAAGAATCAGTGTAGAGAGAAAAACTAATGCCCATTTAGAAACAAGAGGATTACAAACAGGGGTGAGCTGCTGAGGGTTTGCAGGGGTTCAGGAGATCCTCTATCTAAGTTTCTGTGCAGTTAGGAGAACCCCCAAATCCCACACCTGGCTGGCCCCTCCCACCCCGCCTCTCCCCTTCCAGGAATCCTCACGCGGCCTGTTTTGAATACAGGTAAGTGCAGGGTACACACGGAGGCTCAGGAAGGGTGAAAAATGGGTCTCCCAGAAGTTTGGGAAGGCCAGAAATGGGCCTGTTTCCGGCATCCAAACAGCCTCCGGAGCCCAGGGAGGCCCCTCTTGCTCTCCCAGAGGCTTGCAGAAAGTCCCCAGAGCCCGGAGAGGACAAAAATGCCCCCCACCCACTGTGTTGCGGGAGGCCGATTAGGCCATACCCATCATGGCCCATCCATTTACCGAGCAGACAACCCTTTGCTAAAAATTTTGAAGCCCACCCCTGAAATAAATAAGTTCTAATGTTTCCAAAACAATTAATCCAGCTTACTTTATCTGGTTATATGGAGAAAGGTTTTGTATTTGTGCTGAGTTGAGCTGTTAAAAATAAATAAATCAATTAATCAATCAATCAATCAGAATGGACTGACCTTCTGCAAAATAGGTCAGTGTTTTTTAAGCTTTACAGTGTTCAGTGTGTGGACTTCAATGCCCCAAATTTCCAGCCAGGAGACCTGTTGCTGCCTCCTGTGACCACAATGTGTGATGTTTTTTTAAAAATTGTTTCTGCCAAAAGAAAATCATTAGAAAGAATGGGTTCACATTTAGAACCACAGTTTCTAAATTTATTGCTAAATTGTTTTACTTAATAATCACTGTGATTCACTCAACAACAGAACAAAACAAAAATGTTCAAAAAAATCAGGTCCAGTCATGAGGATGCTTTAAATCTTTTCCAAAAGAAAGCCAAAAGTCATTTCTTGTAATTCTTTTTTCTTTCTGCACTTTTGATTTTGCTTTCTTTTCCATTTTTTCTTTTCCTCTTAATTACTTCTTGTTAGCTTTTATCTCTTTATTTTAAAACCTAATAAAGTTGTTTTTAAAAAGGTCCATCTGTCTGCATAAATAGATCCCTTTATAAAACAGAGACAGCAAACTTTCTAGATTGTAGGATGTACTGGGGATTTTATAGCATTTCATGGCAGCTGTCATAAATTGATACAATGAGAGGGTTCACCTGTTCATAAATTACCTATGCCTCACGCCATTGTGTATGTGTCTGCCACAAAACAGGGATGATTATACTTCAGCACCCCCTTTTTTGAAACAAATTTTATTAATTTTCAAAGACAATACACAAACAAACAAAACATAAAACATAAAACATCTTTTCTGAAAGCTGTTTATTAAGTTTTAACAAAACAAATAAAACATCTTATTTGAGTACAGCATAGTTCCAGGTTGTTACATTTCCATACAGACACAATTTCATATGCACATTCATCTTATATATTCAACTTCATATCTTATTACTCTTTTTCCAACTTCTCACTATTTCTCCCTTTACTTCTCTTAATTTTCTTTGATGGTTATCTCATTTTCTTCTTATTCAATTATATTTCTTTTACCTAGATTTCTATATCTTTTTATTCATTGTCCTTATGCTTTCGTCTGTCTTGTTTACAATTTCATATGTTCTCTTCCAACATTCTTCCAAAATTTTATTAATTTTCAATAAACAAACATAGACAAACAAAACACAAAACATGAAAACATAAAACTTCTTTTTGGAAAGTGGCTTAGCCCTGGGTTACATCTTTTTGTACAGACATAAATCAAATTCATGCTCACCTTATATACCATTTCATATCTTATTTAGCATTCTATATTTTCTATATGTCTTCTCCCCTCTTTTCATTCTCTTAATTCTATTTTATTTATTTCATCTCAATTTAAATCATTATACTTGTATCTTTAGTCTGTTCTTTTTCAATAATCTATTTATCTTTTCTCCTTAATACAAAGTTTCTCCTGTAATCACTGGTTGAAGTGTGACGCCTTTCTATCTCTTCCAGTTTGAAAGGCTTCGGCAGCAGCAGGAATCTGCGATCGTGCACGGTTCCTGCTGCACTTGCCGATGGAGTGCCCCCGATCCAGTTGGATTTGGAGGCTATAGTTACCCCATAGGGGTAACTGAAGATAGGGAAGATCCAAGAAGGGGTCCGGGGGAATCACAACCCCCCTCCTCAGCCGGCTTAACTCCCTTTTCTAAAGGTGGTGGAGCAGCGGTCAGCAATCGCCACCACAAAGAAGCTTTCAGCCGGACAAGAATGTGCAGGAGGAAGTTGAGAAAGTGAAAGTTTTTGGCTGAACCGGGACAACAAGTAACATCTAAGTACTCTGGAAATTCAACTTTTTAAAAGATACATTGTTCCCTAAGAAGATTGTAAAAAGCGGCGGATGAAAGTGAAAAGGGAAAGTTTGTTTTTTCTCATTCTCCTTCCCTACAGAGATAGCAGATGGAAATCGGAAAAGCCCGCTTTGGCAACAGAAGGTAATTAAATCTGAAAATTAAAACCAAGAGGACATTAAAGATTTCTGAACATTGGAATTAAAAAATTAAAATCTTTTTGCTATAATTGGGAAGGGAGAGGTAAATAATTTATATTAAGACTTTGCTGGAGGAGACTGCTTGGAGCTTATAAGATCAGGGATAAACTGCAAAAAGACTTCTAAAAAATACATTTTAGAACTTTGTAATTGAATTCTACCCCAGGAAGAAAAAGTATAAAAAGAAGAAAGTGCTAAATGAAACAGTTTGTGTTGATTTGGATTGCTTGGTGACTTTGGGACTTTTGGAAACTATTTTTTGAAAAACTAAAAACATTTGAGTTGGTTTTTTTTTTAAAAAAAATCTTACAATGGCATTGTCGGTTGAAGAATTGAAAATGGAATTCAAAAAGCTAAAAGAAGAGGAACAACAAGGCAGGGGATCTGTTTTTCACTTCTTAGAAATGACAATTTCTACCTACCAGGAATTACAACAACAGGAAGGCTGGGATGAAGAAGAAGAAGCCATCTTTGATGAACAAATAATTTTAGTTGAGGAAGAAAAGGGAAAGAGGGGAAAGAGAACGGAGAATACAAGATTTAAAAAAACAACCAAGAAAGGGAAAAGTAAGGTGAAAAATCGATACAATGTCAGAAAGCAACAGAAAAGAGGAATACAACAGAAAGGGGAGACTAAGAGGGCAGAGATTAAGAGATGGGGGGGTAAAAAGGCTAGATTCGACAACAAAGGAAGGGAAAAAGGAAGAGAAGTTATAAAGGCTTGAAACAAGATGTTAAAAAACAGTTTTTTTCAGAGATAAAGGGTAAAATACAATTAAAAAAGAGATTCTACAAAAGTACATAAGATTGTATTGTAGTATTTGTATTTGAAATAGAGCTAGAAAATTGGAATATTATATGAGTTAATAAAATATTAAAGGGAATATGTAAAATGTCTAAGATTTAATGATAGAGTTTAATTTCCTGTGGAACATTGTTTTAACTATATTGTAAACTTATTATTTTCTTATTTTAAAATGTAGTAGGTAGAATGTACAAAGCAGAATCAGAATGGAAATTATATATTATTTTAAGACTTCAGCACCCTTTTTTGTCTCTCAGGATAATCTTTATCACAGGAGTTTAGCTCTCTTTATTCTGGGCAAATCATAAACATTATTCTCAAAATGATTAATAATACTTTTTAAAAAATGATTTATTGAGTTTTTTTTTCCATTTATACATAATACCAATACTTATTAAACAGTGCTGTGACATTATATATACATTTATGTATCCTATCTAAACTCAAAAATACACAATACTTTCATACACTCATATCTATTATATACATTATTTACATTTTCTATTCTTATATCTATTATCAATCCAAATATACCAAATTTCCCATATTGCATTGTATTCCATGTCTACTTTCCCTTTTAGTTCCATAGTTAATTTGTCTATTTCCATGCACTCTAAAAAAAAAAATTATTATTAAACCTTCAGGTGGTATGGAGTTTTTTTTCCAGTACTGGGCATAGGAAATTCTTGCTGCTGTTAATACATGTAATATAAGATATTTATCTTTCTTTCTTTAATAATGTTTATTGAAAATTTCAAAAAAAAAGAATATATTTTAAAAAAAGAGAAACACATTCTCACATTTTTGCAGTGTACATTTCTATTAGTGTCAATTAAAGTCATTCGTTACAAGTGAATCTATAACTTATTTGTTAAATCCTTACTTTTTCTTATGTTATCATTACAATTATAATACAATATTTATTTAATTATATTACTTTACATATATACATAGCTATATATACATTTATCCTTATTTCCATTTTCCCTTGTTGTTTGTTTAATCAGTTTTATTTATTTATTTATTTATTTTGATTTGTCAATTGCTTACAAGATAATAGGTATAAGTATATACATAGTTATGAATACATGAAATGGGTACGTATAAGAAAAATAAAAGAAACAATAGGACAGGGATGGTAGGTATGTTGGTGTGCTTATGCATACCCCCTACAGACCTCTTAGGAAAGGGTTGAGATCAATGGTAGACAGTCTAAAGTTAAAGTTTTTGGAGTTTGGGGAAGAAACCACAGAGTCAGGTAGATTATTCCAGACATTGACCACTCTGTTGCTGAAGTCATATTTCCTGCAATCAAGTTTGGTGCAATTAACCTTGAGTTTGTATCTATTGTTTGCTCTAGTGTTGTTATGGTTGAAGCTGGAGTATTCATTGATAGGTAGAGCATTGCAATGTATGATTTTATATACTATACTTAGATCGGACCGAAGGCGGCGTAATTCAAGGTTTTTTAGATCTAGAACTTTGAGTCTGGTGGCATAAGGTATTCTACAATGAGTAGAGGAGTGGAGAACTCTTGTGAAATATTTCTGGACTTTCTCAACTGTGCTAATATCAGATACATAATGTTGGTGCCAGATTGATGAGCTATATTTAAGTATTGGTCTAGCAAATGTTTTGTACGCTCTAGTTAGTAGTGTATATTACCAGAGAAAAAGCTACGTAGGATTAGGATAACCTCTTAATGCCTTTTTGGCTGTGTAGTTACAATGGGGTCTAGCACTTAGATCATTAGAGATGAGTCTTCATTAGACATCTTTACTTCCTTTTTATACAACCATTTGTACCATATATTCCAAATTGGAAAAAGCTCCCCCTCTTCCTTATGTTTTAGTAACATGATTAGTCTAACCATTTCTGCACATTGGTGGATTTTATTAGTTACTGCCAGGTCCATGGGTATCATTATTGATTTCTAGTTTTGGGCAAAGATTATCCTTGCCATTGTAATGATAAGTGATATAAGATGTTGGTGTATTTGCTCCATGTTGGTTCTGTCATTCCAAGTGGAAAGGTCTCTCGGTTGAATTTATTCTTTAGTTTTGTCATCTCTTCTAACCATGTCTGTATCTTAGACCAGGGGTTGCCAACCTTTTGGACCTCAGAGACCACCAAACTCCTAATTTTAGATCTAACTGATTCTGTGGGCGTGGCCTAATTTATGGGTGTGGCTTGGTGGTCATGTGACTGGCTGGGCATGGCTTGTATGTAAATATTATAAATATTTATAAAAATATTGAATTTTTTATTAAAAAGAGCAACTTTTACCCAAAATCAGGCAAAGCAGGCAGGCAGATTGAGTTGCTCACAGATATACAGATTCATTCAGAAATCTATCTATCTGCCATTGGCTAGCTCAATTTGTCACATAAAATTTGCTTGCAAGCAAACTCATAAAATTTGCTAGCAAGCTAACTCACAAAATTAACTCACAACACACCATGCATGACTTGTTCAAACAATCACCAGGAGGAAAGCATGATTCAAAGAGGAAGAGGAAGATGAAGGAGGAGGAAGCCTTTCATCAGCTGGCCATAAGAAATTGCTTGAATAAATTCTCCTTCACTTTTAAGACCATCAGAGTACATAACAGACATACCCCAAGCTATGCCAATAAAATGGATGCTGAATTAACGTTACACACAAACTGTCTCTTGTATGCATATCTATAAGACTACCATGAAATAATTGAAAGTTGCATTGTCCCTCTGTCTTAAAACTTTTCTTAGGTGTGATGGAGTATAGTAATACAGCAGGTTCCCAGGAAGGAGAGAGCAAGACCACTCTCCAGGAGTGGTCCAGGAGAGGACTCAGATGAGGGTCCTGTATCTGATGCAGAAATGGGGCCAAGACCAGGGAGTTGTGTGCTGATTCCAGAGCTTCCAGAGTCTGGCAGCAGCAAGGCAGAGGAATAAGGGGAGCCTGTTCCCAGTCCGTGTGTGCACAGAGCTGCTAGAAGACAAGAGCAGCTAAGACAAAAGGGGTGACTTGGGATTAAACCTTGGAGGTGATTGCCCCTCTCATAAGGTATAAGGGAAATGTAAAGGAAGAGAAGCCTTTGCAGGAAGCAAAGTCATTTGCTCTGTTTGGATTAAACCTTGAAGCTCTGTGTGGACTTGTACTTTAGTTGGTTTTTTTATAGTTAATTTGGCACTTCAGTTGTTGGCAGCAATTCAAAGGAGAGAAAGCTTATCTCAAGGGACTGTTTGGGACTCATTACAGGCTAGGAATGAATATAATTCCCAGCGTTGAAATAAAGCAAGAGTTGTTTTAACTAAATGTGTGCTTAATTACAGTCTCAGGAAGCCTTGATCAGAACACCAAGGGTGAGGGGAGACGACAGACTGCACAATCCAGGGCTGGATTGTGGAAAAAGGAAGTGATATAGGATAGCCACACCATAGAATCTCCCAGGGTAGATTCCTTAGGTTAGGGTAGGGTAAATATACAATGGCAAGATTCTGAGAAGGGGAAGATATTTGTTAGGCTAGTATATGTTTAGTCTGGCAAGATTCTCTCCATATTCTATAAACAAACTGAACTGAACATTGGCTGGATTGTGTTCTGGCATTCTGGGCCTGGCATTAGGTTATTTCCTGTCTATTGAGAAATAAGGTCAGTGGACACATTCACAGTATTGTCCCACTATCAATGAAGTAATACAGATAGCCCTTGACTTGCAACCACAACTAAGTCCAAAATTTCTGTTGTTAAATTCATTTTTTAAATTAATTTTGCTCCGTTTTAAGCCTTTTCTTGCCACTGTTGTTAAATGAATCACTGCAGTTCTTAAGTTAGTAAATTAAGTTAGTTGTTAAGTGAATCTGGCTTCTCCATTGACTTTACTTGTCAGAAGGTCACAAAAGGTGATCACATGACCCTGAGAGAGAGCAACCATCATAAATATGAACCAGTTGCAAATCACATGACTATGGGAATGTGGCAACAGTTGTGTGAAAAATGGTATAAGTCACTTTTTTCGGTGCCATTGTAACTTTAAACAGTCAGTAAATGAACTGTTATAAGTCAGCAACTATCTGTATATAGTCTACCCTCATCACCACTAAGTCCATGCAGGGTAATTTTAGAGGATGCTGTTGTGGAGAAATGATGTTCATCCTAATAACTGATTATCCCATATTGTGGTCCTATAAGAATAATAAGGAAGTTTTCCACTCAGAGATAAATTTTACTAATGAAGACCTATGGTGAGTGTTGTGTATGTACCATAGTTAATAAAGTATGAGCTTGAGGTAAAGTGCAGGGTTCTGGCCCTGCACTTCTGATTGGCTGTTAGGCGGCCAAATCGGATTGGTTAGTTCTGAGGAATCCGATTGGCCCTTAACGGAGAATTCTTATTGGTTAAAAGAGCTAACGTTCATAGCTTGTTATTGGACAAATCTTACACGGGTTGCCTATATAAGGCAGAGTTCACTGTTGTTGTTTTGAGAAGTCACTATGCAAATAAAGAGCTGAAAATTCACCGTTCAGAGACTGTCTCCATTTATTCCGACCCACTGCTTAACACTGGCGATGAAGGTGGGATTTGGAGACGTCTGAACCGAAGAAGCCAGGAAGCAACACCGAGCACGTGACAGACGACACCAACAACAGAACCATGTCTGGCGGCATCGTATCACCCGCTCCGTTCGATCCAAACCAAGAGGATTGGGAATCCTACATGGATCACTTCCAAATGTTTCTCGAGACGAATAACTTGAAGGACGCCACGCCAGCAAAGAAAAGGGCATTGCTCCTGATCCATTGCGGCCCAGCCGTATTTAAGATGGCTAAAGCACTCGCCAAACCTCAAGAAGTGAAAGCCATGAGCTGGGACGAACTCGAACAGATCCTGAGAGGCCATTACGCGCCAACCATGCCTACACTCATGAAACGCCACGAGTTTTATCAGAGGAGCCAACACAAAGGGGAAAGCATGGCCGATTTCGTAGCGGACCTCCGAAATTTAGGGGGCCTCTGCGGGTTTTCCGATTTAGAAGAGGCACTAAGAGATCGAATAGTTCTGGGATTAGATGCACTAGGCCTGCAAAGCAAGCTGATGGCGAAAGGTGACATCAGCCTTGCCGACGCCATCGCCGAAGCCACGGCAGCAGAGGTGACCAAAAAGTCGGCTGCACAACTACGGTGAAGCCACACTCCGGTACCACCACCGATAAGCTATGACAATATCGATGACAAGGTCAACTAAATTCTCTTTTTGCAACACATAACTCTACATAGCGTCACCGGCAGAACTCCCGCCGAACTACTGATGGGACGAAGACTCCGCTCCCATCTCGACCGGTTGCACCCTGCTTATGAACCGGAAAAGCCAATAGGATCCAACGGCCGCTGTCGCACTTTCCAGGTAGGAGACCTCATTTACGCACGAAATTTATCGGGCGACCCGTTATGGATAGAGGCGACAGTAGTATGAGTGACCGGCCCCAAGTCCTACGTGGTGAAATGCTGTGACAATAAATTGTGGAAACAGCATATCGACCAATTGCGGTCACGACTCGCAACGGCCAGTCAACAACTCCCCCATGACCAAACCAAGGGGGGGGAGGTACGGAAGAAGATAAAGTTCCAGGGAACCTGCTCGAAGGGAACAACGAACTAAGTGATACTCAGGAAATGGAGCAGGAAGGAGAAACGTTTGCACCGCAAGGAATTGCAGCTGAGCAAGAAGCAGAACCACTGCCAAACAACAATCCACCTCAACAGGATTGCAACCAACCAATCCAACAAAAATCCGAAAGACTTAAAAGACAACCGTCCTATCTAATGGACTATATAACTACACCGTAATTAAAAAGCCAGGGGGAAGGGGTGTTGTGTATATACCATAGTTAATAAAGTATGAGCTTGAGGTAAAGTGCAGGGTTTTGGCCCTGCACTTCTGATTGGCTGTTAGGTGGCCAAATCGGATTGGTTAGTTCTGAGGAATCTGATTGGCCTTAACGGAGAATTCTTATTGGTTAAAAGAGCTAACGTTCATAGCTCATTATTGGACAAATCTTACAAGGGTTGCCTATATAAGGCAGAGTCCACTGTTGTTGTTTTGAGAAGTCACCATGCAAATAAAGAGCTGAAAGTTCACTGTTCAGAGGCTGTCTGCATTTATTCTGACCCATGCTCAGTACTTAACAGTGAGCTTATGGAACCTTCTCCAAAGTATCCTGTATGTTAGACTTGTTTCTTCCTACAAGAAGATATAATGGAAATGATAATTCCAATTTATTAACACAGGGGTGTCAAACTCACGGCCTGCAGGGCAGATGCGTCATGTGCTGGCCATGCCCACCTCAGGTTTAGCAAAGGGGGGAAAGTCGTGATATGTCATATGAGGACAACATGATGACAGGAATTTGACACCCCTGCACTAACACCAATTCTTTAGAATCATGTCATTTTATCTCCTGCTAATTGCAATGTTTTATGAGAGCCTTTTTTGCTCCATCTTCTTTGTTCTGTGTAGGAGGCCTGTCATAGTTATTGTTAGGGATAACATTGTTTACCCTAACTGATTTAGGTAAAATAATAAATATGTTATCATGGTTTGTTAGTTAAAGTGTCTGCAACTTTAACTGTAGAACTGTAATTAAGGGAGTGGTTGTAAAAAGCACCATAAAAGAAGCAAGGCACTGCAGCTTGCTCTCTCTGGCTTGATGATCCCTAATTACTGGATGAAGACTGCGTTTTTCCCCTACTGGAAAGGGAGAGAGAAAGGACTGATTTATTTGTAAGTGAACTGACATTGGATATTCTACACGGACTTTGCTAATTGAATATACTTGAATGGACTGACTAAAATGATACATGACTAAATGGACTGTTATTTTGACTATGCTATAAATTCTAAATGGAATAAACTATATTTTTGATAGCACAAGCGTATCTGTTATTTTTACTATATGTTAATAAACATACAAACTTATCTCACTCATTTATCTGTGTGCCTATCTGACTAAAGCTGCACATTCTGTTTAGCTTGTCTCCTTAGCCCTGTTTGGGGAACACAGGCTTAACAGTTATAAATCCATCCAAATTATCTTTGATCAAATTGCAAACAAAGCACATCTTTGCATTGACTGTAATTTTAGTGTGCTCAACATCCTTACTTCTTACCAAATCTAATCTTATAACAAACTAGTGGATCAGCTCCAAGAATATTCTTAAACAGGATCAAAATTAAGAATGCATCTCCTCAATTAGGTCATCTCAATGAGGTAATGGTTGAGTTCCTACACGGGGAAAAATAATCTATCTTGCATTGCTTAGTGTAATTATGTGCATATTTTAATGCTGCTATTACAACTCTTTTTCATTGTAACTTCTTGAGTTACATTTTCTGCATTGAAGGAAGCATGGAGCTTTTGTCCTGCGGTTTTTAAAATAATCAATTTAGCATCGAAGGAGCTGTGTAGATATGTACAGAAGATTTTTCATCATCATGATATATCACCAACTGCTTTCACAACTTCCCACTATTACTAAATAACTCAGTTTATTTATTTACCTACAGGACTGACATGGCTGCCTATCTCATACCATACAAGGACTCGAGGCAGCTCATAATAATTCATCAAACTTAGTTAAAAATAAAGGTGTAGTATGCCTAGATGTGCTGTTTAAGGAAATAAATAGCACATACACACACACACACACACATGCGGGCGCCCACACACACACACAGGCACACACTTACACTAGTTACCTCAGAGAATTTCCTGGTTGGTTCACTAAAAACAACAAACACCACCAAATATGTGCCTAAAATTACTACATATTTGTTCAATCCTGCCTTGACTGATGGGGATCTTGTCAATCTTGTCTCCATAACTGCTAAGATAGAACCTCTTCTAAATGAGGTACAAATTTGAGAATGTGATTTCTCAACAATAAGACAAAGATCTTTATTTTGTCTCTGTAGGACTTGGTAGAGACAAACGGTGTTCTTTTCTGTGCTTATCTTTAGCAATCTCTTTTACAATCAGGCTCTACAGAGAATTCCTGGATGGTGAAAGGTATTTTGGATATATTCTAAGGCAAATATTCTTGGAGTATACGTTTGCCGGCTATTATTAAACTACAATTCCCAGGCGCCTGTTATCCTTGATTCTGCTAGCTGGCATAACTGAGAGTAGTGAGATATATATAGTAGTGGCATTTTGTAAGTCTTAAAGTTTCCCCTGTGTCTTCAAGTACTCTAGACCAATATTATAGTCAAACGCTTGTATGATTATGTACTGCTGTTTAAATAGCAACAAGCTTTCTATAATTTCTAAAATAAAAATGTAAGGAAAGTAAAAATTGGTAAACCTCATCATTTTTATGTATACTTCTGATACAGTCATTTACCACATACTGTTTCTGATGTGCAATTTTGATTTTATCTTTTTTTAATTTATGCCAACTTTACCCTAATCTGCATATTTTAGTTGAATTTTTATAGCTGTCAGAGGGCTTTTTGATGATGACGATGACGATGAAGATGATGCTTTATTTCTAGCCAAATAATGCCACAACTGAACTACAATTCAGGCAGAACATTTTTGGGTTTTATTCTGTCTTTCAAAAGGAATCCTTGTTAACTTTATAATTTATTTTAAATTCTACAAATAGGAAAAAGAATAATCTCCATTATATATTTGCATATTTTAACAGTAAGCAAAGATATTCTATCCAAATCTAAATTATGTCTTCATGAAAACATAATGAGACAGGTTTAAGATTTAAGTTTAAGTGTGACATACCGTATATACTCGAGTATAAGCCGAGTTTTTCAGCCCATTTTTTGTGCTGAAAAAACCGCCCTCGGCTTATACTTGAGTTAGCCGCTACGGCACCATGCCTGGCCTGCGCTGGCGTGGCTGCAACCGATTGCGCCTCCAGGGCAGCATCGCCACCGCGGCTGTCTACCCGCTGAGGGACACACAGGTGACTCCAAGCGGCCTCTTCTTCCCCATTAACGGGCGCCCGGCCCCCCCGCGAGCTCCTGTGTTGCGCGCTTCCAGCTTCGCAAAGAAACCGCCAGGCTCAGGCAGCCTCCCCCACCCCCTAGCCTAGCAGCGAAGAGCTGCTCCGGGGGCAGTGAGACAAAGTGCCTGGCTGCGCCGTGGCGGGAGCTCCCGGAGCAGCTCTTCGCTGCTAGTGGGGGTGGGGGAGGCTGCCTGAGCCTGGCGACCCCAAGTGGCCTCTCCTTCCCCATTAATGGGCACCCGGGGCCCCGCGAGCTCCTGTGTTGTGCGCTTCCAGCTTCGCAAAGAAACCGCCAGGCTCAGGCAGCCTCGCCCACCCCCTAGCCTAGCAGCGAAGAGCTGCTCCGGGGGCAGCGAGACAAAGTGCCTGGCTGTGCCATGGCGGGAGCCCCCGGAGCAGCTCTTCACCACTAGGGGAGGGGGTGGGGGAGTCTGCCTGAGCCTGGCAACCCCAAGCGGCCTCTCCTTCCCCATTAACGAGCACCCGGGGCCCCCGCGAGCTCCTGCGTTGCGCGCTTCCAGCTTCACCAACAAACGGAGCTGCAAATCTGGTAATCGCTTGCGGAGCCTCGGCACAAACCCCCTTTCCCTGCACTCCCCCCCCCCCGCACTCCTCTGGCGGCAGCAGGCGGAGAAAGCCCCACTTCCACCTGGCTTTGATGGCATGCGTGAGTTGGCTTCCCACTCTTTTTTTTTTAACTCTCCTCTTCCTCCTCCTCCTCTCCTCTCCCCTTGTTGTCTGGTCTTCCCTAAGGAAACTCGAGGGCTCACACTTCCAGGTGTTTCTCCCTGTCTTTCTCCCTGTCAATGATCTTTTCTTCCCTTCCCTTCTCTCAGCCCCATCCTCCTTCACCTTTGTCACCACAATCCTGAACAGATGAAGTTTGTACTTCTCAAGAAAGGTTGGATGTTCCTTTTGAGGAGGGAACCTAGTGTGACATCTGTATGTTGACCTACTATTGAGCCATGGCATGTGTGCAGATGCAATGGAGGCATGAGGGAGAGCTGTGAAAGAGATGGTGGCTCTCCAAAACAGGATGTACATGCAGCACATACACATGCTTTTTTCTTGCAAGGGAGAGAGTGACTCTGTTTGGACATACAGATGATGATGAGGAATCCAGTTTTGAAGGATTTTAACTCTTGTGTTTTAGCTTGGTTGCTGATTGAGCTAAAGTTTTTGTACTTTTAAAGTTATTGTTGATACCATATTGGTTTTGTTGGCTCTCTTTTCCACTTACAGAGCTAGTTTACTGTTTTTCTTTGAAATAAATATTCAAAAACATTTAACCTACTGATGCCTCAATTCATGTAATTTTATTGGTATATATTTTTATTTTTGAAATTTACCAGTAGCTGCTGCATTTCCCACCCTCGACTTATACTCGAGTCAATAAGTTTTCCCAGTTTTTTGTGGTAAAATTGGGTGCCTCGACTTATATTCGGGTCGACTTATATTCGAGTATATACGGTAACAACATTATTAATGTTTTGATGAATAAGAATGGTATAGCAATGGAATCTGTTTTATTGAATTGTATCAGCTTAATTCTTTTCAATACCTATTCAGACAAGTCTAACCAATTTCTTGTTTTTAAGCACTTCTACTTTTAGTAATAAAGTTGACAATATTAAGGTTACAGAATTTCATTTGGTCCACAATTTTAATTTGACTTAATTTACATCTATTGAACTACTATGCATATTGGAATATAGTTATCTTTCATATTCCACAACTTTGCATTCTGCAATAATATTCTTGGCTCAGATCTTCCATTAAAAATCATATATTTTAGAGATAGTTCCAAGAAAACATGCACAAGATGATTTAAGTAGCACCTGAACCACACATTACCCAAAACTGTGCACAAAAAATTGTATCTATTAGAAAAGAATATATATGAAATTAATACATGGCCTGGTCTTTCAGGATTATGGCAACATAATGCAAAATAGAGACATGTACAAAATATATTAATTAGCAAAGGTGGCTTATGAAAATAGATGGAAAATAAATGCATATTTTATTTTAAAAAAATGTAAAATCATGCAGAAATTGTATAAATGAGCTTACATCCCAAATGGAGATGTATCATATTTAGACCTATATTTCACTGCTAGTTATATCTGTCCCATAAGAAATTTCTTTTTAATAATTTTAGAACAACAGAACTTTGAGGCAATATCTTTGATTATAAATACAACTTGCAAAGTCTGGTCATTAAACTAATTCAGTTTCCCCCATTGACTTTGCTTGTTGGAAGCTGGCCGGGAAAGTTGCAATTGACCTTCACTTGACCCTGGAACACTCCTCTGATTATAAATTCATATCACTTTAAGACTTGTAGACTTCAACCGGGAATTGAAGTCCACAAGTCTTAAAGTTGCCAAGTTTGGGAACCCCTGCCTTAAACCAAATGCCTCTTTTTCTGGAGAACATGCATCACAAAGCCCATTTAGTCTAGTGCAGGGGTGTCAAACTCAAGGCCTGCGGGCCGCATCTGGCCCATGGGGTGCTTAAATCTGGCCCCGTAGAGCCACCCTGGAAGTAGCAAGGGACTGGCCTGCGATGTCTCTGGTAGCGAAAACAGAGCAGCCCTCCTGAGTGCCATTTTCACTGCCAGAGGGTTGCAAGAAGCTATTGCAGCCAGAAACGGAGCTTGGGAACCTGTTTTTTTTTTCTGGCAGAGCCCTTAGGCTGCCACAGGCACCCCCAAAACGAGTGACGTCAAGCTGGCCACTCTCACCCTGGCCACATTCCTCCCCCATGGTCAAACACAACCCTGATGCAGCCCCCTATGAAATCAAGTTTGACACACTCTTGGTCTGGTGGTTAAGGCATCAAGCTAGAATTTGGAAGATTGTGAGTTCTAGCCCCACCATAGCCACTAGTATGGTATGAAATAGGTGCTGGGGATCTCACTCTCTCAGCCCAACCCACTTCATAGGGTTATTGTTGAGGAGAAAATAGGAGGTAGTAGTAGTAGTAGTAGTAATAGCTCTGAGTTACTAATTAAAAAAAAGGCGGGATACAAAAGATAATAACACAACTTTCTGATGTTCCTGAAAAATGCTACATAAGAATCCATTCATGCTCTGAATAATATTTTCCCTTTTAGACCCAAGCCTTTGAATATCTATTAGAAACAGGCTAGTATCGTCCAGACAGAATACAAATGTTCTCTGTGCAATGATAGAACTATTCCCAAAATATATCAAACATCCTCGGCTTCCCAGTCAGACTGACTGTCTTCAAACCTCTGGTCTCACATGAAAAGAAGACTCCAGCCTTTTCTGTTCCTGCAAATATTGATCATTAAATTCTCTGTTCTGAAACTCTGCTGATGAAGGAACTGTTGTGTCTCCTATACATCTGTTTTTAAGAAAGACCAACCATGGTGATACATTAAGACCTGAACTTACTACTTGGAATACAGCGAGATTCTTTAATTTTGCAGTGTTAGCTGGATTTTCCTTGCATTATAAAGTTACTGGTAGACGTACAAACATATCTTGCCCTGAATGGGAGAGGCTTTCAAAGGTTCCCAGAAGGTAAAAATGATATCAAATGAAAGCTGTCTAGCTATTCTTTGTATTCCCAGCTGATTGTCATTGTGCTTTACATACCACTGGGAAGAATTTTTTCAGCATTTCTTTGTACCACACATGGATTATTCCATTATGAAAAGAACACTTGCCATGTTATTATGTATTATGTTCAAAAGGATGGAACTAAAGTTGTACCTGAAAGCACTTTTTCCTGTTGTCTCTCTGTAGGAAGCATTTGAAAATATTTTGATAAATAAAGCATTCTAGGCTAGCCCTTACTCAACAATGGCATCCTTTTGGAGTTTCAATGCTTTGAGATGATGTGCTTCAACCATTGTAAATAAATATAACCTACTTGTAGAAATAGAAACTTGGACTACTCAGAGGCTACTCTTAAAGGAGAGCAGCTTTGGTTTAACCACACAACACACACTGTTTGTGTGTAGATGATTTCAGATCAGCCTGGTGCTCTTCAGAGAGAAAATTCCTCTTTGGAGACTGGGAAGCAGAGGTGAGATTCTACCAGTTCGCACCTATTCACTAGAACCAGTTCTTAACATTCTAGGCAATTCGGAGAACTGATTGTTAGAAGAAATTACTGGTCTAATCCTGTAAGGAAGGCAGGAAGGAAACATTCTGGTGTTGCTTACAGAAACTGCCTCTCTGTTAACCCTTATTATGTTCTTGGCAGGACTAGACTTCCTATCTCTAGAACTTCTCTGGAGTTTTTTCCCCCTCCTTTTCTGGTACTTTGCTTGTGTGGAGTGACCATTCAAAGTTACATTGGCACTGAAAAAAGTGACTTATGACAGTTTTTCACACTTACGACTGTTGCAGCATCCCCACAGTCATGAGAGGCTAGGCAAGGAGATGCGTGCCTCAATGTTAGTGATATTGAGTTGGCCATGCCCAGCCAATAACATGACCACCAAGCCACACCCACCAACTAAGCCACGCCCACAGAACTGGTTATTAAAAAATTGAATCCCACCCCTGCTGGGAAGAATTTCTTTTTGGGCACCGGAGATCAGTTACTAATATTTGTAAAGCTAACCAAGATGGCAGTTAGTTTACTCAATATAAAAGAAGTCCCTGTGTTCTTCCTGTAAGTGAAAAATATGCATTGTCCACAAAGAAGGTCAGGTTGTATGCTAAACAAATGCTAAAATATATTATGCCAAGCTTCTGTTAGGTAAAGTAAATGGTATAAATGCTCATCCCTATTTTCAAGAAGCTGGAAATAGGACAGAGAGCCTGTTATCAACAGTAAGCATGGATTGTATGGCTAAGTTAGTACTGTATGGCTTAAATTCAATTTTACATTAAATGGCATTTCCAATAAGCCTGGGAATATCTCAAGTGTGTATGCCCAATATCTATCTTATGGTGTTTTTTTTCCTGTCATGGAGGAGAAGCATTTCATGGTTATACTGAAGTCCATCAATAAGAAAATTCTTTGTATGTCCATCTGAATTGCTAGCTGTTGTATAGATCAGTGATGGCTAACGTTTTTGGCACCAACTGCATGTGCATCAACAAAATGCAATGTGTGTGTATCCCTGTGCATGCACTCCACCCCCTGGGCATGCCCGGCAAAGATCCAAAGACCAGCCATGCGCACATGTATGGCAGAGCTAAGGTGGGGCAATGGCCCACATGCCCACAGAGAGGGCTTGTCATGCCCCTGGTGGAGACTGACTCTGAGGAAGAGGAGGAACAGCCAACAGGGAATGGAAGTGTGGCTCCAGAGATGGTGGAGGAGGCTGGGGAAGGGCAGAGGCTGGCTGAGAAATCAGAGGAGGACCAGGCCCATCCCTTATCCATCCTAGGGCACACAGGGAGGAGAGGATCAGGGAAAAGCAAGGTCTACTTGGGAGGAGATTACCATGATCCTCTTCATGATTTGCAGCTGGGAGCAAATCATGTATATAAGTGTGTAACTATGTAGTCAGAATTGCTGGAGTCAACTTTAGTGTATCCTTTGAAAAAGATTTATCTTTGTTGGCGTTCTTCCCATAGCCTATGGGCCGGATTTGGCTCACAGGGTATTTAGATCTGGCCCACGGGGCTGCCCTGGAAACAGCAAAGGCCTGGCCTGCAGTGCCTCTGCCAGCGAAAATGGAGCCCAGGAGGGCTGCAGGGCGCAGTTGCAGCCAAAAACAGAGAATGGGAGGGATGCACACGGGCCCTCCCAGGCTCTGTTTTCACTGGCAGAGGGCTGCAGGAGGCCATTGCAGCTGAAAATGGAGCTCTGTTTTCATGGCAGAGTAGTAGTAATACAAACTACTAGCAAAAGTGGCATTTGATCACATGAGTGACGTCGAGCTGGCCATGCCCAACCTGTCCATGCCCCCCACAAGGTTAAACACAACCCTGATGCGACCCTGAATGAAACTGAGTTTGTCACCCCTATTCTAAATAATATCCTTTCACCGTCCATCACATATTACATTTTGGAATACTGCAAGTATTAAATTTAAAGCTTTCACAAAATTTTACTGTCATCACAAACAATGCACCATCCAGTAACAATCCAAAAATGTATACCAGCCTAAGGCAGACAACTGATAGCACAGGTGCCACAAACACAGGTGCCTTAGGCTGGTAATATGGGTAGTCCTCAACTTACAACCTCAGTTCAGCCTAACATTTCGGTTGCTAAAGGAAACATTTGTTCAGTGAGTTTTGCCTCCTCTTTTGCTACGTTGTTAAGTGAATCATTACAGTTGTTAAGTGCTTGTTAAGTGAATCTGGCTTCCCCATTGACTACACTTGTCAAAAAGTTGCAAAAGATTATCACATGACCCCCTGGACACCGCAACTGTCATAAGTATGAGTCTGTTGTCAAGCATCTGAGTTTTAATCACAAGACCTTGGGAATGCTGCAATGGTTGTAAATGTAAAAAATGATCATAAGTCACTTTTCTCAATGATGTAACTTTGAAAAGTCAATAAATCATATGTAATATGTTGAGGACTACCTGTATTGCATTTCATAAATGCCCTCTTGGCATAAGTGCCCAAACAATTCCCACCCACTCCTGTTTTTAGGGCTTTCTAAACATTTTCACTTTCTCTCCCTTGGATTAATGAAAGGATCCACATGGCAATTGTTCTGGGAAACACCGAGAGAATGTTGTTAAATTAGGAAATCTGAGAAATCTTATTAGAAAAAAAAATCACTGTCTAAATCCAGGGGTCTTCAAACTTGACAGCTTTAAGACTTGTGGACTTCAACTCCCAGAATTCCTCCTCCAGTCATGTTAGCTCAGGAATTGTGGGAGTTGAAGTCCATAAGTCTTAAATTTTCCAAGTTTGAAGACCCTTGGTCTAAAACAATCTTCCAAGTATCTGAATAGTTTGGCCAGTCTGTGATGAAATACAAGGCATTGCTTCATGTTTTCTAAAGAGAATAGAAAATAGAAATGTAAATAGTTTTCCTGCTCTGTATGCCAAAATCATCTGCTTCTATCAGTCAACTCTGATTTGGTTTGAATTTGTGATTATTATTATTTTTAGTTCAGAATAAACAGATTCGAGTCAAGACTCTGAGATTTCCAATTCTCGGTGAAAAAAGATTTATCAGTTGGCTATAGCAGAAAGGATATGATACCGACAGCTGTTGCATTTGGAGAGGAATGAGAAGAAAATATCAAGGATGGCAGAGCCTTTAGAGAATTGGAAGCTTGCCAAGTTTCGGCCGGATACCTTCAAGTATCACAAAACAATACTGTTTTTAAAATATCTCCTTTGCATCCAATAGAGACGAGGAAAGTGCAGAAGCTCTGGCTAACAGAGTATAAGCTGTGTTGACCCCAACAATCTATGCCCTCATTTTACCAACCTCTAAAGGATGGAAGGCTGAGTCAACCTTGAGTCTTGTCAGGATCGAACTCCAGACTGTGGGCAGAGTTTGCCTACAGTACTGCATTCTAACCAGGGATCCTGTTAGTGTGTGTGTAAGAGAGAGAGAGAGAGAGAAGGGGGAGGAGGGACACAGAGAGATGCCTATTACCTCTACCCCATCTCTTGTTTTATTACTGTTACAATGTTTTCTGTATTGTATGTTCTATACCAGGGGTGTCAAACTCGCATCATCACATCGTCGTCATGTAATGTATCATGACTTTTTCCCCTTTGTCAAACCAGGGGTGAGCATGGAGTATCTGGCCCATGGACTGCGAGTTTGACACCTCTGCACTATACTATTACTCTTACCATTTGTGTTTTATCTGTACTTCCTTATCATTTCTATTCTATGCTCTTCTTCTTCTTCTTCTTCTTCTAGATTCTTCTTCTTCTTCTTCTTCTTCTTCTTCTTCTTCTTCTTCTTCTTCTTCTTCTTCTTCTTCTTCTTCTTCTCTTCCTCCTCCTCCTCTCCTCCTCCTCCTCCTCCTCCTCCTCCTCCTTCCACTCTGGAATTTCTTCCACTTTTTTCTCCACTGTTAATGGCCAGAAAGTAGAGCAATTGCAACTTTCCAAGTTGCACTTTCCTTTGTGAGCCTCTATAGTCTTTTTTTTCCAACATCTAAATGGTCCACTCCCTCTGAAAGGCAAAACAGCTTATTCCTTTAGGCTGTTGCATGGAAGCTGTTGCTGGTGATTATAGAGCGCCCAGCACAGGCCATGCTTCTTCTCCCTTCCCAGCTCTTCCCTCCCCTCCCAGCTCCTCCCTCCCCTCCCAGCTCCTCCCACCCCATCTCAAGGTCCCCTCTAGCTCCTCCCATCATGTCCTTGTTGGCAACTCTGCCCTGCTGAGATTGGGAGAGAAAGGCTTAAAGGGGAAGGGGAAAAAAGCAGGAGAGGGGATTACAGTTTGGTTCAAGCAGCCTGCTCTTCCACAGTTTTTTTTAAGATTCCTACAGTAGACGACTTCCTCTGTAAACAGGAGTCTGAAAGTCACTAGCCCTGATAGTTAGAAAGGATGACATGAAGCAGAATAAAATCTAAGCAAGGTAATGCCAAATATCATGCAAAAATAGAAAACTCCACATAAGCAAGTCACATTAAAAATGGACTGAATTTCAATAAACAGAGGCCTCTGTAAGCAAAACAGGTTTGCAATTCGTACTTCAGGGAGATCAAGCAACAGATCCAAGTTGAGAGAAATTGCTGTCAGCGAACAAATGCAAATTAAGTTGCGCATGAAACAAGTGTTATCTGGAAAAAAGATGCAACCTTCACACCCTCTTCTCGCAAAAGCTGAAGTTTAGCCTGCAGGAAACAAATACTACTCAGGAGTGATATATTCCCTTCCTCCAACACCACCCCACCCCAAAAAACCCCAACAGAAATCTTTTTGTTTTTTTGTATGCCATGTTCAGAATAATTAACTATAAAAGCAGAAGTAATTTGTCACATTATGGAAATAAACACCCTAGGGAATTTAACATATCTATGTTCACAATCAGGGACCACTGCAGCAACCCATTCTATAGGAATGGGTTGTAAATTAAAGCAAAGGTCATTAATTATTCTGTGGCTTTTGTTCTTAGTCAAATGAGCTACTAAGTTGGTGTTTTGGCTTTGAAATTTGAGGGATGAGTCATAATTCATGTTTTGGTTGTCTCTGATGTATAAATGCCTCTTCAATATATATATATATATATATATATATATATATATATATATATATATATATATATATATATATGTATGTATGTATGTATGTATGTATGTATATGTATGTGTATGTGTATATGTGTATATTATATATCCTCTAAAGCTGACAAATGATGGGAATTGAACTGCCCAAATAAAATTACAAATGTCCATTTCTTTGTTCTACCTCTTCATTTTGGAAGTGATGCTTGGGAATTTATAATGCATTGCTTTATATGTACCATCTTTCTTTCAAGAGTTCCTCCTAGCCCTCTGCACAGATTTAACTTTTCAGTTTCAAATTCAACCACCAAGAAAACTTTGCAGAATTTCAGGCCATCATAAATAAAATCCTTTGCAAACCTGAAACCTGTGCAAGTGATCCAGCTCGGTATTCAAAGAGGGTGGAATTGTAATTTGCTGGGTGAGATTTAAAAATAATGTTGCTTCATCACCATTTTCTCAAATTCATGACACAATTTCTTTGAAACCTGATTTCTTGACCCCAATGAATTTCCAAGAGACCAGTTTAAGTGCTGCAGAATTCAAAATGCACAACTTTCTCTACTGTAGTAACATGTAACTCAATTCAAAAAAAGAAATGGTGTCATGTGTCTGCATTAACTACTGCCGTCCTATTAACTGGTAGGCAAAACAATTAAGTTCTTATATGAACAATATATTAATTTTAATTGATGGTTTCATACCTACCTGAAGTGTCACTTGTGCGGGGCACATAATTACACAATTATAGGTGTGCTTCCTTAATAATGAAATGTTCTTCAAAGAAGCTGAGGAGGAAAAAAAAAGAATTGGTTTTTTAAAAAATATATTATACTTACAGAAAATGTGCCTAATATTATACAGCCAAACTACTTATTATGCCAAGGATATAGTACATTGCTACTACATCTGTTGTTTTACTTTAATTAATTACAACCACGGGGAATTATTATTGAAATTGCAGCAATAGGCCAGGCGGGTGGAAGTTATTTCTACGTTCCAGGGCTATGAAAACTACATCTCCACTGCCAATAGGCTTAATGAAATATCCTGTTGGTGCCACTGGGAACCTTTTTATTAAACTCTTTTATTTTATACCACTGTGTGGAGGGGGGTCATTTTTGGAATGTGCTGAGCTTTGGGAAGGAAAGTGTCACACGTCTTTCTAGTCACATTGATAACTATTGATTCCTAATTGCTGTAATCAAATGAAGGAACGTAACAGACATGTATTCATTATACATTATGTATTCAGTGAAATACATACAATTGGAGCTGGGCTCCAATTTTCAGTAAATATATCAGAAACAGAGGGTTGCTTCGCACTTCATGCTCATTATCATAATTAAAGACTTTTAAGTGTGCAGGAGATGTTTTAAAGAGGAGGGAATACTATTATAACAATAAAATATTACTGACTTTAAAACTATTTTCCATCTCTCCTTATTTTTTAAAATTCCAATGGGATTTTCCATTCTGGATCTTTAAAATGTTCATGACAATATTTCCTTAAAAAGCAAAAAAATACAATAATCAGCAATGACAAGAGGTGGCAATTTGAACAAAATTGTAAGCCAAGTTTACAAAGATGCAGGCATATTTGGTTAAAATAAACCTGTCTGGAAAGTCTCAAGAATGAAAGACAATGAAAAGTATTTCTCACATCACATACTTTGAATACACAACTTTGCACTGTTTAAAATCTTATTTTGCAAACAAACCATGCTCCAAGTCACTTCATCCCAGTACTCAGAATTGTCAATGTTCTTAAATTATTTTAAATAATTAAGTTACATAAATTCTTAATTAAATGCAAATTGAACCCCCAACCTTAATTGCTACACTTAAGTTGCAGAACCATTCCTTCTAGGGACATCCCACCACATCCGAGAGAAGAAAGATCTCCTTCCCAAGACATTCAAATTTCCCAAATGGCTGAAGCTTTATAGATGTTATATTGATCAAAGTGATTTCTACATACCTTGTACCAGTTCAGAATCAGTTCTGATTGCAATTGTATTTGAAAGCTGATTTTTTTCCCCCTTACTTGTGAGTCTCTCTGAATGTATCTATTTGGTTCAGAGATGGTCTGAAAGAGGTATTTCTCGAGAAAAGCACTCCATTCCTCCACTCCCAATAGAATTCCCTATGCCTCCAGCCTCAATATTTTGTGCCTGGACAATCTGGAACTGTGCTGCCTGTGGTCTGATCTAAGCATAGTTCACAAAATTGTCTGCTTTCATCTTGCCTAATGACTTCTTCAGCTTCAACCACAATAATATAGAGGCAAACAACTGGTACAAACTCAGGGTAAACTGCTCCAAACTTGATTGCAGAAAATACAACTTCAGCAACAGAGTGGTCAACACCTGGAATGCCCTACCTGACTCCATTGTTACAGTCTCAAACCCTCACAGCTTCAATCTCAAACTGTCTACCATGGACCTCACCCCGTTCCTAAGAAAGCTGTAAAGGGCACATACATAAGCACACCAGTGTGCCTACCATCCCTGTCTTACTGTCCCCATTTATTGGTATTTTCTTCCTTTGTTCTTGTTTATGTTCATAGCTATACTTGTTATCTTGTATATGTTTGACAAACAAATAAAATAAAACACAGTAATCTCATTTTTACCTTTCCAGTGTTACAGTTATGCAGTTTTTGGGTAGTTTATGACCCATTGCTAGGTATTCTTACTTTTTCTTTCTTCTACTTATCTTCTTACTATCCTATTTATTTGCTGTTTGTCATCTGGTGGGTTGATATTGTTTAAAAAGTGTGGTTCATCTTCCCTTCCATTCCAGCTTTTGCAGCAGTTTACAATATGGTTAGAAGTGTGGGATTAAACCCTCTGTTTACAAAAACGTCCTTTCATATGCAGAGGACTTGAAATACAAGGAGAATGGCAGCATTTCATCTGGAAAGCTTCTATTCATTGCAACCACTTTTGTGTTTTCAAATAAGTAGACAAATGTATGTGATATGAATTTTTATCGCTGATGAAGAACTTACAAAGTCCTTTTGGCTTCTGTCAAGTGGGATTTATATGGCATCAGATTATGTGTAAATTGAGGAAACAGATTGAATGATCACTTTTGCACTTTTTTTTTTGGACAGATTGAGGTGCTCTTGATGTGACTTGGTTGGTTCAAAATCTGGAGATCAACAGAAGTAGGCTAGATCCAGGTTTGCTTTGAATTGCTTTGTAGGAATTAGGAAGTAGAAGTGCCATGCTAATTAATTCGTTGGTGATGTATTCATTAGAAGGCAAAAGAGATGACAATTGTTATTTAACTTGTGGGATTCACTCACATATATTATCAGCAGCACATTTAGAATATCTTGAAAATCACCAAGAAAAGTGTTATCTTTTTTGCATATCATTCTAGATATTTTGAAACAATCTGTGTAAGTTTAGGCAATTTCTACTTCTCTGCTAAGATACATTCACATTTCTACCAGATAAAATGTTCACAGTGCTCATTTTTAATGTTCCTATATAAGTATGTGCAGGGGTGGGATTCAGTCAGGTTAGACTGATTCAGGTGAACCAGATGTTAAATTTACATCTGGTTTGCTGAACTGGTAGTTGAACTGACCATCTGGCCCCGCCCATCCTGCCTCATCTCTCCAGGAGCCTCCACACGGCTCACTTTGGATGCAGGTAAGTGCAAGGTCTATGTGGAAGCTCTGGGAGGGCAAAAAACGGGCCTTCTGAAAGTCTGGGAACAAGCCTGTTTCCGGCTTCCAGAGGGTCTTCAGACCCCAGGGAGGCCATTTTCACCCTCCCAGAGGCTTGAAGGAAGCCTCCTGACCCTGGAAAGGTGAAAAATGACAATCCCGGCAATTCCAGTTAGCCACACCAACCATTGCCACACCCACCCAGCAACCTGGCAGTGAACTGGTTGCTGGGATTTTTGAATTCCACCCCTGAGTATGTGTACAGGTGGTTTTTGTTATGTCCTGAATTGGAATACTCGAAATCCCCGAGCCTTGATTGTCTAAGGCGCGGGGATTTCTGATTGGCCAGGCGAGCCGCGCTGATTGGCCCGATTGAAGTCTCCCGCGATTGGTGCAAACCAAGAGCGGGAGACTTGAATCGCTGCCATTGGCCGCGGCCGCCGCTGCGAAAGGTATAAAAGCCGCGGGCTTTTTGCCTTTCGCTGGTTCGGTTCTCCCATTGTTAATAAAGAGCTTTGAATGAAAGTCACCGACTCTGAGCGTCTTTTGCGGACACGACACTGGCGACGAGGGTGGGATCTCGCCCCTGAACCGAACCCCGTGTCCACCCAAGAACCAGCTCCAGCACAGAGATGGTGAAGATAGCACCGCCCGCCCCCTTCAACCCCGCCGCCGAGGATTGGGAATCGTACTCGGATCGGTTCCGGATGTACATGGAATGCGCCGGAATGAAGGACGCCCCGGGCCCGCTAAAACGCGCCGTCTTCCTTACGCACTGCGGACCAGAGGTCTTCCAGATGGCCAAAGCATTGGCCAAGCCGGCAGACGCAACCGCCATGGACTGGGACGTCCTCGAACCTATACTGCGGCGCCATTACGCCCCCGAAGTCCCCATCCTGATACGGCGCAACGAGTTCTACCGCCGAAACCAGAAACCAGACGAAAAATTGAGCGACTTCGTCGCAGAACTACGGCGCCTAGGAGGACTCTGCGAGTTCGAAGGTCTGAACAGTCTCATAAGAGACCGCTTCGTACTCAGCTTATGGGATCCTACACTACAGAGCCGACTTATGGCCAAGGGCGACATCAGCCTAGCCGATGCCCTTACCGCAGCCGCAGCCGCTGAAGCAACCCGCACGTCGGCAGACAGCATGCGAAGATCTGACGCGAAGGGCGGGAACAACAACCCGGCAAGGTCGGCCGACACAAGAAACGAAGCAACCGCACACTACGGTGAATACCAATCAACCTCCAGCACGTCGGAAGACGAGGAGGACATACATCGCGTGCAGACAGGACGCGGCGACCAACGAAGTCGAAAAGGTCGTAGGTCGAGGACCAACTGCGCCGGGTGCGGTGGCGATCACCCCAGGTCAGAATGCCGATTTTTTGACTCTATCTGTAGGCATTGTGAACGACGGGGTCACATCGCCCGAGTTTGCCGCCAAAAGAAGACCCGCAGCCCGCCCAAATGGGAACAGCATGACAGAAGGAGAGAAAGCTCCCCACCCAGAACCAGAGAGCGCCAGCCAGACGGTCGGTGGGACCGCACTCAACGATCTCAAAGAAGCGGCGACGGTCGGCGAAAAGAAGAGACCCACCAGACAGTGACCATCGGCCACGCCCTCTCCGACGGCGCCAGAAAGGTACACGTAGAAGTCCATATCGAAGGCCAGCCATGCAAAATGGAAGTGGACTCCGGGTCCTACCTTTCCATGATTGCATGGCGCGAAATCAAAAGACTGGTGCCTACACTACAAAAAGGAAACGTGCATGCCCAAAAGATCATCATTAAAGACTACCAAGGGAATCGCGTCCCGGTAGTGGGCACCAAGAACTTCAATATAACTTACAAAGGCCACACCGAACAACTGCCACTCACAATCGTCGATCGCGACCGCCCAAGCCTACTGGGTTTACAATGGTTCGCCCCGCTTAACATCGCGCTGACAGGTGTCAACCACGTCACCATCGAAGCTTGGGAACAGCGGCTAGCCCAGGAGTTCCAGGAGGTCTTCGATGGAGGCTTGGGCAAGTACCAGGGGCCCCTTATCTCGTTTGACCTAGACCCAGGGGTTCCCCCTAAGCGGCTTAAACCTAGAAGGGTACCATTCGCCTTAAAGCCTAAAATTGACGAGCAGATTGACAAGCTCGTCAAACAAGGGGTATTGCAACCGATAGACCATGCCAGATGGGAAACCCCTATAGTGACCCCAGTAAAGCCAGACGGGTCCGTGAGAATCTGCGGGGACTATAAGGCCACCCTAAATGGCGCGTTGCAACAAAGCGCCTACCCAGTCCCAATAGTGCAACATTTACTGCACTCACTGGGAGGGGGCAAAGTCTTTGCCAAGCTCGACCTCGCCCAGGCATATCAGCAGCTACCTGTGGACGAGAAAACGGCGGAAGCCCAAACAATCGTGACCCATCGGGGGGCTTTCAAGTGTAACCGGCTCCAATTTGGAGTTAGCGTGGCACCAGGCATCTTTCAGAGCCTGATGGAACGTTTGCTACAGGGCATCAAGGGGGTGGTGCCCTATTTCGATGACGTATTAGTGGCGGCGCCAAACGAAGCCGAATTAGAAAACCGACTCAGACAAGTCTTAACAAAATTTAAAGAAACAGGACTTAAAGTCAAATGAGAAAAATGCCAACTATGTACAAAGCAAGTAGAGTTTTTGGGCTATCTCCTAGACCGGCATGGCATTCACCCTACGACTAAAAAAGTGAAAGCCATCAAGGAAGCCCCCACCCCAAAGTCCAAAACGGAACTACAAGCGTTCCTAGGCTTACTAAATTTTTATAATGTTTTCCTACCTCAAAAGGCAACGGCGGCGGAACCTTTACATAGACTCCTAGACAAGAAGGCAGCCTGGACTTGGGGGAGACGAGAGCAAGCCGCCTTTCAAAAAACCAAAGACCTCCTCACCTCCGACGCCGTCCTGATGCAATTCAGCAAAACCTTGCCCTTAGCTGTCACTTGCGACGCATCACCCTTCGGCGTCGGCGCTGTCCTCAGCCACACCCTCCCAGACCAGAGAGAAGCACCCATCGCTTTTTTCTCCAGGACTCTGACTAAACCGGAACGGAACTATAGCCAGCTGGACAAAGAAGCTTTGGCTATAGTTGCCGCCGTTAAACGTTTTCACGAATACCTGTATGGCCGCCCGTTCACCATCGTGACGGATCATAAGCCATTGCTGGGCATCCTCGCTGGAAACCGAGCCACGCCAAACATCTTGTCACCCCGGATGACAAGATGGTCCGAATTCCTGGCAGCCTACAGTTACGAACTGCTACACAAGCCAGGTAAGAAAATTTCGCACGCGGACGCTTTAAGCCGCTCGCCTTTACCTGACTCTGAACCTGACCCAGCACCAACAACAAACACCCTAAGTATCGAGAGTTTACCTATTACCGCATCAGACATTGCCAGAGAAACCATTAAGGACAGGCGTCTGGCGCGAATTTTACACTGGTTAGAAAAAGGCTGGCCGGAGAGAGACAGTGACGAGACTTTTAAAACATTCCGTCAGCGCCAGACTGAACTTTCACTACTAAGAGGGTGTATTCTGTGGGGTGACCGGGTGGTAATTCCGGACAGATTGCAAGAGAGGGTATTAGAGATGCTACATGAGGGTCATCCTGGCATCGTCAGGACTAAAGCCCTGGCCAGGAGTTACGCTTGGTGGCCGGGGATGGACAAGCAAATCGAAGCATGGGTCGCCAAATGCCACCGATGCCAGGAGACCAGATCCAGCCCACCCGCAGCACCTATCCGGGACTGGGAAACACCACGGGGGCCCTGGTCCAGAATCCACCTAGACTTTGCTGGCCCCACAAATGGGCATACTTTTCTAATCACAGTTGACGCGTACTCCAATTGGTTGGAAGTAAGCGACATGAAATCCACTACCACAGAGGCCGTCGTTAAAGAACTGTGTAAACTGTTTTCCACACACGGCCTCCCAGACGTCGTCGTCTCAGACAACGGGCCCCAGTTCACTTCCATCGATTTTGAACGGTTCCTGGCGGAGAGGGGTATCCGCCACGCATTAACAGCACCAGCGCATCCGGCGGCGAACGGTAGGGCGGAACGGGTGGTCCAGTTTACGAAAAAGACCCTCCAGAAAATGGACCACGGGGAGATCAGCGACAAAATCAACCGACTGCTCTTCATACAGCACATCACTCCCAATACCACAACTAACAAGAGCCCTGCAGAGCTTCTGATGGGCAGAAAGCTGAGGTCCCCACTCGACAGATTGCACCTGACCTATAACCCGGAGCGGCCCCCAGACTCCAGCTCCAGGTACCGGACATTTGACCCAGGTGACTTAGTCTATGCAAAGAACATGACGGGGGACCCCCTATGGATCCCAGCCGTCATAACTCAAGTCACTGGTCCACGGTCGTACCGGCTCCAAACCATCGATGGGCGAGCCTGGAAACGACATATCGACCAGCTCAGGTCACGAACAGCGACTGACCTCAACCCCCAAGACACGAACCAAGGGGGGAGGGAATACCCGGAGAGACAATCGCAGGAAAAAATAAACCAAAAATACTCACCGGAACACAGCCATCGCGAGTCCCCTCCGGAGAAGAACCACCTGGCCAGCTCTACCGACTCGGAGAAGCCAAGCGGGAGCGGCGAAATCCGTAGCTCAACCGACCCGGTAGGCCCAGGCGGGAGCCACGGCGAAAGAACCGGCCCGATCATCCAGCTGGTTCGCACAGAGGCAGGAGCAGCCAAAAAGATGACCGCTCCGGCCGAGTTACAGCATGCAAGTGAGTTGCGCAGGTCAACTAGGACTCGACGGAGCCCCGCCTACCTGCGTGACTACACCACGTGATGGACCATACCAAGAGGGGAGGGGTGTTATGTCCTGAATTGGAATACTCGAAATCCCCGAGCCTTGATTGGCTAAGGCGCGGGGATTTCTGATTGGCCAGGTGAGCCGCGCTGATTGGCCCGATTGAAGTCTCCCGCGATTGGTGCAAACCAAGAGCGGGAGACTTGAATCGCTGCCATTGGCCGCGGCCGCCGCTGCAAAAGGTATAAAAGCCACGGGCTTTTTGCCTTTCGCTGGTTCGGTTCTCCCATTGTTAATAAAGAGCTTTGAATGAAAGTCACCGACTCTGAGCGTCTTTTGCGGACATGACAGTTTTCAACTGGCCATTTGTTTCATAAATATTCAAAGTTACGATGGTGCTGAAAAAAATTGTCAGTATATTCATGAACTGGAATAGAGCTGGGTTTCAAGTCAGCCAATGAATAGGCATAGCAACTAAATCAGCCAATGAGGATAGTTTTGGAGACTGAAATTAGAATTAGCCTAGGCTGGAAACTGAAACTAAAAGTAGCCTAGGCATGGCTCTATTGTTAAGCTCTGCAACTCTGCAGCTATGTTGAGCTCTGAGTCTGTCTATTGAAAATGAAATTAACTTGCTTGCTTGCTGAAGACTGGAGATCTGCTCTGAACTTGCAACATGTTTCTGTTTGAGTTTGCTCCATGTTGGAGAAATCTACACCTGGTCTGTAAAATCTACTTATGTTTATAAAGATGTTAAACGAAGCATCTGTGTTTATTTTTCTGGCACTGAATTATCGCTGCAAAACTCTCAATAAAAATGACTTACAACTGATCTTTGCACTTATGATCATCGCAGCATCCCCACAGTTACATGATCAAAATTCAGGCCCTTGGCAACCAGCATGTATTTGTGATGGTTACAGTGTCCCAGGGTTTACCTGACTGCAAACTTCCCAGAGGGCTTCTCACAAACAAAGCCAATAGGGGAAGCTGGATTCACTCACCACTCAATGACTGCAGCAAAACAAAGGTTATAAAATTAGGCACAACACAATAATTGCATCACTTATTGACAGACGTTCTGGTCCCAAATGTGGTTGTAAATCACCTCTGTGTGTGTGTGTGTGTTGCAGCATCATGATCATTATCAATATCAATATCAATATCAATATCAATATCAATATCAATATCAATATCAATATCAATAAACCATTTGGAAAACTACTTTCCGTAGGAGTGAGTGCTTTTCTGGCTTCACCAACTTACTTTATTTGCAAGGGAGCAAGATCCCATTTTCTAGCAGCCGTTAACAACTGAGATGATTAGGGAATTAGGCAGATACAGCATCTGGCAACCATTTCATATTGCATGGATTGTGAAATAGACACATTTGTTCATTAATTCGATAATGGAAGTATTCTGATATGAGATGAGAGACAGATATAATGTGTTTATTCTGAAGCCTCCAACTCATTTGCAGCTAGTCTCCAAAAAGCCAGAAAGAGAAGGATATTATACCGAGACTGTTTGTTCAGGTCAGATTGAGTCAGTCACAACATCAGATGTTCAGACAAAAGAAAAGGAGAACATTTGCTGATATTAGGATTGAATGTTTTTTTGGGGGATCTCTGATGAATCATCACCAGAGCTTTCTGTATAGGCATCTTTATCGCTGTTGACATTACATAATAAAGATCAATAATATAATAAGTGCAATGAAAGAGAGGCTACCCTAATTATATCTAGGAACTGCAAGCAATAATTATTAACTTCCCTTAAACTGGGGGCATCAAACTCAATTTCATTGAAGGCCACTTTAGGATTGTGTTTGACCTCGGGGGGACAGGTTGGGCATAGCCAGGTTGGGTTGTCACTTATGCCAGGGGTGCCTGTAGTGGCCCAAGCACTCTGCCAGCAAAAACAGGCTCCTGAGCTCCATTTTAGGCTGTGGTGGCCTCCTGCAACCCTCTGCCAGTAAAAACGGAGCTTGGGAGGGCCACACCCAGTCCTCATGAGCTCCATATTTGCTACCAGAGGCACTGTGGGCTAGTCCTTCGCTATTTCCAGGTTGGCCCCGTGGGCCAGATCTAAGAACCCCACAGGCTGGATCCAGCCCCTGGGCCTTGAGTTTGACACCCCTGCCTTAAACCTTTCCAATTTTAAGTTTATTCTGTCCTGTTTGTGTTCATTATCTTAAGAAATAATTGGTAAATGTTACCATAGAACTATGGCCACATTTTCATATGTATGAGTGTGTGTGTGTGTGTGTGTGTGTGTGTGTGTACCTATCCATGTGTGTTAGAGAGACTGGGTACATGGATATTGTTAGGGATACACACCCTAGCAGAACGTGCAACGGCAGTCTAGCAGGCAGGCAAATGATTTGAGATAAATGTTGTTGTAGTTTACACTCAGTAAGACAAATACACTGTGCCAGTTAAATAGTTTTTTATTCCAGAAAGAGTTATAGCATAGTCAAAAACAGCCCATATGTTATACACTAGTTCAGTCCATCCAGGGATTAATCAGTTGCAAAGTCCAGTGTTGAAAATAGAGGTCAATAAACTTACAAATAATCAGTCCAGCAATATATCTCTTTTGCAGTCAGAGATATGAAGAAAATCAAACCCCTTTTCTTCTCTCAGCAACAGCAGGGAAAACACGCAGTTATCACCATCAATCCAACATTGTCAGCTACTACAGTAAAAGACAGCTAACAGTGAGCTCTCTTGCTCCCTCTTATGGTGATTTTACAACCGCACCTGTTAAGTTCTGCGCATGGGTGCAAGGAACTGAGACGAGGCAGTGAACAGTGAACTTCAACTCTTTATTAATCATTCTGAACAGAGCAAAAACCCTAGGGCAGCAGCAGCCCTTTTATAGGACAGGCTGCTGACCTATTAGCCAATGAGAAACTTGGAAGTGTTAAACCCTTGAACCAATGAGAGTGGCTCGTTAACAGCCAATCAGATTCCCCAGAATGGACCAATCTGATATCGCTATTATTGGCCAATCAGAAGTGCAGGATTAGAACCCTGCTTTTTCTTAAGGTTTGTTAAAACTTTATTTAAGTGCAGTTCCAGTTGCAAGGCTTCGGCGGTGGCAGGAATCCGCTTCTCTGCGGGTCCCTGCTGCGCTCGCCACTGAGGTACCCCCGATCCAATTGGATTTGGGGGTTGTCGCTGCCCCGAAGTGGCAGCGGAAGACAGAGGAGATCTGGGCAGGAGTCTGGGGATATCGCACCCCCTTTCCCCAGCCGACTAGACTCCTTTTTCCTGAGGTGGTGGAGTGGCTGTAGAAATGGCAGCCTCAAAGGAATCTTCAACCGGATAAGAGTTGTGCAGGAGGAAGAATCAGAAGGAGAAGTTTTCTTGGCTGAACCAGGTCATTAAGATACTTTTAAACACCCTCCTTCCCTATGGAATCTTTTACCCTCCTTCCCTATGGAATCAACAAATGGCCATTGAGAAATCTGTTGTTTTTTATAAAAGGTAAAAGCTTGGCTTCTTGTTATAAGTGGGAAGGGAGAGGACAAAAAAAAATATATTAAGATTTTGCTGGAGGAGATGCCTTGAAGATCTTGAGACTAGAAATTGATTGGAACAAGGCTGTGAAATACAGAATGGGCTTTTTTTCTTTTCCCTTTTACTGATACCACCCTAGGAAGAGAAAGTGAGAACTTTGTGCATTGTTTGGACTGATTGATGTCTCTGCGACTTTGAGGAATTGTTTTAACTTTTGAAACATTTTGGTTGCTCTAAGAAGAACAAAGAATGGCTTTATCTGATGATGAACTTAGAAAGGAATATCAAGAAAGTAAAGATACTGTGAAAGAAGCTTTCCTTTCTTCAGAAATGGTGCTTGCTATTTATCAGCAAACACAACAACAGATGGAGGAAATAGAAGGAGAAGAAGAAAAAGAAGAAGACGCTATCTTCAGTGAATCTAAAAAATTAACTAAGAGAGAAAGGAGAAAGAAAGGAAGGAAAATGAAGGACTTAAGACTTAAAAAAAATACTTAAGAAAGGAAAAAATAAGATGCAAAACCAACTCAATGTTACTGAGCAAAAGGAGAAAGGATTACAACAGAGAGGGAAATCTAAAAAGGCAGAGGTTAGTTGAGGGGGGGGGGGGGGTAAAAAGGCCAGAGGAGGATAAGAAAGGAAGGGAAAAGGGAGGGAAAAGCCACAAAGGTATGAAACAAGATGGGAAAAAAGGATTTTATTTTTTTTTAGGGATAAAGGGTAAGGTATAATTTCTTTAAAAAAGAAGATTCTGCAAGGTACATAAGATGGTATTATGTATTAGAAATAGAAAACTAGAATGTTATAAGAATTGATAAAAGATTAAAATATTGAAATGTTTAGTAATGATAGATTTTAAAATTTAATAAAATTGTAGCACTTGTTTTTTTGAAATAGACAATCGGAATGTATTATTTTAATATTTAAGATTTAATATTTCGATTTATTATCTAATTATATTAATTATTATGAATTTATTATTTTTTCTCTTCAAAGGTTAGTAGGTAGAATGTACTAAGCAGAATCAGATTGGGTATCAGGTGTTATTTTAAATATTAATTTAAGGGGAGGATAGAAAGGCATCATACTCTGATTAGTGATTTCAGGAGAAAAGTTGCAAAGAGAAGAAGAGGAAATAATTTCTGGCTGTTTGGACTGTTTGATAACTTTGACATTTGCAAATTACCTTAAGACTAAAAATATCTGGGTTGTTTTTAAAAAATTTACAATGGCACCATCTCTGGATCAACTAAAAATGGAATATGAAAAATTAAAAGAAAGAGAATCAAATGGCAAGAATTCATTGGGAGCTGTCTTCCACTTTTTAGAAATGGCAGTTTCTACGAACCAGCAAATACTTGATGAAGAAGGAGAAGGAGGAGAAGAAGAAAAGGAAGCCATTTTAATGGACAAAAAAATTTGATTAAGAAAGAAAATAAGAAGAGGGGAAGGAAAAATGAGAATTTAAGATTTAATAAAATAACCAAGAAAAAGAAAAATAAGGTGAAAAAAAGGTACAATGTTGGAAAGCAATTGAAAAGAGAATTACAACAGAGAAGGAAAGTTAAAAAGGGGGAGATTAGGAGAAGAGGGGGCAAAAAGATCAGACTGGAGAAGAAAGGGAGGGAAAAAAGGAAAAAAAGCCACGGTCTGAAACAAGATATTTTTTTAGAGATAAAGGATAAAGGATGTATAATTTGAGAAAGATTCTGCAAGAGTACAATAAGATAGTATTGTAGTATTTGCATTTGAAATAGTCTATTGGAATATTATAAGATTTAACAAAATATTAAAATGTTTTATAATGATAAATTTCAATATTTAACAAAATATCAAAGAGAATGTGTAAAATGATTAATGTTCAGTTATACTATTCATAGAATTAGAATGGAAATTATATATTTAATTATATTATAAGTTTATTATTCTTTTTCTTTTCAAAATGCAACATGTAGAATGTACTAAGCAGAATCAGGATAGAAATTATGTATCATTTTAAGTGTTATTTTAGGGAAAGGCGTCACACTTTAAAAGTGATTACAGTGGAAATTGTTTTGCTAAAGAGAAGAGATAAATAGATGATTGGAAAAGAACAGATAAAACATACAAACATAATGATTCTGAAATAAGATGAAATAAACAAAATATAACTAAGAGAGTGAAAAGAAGGAAGTTATATAGAAAATATAGAATGGTTAATAAGATATGAATGGTATATAAGGTGAGCACGAACTTGATTTAGGTCTGTCAAAAAAGATGTAACCCGGGGCTAAGCCACTTTTCAAAAGAAGTTTTATGTTTTATGTTTTGTGTTTTGGTTAGCTATGTTTGATTGTGAATTAATAAAACCTTGGAGGAATTAAAAAAAAGGGAGAAAAATTTGGAAAAGACATGTATAAATAATAATTAAGAAGGTATTATCTTTTTATGTTTTGTTTTATGTTCTGTATTTTGTGTGTTTATGCTTGATGGAGAATTAATAAAACCTTGATAGAATGAGATATAATTGGATAAAAGTGAAGGGAGAAACAATGAGAAAATTGGAAAAGATATATGTGTGTTTAAATGGAAATGTGAATGTGGAACTATGCTTTAAAAAATAATGCCTTATTTGTTTTGTTAAAACTTATAAGTAATTTTTGAGAAAGGAGATTTTATACTTTGATGTCTTATGTTTTGTTTGTCTTTAAAATCAATAAAATTTGTTTTTTTAAAAAAACTTTATTTAAGCGCTTTTATTAGTTCATAACAGCACCCAAAACACATGTTTTGCAGTTAAAGTGATACTTACACTTAAACTATATATAAATAGTTTATATATTATATAAATAGTTTATATATTATTTTTTACCCAAACTAAGTTAGGTAACCAATGTTATCCCTAACATTCTCCCCTTTTGGGTAATATAATAATATATATATCTATTTACAATTTCAACCCATAGATTTCACAATTTTCTTTGTGCTTGACTGCACCTTGGGCTTTTGTAAATCCATCTGCAATGTTTTCATCAGTCATGCAATATTCCAATCTCATTAAACCATTTTTTTTACAGATTGTCTTATATTCAAATTTCTAAGGTCAGTATGTTTAGATCTTGTTTTTACAGCAATATTTGTAGCCAATCGTATGGCTGCTTGATTGTCCTCATAAACTACAATGGCATCTTTAACAGTTACTCCCATATCTAACAATAACTGTTTATACAGAATTAAATCAGTACATAATAAAGATAAACATGAAAATTCTGCTTCCATTGTGGACATACTTATGTACTGCTGTCTAATTGACCTCCAACCAATCAGTGTTTTACCTAATAGTATAGCCATACCTGAAGTTGATTTTCTAGTTTTTATATCTGTTGCAAAGCTTGCATCAGCATATGCACTTAAAATCAAATCATCTTTTGGCTCCAAATACAATGCATTGTGCATTGTCTTTTTAAGATACCTTAATATATGCTTTAGCACTTGCCAGTGTCTTTCATTGGGTTCAGCATTGAATCTCGCCAATTGATTAATGCTATAGGCAATGTCTGGCCTTGACCAATTGCTTATATATGTTAAACTACCTATTAATGATTGATAAATGGTCTTATCAAATTTTGAACTTTGAGCATCAGTATGGCAAAATTCCTGTCTCATTGAAGTTTTTGCCGGATTACAAAGTTCCATTTTATACATTTTAAGCAATTGGTAAATTTTATCTTCTTGTGATATCTTATATCCACTATTGGTTTTGTTTATTGTCAATCCTAGATATTGTCTTATTTCTCCTAATTGCTTTAATTTTATTCTCTTACTTAATAATGATATTATCTCAGTAGCTTCATTATTTGTCTTAGTAATTAAAGCAATATCATCTGTAAACAACAATAATAATGACACCATTCCATTTGTCTCTCTTTTAAATAAACATGGATCAGCTAAACTAGCTTTAAACCCTATATTGTTTAACTCTTTTACAATATATTGGTTCGATTCATAATCAGATTGTTTTAATCTGTGGTACATCTCGGTATTACAGGACTTACAGGTGGACTTTCATGTTCTACCTGTTTCTGATTATTTCTTCCTGTTCTGGTATTTCTTCCTGTTCTGGTCCTATATGCTCTTCCTGTACTTCCTCTTTAATTGTACTCTTCTTATTACTGATTTTTTCTTTTGGTCTTTTGTAGGTTTCTATAATTATTTCCTTACTTGAATCTTGTTCCAGTTTTTCCCATCCTTCTAGGAATTTGGCACTAGCACTACAGTAAACTCTAGATGTACCTTTTTCCCAGAATCTGTATGATTTGTGATTAGATTCATAACCTACAAAGAATATTTCTTAGCCCTATGTTGCCCCTTATTTTTCAGTTGTGTAGGAATATGCACCCATGCTGGTGCTACAAATGTGTGCATGTAGCTTAAGTCAGGTTTTCTACCATGCCACCGTGTGAATGGTAATTCACCTGTTGTTGAGTTAACAACATTATTCAATATATGATTACCACACATTATTGCTTCTCCCCACAAAGTTTCAGGTAATCCTGAATCTGACAACATAGTATGAGCCATTGCTTGAATTGTTTGGCCTCGTCTTTCTATAAAGGCATTATGCTGTGGCCTATATTGTGCAGACTTTTTATGTTCAAAACCTGCCATCCTCAGTTTATTTTGGAATTTATTGTTTATAAATTCTGTACCATTATCAGTGATAAGAGTTACTAACTTCCTTTTAGTTTTTCTTTCTGCGAATTTAAGCCAATTAAAATTTTTTTGATATGTTTCCATTTTGCTCTTCTTTAGATAACAGAAACCATATCTGGAATAATGGTCCATTATACTTAGTATATAACGAGCACCTCCCACATTTGGTTTTTTAGGACCTATAATATCAGCAAATACGACCTCTAGAGGCTCCTTTGTTTTAAGTCCATTAATTCTATTTGCTGGTATTTGCTTGCTTTTTTCCTGACTGCATGCATTGCAGTGCAAATACTTACTGCAAAGCTTCAGTTTTATATCCTTAGATAGTTCTACTGTTTGTTTAAGCATTTTAAAATTTATATGCCCCAAACGTCTGTGTAACAAATGTATGCATTCATCATGAAGTTTAACATTATTATAAACTGTGTTAGCTACCTCTGAATGAGTATCATTTAACACATACAATTCACCTTTTAAAGTTGCAGTCACTTTTTTACCTTCTTTTTCAATTATCAATTGTCTCCCCTAAAGGTAATTACATAACCTAGTTTAACCAAAACTCTAACCGAAAGCAAATTAAACTTAAGTTGTGGTACATATAACATTTTTACATTTTCTCTTATGCAAGAACAATATGATATACCTTGACCTTTAGCTTTTAGTTTCCATCCATTAGCTAACGATATCTGCTGTGAACTCATGGACATCGAAAAAGTCTTTTCTTATCTTTCGTTATGCAGTGCGATGCTCCACTATCTACAACCCATAAATTATTATTCACAGTTTTGTTGCTATACATGGCTAACTCTAAGCATTTTTCATCATTTTGATGCCTTTTATCTTTCTGGCTGGCATTTTGGCTTTTTACTTTCTTGCAGAATCTAGCCAAATGCCCTTTTTCTCCACAATTAAAACATTTTCTAATTGTATAGGCTGACGAAGATATTTTCTCTTCTTTGCATTGTGATTGTTCCCTTCTGAGTTGATCCCTTTCAAGCCTTCTCCTGGCTTCTTCAATTAATCTGCCAGTAATGTCAGTTAATATGAAGTTATCTTTTGGCAGAACCTCAAGTGAAGTTACATTGTCATCGTAACTTTTATCTAAAGAAGACAAAATTATATAAACTTGGTGTAGTTCTGTGAAGATAAGTTCTTTTTCATGCAGTTCCTGAAAAATTCTCTTCATTATATTTAAATGAGTCATCATGTCTCCATTCTTTTGAAGATGTGTTCTAAACAGTTTCTGTGTAAGATTTATATGTGCTCCTACACTGTCTCGAACATAAATCTTCTTTAAATTCTCCCAACATTTGGCAGCTGTCTCTTCTCCTCGTATATGTACAAGCTGCTCATCACAGAGTGTCAGTCCTATTATACAGAGAGCTTGCTCATTCTTCAGTTTATATTCTTGTATTTTCTGAGCATCATCATCATCCTCCGGATCCCATGCATCTACTTCTGGTGGGTTTTGAATTATACTCCACAAACCTTCTCTGCGTAGAAGTAGGCTACATTTCATAGACCATGAAACATAGTTTGTTCCATCCAGCTTGGAGATAAGAGACAAACTTTGCAAATTGACTTATGTCATCTTTATCTGGATATTAAACTATAATTAATAAAACACAGCTGTCTGTTTACAGTATTGTGTAACTATACAAACTCTCACTTTAATCTAAGCCTATTATATCCTGGTTAGTCTGACTGTGCACCTGGGCCCATAACCAGTGTTAGGGATACACACCCTAGTAGAACGTGCAACGGCAGTCTAGCAGGCAGGCAAATGATTTGAGATAAACGTTGTTGTAGTTTACACTCAGTAAGAGAGATACACTGTGCCAGTTAAATAGTTTTTTATTGCAGCAAGAGTTATAGCATAGTCAAAAACAGTCCATATGTTATACACTAGTTTAGTCTATCCAGGGATTAATCAGTTGCAAAGTCCAGTGTTGAAAATAGAGGTCAGTAAACTTACAAATAATCAGTCCAGCAATATATCTCTTTTGCAGTCAGAGATATGAAGAAAATCAATCCCCTTTTCTTCTCTCAGCAACAGCAGGGAAAACACGCAGTTATCACCATCAATCCAACATTGTCAGCTACTACTAGTCCATGGGCCAGGCCAGATATCGGTACCATCTTGGGTGACCAAATCTTAATGGTACTAAAATGTTTATGGGTCCATACCAAGTACATTAAGATGTGATAGCCTTTTCAGATATGTAGCTTTGTATGTTTTTTAAGAAACCATCAATTTGACTGAATAGCGGCCTTGTGATATCACATGATAACACATATATTTGCGAAATGAAGCTGTAAATCATTAGAATTAAACCTAATTGATGTTGATAATTTATTAAAATCATGTGCAGAGACTTTTTGTGGACTTTTTGTAGAGCATCATAGCAAATTAAAATGTATTTCGTAAATTGCTAATATGTTTTTTTTTTCTCTTCCAACATCGTTACAAAGAGTTTTGAACTCAATTTCTCAATGCGGACTACTGTTGAATAATTGCAGTTCTCTGTTATATTGTGACAAACTACTAAGGCCCACATGATGGATTCAAGTGGAGACAAGGCCACTGCATTGCCAAAGAAAGGAGTGCGGCCAGGCTGCATTATTCACTGTTCTGGTGAAGACACGTCTACCTTCGTGTTACTAAAAGACTTGGACTCATGGAAGACACTGCTAAGAGCAGCAGAGATTAGACAACATGCTCCACTTCTGGACATTGCAAAAGACTTGGAAGAAGGCCAAATACCGCAGATCCAGTATCATCGCAAATGTCGCAGCATCTTTACCATGAAGAAGACTCTCGACTCCATCCTTTCTAAAGACAGGCCGAGTGCAGAAGAACAGACTGGTGTCCATGGTGTCAGAAGATCATCTAGGGATGCACCGAGTACATCAAGAGTGTATGACAAGACATGCATCTTCTGCTGCAAGTCAAGCAAGTACCTGAAAGGAAGACAGACAAGGGAACCTATCATCCAGTGTGTTGAGTTACATGCAGATGACAGAATCCGCAGTGCAGCAACCCAAAAAATGGACCAGCGAATCCTCGCGTTGTTAAGCAGAGACCTTGTTGCCGCAGAGGGGCACTACCACAAGTCGTGCTACAAAGTGTATACAAAGGAAGGGGCATCCACCAGTTCTGGTGCATGCGATGAGCAGGAGCAGTCTGAGCAGGCAGTATACGAGGAAGCCGAGAAACAATCCTACGAAGAGCTATTCCTATATATCAGGAATGAACTCATTCTCAACCCTGAGGTGCTGCCTATGACAGATCTGACAGCTAGACTTGAGAAAGCCATGCACTCTCGCGGAATTTCTCAGATCAGACCATCAACCAAGAAACATGTCCGTCGTAAACTTGAAAGTGAGATAGGAGGATCGCTTTGCTTCGTTTCTGATGAGAAAGGGAAGCTTCTCATATATCCAGAGAGCTTGTCATTTGATGAGCTTGTCAAGCATGCCTACAGACTAGGGAAAGAACTCCACGAAGCAAGGGCTGCCAACTCTGGGGATGTCCTAGCCAAAGCAGCAATGCAGCTGAGGAATCAGATTAAGAAGCAAGATGTAAGCCAGACATGGCCCCCTGACACAGAGCAGAATGTCATTCCTGAATCTGTCACTGAATTCCTGTATACCGTGCTCACTGGAGAGTGTGAGTGTGCAGATCCTTCTGACAGAGTCCAAAGGCTTGCCACTTCTCTTGCCAGTGATCTGATATTTGCTGTCACATGTGGCAAGACAAAGCCATCCAAGCACGTACTTTTGTCATTTGCTGTGAAGACCTTGACAGGCAATACAGAACTTGTACGCACACTCAATCGCCTGGGCCACTGCATTTCTTATTCACAGATTGAGGAGATCGATACAGCACTGTGCATTCAGAAGCTGGAGCGTGCACAGGAAGACATCCCACTGCCAGCAGACATCTGCCAAGGTGTGTTCACAACCCTGGCATGGGATAACATTGACCGACTTGAGGAGACACTCAGCGGAGAAGGTACTTCTCACAGAGTCAATGGCATTGCTGTCCAGCCCAAGATTGCAGGCCCCAAGCCACAGAATCTCTTCCCATCTGTCAGCAAGTCCAAGAAAAGGAGCATCAGTCCAGCCCCAACAATGTTACCAACCTACAATGTTGGTAAGCGAGCCCAGCCTCCAAAGACCGAGACTGTAGATGTTGACAGCATGAAGGAGGTCCACGAAGCCAAGATGAAGAATTTTATCTGGTTACTGACTCGACTGTCAGACCCTGAGAACCAGACTGTCAGCAGCTGGACTGGGTTCAACATCATGGTCCGCAATGATGTCACGGTGAACCAAGACATTGTGGGCTACCTGCCCACTATCAATGCTCCTGCAACAGACATGTCCACGGTCAATGAAGTGCTGGAGCGGACCCTACACATCATGCAGGCCCTTCAGCTGAACCAGATTGTCTGTGTCTTTGACCAGGCGCTTTATGCGAAGGCTGTTGAGATAGTATGGAAACATGACAAGTTCAACAGCATCGTCATCAGGATGGGAGACTTCCACACAATCTGCAATATGCTCTCCATCATAGGGAAGCGATTTCAAGATGCAGGGCTCAGGGATCTCTGTGTTGAAGCTGGTGTCATTGCAGAAGGCTCAGTGAATGGTGTGATGGATGGTCGCAAGTACAACAGAGCAGTAAGATGTCACAAGCTGGTTTATGAAGCACTATTGAGGCTTGCCTGGAAAGGATTCCTCCGATGGCTGGAGGAACACCATGCAAGAGACATTCACCACCTTGATGAAACCCTGAAGAAGATTGCCAGCTTCCACGACGGTGTCTCTCAGGCTGCACTGCAAGACCTGCTTAATAACGAGTCATGTGTGCACACAATAAAGCTGTTTAAAGTCTACCTGGAGTCTCTCAGAAATGCAGATAACCTCTCTGCATTCTGGATGTCCTACTTGGACATGGCAGAGATCATGCTGTGCCTGATCCGAGCATCCAGAGAGGGCAACTGGATGCTTCACCTGGCAGCAATCAGGCAGATGATCCCATGGTGCTTTGCCTATGACAAGGTGAACTATGCCCGCTTCTTGACCTACTACTATGCCAAAATGTCTCGACTGCCAATAGAACACCCTGAAGTGCATGCCCACTTCATGCAGGGAGGTTTTTCTGTCCAGATTGGGAGTCAGAACCCATTTGGGCGGATACCTGTGGACCAGACAATTGAGGAGACGGTTAACAAAGACACGCAGACACCAGGAGGCACCAAGGGCTTCAGCCTGAAAGGTGGAGCTGTGGCAAGGTACTATCTGACATCTGAGTACCGCAGTAGATACTTGAGGCAACTGAGGAACATGGTAGGTCAGCATGACACTGACTTCCATCATCCAGACCTACAGCTGCCAAGGATAAGAAGAGATGAAGCTGATGTTTTCCACGTGGGGGGGGGTGGCAAATGACCCCCCTTGCCCCCCACCCTCCCTCCGGACGCCCATGACTAGACTGTTCATGCATACTAACAATGAAAGGGTTCTGGAGATATTTTGGATAGTATATTTGGTCATTAGCATAAACGTGGTGATGTTCAGAATAGAGAATATATGTCAAAGTATGTGTTCACCCTTTCTTTCCGTGTACATAGGGTGCATCTATTCTAAGAGTGATAACCTCGATTAAGCTACGAGTTAACAAGGGCTATCACATCAAAACATAAACTAGAGACATAAAAGAAGCCAAAAACACCTAAGATTATTAGTCACCTCGGGTGGTACCAATATGTGAAAATTCAGGTCTTGGCTCATGGACTATACAGTTAAAGCCAGCTAACAGTGAGCTCTCTTGCTCCCTCTTATGGTGATTTTACAACCGCACCCAAAATACATGTTTTGCAGTTAAAGTGATACTTACACTTAAACTCACTAACATAGTTTATATATTATTTTTTACCCAAACTAAGTTAGGTAACCAATGTTATCCCTAACAGATATAAATGCATTTTTAACTGTTTTCTAAAATAAAATGCACTGTATGCACTTTTCAAAATTTTTGTATACAATTTCAAGTTTCATTGCTTGAACTACATTATAAAATATAACATTTGAAAAACTTAGCATTGAAGTATTTCAATTTCTACACATGTTCAGGAACAGAAACTGGTTACAACTGAATTTATTTATTTATTTATTTTAAAACAATCCCTCTAGCCATAAAAGCACTGCATACCTAAGCAAAATACACAATTATCGGCAAGGTATGGGATGCTTGGCACATGTGATATTGCTCTTTAAGAAATAGTGCTTGTTTTATTAATTTTACATCCAGAAAGACGTATTTAGCTACCTGTATAAAACTGTTATGTGGAGCTTTCTTGTGTAATTATTAATACTACAGTATACCAGGGCCATAGCCCACTAAGGGCCATGGCCTATTCAGAACTTGGTGCATGAATGATGGGCTGGCATGCATGCACATGTGTGCACAGTTCAATTTGACAGCCTGATTTCCCCTCTCTACTCCACCAGCTGCCAAGCAGTGGTGTATTAACCATTAAGCAGACTAAGCATGTGCTTAGGGCACCAGGACCAAAGTGGGCAGTACAATCTGGGAAGGATGGAAGGCTGAGTCAACCTTGAGCCGATCAGGATCAAACTCCTGGAATGAGCATGGAGTTAGCCCTGCAGTACTGCATTCTAACCACTGCTCTTTTACCTATTGCCAAGCTTATAGAGAGTTGAATATTCTATAATCTTTACTGTTTGCCATTGATGTATACTATACACTGAAATTTGAATTCTGTTCTAGGGATTCATTGAGTCTGGAACCTCCAATAGAAATATCCATTTCAAATTGTCAAAAGCTTTTTCCACCTCTAAAAATATTACTGTTACCTTCTTTTTCGTGAAGTTGACATACTATTGTGTGCTTATCACCTTCCTATTTGGAATTTTACCTGTCTGGTTTGTGTCACTTTAGAGGTATATTTTCGTACATGATCAGCTAATAAGCTAACTCAATCTCTTAGATCAAACTTTTAATAAAGATTTTAGTCTCTTTGAGTGAAGTTTCTTTGGAAAAGTATCTTATTCATGTAGTAAGGCTGTATATACATCTCGTATCTTTGGCATTGTTTTTGTTGTTTGAATTTCATTCACTGTCATTAAAAGTAGTTCTACCAGTTTTAGGTTCTTCTAACTTTTTATAACGTACAATCATTTTCATTTCTTTTGGGCCTGGAGTTTTTCAGTTTTGATTTAGAGGCAGGATGGGATAGAGTACAATTTCTATTATTCTATTATTTATGATGCTATATATAACATTTTTTTTTATTTCTCTATTACAGTTATTGTCCTTCACTTTCTCTTTTCTGATTTGATGTATCAAAATTTTATTTGCAGTCACAAAATGGCTCAATTTAAAAAAAAAGCTTTTTCAATTTCCAATACATCTAATTGTTGTTTGACTTTTTTGAGTTTTCTATGCTTGCTATCTTGGATTGGTTTTGTGACTCTGTTCTAGATCCACTTCCAATTGTGATTTCCATCTGTTCTTTCTTCTGGTTCTGAGTTTTCTGAGAATTAATCTCATGTAATATTTACTACTTTTTCATATGGCTGTCTTTTATATCCCAGGTATCACATTTCAGTTTTTAAAAGGGTTTTAATTCTTCTTCACATTTGGTGGTATGTCTTCCTGAAGTGATAACATGACATATATCTTCCATGTAATTTTTCTCCTTAAAACCATGATATTAAAAGTTGTGATGGTACAGTGGTTAGAATGCAGTGTTGCAAACTAATTTTGCTGATTGTCAGCAGTTTGATCCTGATTGGTATAAGGTTGACTTGACCTTCCGTCCTTCCAAAGTCAGTAAAATGAGAACCCAGATTGTTGGGGGCAACATGCTGACCATTTAGAGAGGGCTGTAAAACACTGTGAAGTGGTATATAAGTCTAAATGCTATTACTATATTAAGATTGGGCTGTGTTTTGATATGCCCATGGACAAACATGTTATTTCTTTGTCTATGTTGGAGCAAAGATAGATGCCAAGGCTAAAACTTTGATTAGAATCATTACTTTTTTTAATCTTTAAGTGGTTCTAATATTTCCGACATCTAACTTTTGTAACAAATGATACTTTTCAGCTCCTTCTGTACTTCTGTACATTTAGGTAAACATAGCTTCTTCAAAATCTAGGGTAAATGTGTTGTCATCAAATATGATATACGGAACATTTCAAACTATACTTGCCTCTCAAGGAATTTGTCCCTGTAATAGGTTATGACCTTGAAACCATCGATTATATTTTATTGCACTATAACTTTTACAAAAGCTTTCAGCAGGCTATTATCTTGATTTTAAAATCAAGATCAAGAAGGGATACCTCTGAATATGTTAAATCTCACTTGCACATAAAAATCCTAAAATTACAACTGCTAAATATTTAAGTATAGCTCTAAAAAGTTCTTTACTAATACACTAATAAGTTGTTCCTGCTGTTATTATTATTTTCCAGGCAGCTAATTTAAAATAGATTATTATTGCATTTTTGTTTGTTTTTCCCAATTCAAATTTGTTTGTATTAACAGATTGATCTTTTTTTATGTGCATCTGTGGTAAACAAACAATATGTATGTTGTGTGCATGTATGTGTTTGGTAAAATTGTCTTTCTTAAATTCATTTCTGTTTTAAAAGGATTTATACAAGATTTGTCAACTTGACAACTGTAGACTTAATGACCATTTGAAGTTATGAGAGCACTGAAAAAAATTGACTAACAACTAGTCCTCACACTTATTATTAACAGAGTGGTCATGTGATCAAAATTTGGGGGTTTGGCAATGTATTTATTATGATTGCAATATCTTGGTGTTATGCACTCACCGTTTGTGATCTTCCCAGAAGGTTTCTGAGAATCAAAATCAGTGAGGGAAGCCAAGTTTGCTTTATGATCGTGTGATTCATTTAATGAAGGTTGTAAAATTGGACACAAATCAGTTGATGATGGATGTTCTGGTTCCAACTGTGGCCATAAGTCAACAACTACCTGTATTGTTCGGAATTTAGTTTCAGTTGAATAATGCAGCTATATTTAATATCCTCTCTTGCCCAGAATTAGCAAAAAGTCTATTAAGCATGCTCATAAGTTTATAAAAATATGTATTGAACTATATTTCTTTCTTTTGCTCCCAATAATCATAATGTTTTTTTCATTAAGAAGCTGTTATAGGGTTTCATCTCCATCCAAATTTTATTTTTCTATCTCATGAATGTCTTCATGTTTTTAACAAGTGCACTTTGTAAATCCATTAATGAATCATTCTCAGGTCACTTTTAACCTATTGGCGTATCATTTGTATTTCCACTTTAGTTTTCATCTTGGTCTTATAATCCATGACTTATTTTATTTTCAAGAATTTCAGCATTGATTAGAATTTGTTTTATCTTTTCATCCTGTTGGTCTGTAAATTCTTCCAAATTATCCTCCTTCATATCTTTCATTTAATCTTTAAACTCTTTTTTATTAGTGCATTCACATATGTAAATATTGTTGCTATCATCATAGTTGCATACTTCTTTCCTATTTTTTCAAAAATCCTTTGAACTGTCTCCACTGTAATATCATTCATTTTTACAAGTATCACTATTAATCATTAAATTCAAAAGTGAAAAGCAGGTTTTCTTTCTTTTTTTCCCTTCTGCCTGAGGTCCTTAGTCCTCTCATTGTCCATTTTAGGTTGCCTCAAATTTCTTTTGTTTCAGCCTATGATTGTTTCAGCCTTTTTAAAACAATTTCTGTTCCCACAAATGTACTGTTAGTCTTGTAATTAATTATAACTAGAACAATTAATTTTTGTAATTTTTTGCAAAAGTTGTAATATTTCAATTAAATGAAATATTTCAAATTTATCTGATCCCTTAATCTGTTTAAATTTTCTTGGATTAAATTCTTACATAGTTTTTTTTTTTTTTTTTTTTTGCCATTTACATTATATTTTTAAATTGTTATCCCCCCCCCCTTTCTTTCTGGAATAAAGGTTCACTCACTAGGCAGTTTTTCAAACTTATTGCTTGGAAGACCTTGTTGGTTTTCTTGTCTTCAGGCATTCAAACCCATGAGTTGACTGGTGAGATGTTCTCTCCTTCAAAGAAGCAACTGTTTGGAGCATAATTAGTTAATCTCTCATCCTCTCCTTATCTGGAGATGTTCCATTGCACAGACTTGTTGCCAATCCATCATTCTTGGCTGCAGCATCATCTGCTCCTTTGGAGACCTCTTAGCTTTCCATTCCCTCACTCAGAAGTCCACATTTTGGAAATTGTAAACCACAGAAACAAAGTTTCTGGCTAACTGTAGATTATAAATTAGGATGAGAAATGTATAATTTTGGTATTAAAAAATTAGCAAGTTGTATTCATTTTTTGTAGCCAATGATAGTTTTTGCTGCAAGGTTTTTCATGACGCATATTGCCATAATTATTATTTTTCTTTCCAGTGCTATATCCATATTTGCATACTGGAGAACATTCATTAGATGCAGTGGTGGTGAAATGATGGGGCAATCTTAAATACATAATAAAAACTCTAGATTATAATTTGAGGACAGATAACTTATGATCCATAGATTTAGGCACCATGACCAATGATATATTAATCCTAGGAATCGTAGTTCGGCAACATTGTCAAAATTGATTGTCTATTTCTTAATAAGGCATGTCAAAACCCAACTCTATTTAAAGTCTAGGAATTAAACATCTTCAAGAGAGAGAAGATATGCAGGCTTCTCACATGTTCATAAAATATTTTAAGAGGGACAAACTTTACACATTACAATAAAAAGCAATGAGGCTAGAAAGGCCACAGATACAACAAGGGTATAAATGTTTTATGGCATTTTGCCCATGATATATGTCCCAGTTTTCTAACTGTGCCTCAAGTATAAGTATACGGAATACTTAATACTGCCCCTGCTTGTTATTCATTATTTCTCTAATGCTATAAATTTCCTTATGTTTTGCTCCATTAGCCTAGAACTTTCCCAAGTTATCTATTTGATTCCATCCCATTTCTTTTATCCTTCATGTCTGCAAATCCATATTCTGCAGATCTGACTTCAATTGACATAAGAACAAAGACTTTACACTTCTATTGGTTTAGCAACTTAACTGAACTTAACTAAACAATAGTGGGACAAGAATACAATAGTGAAACAAGAACAATAATTTGACAAGAACACAGCACAATGCATTCTTGTTCCATTCTTGTACAGTTAATATATTACTAATAATTTAAATTATTAGAGAATCATTAAGACAATCCAAAGATAGCCCTACATTTAAAAATCGGACTATATTGTAAAATATAAACAGACTTAATCAATATTAAACAAACCTTAATCAACATTAAAACTATTCAAATCTATGCCCCACAGAAGATAAAAGGATGTAATTCAGGAATTCTACAAAGCGGTTGAAAATGTGCTATAATTACCCAAGCAAACCATCAAACCATGAACTAATCATCTTAATGAACACACGTAAGTGGGAAAGGTGCAAATATCTAGAAGTTACAGGTGAACATGGCTGAGGTTGTATAAATGAATATAGTGACCATCTGACAGAATTTTGTGAAGAAAAACAATATTTTGTTGCTTAAACTTTATAAATTACCACATGGGAGACTCCCTATTTGGATATCACATGCATATGCATAAGAACATGCAGCTGTAGGATTCCATGGCATGCTTCCATCACTTACCATATCTTGACAGGACATGCATATGTGATGCTCCAGCCATCGAAAATATTGCTTATATTTTGTTCAACTGCCAAGTATGCATCCTTACTTATACTTATCATCCCTATTGGAAAGTACAGTCCTCTGGGATCTGAATCACAGAACATCTTATTTGCTTCTAGGCTCCAATGTTGTATATATATTTTATATTGTAAAAGAGAACCTGCTAAGTTTATAATTAAAGCAGTTGAGCTAAGAACCCAATATATTGAACAAATTGGTGTACCCTGTAAAACGATTTGTATGATTGCTTCTCTTTGTATTGCCACATTTGTATTTTATTTATTTTTTTAAATGGAATAAGATCTTGTATTTTATTTTTATCTTATTGATATGGTCATAAGACTTATCAATGAATAAACTATTACTATTATATAAGAACAACTAGACAGAATCAGAGATGCTTGGGTCTTTTGGTTTGTTTGATTCTTTTCTTTTCTTTTCTTTTCTTTTCTTTTCTTTTCTTTTCTTTTCTTTTCTTTTCTTTTCTTTTCTTTTCTTTTCTTTCCTTTCCTTTCCTTTCCTTTCCTTTCCTTTTCTTGTGACTCTGAGTCAGTGTTGATTTCTGGCAACTGCCTGGAGAACTTCCTTTGGTTTTCTTGATAAGATTTTGGAAATGGTTTGCCTTTCTGTGTTTCCAAGGGCTGAGAAATAGTGGCTGGCCCAAAAGCCCTAAGCTGGAATTAGTACTCATGGTTTTTAGCCTGATGTTTCAACTGCTGTACTGTCTCATACAGCATGTACTCCTGTCAATAAAATATTTAGAAACAGTATGATGGGTGTACAACATACCAGAAGCTATTATAATTTTTAGTCATAATGCAGTGGTAGGGAAAAATGAAGATGCAAATGAAAATAATCAAAGGAGAAAAGAAAATTATTAAAATGACACAAGTAAACTATAGGATCCATAGAAGCAAGACAAGATGAAAGAAGTGGATGGAAAATAACTAACTGCAATGGACTGTATTAAATGATAATGAGAAATGAGAAATAATGTATCATTACTAATGAAAATCTCAGATAAAGAGCAAGGGCTAGATAACAAATAATATTTTAAGGATCGCAGAGCATGCTGCAAAATGAAAACACAAATAAGAAAAACTATGAAGGAATGCATCAGAAGATTTGGAGAAAAATAATCGATCTTCAGAAGAAAAATGGAGAACTGAACACATAGTGAAACAGAATTATTTGAGGTGAGATATACTTTTAATTAATAAAAATACAGAGGCATACAGAACTCAAAATGCCCATATATTAATAGATGAAAGATAAAAATAAGTGATTATTAAAGGCAAACTGTACTCTTTTAGCATATTCTGCGGCAGATTAGTGGTTGAGAAATACTAAATATAAATAAATAAGTAAAATGCAAAATCTAGCAGAATGCTATAGAGATTTGAATGCAGATATATTGTGTCACATAGGCAAGTTTATTAATTTATATTGGAAACAAAGAACAGAAGGAAATAGAACCATTTCAAATATTGCATAATGACACTTACTATATAATTACCATTTCAATATTATATATGTATGTATGTATTCCAGTTATTTTCAAAGGATTGCTAGAAGAATATCAGGACAGTAAAAACTTTAGTGGTATTACTTATAATAAAAAACAAAATTCTCAAAATAATATCAAAATCGTAGGAACCAGTCAGCAAGATTTACAAATTTTATGCGGCCAAGTATATCAACTGATAAAAAAAATTATGGCCAAATGTAAATTTGAAGAAGACAAACAAAACAATTGTGGGTTGAAAGAAACTCTCAAAATTGAATATTATTGTTAGGGAAACACACCCTAGCAGAACATGCAACGGCAGTCTAGCAGGCAGGCAAATATGTGAGATAAACGTTGTTGTAGCTTACACTCAGTAAAACAGATACACTGTGCCAGTTAAATAGTTTTTTATTCCAGCAAGAGTTATAGCATAGTCAAACAGTCCATATGTCATACACTAGTTCAGTCCATCCGAGGATTAATCAGTTGCAAAGTCCATTGTCGAAAAAGAGTAAACTTACAAATAATCAGTCCAGTAATATATCTCTTTCGCAGTTAGAGATATGAAGAAAATCAAACCTCTTTTCTTCGTTCTGCAATAGCAGGGAAAAACACGCAGTTATCACCATCAATCCATCATTGTCAGCAATCCAGTAAAAGCCAGCAAACAGTGAGCTCTCTTGGGCCCTCTTATGATGATTTTACAACTGCACCCAAAATACATGTTTTAACAGTTAAAGTGATACACACACTTAAACTCACTAACATAGTTTATATATATTATTTTACCCAAACTAAGTTAGGTAGCCAATGTTATTCCTAATAATTATGCTAGCATAAAAACTCCTCTATAGAAGGTGTGAATATAAATGCCTGGTTTGTAGATATTTGAATTATATATTGAAAAATAGATAGAATCTGCTAGCCTTTCATAACAGGATGAAATCAAGAAATGAAAACTTCCCAATTTCAAAGGTTTGTTTTCATTCAAGGATAAGGGCTAAACTGCAGAATCTCGGAACTTTCAGGTATAATATATTCACTGAAGCTGAATCTCTTTTAACATTTTGAATTTTTGGACTTTTGCAGCATGGGCTTTGCTGCTGAAATAAGCTTCTAATGTGCTCTTTTGTCTACCTCTTGGCTGGGGAATGTCAAGAATTAATTATCCAAGGATTCATGGATCAGAATATTAGCTTTTGTGTAATAAATTACAGGAATTTAACCAATGATCCTTTGAGCTGTCGATTCACAATGGATCTTAGGCCCTGTACTTTATATTATTATTCTACTTCCTATGCAAAGAACAATGTTTCAAAGCAGTTTCCAACAGTTACGGCTCAATTCACCAACAGAAACTACAGTAATAAACACTAGTTAGATACTGCCCTTGCCACGAAGCTTACAAATTAAAACATAACAGGAGGACTGGAAGTGAAAGGGGAAATTAGTCTGTCAAGAGTAAAACCAAGAGAGGTCTTGACACTGTTTACATAGAGGTGAGATCAAGCTGAATTGTTTTGTTGGTTTCCTTAGGGAATAAAGAGAAGGCAACCGAGACAATTGCAGTTTCTTGCTCTACTCTTGGTCTCTTGCTAGTCCTTGTTCCTTATGCAGGAGAGAGAGAGAGAGAAAATCACAACCACAGTACAAGTAGTCTTCAATTTTACGACCAAAACTGAGGCCAAAATTTGTATTGTTAAGCGAGAAATTTGTTAAAGTTTTGCTCCATTTTCCGACTTTTCTTGCCACCTCTGTTAAGGGAATCACGGCAGTTGTTCAGTTAGTAACACAGTTGCTAAGTAAATCTGTTTTTCTCATTGACCTTGCTTGTCAGTAGGTTGCAAGAAGGGATCACATCAGTCATAAATGTGAATCATTTTTCAAGCATCCAAATGTAAAGCATGTGACATAGGGAGTGCTGAAATGGTCATGTCTGAAAAATCGAGGATAACCTGTATGTGGTGTTACAGGATGAGAACGTACTGTGTCTATAGGACTTGATACAGAGCGGGTCAAATTTTTCAACTTTCCATTTCCAAACATTAGGAGTACTCAAAAGTGGTGACATGCCTTGGGGATTGTAAAGATATTTTGGTTACTTTAATCTAATTTATATATGCTTGGTAAGTAACTACAACAATATCATCACTTTTTAACACTTCGTTTATTTAATGAGGTGGCAAAGATTGCTTGGCATATTTCTTTTGTATGGATTATTAGGTCCCTTAGGTTTGTGCCATTTTTGGAGAAGCTTAGTGCAGGTGTAAGCTAAGTCTTACTTACTAAAGGAAACTTTTTGTGTTTAGCTTAGCCTGCACTCCACTCCTTCGCCCTTGGGTCTGTTTTGGAAGCATAGGCTTGTCCAAACTTGGGCTAGAATGAACTTGTTGATATGCACTTAAAAGTGCAAAGAAAAACAATTATTTCCCATTCTGGGTGCTCGGTTTTCCTTTCTGTCTGGATGGGCTACATCATGTAGCTTTGACATCTGATTCCTGGTGTTTCATAAAAAGCACAGCAACGGTGACAGCAATGTGTATTGGATCGGAGCAGCTAAAATTACTTTCCTGTTTATTACCCAGTTTACTTTTGATTCCTTAATGAAAGAGGCACATTTAGCATTCTCCTGGGTCCCCAGTCTTACACCAAAAACCTTTTGTTTAAATTGCTCTGGCTCCTGCAGCAAGTAGTCGAGCAGAAAATAAAGTGTGACTTTGCACAAGGCTACTTGGATGGTGGGGGATGTTATTAAATAATTCAAGCAAAAACAAATGTAGTGTTAATTAATGAGGTAGAAAAAAATGGATTTAATGTAGCAATATTTTTGAAGGGCTCTTAGAAGGAGCCTGCAGCTTTATCCTCAGTAGATGTTATGCATTGTGTAACATTGCATAAATATCTTTGTGACAAGAAACTATTATGGATTGGTGATTTGAATTTTAAATATAAGTGTTATTAAGTCTTGCTGAAAGCCGCAGATGAAATGGAAATGGGGGCCTAATTCATTTCCTTGTTAGCATCCAGAGAAACCTTTTTTTCTTGTTCCACAGTCCAACTCCAAATTATACAAATGTTAACAAACATCAAGCTACATCATGGGGGGGGGGGAGAGACCCAGTTCTTGTAATGCACTTTGAGTATATTTTCATACACTATGAAAAGGTCATCTATGTAATCAAACTTTCAGAATGGAATGGAGATAAGTATGTTGGATTTCTGCCTGTCATTCTTGTTTCTATACCTTAAACTGGTTTAGTCCTTCCAACAGCCCAGGGGAATTGGTTCTTTTGAACTACCCTGTACATAAATTAGAATGATTCATAATCTGCATCGGTACTACAGTATTCACGGTGAGCAAATTTAAGAAGAGGAAAGTTTCCAGATACAGTATAATTGTTATATGAGCCTAACCCAAGCACTGAAAAGAACTGCATCCTTCCAAGCCCTGTAGCCACACTGTTTGCAGCTGAAATGCCCTGCAGATGATACCACTTATGGTCATATGGGAGAGGATTTCCAAGCATGCAAATGTGCCTGAGCATTTCTCCTTCTTGATTGGGCCAAATCAGTGGTGGGATTCAAATTCTTTTACTACTGGTTCTGTGGGTGTGGCTTGGTGGTTATGGCAGGGGAAGGATACTGTAAAATCTCCAGTCAGAGGTGGTATTTGCTGGTTCTCTGACATTTCTGCTACTGGTTCTCCAGAACTGGTCAGAACCTGCTAATACCACCCCTGGGCCAAACCCATTTCTCATGAGGATGAATCCTGTACAAGTAGATGGGACAAGAGAAGGAAGCTGTTATACTGGGCCTTGCTTTTCTTCTTATGTTCCACTTGAACGTTGTTCCGTCTCATTTCCGTATAAGCTTGCATTTTATTTTTAAAAGTCTGGGTGCTATTGTAGGACTCTCCTATAAATGTTTTGACATCAATCAATATGTTCTTTAATCAAGACATAAAGTACTTTCTTATTTTTATCAGGATTCTTGTTTGTCTGTGTGTTTTTCCTTAATATATCATTCATATGCATTTGTTGTTTGTCATGGTTGGGAAAGTGCTCATATTGATAGGTTGGTGCATTTCATTTCCCATACAGGCTCAGGAAGCATGAATTAAGTTTCACACTGAATTGGATGAGGTTTTCAACTCTACTATCACCAAGAGTGGTTTGCTCAACCATGCAAATGGATGAAACATTTCTACTATGGGACTCTGAACAGAAGTATGAACAGAGTATGAATACAAAAGGTGAATGAACTGGTGATCTCATATCTTTGTATAGAATACAGAGTGGAGATTTTATCTGATTTTTTTTTTGTATTAGCAAGACTTAAAAAAAAATTCTGACTACTGCTAGTGAAAACAAACAAGGAATAAGTCTCAATAGAAATGTCTGAAATGTTTTTATTCAGCCACAACTTTTCTAACTTACCCCATTTTTTTCTTTAAACAATCTTTAAGTAAAAATCAAAATGTATTTTGCTATCAGAGAGAAAACATTATTTTACAAATACAAGAAAATTTGGGATTGTGTTCTTGTAATTATTTGCCCATGATTAATCTTAATCATAATCTTAATCCATTACCTCAGTAAGAGACTATCATGTTTACCAATCCGATCGTGAAATCCACAGAGGAGGTGGTGTTGCTATCTTCTATAAAAAGTCCTTACATCTAAAAAACATCCACGTTACCCAAGAGCTTGCTCTTCCTGAGACCGTTATCTGTGAACTGACCTTAAATATCACATTTCGGTTCTTACTATGTTACAGAGCCCCTGATTGTGACATTGAACATGTAAACAAGCTAAATACACTAACATGGGCAGCATCCTGCCCACACACTTTTATCTTTCTTGGTGACTTCAATCTACCTCATATTAACTGGACCCTAAACAAATGTACAACTGAACCCATACATGCAAACTTCTACAATGCTGTAACAAATCTTGGACTGGAACATCTAGTAACCAACAATTCTAGGCTTAACAACTGCCTCAATCTCATCTTCTGCAATAGTTTGAATTCAATTTACAGACTACAAATTAAAGAACCCTTTTCCAAAAGTGACTGTTAGGAATTGATAGTCAGCAAACAGTTGGGTTGGAAATATATAAACCAGGATAGACATTTAATACTATCTCTTTAATGCTAAAATTGTAATTGGGTGTGGTTCTTCAAACGGCCATAAGATGGAGCCAGAAACCTGAGTTATTAATTGTGTTGTTGTCAGTTGCTAGTTGCTAGATGTTCTGATGGTTGCTGTTTTTGAAATAGAGAGAGGTTTGTAGCAATGTATAAACTTAAAACAGGTGTGGATGGGACTGTTACCCATGAAGCCAGATTAGTAACACAAGGGTTCAATCAGACAGCAAACGACTACGATGAGGTGTTTGCGCCTAGTCTGAAGGCTACTACATTAAAAGCAGCATTAGGGTGGGCAGCTAAGGAGAAATACATTATAAATCATTTAGATGTAGAGATGGCATATCTGCATGCACCGTTGCAACACACTATATATTAAAAAAAAAAGCTTTAGGTATAAAAACTGATAATACAACTGCTGGAGATTGAAAAAGAGTCTTTATGGCTTGAAGCAATCAGGATATGAGTGGAACCGGTTTATAGTTAAGGAATTAACTGAGATAGGTTTTGCAGCTGGCATGGCTGATCCATGTTTATTTAAAAAGGAAAGTGATGGTGTAATTTCATTGTTGCTATTGTTTACTGATGACATAGCATTTATCACCAAAACTGAACAAGAAGCTACTGAAATAATTTCACTGTTAAAAAAGAAATTTAAGATAAAACAGTTCGGTGAAATTAAACAATATCTTAGTTTAAAAATAGATAAAACTAGGGGAGGATACAAAAATCTTACAGGCAGATAAAATTAACCAGTTACTAAAGAATTTTAAAATGGAACTTTGTAAGTCGGCTAAAACACCAATGAACCAGGAGTTTGGTCACAGTTATGTTCAAAGTCCTATTTTTGATAAGAACATTTATCAGTCCTTGATTGGTAGCTTATCTTATCTCAGTAATTGGTTAAGGCAAGATATAACATACAGTATTAACCAATTAGCTAGATTTAATGTTGAGCCAACTGAAAGGCACTGGCAAGCTGCTAAGTGTGTGTTAAGATATCTGAAACAAAAGATGCATTATGCATTATATTTGGAGCCTAAGGATGAACTAAGTTTAACTGCATATGCCGATGCAAATTTCACTACAGATGTATCTACATGTAAATCAACGTCAGGTACTGTAGTGTTATTAGGAAAAGTGTTGATTGGATGTAGGTCTATTTGACAGAAACATCTAAGTTTATCAACAATGGAGGCTGAATTCTCACGTTTGTCTTTATTATGTACAGATTTAGTTTGTTATAAGCAACTATTGATTGATATGGGAATTGATGTAACAGATTCTATTGTTGTTTATGAAGACAACCAATCAGCAATACAGATGGCTTCCAATCTTGCTTGTAAAGACAAGATTAAAACACACAGATCTAAGATATTTAAATGTGAGACAATGTGTGCAAAGTAAAATGATTAAACTGGAGTACTGCATTTCAGAGAATAACATTACAGATCATTTTACAAAAGCCCAAGGTTCTGTAAAGCACAAGGCTTGCTGTGAAGGATATGGACTGAAACTGTAAGGTGTTATATGTTGTCTGTGGGTGTTATAAGGCTTGCTGTGAAGGATATGGACTGAAACTGTAAGTTGTTATATGTTGTCCTACCCAAAGGGGAGAATGTTAGGAATTGCTAGTCACCTAACAGTTGGGTTGGAAATATATAAACCAGGATAGACACTTAATACTGTCCCTTTAAGGGAATGCTAAAATTGTAATTGGGTGTGGTTCCTCAAAGGGCCATAAGATGGAGCCAGAAAACTGGATTTTTCTGTTCTGTTGTTAGTAGTTACTAGTTGGTGGATGTTCTGATGTTCGATGTTCTTGGTTCCTGCATTTTTCCCTATTGACTGTTGCTGATCATCGTTCTTTTTGGATTGCTGTGAGTCTGTTTACTGAACTGTTTATGAAACTGGAATTTGTTATTTGAATTATCCCTGGACTGAATACTGACTGCTTTAACTGTGTATGACTTGGACTACTTGTTGGACTTTGCTTAACCGTTTACTGGAAATAAAACCTACATTTTACTATTCAGTGTATCTGTGTGCTGGTCATATGTTATTCAACATCACTCTAACTATGTTTCCCTGTGTGCACTCATTCTCCTAATGGGGAATTACCTCAATAGTGACCACAACATGATTGACTTTTGTCTCAACATACGTCCACACAAAAATCATCACTATGACAAAATTCCCAATTACAACTTCAAAAAGGCAGCTATGATCTTATAATCAACAATCTCTCTTCCCTTGATTGGCAATTTCTATTCACTGGATGCAATACTGTTGAAGACCATTACAACATATTCTTACTAGAAATCAAAATTATATGTACCAATAACAACTCCCAAAACCAGGAAAAACAGATAACCCATAACTATAAGGAAGCTTCAATCCAAAAAGAGATCCCTTTGGTGAAAAACAAATCTGATCATGTTGCCAACTTCAAAAGCCAATACAAAAATCTATGCCACCAGATAAAAACTGAATGCATTAATTATCACATTAAACAAGCAGAAAATCTTCTATGCACAAATTCCACCTGTGCTTTCTACAATTTTGTAAACAACAAACTAAAAGAATCAAGATCCATCCCACCACTGAAAGGACCTAATGGCAAAGACTGCAACGATGACACTGTTAAAGCCAACCTCTTTAACACATTCTTTGGCTCAGTATTGGTAAACAGCAATGGATCATATCCAGTATTTCCTAGTCGAACCAGAGACAACTACAATGATCTAATACATATTGATTTTACAGAAGACAATGTTGAAAAAGCACTGCACAATCTAAAACCATCCCTATCTATTGGACCGACAGAATATGTGCCTACTTCTTAAAAAAGCTATCCAGTGCCATAGCCGAACTTTTAAGTATAATCTTTGAATAATCTTTCAGGATCAGCTCCTTGCCAAGACTATGGTCATAAGCCACAATCATCCCCATTTTCAAAAAGGGAGACCCCAGCCTAGTTGAAAATTACAGACCAATCTCCTTATGCTGCGTCACCTGTAAAGTCATGGAATCAATTATTAACCAATCCATTATCCTCCACTTAGAGACAAACAACCTATTCTCTAATAAACAATTTGGTTTCAGAAAAAAAAAATCCTATAATCTGCAACTCTTACACTGCAAAAACATATGGATTACACAACTTGATCAGGACATAGCAATAGATGCAATCCACATAGACTTCTGTAAAGCCTTTGATTCAGTGGTACATGACAAACTACAACTAAAACTAAAATCTTGTGGTATCTCTGGACACCTACATAACTGGATAGAAACATTCCTGTCAAACAGATAACAAATGGTCAAAATTGGAAGTGTCTTATCAAATTCTGTACATGTTAACAGTGGTGTCCCCCAAGGCAGTGTTCTAGGACCAACTCTCTTCATACTCTACATAAATGACCTCTGTGATCATATTAAGAGCAACTGCGTTCTTTTCGCTGATGATGTAAAGCTGTTCAACACCACAGACAATACTACTATCCCCCCAAAAGGCCTTGACTATGTACCAGAATGGTCAATCAAATGGCAACTTCAAATCTCAACAAATAAATGCTCTGTCTTACATATTGACAGAAAAAAAATCAGAAAATAAAATACAAGCTAAATAATCAAGACCTTGTTGAGGATCCAAACTTTGTCAAGGACCTTGGAGGACTCATCTCAAATGATCAAAGTGCTAGAACCTACTGTAACTACATAGCCAAAAAGGCATTAAGAGTTGTTAATCTAATCCTATGTAGCTTTTTCTGTGGTAATACCACACTACTAACTAGAGCATACAAAACATTTGCTAGACCTATACTTGAATACAGTTCATCAGTCTGGAACTCATATCATGTATCTGATATTAACACAATTGAAAAAGTTCAGAAATATTTCACAAGAAGAGTTCTCTGCTCCTCTACTCATTGCAGAATACCTTATGCCACCAGAAACTCTAGACCTAGAAAACCTAGAACTACACTGCCTCCGGTCCGATCTAAATATAGTATGTAAAATCATACATTGCAATGTCCTACCTGCAAATGAATACTTCAACTTCAATCATAACAATACAAGAGCACACAATTGCTATATCTGCTATCCCGCATCAGATGGGCGGCTCATGATAGGGAGCGAAGGAGAGAGAAACGACAGGAGGCGAAGTTCCTCGGGATAAGCGCGCCCCAAATGTCTTGGCACACTCTCTTTTATTGTGCTTTTTTACAAGAAAATGATTTAATCAAAGCTCAAGTCAAATAGGATAATTCCATCAGGATGTGGATGTTTACAAAGCTGCATACCAGACAGATCATTTACAATGTGGATAAGCTTATTAACAACCGTCTAGCTCCTTGTCCCTTGTACGTGTCTTGCAAAGGTCACTGAAGAGACAGAAGTTAATGATTACACATGAATGATACATAGTTGCAAACACATGAATGATACATAGTTGCAATGATACATAGTTACAACACACAATAGATACAAACTCAAGGTTAACCACATCAAATTTGACTGCAGAAAATACAACTTCAGCAACAGAGTGGTCAATGTTTGGAATACTCTACCTGACTCTGTGGTTTCTTCCCCAAACCCCAAAAACTTTAACCTTAGACTGTCTACTATTGACTTCACCCCCTTCCTAAGAGGCCTGTAGGGGGCATGTATAAGCGCACCAATTGTGCCTACCGTCCCTGTCCTGTTTTTTATTTTTCTTATAAGTATCTATCTCATGTATTTAAAACTATATTTATTCTTATATCTGTATCTTGTAAGCGATTGGCAAATCAAATAAATACTAAATACATATGATCCAGCATTCTTACAAAATGCAGAGATTTTCCTGAAAAAAAAAACAAAAAACCTGAGATGACAACTGGACTATGCAAAACATTTTGTTCTTGTTGTTAGTTATGGTATTTATCGGCTTCCATTATTGAAAAGCCATTTGCATTGTTATTCATGTATTTAAATTGTACTTGCTTATCTCTTCATTTGCTATTATTCATTTGAATAGCATTCACTGGGAAATCAAGCTGTCTGTAATGACCAAAGATTGAATATGCAACACAGTACAGTTCAAGAGCTCATTTCCTCCTCCAATATTTGTTTTATAATACAAAACAAACAAAATGAAAGGCTGCATTTATCCTGAGTTTTTATCTGTAACAAAACACACGTTTTCACCTGGGAATTACCATGCAACAAGATGGATGGATTGTAATATTCCACTGCATGTAACGAGACTTTCCATGTCATTACAAACTGTCATTATATTTTGAGATTTGTTTCATATAGGTAGCATTTTCTCAGATAAAAATGTATACATTTTAATCAGATGAAAGTCAAATATTCTATAATTAACAGTTCCTCTCAATAGTATGAATAATGTTTGTAATCCTTTTTGTTGTATTGGCAACAATACAACAAAAATTTAATTAACTCTGTTAATTAAGGTAAAAAAAAGGTTATCACCTAAATAAATAAGACTAAATTGGAAAGCCACTTTGGTGTAGTGAATTAAATATTGGTCTGGAAACCAGGAGAACTTGAATTCTAGTTCTTCCTTAGGCATGAAAGCTGCTTGGGTATTTTTCTCAGTCACTCACTCTCTCAGCCCAACCTACCTCATAAGATTGCTGTGGGGAAAATGGAAGGAAAGAATATTGGTATATTATCTCTCTTGAATTGTATGGGAAAAAGGCATGACAGCAATCTAAAAAAACCAAGTATTGGATTAACAAAAATGTGAATATTTTATTTCTTGTCCTTAAAGGATTACTTGTATAAATTAAGTTAAAGTAACAATAAAAATTAATATATGTAATTCCAAGTGGAATTGTGGAATCCTTAGTGTTCTCTGAGCTTGGTTCTTTGATTGCAGATATTTTATTACCAACTAGTAATATCATCAATCTAGGATTTGCTTCCTATTTATACAGTATCGTGCCAATATTGATGGGAATACGAGTTTTCATTAGTACTTCTTTGATTAGAATTTTTTCCCCTGCTTGTTTGTCTGAAGATAATGTCTGCTTAATTGGATGTTGGTTACTAGAGAGGATGTGGTGTGGTCTTTTTAGCTTTTTTGTTGTATCTTTTGGATTATGTGTAAATGTGATTTGTGTATCTATTGATGGCTAATTTCTCTGAATGCCAAACTTCCAGGAATTCCAAGGTGATTTTGGATTTACCTTGGTCTAGATTACTCACAGTTTCCCAGTTGAGACTATAGTTGAGTTTCTCCATGTGTTGTGAGATTAAGAAGTTTTTGTCATGTTTTTTTGACTGCTAGTTGGTGTCCATGGATGCTTCTGCCCATTTTTCATGCACAGTAGCTAAAAAGAGTCCTTCCACTCTGTGTTGTAGATGATTCCTGAATAGCATAAGGCTGAATAGCCAAAGGAGAGAAAAAAAAGTTCAGTTTTAATAGGTAGTGTCAGGATAGTGTTGTGACAATGAATTATGTGTCTGAGAGTCGGCTAGCTGTCAGGACTCTGGCAGTTACCCCAATTAAATCATGAGTCTAAAAGCCAAACATCTAAAACTTCAAAAGGATTTATTGGGAGTTAAAATATCCGGCACTGCCTGGGTGTAGCTGACTCTGAGACACATAATTCATTGTCACCCTTGACCCTGGTTTCCCCCCACCCCCTGAGTGTATCGTAATTCATATTCTCCAATAGGACACATCCATAGCCAAGAGCCATCACTCATGTTCTCCAGTTAGAATTTTACACGGCAGAAACTTCAGTCACCTAGTTACTATCATTGAAAACTATTTATGGAATGCAGTTTTGGTTTTGCAAGCTGATGCACTGCTCCCCCCTCCCTTTCTGTTGGCAACTCTAAAAAGATCATAGAAATATTTTATGAATTGACAGGTAACTTGAATACCATTTTTACAGAACTCTAATTGAAAGAATCTATAATTTATCAAGAATTTGCACAACCAATTGAGCTAACATGCATTTTAATGTCAGCAATCTACCATTTGTTCTCATTATGCAGTGGACGACTTGAATCCCATCTCCAAATTTTCAAAATCCAGTCATTACTATATCCAGTTATGTGATAGATTCTCTGTGTCACTAATAAGGGCAAAGAGTAAATCATTGACTTTGAACAGATTCTGAATTGGCTGAATCATGCAGAATTTTTTCTGTATGCTTATATCAATGTATGTAATCTTAGTATCCTTCTAATTTTGATTTGCATTCTTATTTGGGAAATTTTTACACCCACCTGCTTGAGTGTATACAATTTTTTTTTTCAAACAGCTTATATTTCTTCAATCACCAGGAAAGAAAGAAAGGAGAAGGCTAATGTAGCCATCAATACTTCCTAAGGCAAGAAGCATGCTTTCTAGAAGGCTGATAAAACCAGTCTACAGAAATAATCATAGCACTTAAGGTTTGTTCATTTTTTTTTTATTATTGCCTTTACCTTGCCCCTGCTGTGTTCCTACTGTGCAGCCCTCATTCCAGGCACGAATGCAACCCACAGTATGATTGCAACACATTTCAGTTACCAGGAGTGTGAACTGATGTTCAGCAGGCAAGTTAACAAACAGCAGCCACCAAAGACGAGCTTAGGTTTTGCTTTCCTGGCATCTCTAATTTGAGCTCTGCTGGCCAAAATCCTTGACGGGTGTGGTGATTTCTCCTATCTCCCACCCCAATGCTTGTCTAACCATTTTGGAAGTGCTATAATTGCCAAAGAAATAAATCTTTTTTTAGTATCTATCAGACAATCAGTATGCCCTGTTAAATATTCACGAATGTTTAAAAAGATGTGCTGGGTAGAAGCTATAAAATCCCCATATGACACTTTTGATGAGGGTGAGTGAACTTGTTGAAATATTTAAAATTAATGCTTCCCTGTCTTTCATACATTTTCTTATTTATCTATTTGCCATGTTTTATGATAGGAAGGAACTGATCTTTACAGGCCTCTTGAAAACAGGAGTGAAGAACAAACTACATGTTACACTTAATGAGTTACTCCACCTTAACATTAAGTACAGTAATTAAAGATACAGAAGGGGCAGTGACATTGGGCAGTTTTAAAGATATTGAATGGATTATTTGTCCTTTCCAAACCATGTTTCTCCAAATCAATACCTTTGAAATGATATTTACTGTTTACCCTGCTACCTCAATTTTCCTCTGACTTTCTAGAAACTTTGGTTACAAAAGTTAATATCAACAGATCAATTGATCTGTTGATACTAACTTTTGTAACCAGTTTCTAGAATGTCAGAGGAAAATTGAGGTAGCAGGGTAAACAGTAAATATCATTTCATTGTGCACCAAAAACTTCACAACTAAAGTGCTGCAATTAATATAAAGAAGAGACATATGTGGCTAGAAGGAGCTTTTTTAAGAAACTTCCTGCATGCAATTATTGTACAATAAAGACATTTTAATCACTCCTACCTAAGCATCTAGCTATAGAAGACAGAAAAGTTTGTACTGGATAATGAAGGACACAAAATATAGAGATTTGATCAAAGAAACTGCATACATTATTTTTAATTCCATTCTATATTCCATACTAAACCAATCTTTTTCAAATAACATATCCCACAAATAAATTCTGTTGGACCAAGTTAAGGCTTATCTTAGACCAGGATCATGTCCTTACCATGGCTCGCCAAATGCTTCTGATTATTCTGGAGGCAGTGTAGATATTGTTTCCCCATAATTGATATTTTGCAGAAATGATGAATTTATCTAATTTTCTTTTTATTCTCTTCAAGTTGTTGTTCATCACCAGGTTTTAGGTAATGGTTTCACAGGATCATTATGTCTTTGATGAAATAATCCAAGGAATACCTTGCGGGTAAAAGACCATCTCATTACTTTTTCTGTGCAAGGGAAGTAAAATAAAATGGATTACTGTTTAAATGCCAATATCTATAGTTAGGGCTTTTTTGGGGGGTTGCTATCTATACGCGTGTCACTCATATTAATATGCATAGCAGTTACTTTATGTGGAGAGAGGCACCGATCAAAAGAGAACATTTTGCCTTTTAAGTTATAAACAAGAGAATTCCTAATGGGTGTATAAAAATGACATAGGCAACACTGTATTCATAGCAATAAAAATCAAGGGTGATGTTTGGTGTCATAGTAATTAGGAAAGGGTAAGTGTGCAATGTAATGCTGTTAGTTCCTCTGACCAATTATAGAACATGAAGAATATCTGATTTTAAACTCAAGAGAGTGTCAGGTGAGTGGGCAAATTATTTATCCTCTCCAGATTTATTGAAAGGCTATTAGCAAATTTGTCTCAAGGGAGTCTCCAAAAGGGAAACAATTTTTGTTACATTTACAAAACCATTTTCTGATTGCAGCAGCGGTCCTATTATCTTCCACAGATTCATAGGAAAAAATATTCTGGGTAGAGGAAGGTCAAGTATACCTAGGCAATATTATTGTCTACAGCTTTACTTAGGAAGAACATTTGCAGCAGTCAAAAGATTATTTCCACTCCTAAAGTATCAGGTTTCACTATCAATTCAGCCAAGAGCTTTTCTGAGGTGGATTACATTAGCTTCTTTTGTCTTATCCATTAGAGCAGCAGCTACAAACATCCTTTTCTCAGTGAGGACTTGTCAAGGAGGTACATTCTGACAAATAACTAGACTCATAAGTTCAGCCATCTGTCAGAACCTAAAAGAGTGGGTGGCAATTTCCAATAAAGCAGGAAAGAAAACCCTCACCTCTTTATTCAAAACTATAACACCAAATTAAGAATAGGAGCAGTGGAAGCAAAAAGGAAAGCCCAGAAGTCACAGAGGGACAATCTAGTTTGAAACAATCAAACCCACCAATTTTAGCAGAAGCAGAATGGTCCTGGATTACAGGGATGCGAAGATCAACCCTATAGAAATAAGTGAGAGAAATAAAAGGATGTATTTAAAAAAATCTTTATTATTATTTTTATTCACATCAAACTTGCGTTTCTAGCAGCTGCAATGTATTTGTTTGGAGTATGAACCTTGGTGCCTTGCACAGCTTCCTTCAATGTGCGGTGGAAATCACAAACCCTTAATTCTTCTCTGAGTTGGGTTTTAATTAAACCAAAATACACTCATTTTTCCCTCTCCTCCATTTTTATTTTTTGGTCAATTATTATTATTATTATTTCAGAAAGGCAAGCAGCATCAGTCTGGATAAATGTAGTGGATTCAATCTGATCTTCTTGTTCTTCTATTTTTGTGACTGAACAAAAATATATGTTTATGAATAAACACACGAATAAACCTAAATGTTTTACATGTTTTCCAAACAACTCGCCAAGCCACAAGTATTAAAACCAAACACAACCGGGGAGTGGTATCAGCAGGGGTGGGATTCTATCAGTTCACACCTATTCACTAGAACTGGTTGTTAACATTCTAAGAAGTTCAGAGAACCAACTGTTAGAAGAAATTACTGGCCTAATCCTGTAAGGAAGGCTGGAAGGAAACATTTTGGTGTTGCTTACAGAAACTGTGTCTCCATTAGCCCCCTGTGTCTCCGTTAGCCCATTCTTGGCAGGACTAGACTTCCTGTCTCAGCAACGTCTCTGGAGTTTTTTTTCCCCCTCCTTTGCTAGTACTTTGCTTGTGTGGAGTGACCATTCAAAGTTATAATGGCACTGAAAAAAGTGACTTATGACCATTTTTCACACTTATGACTGTTACAACAGTCATGAGAGGCCAGGCAAGGAGATGCGTGCCTCGATGTGAGTGATATTGAGTTGGCCATACCCAGCCAATAACACGACCACCAAGCCATGTCCACCCAGTCACATGACCACCAAGCCACACCCACCACCTAAGCTACGCCCACAGAACCAGTTGTTAAAAATTGGAATCCTATCCCTGCATATCAGAAGTCATCAGTCATTAAATATTTCAGTGTATATCATTCAGTCATCCCGAGGATTTCTGTCGGGAATCCCTGTTCACCAAAAGATGTTCAGCAGTATCTGATAGATGGTCCTATTGCTATTCATGCCAAATCGCAAAATGGAAAGATTGATGATTAAAAGATGGAAATTAAATGAGCACTGATTTCTTTTTTGGGGGGGAAGGTTGGATTTGGCTAGCAACTATTTAAAAATCTACCGATCGGTATAAATTCAATCTGTGATCATAATACAACTTTTCAAATATAACATCTCCATCCTATCATCTCTCACAAGAGCTGTTGTTTAGATTTTGCTGGAAGATTTTACATTGCTATTTTTTAAAAAACTTCGCAACTCCCTTTTGCATATAGAACCTTTGCACCAGACTTGTTCTAGCAGATTTAGGTTTTACATATATTTCCCAATTATATATTGTGAGTTCTTCTAGTCCTGCCTTAGGTATGAAAGCTGGCTAAATGATTTTAGGCCTGTTACTCTCTCTCAGTCCAACCGACCTCATAAGGTTTTTGTTCTGAGGGGGGAAAAAGAAGGAAGGAATATTATGCATGCTGTCCTCCTTGAGTTACCTATGAAGTAATTAAGGCAGGATTTTAAAAAATCAAATAAAATACTGTATTTCTTTAACATAGATTTCCCAAATGCATGGCTTCCTGGAGCATCAAATCAAAATTTAAAACATTCTTCTCAAAATTTAAGACATTCTTCTCAAAATGTTAACTTTTTACAGCTTGTATGTATATCCTTAGGAAGCAGCATCTTGACCCAGGAACAGTATTAAGACAGGCATATTAGTAAGTTTAAAGAAACCTGAAAGAGATAAACTCAAGGGTGAATCTCTCCCTTTTATGCACAGACACATTCAACTCCCTTCACGAATGTGCTCAGCAGCAAACTGCTGGCTCTGTAAAGCCTCACAAACCAGTTCATGTCAGTCTTTTTTCATATCCTTCTATAGCAGGGGTAGGGAACTATGGCCCTTTTATGACTTGTGAACTTCAAATCCCAGAATTCCTGAGCCAGCATGGCTGGACTCAGGAATTCTGGGATTTGAAGTCCACAAATCAAAACAGGACCATAGTTTCCCAACATCTAGGTGGGATCAAACTTCTGCCATTAGGCCATTATCCTAATCCCCCCTGTGTCGTGTCCATCAGCAAGGAGACCAGGAGGCGGTGACTAGGGTTCAGCTCTTTATTTAGTCCCCAGAACCGATCTGGCTCTGAGGGAAAAACAGCGGCTTTTTATTCTCAAGCCGCGGCGCTACGGCCAATGGCACTGCTTTGAATCTCCCGCAATTCGTTTCCACCAATCACGGGAGATTCTCAGTGGGCCAATCAACGCGGCTCACTAAACCAATCAGATCACCCCGTGCTTTGGCCAATCAAAGCGCGGGGTTTCAAGAATGCAAATGAGCATACAGAACACCCCTCCCCTTTTGGTTTGGTCCTATGTAAAGTAGTCCCGTAAGTCGGCGGGGCTGTGTACTTGCCTACTGGACCTGCGCAGGTCAGTCGTTGGTTGACTCCTGGCCGGTTCGGTTGGGTTCTCTGTGTCTCTCGGCCTCGTCGATGGACCCGCCTGGTAGGCCTTGCCGGGCCGCTTGTTGCACCTCCTTCCCGGTCTACCCGGGCTGGTTGAGCTGTGGTTTTCACTGCTCCCGCCTGGTCTTTTTGGGCTGGTCGAGCTGGCCTGGCTGCTTCTCCCTGGTGAGGTTCCGAGCTGGCTGCTTGCTGGTGAGTATGCCTGGTTCCTTTTTTCTGGGTTTTGGTTCCTGGAGTATTCCCTCCCCTCTTGGCTTGTGTTAAGGGGATTGTTTATGTCTGGTTGCGTGTCGGTTGTGTTTCTTTTGGCTGTTCTCGATCTTATTTGATCGATGTGGCATTTCCACGCTCGTCCATTGGTTGTTTACAGCCGGTACGAGCGGGGACCTGTCAGTTGGGTTATGGTTGCTGGTACCCATAGTGGGTCTCCGGTTAGGTTTATTGCATAGATGGCGTCGCCTGGTGCAAAGGATCGATGCTTGCTGGAGGAGTTTGGGGTTTTTTCTGGGTTGTATGTGGGGTGCAGTCTATTGAGTGGGGACCTTATTTTCCTCCTTATTTTCCTCCTGCCAGGCTTTTGTTCGTTGTCGTGTTTGGGGTTATATGTTGCATAGAAAGCATTTTATTTATTTTGTCTTGGATTTCCCTGTGTTCGATTTTCTGGATGGTTTTTTTCATAAATTGAACCATCCGTTCCGCCCTTCCATTCGCCGCCGAATGCACCGGAGCTGTCAGTGCGTGTCGTATGCCCCGTTCCGCTAGGAATTTTTCAAATTCCAGCGAGATGAATTGGAGTCCATTGTCCGACACGATGACATCCGGGAGGCCATGGGTTGCGAATAGTTTGCAAAGTTCCTTGGTCATGGCCTCTGTGGTGGTGGATTTCATGTTGTTTACCTCCAACCAGTTGGAGTAAGCATCTACGGTTATTAGGAATGTATGTCCCTTGATGGGCTCGGCAAAGTCTATGTGGACCCTAGACCAAGGTCCCCTGGGAGTTTCCCATTCTAGGATCGGTGCCATGGGAGGGCTTGGTCTGGTTTCTTGGAAGCATTGAAACCTTGCCACCCAGGCCTCAATTTGTTTATCCATCTCTGGCCACGAATCGTAACTCCTGGCCAGGGCTTTCATTCTAACTATGCCCAGGTGCCCCTCGTGTAACAATTCCAATACCTTCCCTTGCAGTTTTCCAGGATAACCACCCTATCCCCCCACAGTACACACCCTTTTTGCAGCAAGAGTTCCGTTTGCCGGTTCTGGAATGTTTTGAATGCTTCGTCATTGTCCTTTTCCGGCCACCCTTTCTCTACCCAATGTAACACCCATGCCAGATGTTTGTCTTTATTGGTTTCTTGGGCAATGTCTGACGTGTTTATGGGTAGATCGGGCAGAGTCTCTATGCTGAGGGTGGTCGTCGTGGGTGCTGGGTTGGTGTCTAGATCGGGTAGCGGTGAGCAGCTCAAAGCGTCTGCATGTGTGATAGTCTTACCGGGTCGGTGTGTGAGCCGGTAGCTGTAGGCGGCAAGGAATTCGGACCACCTTGTCATCCTGGGAGATAAAATGTTCGGAGTGGCCCAGTTCCCTGCCAGGATGCCCAGCAACGGCTTGTGGTCTGTGATGATTGTGAACGTGAAGCCGTAGAGGTACTCGTGGAACCTCTTCACTGCTGTGACGATGGCTAGGGCCTCCTTGTCCAGCTGGCTATAGTTCCACTCTGGTTTGGTGAGTGTCCTGGAGAAGAAAGCGATGGGTGCTTCTCTTCCATCCGGGATTGTGTGGCTGAGGACGGCGCCAATGCTGAAGGGTGAGGCATCGCATGTGACAGCAGGTGGTAGGGTCTCATTGTATTGGATGAGGATGGCATCCGAGGTGAGCAGGTCCTTGGTTTTCCTGAAGGTGGCTTCCTCATGTTTCCCCCAAGTCCAGGTAGCCGCCTTGTCCAAGAGACTATGCAAAGGCTCTGCCGCAGTCGTTTTTTGGGGCAGGAAAACACTGTAAAAATTAAGCAGTCCCAGAAATGCCTGCAGTTCCATTTTAGTCCTGGGTGTGGGGGCCTCCTTAATGGCTCTGATTTTGGTGTCAGTTGGGTGGATGCCGTGCCGGTCTAGGAGGTACCCCAGGAACTAGACCCGCTCCGTGTAAAGTTGGCACTTTTCCCTCTTCACCTTTAGCCCGGTTTCCTTGAATTTGGTTAGCACTTCCCTTAGCCAACCCTCTAGTTCTCACTGGTTGGTTGCCGACACCAGCACATCGTCGAAGTAGGGCACCACCCCCTTGATGCCTTGCAAGAGTCTCTCCATGAGACTCTGGAAAATTCCAGGCACCACGCTGACTCCAAACTGGAGTCGGTTACATCGGAAAGCTCCCCGGTGGGTGACTATGGTTTGCGCCTCCGCGGTTTCTGCATTGACCGGCAGCTATTGGTATGCTTCGGCCAGGTCGAGTTTCGCAAAAACCTTGCCTCCCCCCAGTGAGTGTAGAAGATGCTGCACTACTGGGATGGGGTAGGCGCTTTGTTGCAAGGCACAATTTAGGGTGGCCTTATAGTCCCCACAGATTCTCACCGACCCATCGGGCTTGACAGGGGTGATGTCAGGCTGCGCTCCTTTTAGATCCCAAGAAAGAAATACTCAGACTACATGGGTAGAGCAAAGTTATCCTTTTACTGGGAAATAAAGTGGTAGCTACAAAGCAATTCCGAAACTGAGAAATTGGCGGGTAGAATGCATATACAAAGAAATAGATTTGTCTCCACCCCCCAAAGTTCAAATGATTCTTCCAATTAAAACTTTTGAGACAGCTCATGTGGTCATCTTCAGATGGTGATGAGACGTCTTGTCAAATGACCTTGACATATTTTGATAAAAGTTCGCAGTTGCGCAAAAGAGGAAAAGATAGCCAGGAAACAGAAAGTTAAAGACAAGAATCCCCCCTCCCCTTGCTAGCCCAGCAAGAAATGCAAACACCTCCAGCTCTCTTCCCATATAAAATCCCCCCTCCCACCGTTGCCATGACAGCCGAGAGAAATAATGAAATAATAGCAGATAGTCAGGAAGGGGAAGGTATCTTGAGGCTGACATTCGGACCCCCTAGAAGAAGGACATAAGTCCCTAAAAGAAAAACAAAATAGTTACATGTTAACATTTATGTACATTTCTATGGTTTATCAGGATATTTGGCATGAAATTTCTTTAAAAGTTCAGGAGCCCTAAGGTCCTTTTCATTTACCCACTCAGAATGGGAAGGAGGAAAATGTTTCCAAGCTACAAGGTATTGGGTACGACCCCTCCATTTTCTAGAGTCCAAAATTTCTTTAATTTCGAAATGTTGTTCTCCCTCAATCAATATTGGCACAGGGGGATCAGATTGGATTGGTCTCAAAGCACTGGTACGTTCTGGTTTCAACAAACTAACATGAAAAACAGGATGAATACGACGAAGTGTCTTTGGTAAAGTCAGTTGGACAGTCACAGGATTTATAATCCTCTCAATGGGGAAAGGTCCTACATACTTAGGACCCAATTTCTTTGATTTTTGAGTAGTTTGTAAATATTTGGTCGAAAGAAATACTTTATCGCCCACTTGATATGACATCTGTGAAGCTCGCTTTTTGTCAGCAAATTTCTTATGAGATTGGTGCGCCTCATCCAAAGCTTTGCGAACAATTGGCCAATTAAATTGAAGTTGAGATATCCAATCACTCAATGACTGGACAGTTGGGTTTTCACCAGGCAGTTCAGGTATGGGTACAAAATCTTGCCCCGTTGCTATTTTGAAAGGAGTGAACCCCGTACTACTGTGAACAGAGTTATTATACGCCACTTCCGCAAAAGGTAACAGATCCACCCAGTTGTCTTGTTGAAAATTTATGTAGCATCGGAGGTATTGCTCTAGTACTCCGTTAGTCCTCTCGCAGGCTCCATTAGTTTGGGGATGGTGGGCGGAGCTTAAGCTTTGGGTGGAGCCTATTAACTTCAGAAATTCCCTCCAGAAATTAGAAGTAAATTGGACTCCTCGATCAGAGACTACACGTTCAGGTACACCATGCAATCGGTAAACGTGAAGAATGAAGAGTCTGGCTAAGGTCTTCGCCGAAGGGATCTTTGAGCAAGGAATGAAATGAGCTTGTTTGGAAAACAAGTCAGTCACTACCCAAATGACCGTGTGTCCACTGCTTTCAGGTAGATCTACTATAAAATCCATGGAAATTTCCTTCCAAGGGGCAGTTGGTCTGGCCACATTTTGTAACAGTCCTGGCGGCTTACCCGGCGGTCTTTTTGCTGAGGCGCAAATCGGACAACTCGCCACATAAGTCTCAATGTCCTTTTTCAAGGAAGGCCACCAAAACTGTCGTTTTACCAAATGCAAGGTCTTCACAAAACCAAAATGACCAGCCACTTTGGAATCATGGGTTTGTTGCAATACATGGCTTCTCAGGTTTTGTGGTACATACAATTTCGCCCCCATTCAGGCTAGGCCATCTCGAATGGTGCAGTTATTCGCATTTGCCAGAAACCACTCATCTGTCTTCAAAGCCTCCTTAAACTGTTCCATCATATCAGTGGGTAGATTTCTCTCCTGGTTTCTTTTCTGTGCGCGGGTAACAACAGGGGCAGCCAGTTGTGTAGTGGATACGATTGGCCTAATCACTTCTTTTCAGATACTGTTGTATTGAGGCATTCTAGACAAAGCATCTGCCATAAAAATTTTTCCCCCCGGGATATATTTCAAGGAGAAGTTGAATCGCTTGAAGAACTGAGCCCACCTAACTTGTTTAGGGGAGAGTTTCCGGGGGGTCTTTAAACTTCTAAGTTTTTATGATCAGTCCACACTTCAAATGGGTGTTTTGCACCTTCCAGAAAATGCCTCCAAGCTAATAAAGCCCAACGGACTGCAAATGCTTCTTTCTCCCAAACGGCCCATCTCCTCTCAGTCTCAGTGAATTTACGAGAAGTGTAAGCGCATGGTTGTAGTGTTCCCTTCTCGTTCAATTGGAGTAAGACCGCCCCCACTGCTACATCGCTTGCATCAGCTTGGATCACGAAAGGGGCGTCCATGTCAGGGTGTTTCAGTATTGGTTCTGCAGCAAAAAGTCTCTTAAGTTTTTCAAATGCAGCTTGGCACTCCATAGTCCAATTCAATGGTTGACTGGGCTTTGGTTTCAATTCCCCCTTTGTTTTTAGGAGGTTGGTGATGGGCAAAGCTATATTTGCGAAAGACGGGATGAATTGGCGGTAAAAATTTGCAAACCCCAGAAAACTTTGAAGCTGTTTACGAGTTTTCGGTGGGGCCCATTCCAAAACGGCTCGCACCTTTTCTGGATCCATTTCAATGCCTTCGGGGGAGATACGATATCCCAAGTAGTCAATTTTTTCTTGATGGAACTCACATTTGGATAATTTGGCGTATAGTTTGGCGGCCCTCAGCTTGTGTAACACAGAGCGTACCAACCTCACGTGGTCGTTTCTTGTCTCCGTGTAGATAAGAATATCATCAAGGTATACTAGAACACCTTTGTACAAATGTTCGTGAAGCACTTGATTGATCAATTGCATGAAAACAGCAGGCGCCCCCTGTAAGCCAAAAGGGAGAACATTGAACTGGAAACACCCCATTGGGCAGTTGAACGCAGTCTTCCACTCGTCTCCCTCCTTTATCCGGATCCGATAGTATGCCTCTCTCAAGTCCAGCTTTGTGAAAATTTTCCCCTTTGCCAGGTGGGCTAACATGTCCTTCATCAGAGGGAGGGGGTACATATTCTCTACGGATACTGCGTTCAGGTTTCTATAGTCCACTATCAGACGTTTGGAGCCATCTTTCTTCTCGCGGAACATCACAGGGGCCGCTACTCGAGGTCTGGCAGGCGTGATGAAACCTCGTTCCAAGTTCTTGTCAATAAACGCCCTCAATTCCTCCAACTCCCCCGGTGTCATCGGATACATCTTCGGTTTTGGGAGCGTCACTCCCGGCAGGAATTCAATGCTACAATCGGTTGACCGATGGGGGGGGAGTTCGTCGGAAGCCTCTTCACTAAACACCTCTCTTAAGTCCCAATACTCCTTCGGGATTTTCTCCTCTCCTTCCACGTGTTCGGCACCCGTAGAAGCTATCTCGGCGAGTGCCTGGGACTTTGAATGGGATTCCTCCTCCCCTTCCGGATAGGGTTGCTCCTCCCCTTCCGGTGGCCGATCGGTGCGGATGCGTATCCACCCCTCTCTCCAATTTACATGGGGATTCCACTTCCGAAGCCATGGTAATCCCAATATTAGAGATTGTTCCATCCCAGGGGCCACAATAAAACACAGGATCTCATGATGGTTTCCCATGGTCATCTCTAGGGGTTCGGTTACAAAACGTGCGGGGCAACCTCCCGCCACCGACCCATCCAGTTGGCAAAAGGATATGGGCGTTTTTAGAGTTCTCAGTCCAATGCCCATCCCCTTAACCACTTTCATGTTAATTACACACCTCGTGCACCCCGAGTCCAGTAAGGCCATCATCACTCCCTCAGTCCCCGAGGTGGGCTGCCTTAACTTTATTGGGATGGTCATGGGCCCTTGATTAGGACTTACCAGAACGTCATCTTCCGAATCTGTCTCGTCGAGTGGGGTTGGAGGTCCCAGCTCCTCTCCCGCCGAAAGGGCGACCTCTACAACCTCTCCTGTCTTCAGCCCGGTCTCGCGGGGTTTGGTTGAGGGGTTTTTTGGCCTTCTTCCGGGGTCCCACAATTTCGGTGGGTTCACCTTTACTCGACAATCCACCATCCGGTGGCCCTCCTTTCCACAACGGAAACATGCCGTGGTTTTTGCTCCTGCCGCCATCCCTCTCGGTTGGGGCCCTGAGGTCTCCCGGAGACGGGGGGGAAGCGGTCTTCTCCAGGCGGGACCTCCTCTGCGTCTGTTTCTGGCTAGATCAATGTCCACCTCTTCCGCCAGCAAGTACCATGACTGTAACTCACGTGGATCCCTTCTGGAGATGCACGTGTGGTATACATCTTCACTTAAGCCATCTTTATAGGCTTCCACCAGGGCCCCCTGGGACCAACCTCGGATGTGGTGTGCCAGCTGCCTGAATTCTTGGGTGTAGTCTGCCACCGATCTCCCCCCTTGAACTAGGGTCTTCATTCTGATTCTGGCCTTTCTCTCTACCAGAGGGTCCTCAAACCTTCTCCTCAATGCAGTCATGAAAACATCGAGGGTTTGTAGTTGGGGGGAGTTATCATTGTACAAAGTCACCACCCAATCTGCTGCCATCCCTTCCAGGGTTCTGGTAACGCATCTCACTTTGGCTGCTTCAGAGGTGAACTCCCGCTCAAATTCTGCCATATAACTCCCAACTTGTACCAGGAAAAATCCCAAATCTCTTGGATTTCCTCCAAACTTTACATCTAGGGGGGGCAGGGGGCGTCTTCTAGGAGCCACTCCTATTGCTGGGGCTCCCCGGGCGTCAGCGGGCGGTTGCGCCGGCGGAAGCTGGGCAAGGGGGGTAGAGGTAGCTTGGCTCCCCCAGGCTGATCTCGCTCCCTCTTCCCCCTCATACCTTTGAGTTGTGCTGGGCTCTCCAGGAACATCCATAGAGATTTTCTTGGCTTCATCCAGCTTGCCTTCCATCTCTTCCCCCTCCTGCCAAAGCCGTCCCCTCGCACCTTTTCGTCTTACAGTGATCCTGGGAGGAGGGGGGTCTTCAGGGTCTCTCCAACCAACCCCCAACGACCATCTGGGCATCTCGGCTGGGGTTTCTTCCAGAGTCAATTCGGCCAGCAGGTCAGCCACCGACCCTTCCGGCAGCGGCACGGGCTGCCCCCCCACAGCTCCCTGATCCTCTTCATCGCCGGTTGGAGACGACATGGGATGAAACCCCCTCGGAAGAAAAGTTGCTGTTTTCTCCGGGTGGGCTGATGTGTGAGTTTCGGAATTATGTCAGGCTGCGCTCCTTTTAGATCCCAAGAAAGAAATACTCAGACTACATGGGTAGAGCAAAGTTATCCTTTTACTGGGAAATAAAGTGGTAGCTACAAAGCAATTCCGAAACTGAGAAATTGGCGGGTAGAATGCATATACAAAGAAATAGATTTGTCTCCACCCCCCAAAGTTCAAATGATTCTTCCAATTAAAACTTTTGAGACAGCTCATGTGGTCATCTTCAGATGGTGATGAGACGTCTTGTCAAATGACCTTGACATATTTTGATAAAAGTTCGCAGTTGCGCAAAAGAGGAAAAGATAGCCAGGAAACAGAAAGTTAAAGACAAGAATCCCCCCTCCCCTTGCTAGCCCAGCAAGGAATGCAAACACCTCCAGCTCTCTTCCCATATAAAATCCCCCTTCCCACCGTTGCCATGACAGCCGAGAGAAATAATGAAATAATAGCAGATAGTCAGGAAGGGGAAGGTATCTTGAGGCTGACAGGTGACTATTGGGGTCTCCCACCGGGCATGGTCAATTGGTTGTAGGACCCCTTGCTGGACGAGCTTGTCAATTTGCTCGTCAATTTTTGGCCTGAGTGCAAAGGGTACCCACCTTGGTTTTAGGCGTCTCGGAGGAATGTTAGGGTCTAGGCTGAAGGAGATGGGGGGCCCTCGGTACTTGCCTAGTATGCCATCGAACACTTCCTGGAAGTCCCGTGCCAGTTGTTGCTCCCAATCAGTCTCAGCGATGTGGTTGAAGCCCGTGACTTCGATGCCGAGAGGTGTGAACCATTGCAATCCCAAAAGGCTGGGTCGGTCTCGGTCCATGATCATCAGGGGAAGCTTTGCAGTGCGGCCCTTAAATGTCACTTTGAATTGTCTGGTTCTGACTACCGGGATGCGGTTTCCCTGGTAGTCTTTGATGATTAGTCTCTGGTTCTCCAGTCCCTTCTTGTGGATGGTAGGCACCAAGCATTTGATCTCTTGCCAGGCGACCATGGAGAGGTAGGACCCGGAAACCACCTCCATTTTGCATGGCTCACCTTCGATGCCTACCTCCACGTAGAATTTTCGGGCATCGGTGGTTGATGCGTGGCCGATGATGACCGTCTGGTGTGTTTCCTCCTTCTGCCAGGTCTCGCCACTTCGTCGGGTTCGCCCACTCCGGTCCCATCGGCTGTCGGCTGGGCGATCTCTGGTTCTGGGGGGTGTGCTGTCCCGTCTCCGCTCACTGTGGTCCCGCCGTCTGGGGCTGTAGGCTTTCTTTATTCGGCAGACGCGGGCAATGTGACCCTTTTTGTCACAGTGCCGGCAGACTGCATCAAAGAAACGGCACTCAGATCTAGGGTGATTGCCTCCACAACTGGCACACGCGGTCCCCGACTTACGACCCCACCGACTGCGCTGGTCGCGTCCTGCCTGGAGCCGGTAGATTTCCTCCTCCTCGTCCGAGGTGTCGGAGGAGGAGTGGAATTCACCATGGTGGGTGGTGGTCTCGCGGTGACTTGCTTCCAGGTGGGCCTCAGTCGCCCATCCAGGGTCGGTGGTTACAGTGCGGTCCCCTGCGTCCGATCTCCGCATGCGGTTTGCTGACTGCCGGGTGGCCTCGGCTGTGGTGGCTTCAGCGATGGTGTCGGTGAGGGCGATGTCGCCTTTGGCCATCAGCTGACTCTGTAGGACTGGATCCCGAAGTCCGAGCAGGACTCGGTCCCGTAGGGCCTTGTCCATGTTGGAGAATCCGCACATACCTCCTAGGTTCTGCAGCTCTGCAACAAAGTTGCTGATGCTTTCGCCCAGTCTCTGGTCCCGCTGGTAGAAATCGTGCCGCCTGATGAGGGTGGGCATGGCGGGGGCGTAGTGGTTTCGGAGCAAAGGTTCGAGGTTGGCCCAGTCCATTCCTTTGACATCAGCGGGTTTCGCTAGGGCTTTCACCATCTTGAACACTGTGGGCCCGCAGTGTGTCAGGAAGACGGCTCGTTTTTTTGGCCCGGTGGCATCCTTCATGTTGCTGCATTCGAGGAACATGAGGAATCTGTCTATGTAGGATTCCCAGTCCTCGCTAGCGGGATTAAAGGGCACGGGCGGAGCGATGCTGGCCATCTCGTCGGTCTTGCTTCCGTCGGACACATGCTCGATGGGGTTCAGACTCGGGATTCCACCCTCATCGCCAGTGTCGTGTCTGTCGGCAAGGAGACCAGGAGGCAGTGACTAAGGTTCAGCTCTTTATTTAGTCCCCGGAACCGATCTGGCTCTGAGGGAAAAATAGCGGCTTTTTATTCTCAAGCCGCAGCCAATGGCACCACTTTGAATCTCCCGTGATTCGTTTCCACCAATCGCAGGAGATTCTCAGCAGGCCAATCAGCGTGGCTCGCTAATCCAATGAGATCACCTTGTGCTTTGGCCAATCAAAGCGCGGGGTTTCAAGAATGCAAATGAGCATACAGAACACCCTGCTTCTCCTTTTTCTCAACTCTTCCAAACTCAAATCTCCCTCAGTTTATTCACAAGCAAATTCCCTACAGGTGAGACTTCCTGGCTGGGGAATTCTGGGAGTTGAAATCCCGATATCTTCAAACTGCCAAAATTGATATATGTTTGGAAATTGAAAGTTGAAAAATTTGACACGCCCTACATCAAGTCCGATAGACACATTATGTCGATTCCTGTCCTCTACTTACAACAGTTCATTCAGGAACCATTGAAAGTTATAATATCACTGAAAAGAGTGAGTTTTCACATTTATGACTGTTGCAGCATCCCCAAGGTCACATGATCAACATTCAAATACTTGGCAAGTGGTTCCATATTTATGACAGTCGCACTGTCATGTGATTAAATTTTTTCAACCTTCTGACAAATGAAGCCAATAGGGTATCCATATTCATTTAACAACTTTGTTGATAATTTAATTTCCACAGAGATTTACTTAATAATTGTGGCAAGAACGGTTATAAAATAGGGCAAAATTCACTTAATAAATTCTCGCTTAGCAACATAAAATTTTGGTTCAATTGTGGTCGTAAGTCGAGGACAACCTGTACTTTGTCCTTTCCCTCCCCATCCCTACACACCTATGTATGCTGCTGAGGACTCATTCTCTGCAGATTCCTGCACTTTAATAACCCTAGTTGATTATTAGCAATTAAATCTGTTCCACCTACTTGGGTAGCCGTTCAGGAGGAACAGTTGGGATGTAGGCAGTGAATGATGTAGAAATTTGAGATTTACAAATAACATTAAAAAAAACAAAACCCTGAACATTTCTCTCTGTGGATCTTATAAATCTGGCTGTAACTTTCTTCTTTTAAGAAAAAAATAGCAAATGAAATGGGGTGTAGGGGGAGGAACCAGATAGGATTCTTAAATATGGTAGCTTTCAAGAAATACTGAAGAATCATTTAAAAATGAAATTCTTATCCTTAACATATGGTAACTCTTCTTTTCTAGCCTTATATGCCTTGATTTTTGCACTACGTTTTTGTAGCTCAGCTCTGTTAGTTAATGCTGATATTGAGCAGGAAATAGTTCCCTAATGAACATGGTAATGAAGCTATTTTTGCATATGCTGCTTTACTGTTCCAATATAATTAACCATCTTGTTTGTTAATCCAGGACATTTTTTTCGCAGCCCTTATGGTATTGGGCTTGTACTGTTTATCACAGACTTTCTGCAAGCCTACAATCAAATTAAATATTTGGGCCAAATTTCTATCAGTTTCTACTATCTGCTTTTCAACGGGAATGACTTCTCTGTTTATATAATTTCCAAAGGAATGCTGGTTCAATTTTTATTTGCACTGGATAGCCTAGTAGACTTTTTTGTGGAGGAAAAAAAAATTAAGCTAGTTTTTATAGTGACAGTTTATATTCCTCAAGACTAGAAATGGGAACTCTCAAAGCTTTGTTTTATGCATCATTTGTTTATCAGGCATTTGCTAGAACACAGGAGGATTTGAACTGGAAATGGTTTTACATGATGTCCCCAGACCTTACATGTTCCCCATCCACATTTTCATGACATCTGAAGGACAGTGGTAGATTTGTTAAAACAATTCCTCTCAGCCCCACCCCAGATCTCTCAGCTAAGGATGAATGAATTTGTTCATGTCACTTTTATATAAGTTCATCAGTAATTCCCAAATTATTAAATCAGAAGATTAACATTTGGCGTGCTAATTGATTTTCTATAGGTATTCCTAGTTTTGCATTATCAGAAGATTTTTAGAGGCTGAATTATTCATTAAGGCTCTGCACAAAAGTAGCCTATTTTCTTTTGATCCACCCAATAACCCACTTGAATTGGATATTCCGGACAGCTTCTTAAAGAAATCAAATTAAAAACACTTAATAGGTGAAGTGATGAATGGATACAAAGATGGTCAGGAAACAGTGATCTGATCTGACCATTAGCTTTATATAGACTTAATGTTTGGATTCAATTAAGTTCCTACCAGTGGTGAAATGCTACCGGTTCGGCCCAGTTCGGCCAAACTGATAGCAAAAATTGCTACCCAATCGGCCAAACTGCTAGTAAAAAAAGATTTGAGAGTCAGGTGTGAGGAGAAAGAAGAGAGAAGCGCAGGATCAGCCCTCCCACTCGCCCTAGCACTTTTCTGTTCTTTATCCTCTCAGCTGATTGGCATGGCAGAGCCTCAACTTCTGTTTGGAAAGTTGCACATGCACGCATGTGCAATTGGTACACGAACTGGTAGGGAAACTGATAGAATCCCACCACTGGTTCCTATCTAGTACAGAAATTCATGCAGGTCAGGGCAGTCAATTTTTATCATGATCACACTAGTATTGGATGAATGTTCAACAGAATGGGGGTGGGGACACAACATGAACAATGCAAATGTTCAACCTAGTTTTTTTATATAGATAGCATGTAATCTAATGTTGTATATATTCTAGAGCTCTTTGATGTTAATAATTTAAGAAAGGAAAGCTGCTAACTGCAACTCCAAAGCTAACCCCATGTTTGGCCTTTATTTGCTCCTTCATCCGTTTTAGTTCCTCTGAAATCCAAGAGATTCTCCAGGATCCATGTGCATGGAGAGTTTACACAGAGGTGATTCAGTCTGTCATCTCCCTCTTATTTCAAATGGTAACTAAAGACTTGGTTAAATCATACATCATACACCTAGGACAACCCCAAGCTCTCTCTGAAACCCAGTAAAGTTGATCAGATGCATAGGGTGGACCAATCAAAGAACAAGAAGCAGCTATGGAGAACATAGAATGACCTGATGATGACAAGGAACTGATGATCATCCACCTTCATATCATTTTGTCATTGTCTCTTGATGAAATCAGATCTAATATATATCCTCACCGGGAATAGGGTTAGACATAACTTGGCTCATCTCCATGATTACTGTTGTGTATGCAATATAATTAATAAAGTGTGAGCTTGGAGTAAATGCAGGGTTCTGGCCCTGCACTTCTGATTGGCTGTTAAGTGGCCGGACCAGATTGGCCCGTTCCGGGGAATCCGATTGGCCCTTAACAGAGAGTTCTTATTGGTTATAAAAGCTAGCGTTCCTAGCTTGTTATTGGTTAAACGTTACAAGGTTTGCCTATATAAGTTTTTACTGATAATAAATGAGCAAGTCACGATGTAAATAAAGAGCTGAAGTTCACTGTTCAGAAACTTGTCTCCATTCTTTCTCGCCCATGCTCAAACTTAACACTGGCGATGAGGATGGGATTTGGAGACATCTGAACCAACGAAACTTCGAAGAACACTGAGCACGTGACAGACGATGCCAACAACGGAACCATGTCCGGCGGCATCGTACCATCCGCTCCATTCGATCCAACCCAAGAGGACTGGGAGTCCTACATGGATCGCTTCCAAATGTTCTTTGAGACGAACAATTTAAAGGACGCCACATCAGGAAAGAAACGGGCAGTGTTCCTAACGCATTGCGATCCAACCGTATTTAAGATGGCTAAAGCACTAGCCAAACCCCGAGAAGTGAAGGCCATGGATTGGGATGACCTCGAACCTATCCTGCGAGACCACTACGCTCCGACTGTGCCTACGCTTGTGAGACGCCATGAGTCTTATCAAAGAAGCCAGCGAAAAGGAGAAAGCGTGGCTGACTTCATAGCGGACCTTCGAAATTTGGGAGGCCTCTGCGGATTCACCGATCTTGAAGAAGCACTAAGAGATCGCATAGTTATGGGATAAGATGCGCCAGGCATCCAAAGCAAGCTGATGGTGAAAGGCGACATCAGCCTTGCCGAAGCCATCGCCGATGCTACCGCAGCGGAAGCAACCAAGAAGTCGGCTGCACAACTACACCGAAACCGCACTCCGGTACCACCACCAGCCAGCGAAATCTCACCTAGTTCAGAAGGGCAGCTCGCGACAACGCACCACGAGGACCTCTCTTCGTCGTCAAACAGCGAAGAAGAAGGGGTCCATCGACTGCGGTCCAACCGGGACCCTCATCCGAAGCCCTTACGCCCTTGCGCTGGCTGTGGAGCCAACCATGCCAGATCCGAATGCAAATTCCACGACGCACTCTGCCATGAGTGCGGGAAACGAGGCCACATCGGACGGGTCTGCCGCAGCTTGCCAAGACTCAGCCAGGCCTCAAAAGGGGTTAACTATCACCAATCGACAGGAAACCATCCTGTAAGGCAAGAGCCAGTAAACCACTCCTGCAGAAATCGAGCTTTGCAAAGAGAAGAGGCTCCCCATACTATTACTATCGGTCATGCCTCAGCCTTCGACACTAAGAAAATCCGAGTCACGGTAGCCATTGAGAACCAGCCTTGCCACATGGAGGTCGACTCGGGATCGTCCCTCTCGATGGTGTCTTGGAAGACACTCAAGCAACTCATCCCCACAATTCAACGTCAAGATTTCCGTTTCCAATGCCTCATCCTCAAGGACTATCAGGGGAATCGAATCCCCGTCGTCAGGTCCTGCCGAGTCCAAGTCTCCTTCAAGAAGCACACAGCATACTTACCTTTAGCGGTCATCGATAGAGATAGGCCTAGCCTATTGGGCCTCCAATGGTTTGCGCCACTCGGCATTGAAGTGGCCGGCGTAAACCGAGTCGGTGGCTGTGACTGGGAGGAAGACCTTATTTCTGAGTTCAGGGATGTCTTCACGGACAGCTTAGGGGACCCCGATCTCATTCAGCTTAGATCCAAAAATAGCTCCCATTCGCCTAAAGCCCTGTCGAGTTCCGTTTGTCTTTAAAATTGAAAATCGATGAACAACTCGACAAACTGATAGCTCAGGAGGTGTTGGAGCCCATCGATCACTCCCCGTGGGAAACCCCTATTGTAACACCCATTAAGCCAGATGGGTCAATCCGAATTTGTGGGGACTACCGGGCCACTTTGAACCATGCCCTGCAGCAGAACGCATATCCAGTTCCGGTGGTGCAGCACCTCCTCCATTCCCTGGGGGGCGGGAAAGTTTTCGCTAAATTGGATTTAGCTCAGGCATATCAGCAATTACCAGTAGATGAAAAAACGGCATAGGCCCAAACTATTGTGACGCACCGAGGTGCCTTTAAATGTACCTGGCTGCAATTCGGAGTAAGTGTAGCCCCAGGGATTTTTCAGAGCCTTATGGAAAGGTTATTGCAAGGGATTAAGGGCGTGGTCCCCTATTTTGACGATGTATTAATTGCAGCCCCTACAAAAAAAATCTTACAGGACCGGTTAAAATCAGTCCTAAAAGAATTCCAAGAGGCTGGTCTTAAGGTTAAAAAAAACAAATGTAAATTGTATACTGACAGTGTTGAGTTTTTAGGGTACCTGATTGATAGCCAGGGCATTCACCCTACCGAAAGTAAATTAAAAGCGATCAAAAACGCTCCCAGGCCACGAAACAAGGCCGATCTCCAGGCGTTTTCTAGGCCTCATCAATTTTTATAATGTATTTTTACCGCACAAAGCAACTGTCTCTGAACCATTACACTGATTGTTCGATAAAAGAACAAATTGGTTATGGGGTTACCGTGTAGAACAAGCATTCCGAAATGTTAAAAAACTGCTCACTTCTGACTTTGTACTCATGCAGTATAACGAGACTTTGCCGTTAGTTATAACCGTTAGTTATAGCCTTTCGGGGTGGGCGCCATTTTGAGCCACGTACTGCCTAATGGGAACGAAGCCCTGTTGCATATTTTTCAAAGACTCTTTCAAAAACGGAGCGGAACTATGGACAAATTGATAAAGAAGCCCTCGCAATTGTCTCAGCTGTGAAAAGATTTCACGAATACATGGCCATTGGACCAGTTATCAGATGACTTCACACCATTCAAAACTCGACAGACCAAACTCTTCTCCCAGAAAGGCTGTGTCATCTGGGGCAATAGAGTCGTTATTCCAGAACGGCTCCAAAAAGTGCTGCTGAGAACTTTGCACGATGGCCACCCCGGCATCGTGCGAATGAAAGCCCTTGCATGAAGCTATGCATGGTGGCCGGGCATTGACAAGCAAATCGAACAGTGGGTTAAAGCTTGTCCCAAATGCCAAGAAGTCAGCAACGCCCCACCAAAAGCCATGCCTACTGAATGGGAGACACCACATGGACCCTGGTCCCAAATTCACCTGGACTTCGCGGGGCCAGCCAAGGGCCACACCTTCCTGCTTACCGTCGATGCCTACTCCAATTGGCTCAAAATTCATCGCATGACGACTACGACCTCCGAGGCGGTCATCAAGATTCTAAACAGACTCTTTGCAACCCTCGGTTTACCAGATGTCCTGGTATCTGATAACGGCCCACAATTTACTGCACTAGCGTCGAGCAGTACCTCACTGACCGCGGCATCCGCCATGCGCTCACCTTGCCTGTGCACCCTGCGAGCAATGGCCGAGCAGAACACATGGTTCAATTTGTGAAGAAAACCTTGCAAAAGGTAGACTACGACAACATTGATGACAAGGTCAATCAAATCCTCTTCTTGCAACACATCATCCAATATAGCGTCACCAACAAAACTCCCGCTGAACTGCTAATGGGACGAAAGCTCCACTCCCACCTTGACTGGTTGCACCCTGCGTATGAACCATAAAAACCACTAGGATCCAGCGGCCGCTGTCGCACCTTCCAGGAAGGAGACCTGGTTTATGCAAAAAACCTATCGGGCGACCCGTTGTGGGTGGAAGCAACAGTAGTATGTGTAACTGGCCCTAGATCCTACCTCGTGCAATGCCTTGATGATAAACTTTGGAAACGGCATATCAACCAATTACAGTCGCGGCTTGCAGCGGCTAATTCGCAACTCCCCTATGACCAAACTGAGGGGGGGGAGGTACGGAAGAAGATGAAGCCCTAGGAAACCCGTTAGAAGGAAACGACGATTTAATTGAAACTCAGGAAGTGGAGCCGGAGGGAGAAACGTCTGCACCTCAGGGAATCGAGGAAAATGTGGGTAACGACATAGAAGTGAACTCTGAACCAGAGACAGCCCCACTGCCAGACAACGATCTACCTCAGCGAGATTGCAACCAGCCGATACAACAAAAATCAAAGAGACTAAAAAGACAACCGTCCTATTTAAGGGACTATGTAACTGCACCCTGAACTAAGGAACCAGGGGGAAGGTGTGTTGTGTGTGCAATATAATTAATAAAGTGTGAGCTTGGAGTAAGTGCAGGGTTCTGGCCCTGCACTTCTGATTGGCTGTTAAGTGGCCAGACCGGATTGGCCCATTCCGGGGAATCTGATTGGCCCTTAACAGAGAGTTCTTATTGGTTATAAAAGCTAGCGTTCCTAGTTTGTTATTGGTTAAACCTTACAAGGTTTGCCTATATAAGGCGGGTTTTTACTGATATTAAATGAGCAAGTCACGATGTAAATAAAGAGCTGAAGTTCACCGTTCAGAAACTTGTCTCCATTCTTTCTCACCCATGCTCAAACTTAACAATTACCATGCCCTCCCAATCCATCTCCAAATCCACATACAGGAAAGGAATATTTAATTCCCTTGGAACCATAACCTAGGGGAACTCTATTTCCAGTTCAGCTACAGCCTCAAGCAGTTCAGATTGCAAAACAAAAAGGACAGTGATAATAGACACACTCTTCTTGCAACCCATTTTCATAAACAGGCTTTCTGTTAATTGGAAGAAAATTCCATAAGGGGAGGGCACTGTTGTATAGACTGTAAACCTTATGCCAATTAACTTAATTGCTTTAAACAGGTAGACAAAAAATGAGTGTCTTCCAGTGGTCAACTCAGAGAGCAGGCAGGTTGGTGAGATGAGGAACTGACAATGTAAGTCTTTAAAAGCCAGCACAGATAGCTTTAAATTAAATATGGACATTTCATGGCATCTACTGCAGTTGTCACATTTATATCAACTGCATAACATCTGCGTGTTTATATGGGTCACAATTTTTGAAACATCTTTACTAGTGGCTTCCAAAAAGCTATTCTACCATTTGAATTTTCACAGTGAAAAAGTCCGAGTGAATATCCACAATGCATTTTTAATCCCAAAGGACAAGGTGGACAATCTGTGGTCCATTACTGTAACTTGAAGATTGTACCTCTGGAGTAAAGTAGCAATTTTCAGTGTCATAATTCCAAGACTTTTAAAAGGTTATTTTTTTTCATCCTGACTTTATGTTTTAAAATAATAAATAATTCAAGGTGGTGAACATTACTTAATACTCCTTCCTTCTCTGATTTTCCCCACAACAACAGTCCTGTGAGGTGAATTGTGCCTGTTAAGCCTGTGTTCCCCAACCAGGGTTAGTTACATTCCTACAGTTAAAGTTGGTTTATTAGTTAAGGTGTCTGCAACTTTAACTGTAGGAATGTAATTAAGGGAGTGGTTGTGAAAGCACCATAAAAGAAACACTGGTTATGGGCCCAGAGGCTGCAAAGTCAGTTTAACTAGGATAAAACAGATTTATGTAAAAAGTGAGAGTTTGTGTTGTTACACATTACAGTAAACAGACAGCTATGTTTTATTAATTATAGTTTTATATCCATATAAGAAAACATGGCACAAGTCAATTTACAAAGCTTGTCCCTTATATCCAAGCTGGATGGAACAAACTATGTATCATGGTCTATGAAATGTAGTCTACTTCTATGAAGAGAAGGTCTGTGGAACATAATTGAAAATCCACCAAACGTAGAGGAATGGGATCCAGAGATTGAGGAAGATAGACTAAGATAGAAGAATTTAAGCATAAAAATGAACAAGCTATTTGCATAATAGGACTAACACTATCTGACCAGCAACTTGTTCATATCCATGGAGAGCAAACGGCTGTTGGGTGTTGGCAGAAGCTGAAGAGGATTTATGTTCGAGATAACGTTGGTGCTCACATAAATCTAACACGGAAGCTTTTCAGGACGCAACTCCAGACGAATGGTGATATGCTGAGTCATTTGAATTCTATAAAAAGCATTTTTCAAGAACTGCACGAGAAAGAGCTTATTTTCTCTGAACTACACCAAGTCTACATAATTCTATCTTCACTAGATGAAAGTTATGATAACTACGTCACTTCCCTTGAAATTTTGCCTAAGGAAAGTCTAACTTTAACTGATATAACTGGCAGATTGATTGAAGAGGCAAGAAGAAGACTTGAAAGAGATCAGTTAAGGATGGAGCAACCTCAAAAAGAAGATAATGAATCTCCTACAGCATGCGCAATTAAAAAGTGTTTTAATTGTGGAGGAAGAGGACATTTGGCAAGATTTTGTAAAAAAGCAAAGCACCAGAACACTGGCCAGAATACTAAAAGTCATCAAAAGATAAATAAAAATTTAGAGTTAGTCATGTATATTAACAGAGCTGTAAAAAATAATTTATGGGTGGTTGAGAGTGGAGCATCCCACTGTATAACAAATGATAACAAAAATTTTATTAAAATGTCCAAGAATACACAGCAGATATCGTTAGCCAATGGCTGGAAACTGAAAGCTAAAGGTCAAGGTATAGCATATTGTTCTTTCATAAAAGAGAATGTAAAAATGTTATATTTACCACAACTTAAGTTTAATTTAATTTCAGTTAGAATTTTGGTTAAACTAGGATATATAGTTACTTTTAGGGGAGATAACTGCATCATTGAAAAAGAAGATAAGAAAATTACTGCATCTTTAAGAGGTGAATTATATGTGCTAAATGATAATGGTTTAGAGGTGGCTAACACAGTTTATGATAATAAGAAACCTCATGATGAATGTATTCACTTGTTAAACCAAAGGCTAGGGCATTTAAATTTTAAAATGCTTAAGAAAACTGTTGAATTATCTAAGGGAATAAGTTTGAAACCTTGTAATAAGTATTTGCAATGCTTTGCCTGTAATCAAAGCAAAAGCAGGGTCATAAAGGCTAATAGAGTTGATGGATTTACTACCAAAGAGCCTTTAGAAGTAGCATTTGCTGATTTAATAAGTCCGAAAAAACCAAGTGTAGGAGGAGCTCGATACATACTAAGTATAATGGACCACTATTCTAGATATGGGTTTTGCTATTTAATGAAGAGCAAAATTGAAACGTATCTAAATCTATTTAATTGGATTAAATTTGCTGAAAAGAAAACTAAAAAGAAATTAGTAACTCTTATAACAGATAATGGTACGGAATTTACAAATAATAAATTCCAGAATAGACTTAAGATGTTAGGTATTCAACATAAAAAGTCTGCACCATATAGGCCACAACATAATGCCTTTATAGAGAGACGAGGCCAAACACTACAGTCAATGGCAAGTACTATGTTGTCTGATTCAGGATTACCTGACAATTTATGGGGAGAAGCAATAATGTGTGGTAATCATATATTAAATAATGTTGTTAATTCAACAACAGGTGAATTACCATTCACACTGTGGCATGGTACAAAACCTGATTTAAGTTACATGCACACATTTGGAGCACCAGCATGGGTGCATATCCCTTCACAACTCAGACAAAAAGGACAGCATAGAGCTAAAAGATTATTTTTTGTAGGATATGAATCTAATCATAGATCTTATAGATTCTGGGAACCAGGTACATCTAGAGTTTACACCAGTGCTAGTGCTAAATTCCTAGAACATGTAGGATGGAATAGATTAGAGCAAGATTTAAATAATGAAGTAATTATTGAACCCTACAAAAAGCAGAAAGAACAGAATAGTTATAAGAAGAGTCCAATTAAAGAAGAAGTCCACGAAGAGCAAATAGGACCAGAACAAGAGGAAACAGTTGATCAGGAAGTGTTAGATAATCAAGAACAGTTAATAAATGAAAGTCCACCTGTAAATCCTGTAATACCTAGATGTACTACACGTGTAACTAGACCACCTGATAGGTATCAAGCAAGTATAGTTTGCCGAGCAACTAAAGTTCCAACTAGTGTAGATGAACTTAGGATGTATCCTGCTAAGGATCAGGAGAATTGGCAAAAGGCAATGGAAAAAGAACTAAATTCATTAAAGGTAATGAAAGTATATGAAGATGCTAAATTACCTCCAGGAGAAAAATCCATTGGGTGCAAATGGATATTTAAAGTAAAAACTGGCAATGATGGGACTGTTATCCATAAAGCTAGGTTGGTAGCTCAAGGATTTAATCAAACTGCATCTGATTATGATGAAGATTTTGCACCAAGTCTTAAAGCAACATCTTTGAGTGCAGCTTTAGTGTGGGCAGCTAAGAAAAACTATGTCATTAACCATTTAGATGTAGAAACTGCTTATTTGCATGCACCTTTGCAACACACTATATATTTACAAAAGCCAATTATTATAAAAGACAATAAAGTAAATAGTAATGATTGTTGGAAACTCAAAAAGAGTCTTTACGGGTTGAAACAATCTGGGTTTGAGTGGAACCAATATATTGTGAAAGAATTAAACAATATAGGTTTTAAATCTGGTTTAGCAGATCCATGTGTGTTTAAAAGAGAAAATAATGGAACGGTGTCATTATTGTTATTATTTATAGATGATATTGCTTTGATAACTAAGACTAATAATGAAGCTAATGAGATTATATCATTATTAACTAAAAAGATAAAATTAAAGCATTTAGGTGAAGTTAAAAAGTATCTAGGATTGACAATTAACAAAACAAAAAATGGATTTAAGATATCTCAAGAAGATAAAATTTGCCAATTAATTAAAACATATCAAATGGAACTTTGTAAACCGGCAAAGACTCCAATGAGTCAGGAAGTTTGGCAAACTGATGATCAAAGTCCCAAATTTGATAAGTCTATATATCAATCTTTGATTGGTAGCTTATCATATATAAGCAATTGGTCAAGGCCAGATATAGTTTATAGTGTAAATCAGCTGGCACGTTTTAATTCAGATCCACATCAATGTCATTGGCAATCATTAAAGAGAATTTTAAGATATCTTAAAGGAACAATGAACCATGAATTGTATATAGAACCAAAGGGTGATTTGAGTCTTAGTGCCTATGCAGATGCAAGTTTTGCAACTGACATAAACACTAGAAAATCAACATCTGGGATGGCTATATTATTTGGTAAGACACTAATAGGGTGGAGGTCAATCAGACAACAGCATATCAGCTTGTCCACGATGGAAGCGGAATTTTCATGTCTGTCATTACTATGCACTGACTTAATTCTGTACAAACAGTTATTATTAGACATGGGTGTAACTGTTAAAGATTCCATTATTGTGTACGAGGACAACCAGGCAGCCCTAAAGTTAGTTACTAATATTGCTGTAAAAACTAGATTAAAGCATACTGATTTCAGATACTTAAATGTTGGAGAATCTGTAAAGAATGGGCTAATTAAATTGGAATACTGCATGACAGAAGAAAACATTGCAGACCAATTTACAAAAGTTCAAGGAGTAATCAAATTTAAAGAAAGTTGTCACTACTATAATTTAAAAGTGTAAATAGTATTATTATATTTTCCTAAAAGGGGAGAATGTTAGGGATAACATTGTTTACCCTAACTGGTTTAGGTAAAATAATAAATAATTGATCTCCCAGAAGATAAATTCTCACTTTTGCAGAAACCCCCAGAAAACAATCTGGCTTTTTCATTGCTAGAAAGCTTCCTACTTCCAAAAATTAGACTCCATCTGGTCCATAGTTTATGTTAGTTTTTTTGTTCTTATCAATTCCAGGTTTATTGGATTATTGGTATTATCCAATACCAGGACAATAAATGTATGGTGTACTTGGGATGCACAGATGGTAACATAAGGTAGAGTTGAAAATATGCACACACAAAAACATACCCCTTCTTATGATTTAATATAGGCATTAAAAATGAAGAAAAGAAGACATTGTTTCATTGGCTGGAGGTCCCAATACCATCTTCTGAGGGTAATTTTCTCATAAGGACTGAAAATACTCTGATAATGTAAATATTTGAATCTAATTACATTCTAGAGTATACCATGAGTAATGGTTCAGAAAGCAGCATCAAAGAGAATTAATATGGTTGAATGCAACTATCTAATATAAATTATCTGAATATAATTATTCCACTAGCTATGTGTCTTCAGGCTTATATGAAGAAAGTACCATAAGAACATGACTACAGTCTAGTTCCACATGACTAAAGTCTAGTTAGATTATGTTAAAATGCTTGTAAGCAACTTTATCTACATACTATATAGTAGACAGGTTATCTTTATTTGGTAGCATTCATTATGAAACTTCCACAATGTAATACTTAGTAAATAATTAATTAGATATCTATAGATTATTGAAAATTGAAAATTGTTAATAGACATATATAGAAAATATTGCAAGCCCAAAATATTCAGGTTTAAACTTCATTCTAAGGCTTCTGACATCAAGGAAAACTCTATTCAGGTAGAAAATTGGGAATTCCATACAACAAACATGAGGTATTTTAAGTAACTTTGTTGCATTCCTTAAGACCCAATTAACCAAGATTACTTCATGCTGTTAATAAATTTAGCTTGAAGTGATGCTCTTGAAGTCACAATATTCAACATACGAACTCACAGATTGGAAGATTTTGTCCCTGTCATTGGAAAGCAAAGACTCACGTCCCATGCAGATCACCCCATGAAACTATGTCCCAGCTATCTCAGTTGGCCATTTCTATTCGTATCCTAAAAAATAGCAATAGCAATAGCTCTTAGACTTATATACCTCTTTACAGTGCTTTACAGCCCTCTCTAAGCAGTTCACAGGGTCAGCATATTGCCCCCAACAATCTGGCTCCTCATTTTACCCACCTCAGAAGGATGGAAGGCAGAGTCAACCTTGAGCCTGGTGAGAATTGAACTGCCAAATTGCAGGCAGCCGGTAGGTAGCGAAAGTAGCCTGCAGTACTGCACTCTAACCACTATGCCACTGTAGCTGGAAGTCTTCCTTGAAGTCCTTCACTTACCATAAGAAATTACAGAACTGTAAAAGAAACAAGGCACTCTGAAGGTGCATGTTAACAGCTAGCAGGGGAGTACAATTTGAAATTCAGAGCCTCTCATCTATTCCAGTCTCTCAAATCCTGCAAAATCTTGAATTTAATCCTGTTTTTTTTTATTAGCTCATATATAATTAATGACTTGTCTATGCCAGTCACTTGTCTATGCCAGTCACTTAATATTTTATTTCAGTATGCAATGGGATCATCTGAAAGTGAAATGAAGCCTAGGTAAAACATTTCTTTTAACAACTGCAGTTTTTCCTAAGGAACCTTGACAAATTTAATTTTCCCCATCAAGAAATATCTGCTATTATACCTTTGCAATTTGCAGGGTTTTTTTAAATCCTTATTATTTTTGTCAGGTAGATTCATAAATGTTTAACTCTCTTTACAGTAGAATTAAAAACTTAATGCAAGTATTGCTTTTCTTCCTATGCCAATTTTCATGTCAGGATTTGGGTTTTTTTCTCTTATTTAATCTAATAGTAGCTTAACACAAAACCATATTACTTGTATGCGTGCCATTAATGATATTAAAGTGTCTTTAGCTTGAGTAATTGCAAGTACGGTGTCATCAGCAAATAACTGCGATTTATCTTCTTGTATAGTTTGATTCCTGAAGGGTATTTTCCCCCACTCTTGATGTATTTGGATTGCAAATTATGAAAGATTCAGAAAGAAACAAATTAACTGGCCTTTATTGCAGGCAAGAAGTTGCAACTGTAAACAAGGGAAAACCATATATGGGTTATTTCTAAATCAGTTGGGAAAATGAATCATGAACAGAATGAAATTTTTAACAATGGGTAGTTAAACAGAAAGGTCTGACTAAAAAAAAAGCCCAAGCCTGATTTGTAAGGAAAGGATAACAGGTTTTTCAGTTTAAAAAAATAAAATAAAAATCAACTGCATCACAAAAGGATGTAGTTGATTTTTTTTTAAAAAATGAACATCTGTTATAATGGCTTTGCTCCCACCTTTTTTGCACATTTATGGGCAACAGTCCTTTCAACTGATTTCAACAGGGGTGAGACACATAAGCTCCACTTGATGCTTGACAGATCTTTGCCTGTGGGGCTTAGCAATTCTGCCATTAAAAGGATGGCTGTTAATAGCAAAACAGTCTCTCTTTCTCTCATATTTTTTTTCAAAGTGCTGGAGATGTTAGCTCAGACCTCACAGGTTACATGAGTTGGGTGACTATTCCAATTGTGAAACTCCCTTTAACATAATAAACCCTGCTGTGTTTTTTCTCTGAAGCACTAAAGCTTAGTTAAATACACATAAAACCCAACACCCCCTACACACACACATGCACAGAGAGAGAGAGAGAGAGAGTTTACTATGTTCTCTGTTGAAAATAGGAGCTTTAGGCAAAGGCAACTAAATTAGCATATTTTGTTGCATTAAAGATTTTGAGCAATGTGCTAACTGAACCCAAAGACCTTTTCCTTTTCTTCCTTTTCTTGTCTGGTTGTAATGAACATTAAACTTTTTAAATTAATGGTTTATATAATTTTCTTGTGATTATCACAACTCTTAAGCTTTAATCATAACTTGTAATAGCATTTAAATTAAAAAAAGACTTTTGCCTTTAAAAATCATTATTTGTCTAGCAAGAAGTCATTACACATTTATTTTTCTGAAATTTGTAATTAAGGTTTCTAATTTTAAACTTGAAGAGAAGGCTTTGATTCAAGGAAAACAGCATTAGTAATGACTCCATGCTTGGGAAAATAAATTGTAACTTTAATTTTTTCCCCTCCATTTTTTAAAAAAGTTGGATGCTGTTTCTCCCAAGTAATTTACAAGAGGAGATTATATCTGAAATTTAAATATTCTTAAAAAATGTTTCAGATATCTTGTTTGCCTCTTGCTCTCTCTTTTAGATTGAAAGTTAGATTGAAAGAACAAAATGGAAATTTAAACATAGATGTGAGCAAGTGCCAAGCACATTTTACTGTCTTGACCTGAAAATAACCTGTTTGCTCTTGGATCAATAAATTATCTCCCAGAGTGTTTAGAAACAAGCATCTTTTCCTTCTAAAACTGCAACACATTTAGGGAGACTGCACAAGGATTCCTTAACTATAAGTAATGAATTATTTCTGAATGTCAATCTAAGCTTTTCTGCAACTAGGATTTCTAAGCAGCAAGTCACAAGGGAATTTTGGACTGCCAAAAAGGGGGGATTTTGAAGTCCTACATGTTCATAGAACAGGATCACCAACCTTGGCGACTTTAAATCTAGTGGACTTCAGCTTTGCTGGCTGGGGAATTCTGAGAGTTGAAGTCCACCAGGCTGAAAGTCACCAAGGTTGGAGACCTCTGTCATAGAATCAATCAGCTCATAGTCAAATAGCAGAAGGTTGTTTTCAACTAAAGATAAAGATTTTACTGATTAATTCCATATAGATGACATTTAGGGAATTTCTTCTTTTGGCATCCTAAGCATTGTAACTGTTTGCGGAATAAAAAGTGTACCCAATGGTTCACAAACAACAATGTTGGTCTTCACCCAAATTCGGGTGAACAATGATTGAAGTTCTCTTTTCTTCTTCTTCTTCTTCTTCTTCTTCTTCTTCTTCTTCTTCTTCTTCTTCTTCTTCTTCTTCTTCTTCTTCTTCTTCTTCTTCTTCTTCTTCTTCTTCTTCTTCTTCTTCTTCTTCTTCTTCTTCTTCTTTTGTTATCAGGGTTCTGATTTCTGCCCTCTTTATTCCCCTTTTTGTTCTTTCGTTCTTTTAATTTTTTTAATTTGTGAACTGCCCAGACTTTCTGGGAGTCAGACAGCATATAAATGTAATAAATTATTATTAGTGTCATTCAAAGTACATTCAGTTTGATGAATAATTTTAAAAGATTATGGTTTTTAGATGGAAACCCATGGTGATTCTTTGAGAAAAAATATCCTCTTAACAAATAAACAACTAATGAGCTTGCCAAATATAAAAATATAGATTAGACATGCCACAGAGGAAATAAATGATGGCAACCTCCATACCCTACAAACAAGGCCTTAACTTTATTCTGGAATGGATATGTAAGGAGAGCCTTGCATAAAAAGTCATTCATAGTATAACTTTCTACATCAGATTTCTTTTCCAGGTTAGGATTTTTATATATTCAAAAGAGGATGGTTCCCCAGTAGGACTGAGAAATAGAAACCAAACATTAGCAGAAATAGAAAAAGAACTTAGAAAATATTTTAAAGCATTGTTTTTCAAACTTGGCTACTTAAGGTGTCTGGACTTCAACTCCCAGAATTGCCCCAGCCAGCAGCCAATACTGCTCTAACAGGTGAGGACTGGGAATGGGACAATCCCACTCCCAGGGAAATCAGAGTCAATATTTGATACTGATTCGTTCTTCCAGTTCTATTGCTAGATCTATGCACCTTCCTGATCTGCTGGCTACTGCTATTGAATGACAGACTGCTAAGTTTTATGCATCCATAGCAATAGCACTCACCAAGTGCAATAGTACTTAGACTAATATACCGCTTTACAGTGCTTTACAGCCCTCTCTAAGTGGTTTACAGAGTCAGCATATTGCCCCCACAATCTGGGCCCTCATTTTACCCACCTTGGAAGGATGGAAGGCTGAGTCAACCTTGAGCCTGGTGAGATTTGAACTGCTAAATTGCAGCCAGCTGGCAGTCAGCAGAAGTTGCCTGCAGTACTGCACTCTAACCACTGCGCCACCATCATTTTATTGTGATGGAATCCTATGGGATAGGTAAGAATGGGACTCAGATAACACAAGTACTATTGGGACTTTGCTTTGATATGTCACACGTTGGCCATGCCCACCCCAGTTTAGCGAAGGAGGGAAAAGTCACAATATGTCACCTTATGACAACATGACACCATGAGTTTGACACCCCTGTTATAAACCATCTGGAGTTGCCTGAGTGTGAGCTGGGCAGCCATATATATTTATTTAATAAAGAAATAAAATAAGTCATAATAGAATATTCAACACTGTTAGAATGTTAGTTTTATTTCAAACACAACCAAGGCAGAGATACCTTGAGTTACTTTCTCACCCTTTCATCCTTCCCAGGGCTTTGCTGAGATTTACTTTATGGTTTCTGTTAGGAATTGCTAGTCACCAAACAGTTGGGTTGGAAATATATAAACCAGGATAGACATTTAATACTGTCTCTTTAAGGGAATGCTAAAATTGTAATTGGGTGTGGTTCCACAAACGGCCATAAGATGGAGCCAGAAACCTGGGTTGTTCTGTTCTGTTGTTGGTAGTTGCTAGTTGGTCGATGTTCTGATGTTCGCTGTTTTGGGTTCCTGCATTTTTCTCTATTGACTGTTGCTGATCATTGTTCTTCTTGGATTGCTGTGAGTCTGTTACTGAACTGTTTATGATACTGGACTTTGTTATTTGGATTATCCCTGGACTGAAAACTGACTACTTTAACCGTGTATGACTTGGACTGTTTGTTGGACTTTGCTTAACCGTTTACTGGAAGTAAAACCTACATTTTACTATTCTGTGTATCTGTGTGCTGATCATGTGTTATTCAACATCAATCTCACTATGTCTCCGTGTGTGCACTCATTCTCCTTATGGGAAATTACCTCAACAGTTTCTTTTTCACCTGTTCTTTCAGAATATCTCTGTACTTCTTTATGCATGTATAACAAAGACCTGAAAGGAACTGGAGGGGGAGTTTCACCTCTGAGATATAGGTTTCACATTTAGCATTAACTGCAACCTCAGAGTAGGTAGTAGTTGTCTTTCTTGAAGCCTTAATGGCTTCCATAAGCTCTGTAGCTCAGATAATTGGATGAAGGATTCTGTGGCTAAAGACAGGTTGCAGTAGTGGCTTTCCTTCTGTGCAATAAAATCTCTGCCTGAATTCTTTAAATCTATTCCTGGCTTGGCAGCAAAGTCCACAAAACCAATCGTTCTGGTAATTTTTTAACTTTCCAGCCTAGGATGCAGAGGCTGCTGTGCTTGGGTAGCTCATGACCATCCTGGCCACCATGGGCTTGAATTAAGGGCCACAACTGACAGGTGATCACTTGCTTCATGTGATTTTTTTTTTTTTATCCTTCATGTGATTTTTTTTTTTTATCCTTGATATGATTTGAAAGAGAAATACATCATCTCAGTCCTTTGTCATAGTTGGAATATTCTCTGGTTGTTTCCAACTCACTGATTCTGCCACTTTCAACCCATCCCACTGGAAGATAGAATTTGGATGGGTTGCAGGAGGAACTTGGCATTTCCAGGGAAACAAGTGGACAGGACAAGTAAGGCTTTAACCTTTTCGTAGAATAGATAAGTGATGAAAGCCTTGGATTGGATTGTGTTTATGTGGCCTCTCTCTGATCATCACTCTCATGGAGCTCTTTGATTATCTGAGAAGCTTTGGAAGATGAAACAACAGAGATAGCTAGAGTACCACTGGAGAAAAATATAGAACAAACTCCAGCTGTGAAATGTCATGTATTTTGGATGGCAATAGGAGAGCACAATACAACTATTTTTTCTGTGTTTGTTGTGCAAACAGATAGAAGGCTAAAAGCCCTGTTTAAAACAATCAATTCCCTGCTATGATGAGGTGAATCAAAATAACACTGTCTCTTTTGTATCTACAAGGGTATGAGTGAGGAATATTCTAGGCATCTGGCAGATAAAATTACTCAGGTCCATTTCAAATTAGATTCAACTGGCAAGTCCAAACATGTGGACAGTGATATCATCTTATATCATTATCTGGAAGGTATTTAAACTTATAATACCCAAGGAAGTGGACAAAATCCTTGGGTCTCTTAGGGAACTGGGTTTTAGATCAATGTTCATATTGGTCAGTTAAGATCTTTCAGAAGGTGGTATGAGATTTCAAGTGCAATTCAAAGTACTGATTGTCACTTATAAGGTCCTTCAAGATATGGGCTTTAGCAACCTGAGGGATGCTGTATAGATGAAGGAGAATGTTTGTAACTCAGGGTTGAAATAAGGAGTCCTTGGTGATGATGTTACTTAGTTTGTGTAATGAAAAGTCTGCAAGAAAACAACCAAGTAGGATGGCTTATAACCATAATGGTGAACCTATGGCATATGTACCAGAGATGGCATGCAGAGCCCTCTCTCTGGGCACACAAGCCATCGGCCCACTTCAGCTTTGCTGCGCATGCATGTGCATGCCTCCTATTAGCCAGTTGGTCTTCAGGTGTCTATCTTGCATTCATGGGAGACAGGGCATGTGTGGGTATTGTGTGCGCATGTGCAGGGGCAGGGCACACACATGGGAGTCACATCTGCAGGGGTGGGGCTTATGCACAGGGGTCACACACACACACACACACACACACACACACACACGCATGGTGGTGTCGCACACACATGCATGAGGCAGGCCGAATGTGTGGGTCGCATGCACGTGTTGCATTTTGCGTACATGCACTTTGGGCACTTGGTGCCAAAAAGGTTAGCCCTCATTGGCCTATAACCAGGGGTGAGATTCTACCGGTTTGGACCGGTTTGGGCAAACTGGTAGTTCCAACCACACTCACCCACCCACCCCTGCTCTTTCCTTTGCTTTATTTCCTGATTTTTTTAGCAAAGCTGATTCATGTGGCCGAGTGGTTTGCCACGCCTCTGCTGTTTTAATCCCAGGGGCTGCAGTAGAAAGTAAGTAATTGAGTTGAAAAGGGGCTTTTTTAAATGTAGAGCACACACATGCAAGCAAACTGCATGTGAGAATGCAAAGCGCATGGTCACTGAACCGGTTGTTACACTGGATGAATCGCACCACTGCCTATAACCAACCATTTTTGCCTAACTTCTAAGATCTGATTGAGTAGACATACCATATCCCATCTATTAAACAATGTTGCCTGATGGGTCCTATGACGTATCTGTTAAGTTCTGCGCATGGGTGCAAGGAACGGAGACGAGGCAATGAACAGTGAACTTCAACTCTTTATTAATCATTCTGAACAGAGCAATCACCTAGGACAGCAGCAGCCCTTTTATAGGACAGGCTGCTGACCTATTAGCCAATGAGAACATGGAAGTGTTAAACCCTTGAACCAATAAGAGTGGCTCGTTAACAACCAATCAGATTCTCCAGAACGGACCAATCCGATATAGCTATTATCGGCCAATCAGAAGTGCAGGATTAGAACCCTGCTTTTTCTTTAAGCTTTGTTAAAACTTTATTTAAACACTTTTATTAGTTCATAACAGTATCCCTTTTCTGTTGTGGTAACTGCCTTTTGGCATAGGATCCCTCCAGAGGATCAAACTGTCCCAACTTTGCAAGTGTTCACACAATCTTTGAAAATCTTGGATTTCCCCCTAGACCCTGGGATACTTCAGCTATATGCTTATTCGATGTGCATTTGTTTTGGTTACGATATGCATTTCCCCTTGTAATATAAGATGTATTTTCTGTTTGTTTCATCTGGGAGAGGCAAGGGGGTACTTTTAATTATATACTACCTAAACTCTGATTTATAAAGCCACCCCAGCTGAACCCTAACAATGAAAGAAATAATAAATAGCCAATAGGGTTGAAGCAAATGATAGAGCTATACTTTTAAAATTATTCAGAAGTGCTTTGGACTTCATGCATGCTTGACCACAATGCTTTTTATTAAAGCCACCCATTTTTTCATAGTCATCTTCTATGTAAGCAGGAAAATAAGATGCCACTGATTTAGAGACAGTGAAATTTGATTAATTCAGCTGAAAACATTTTTAGGCTTGAATAATTGGGTTAAAAGGGGGGCTGCTTTAATGAGTAGCAGAGGGTTGCAATGCTTTCATAAGATTCACAACACTTCTTCCCAGTCATTTTTGAATTTTGCTCAGCCCTAATGAAACTTTTGATTAAATCTTCTTGTATAACTGGGGGAAGGGGGGCTTTTTCAATGTCATGTGGAAAATTGTAAACATCCCTCTCAGTTATTGTTGAAAAATAATGACCAGGTTTTTTAATGGCAGATACATGAGCGAAGTTAATCCACAGCCTTGTTAAAACACAAGCCTTGTTAAAATGCAAGCCTTGTTAAAATGCAAACCTTGTTAAAATACAATAGCTTTTATAATGCCTATCAACAGCTTTATTTCCCAACTATACTCTGCTAATCTAGAATCAACTCAGATTGTTGAATTGTTTTAACATCTCTATTGCTACTGCTACATAGAAAATAAATATTCCTCTCTGTCATTTTAAATTAGCTTTCTTGGTAGTTTCTATTGCCAGACGTCCACTTTAAAAACTGACATGAAGTGTGAGAAATTTAAAAGGGTGACAAATATGTTAACCTAATCCTTTGAATATTTACAAGGAAGTAAATCCTACAGAGTTCATTTAGAATTATAGTTTCCCTTATTTTCCACATTACTCAATATTGTGTAGTAGACTAAAAGGCTGTGCTTTTTCTTTACATTTAATATTTATTGACAAGGGCTGGATCATTCAATACAAGAGTGCTATGAGCTTATCTCAAAAGGAGTTTGGATATGTAAACACAAAATGTAACCCAAATTTAGACTACCTCTAAATACATATCAAATAAAGCATCCTTCTGCTATCGCTGAAGAAAATACATTCTGTTGTCCTAAAGATAGCACCACAAATAAAATAATCTCTTCCAACTGACTAAGGTTTTTTTTTTTACACATAAAAGCAAACAGAAACAAACTAGTCAAGTGATTTCTTCAGAAGATAGCAAAAAATACAACATATTCTAATCATCTTAGTTTAGGAGATAAGCAATCTAATTCCAAATAGAAAATGCAAATTAAATACAGTATTTAATAAATTGAAACAAATTACAACTTCCATTCTCCAGTCCCTGGGAAGAGGTCTGAAACCAATCCGTATCAGTCTTGACTTCTGAGACACTCAGAATTTTGGGAACACATGTAGACCATCATGAGCCAATCATAGAGTGCCTTCAGTTGATACACAATTAGATGCCGCTGAGCAAAGTTTGACTGCTGGAGACTACAAGAACCAGCTCTCACCATAACTTGTCTTAAGTCATAATTTGTAACATTACAGGACTCCTTAATTCTTCCCAAAGCCATCCTTCACTGCCCCTGAGTTAATATAGATCAGGGCTCCTCCATCTGTGGGCTGAAGTCCATTACTAGGATGTGGCCTGTTTGGAACTGGTCCGTGGAAGTGGTAGTTGTTAGGGATAACATTGTTTACCCTAACTGGTTTAGGTAAAATAATAAATATGTTATCATGGTTTGTTAGTTAAAGTGTCTGTAACTTTAAATGTAAGAATGTAATTAAGGGAGTGGTTGTAAAAGCACCATAAAAGAAGCAAGGCACGGAAGCTTGCTCTCTCTGGCTTGATGATCCCTAATTACTGGATAGACTGAAAACTGCGTTTTTTCCCCTACTGGAACGGGAGAGAGGAAGGACTGTTGATTTATCAACTGTGATAGGACTGATTTATTGTAAGTGAACTGACATTGGATATTCTACACGGACTTTGCTAATTGAATATCCTTGAATGGACTGACTAAAACGATATATGACTAATGGACTGTTATTTTGACTATGCTACAAAACTCTAAATGGAATAAACTATATTTTTGATAACACAAGGGTATCTGTTATTTTTACTGTATGTTAACTAAAATACAAACTTATCTCACACATTTATCTGTATGCCTATCTGACTAACTCTGCACATTCTGTTTAGCTTGTCTCCTTAACATTGGTTGGGGAACCCAGGCTTAACAGTAGTGAGCACACACACACTTCCACAAACAGCAGGTGATTTCACATACGAGCAGCAGGTTGGCGCACATATACTCACCCACCACACATGTGGAACCATCCTCTCTCCCGCTCCCCCTTACTAGTCCACAAAGCCAGAAAGGTTGGGGAACACCAAATGGTGTTGTAACACCAAATGTTCAAACAATGCAGGCACACAAGGGTCATAAAATAGTAGCATTCTCCCATCATTTTTAGTTCATATTGTGTCTCTGTGTCTAACTGTTTACAAAAACAGTTGGGTGGTTGCTACAAAGAAAATATTTCTGGCTTCCCAACATGTTTTCATCCTGCATTTAAAATCCTCTAACAACCTGAGAAGATTTTTTTTCAAGGAGCCCCCCCCACCCCCCAACATTTCTAATCATGTTTCCATGGTACAGTTGGAGTAGAGGAGTAAAAATTAAGGTACATTCTAAATAATTCCCAAGTCAAATACCAGGAACAGTCTTTATCAGAATTCCCATCAATGAATAAATAAACTACCGTGTTTCTCACAAAATAAGGCCGGGTCCAAAGGGTGGTCTTTCAGATTGCTTTAATGATTAACAGGACACTTCCCTGAACCCCCAACTCCTTCCAGTTGAGCATCTTGCTGGGCCCGGGAGAGATGGTGGCTGCGTTGCAAGGAAGAAACACCCCCCCCCCCCCAAAAAAAGCCCCTTGGGGAAACGTAAATGAATGAATAAACTCAAAGGGTCTTGGGACAACCTCCCCCAGGTAAATTTCACCAACAAAAGAGAGGTGGCAGGGACCTTCAGGTTCAGAAACTCTCGGTTAAGCACAAGTTGCTACTTCTTCTTCCCTCCCTGCCCTCATTGCATATTGCCTTTGATCACAAAGCAGATCTTAATGATAAACAACCCTTTTGTAACTTACCAACTGCATGCCAAATCCCAGCCACCCCTCCCCCGGAGAACCACAAAGCAACAACCCAATTTATTAAAATTCTACCATTTTAATAAAAATAAATAAACCAAGCCATTAATCCAAATACAGGAACAATTTATTCAAACACAGGAACAATTTATGCAAACATACGTAGGAACAATTTATGTCATCTTCTTCTGGAACATCGTCATAACACTCCAAAGCCTGAATTCCACCTGGAATCTCTTGTGATTCCATTGCCTGTAAAAGAATTGGTCCCAATTGCTGATGTTTAGCAATAGAGGTCTCCTTTAAAAAGTATCTCTTGTCCATGTATCCTGTTCGTAGTGCATTGGCAACACAGGTAGTATCCCATGCCTTCTTCACCCAACTCACAACCTCTGCCAGGCTAGGCTTCACAAAGTTTCCTCGTTTGTTTCTCTCCATGCTATTCTCAAAATAGTCATTGATTTGTACCTGCAGATTGTCCCTGAATGGTTTGTTTACTGCAATGTCTAGGGTTTGGAGATGTGCTGTCATTCCTGCTGGGATCATTATTTGATTCACTCTTCTTTGTGCAAGGAAACACTTCATGTCTTTGGCACGGTGAGTGCTGGCTGCATCCCATATCAGCATGCCTCTTTGGCCACCTTGCACAAGTGGCAGTGTTAGGAATAACATTGGTTACTGTCGTGTCCGCAAAAAGACGCTCAGAGTCGGTGACTATCATTCAAGCTCTTTATTAAACAGTTGTGAACCGAACCGGCGAAAAGGAAAAAGCCCGCGGCTTTTATCTTTTTCGCTGCGGCGGCCGCGGCCAATGGCAGCGATTCAAGTCTCCTGCTCTTGGAACGAGCCAATCGCGGGAGACTTCAATCGGGCCAATCAGCGCGGCTCGCCTGGCCAATCAGAAATCCCCACGCCTTAGCCAATCAAGGCGCGGGGATTTCGAGTATGCAAATTCAGGACAGAACACCCCTCCCCTCTTGGTATAGTCCATCATGTAGCGTAGTCACGCAGGTAGGCGGGGCTCCGTCTAGCCCTAGTTGACCTGCGCAACTCAGTTGCAAGCTGTACCTCGGCCGGAGCGGTCATCTTTTTGGCTGCTCCTCCCTCTGTGTGAACCGGCTGGATGATCGGGCCGGTTTGTTCTCCGTGGCTCCCACCTGGGCCTACCGGGTCGGTTGAGCTACGGGTTTCGCCGCTCCCGCTTGGTTTCTCCGAGTCGGTTGAGCTGGCCAGGTGGTTCTTCTCCGGAGGGGACTCGCGATGGCTGCGTTCCGGTGAGTATTTTTGGATTTTTTCTTGCGCTATTTTATTCGGGTATTCCCTCCCCCCTTGGTTCGAGTCTTGGGGGTTGAGGTCTGTTGCAGTTCGTGACCGGAGCTGGTCGATGTGTCGTTTCCAGGCTCGCCCGTCGGTGGTTTGGAGCCGGTACGACCGTGGACCTGTGATTTGAGTGATGACAGCTGGGATCCATAGGGGGTCCCCCGTCAGATTTTTTGCGTAGACTAAGTCACCGGGGGCAAATGTCCGGTATTTGGAACTAGAGTCTGGGGGCCGCTCCGGGTTGTATGTCGGGTGCAGCCTGTCGAGTGGGGACCTCAGCTTCCTGCCCATAAGTAGTTCGGCTGGGCTTTTGTTGGTAGTGGTGTTCGGGGTGATGTGTTGTATGAATAGGAGTTTATTGATTTTGTCGTTGATCTCCCCGTGGTCCATTTTCCGGAGGGTTTTTTTGGTAAACTGAACCATCCGTTCCGCCCTACCGTTCGCCGCCGGATGCGCCGGTGCTGTTAATGCGTGGCGGATACCCCTCTCCGCCAAAAACCTCTCAAACTCGAGGGAAGTAAACTGGGGCCCGTTGTCTGAGACGACGACGTCTGGGAGGCCGTGCGTGGAAAACAGTTTACACAGTTCTTTGATGACGGCCTCCGTGGTAGTGGATTTCATGTCGCTTACTTCCAACCAATTGGAGTAAGCGTCAACTGTGATCAAAAAAGTATGCCCATTTGTTGGACCAGCAAAGTCTAAATGGATTCTGGACCAGGGCCCCCTTGGTATTTCCCAGTCTCGGATGGGTGCTGCGGGTGGGCTGGGTCTGGTCTCCTGGCAACGATGGCATTTGGCGACCCATGCCTCAATCTGTTTGTCCATCCCTGGCCACCAAGCGTAACTCCTGGCCAGGGCTTTAGTCCTGACGATGCCAGGATGACCTTCATGCAGCATCTCTAGGACCCTCCCTTGCAATCTGTCCGGGACGACCACCCTGTCACCCCACAAAATACATCCTTTAAGCAGTGAGAGTTCAGTCTGGCGGTTTCTGAATATTTTAATGGATTCGTCATTGTCCCTTTCAGGCCACCCTTTTTCTAGCCAATGTAGGATTCGCGCCAGACACTTATCCTTAATAGTCTCCCTGGCAATGTCCGATGCGGTAATGGGTAGGTTCTCAATGCTAAGGGTGTTTGTCGTTGGTGCTGGGTCAGGATCAGAGTCTGGTAAGGGGGAACGGCTTAAGGCGTCCGCGTGCGAAATTTTCTTACCTGGCTTGTGTAACAGTTCGTAGCTGTAGGCTGCCAGGAATTCGGACCACCTTGTCATCCGGGGTGATAAAATGTTCGGGGTGGCTCGGTTTCCGGCGAGGATTCCCAGTAATGGCTTATGATCCGTCACGATGGTGAACGGGCGGCCATACAGGTATTCGTGGAATCGCTTAACGGCGGCAACTATAGCCAAAGCTTCTTTGTCCAGCTGGCTATAGTTCCGCTCCGGTTTAGTCAGAGTCCTGGAGAAAAAAGCGATGGGTGCTTCTCTCTGGTCTGGGAGGGTGTGGCTGAGGACAACGCCGACGCCGAAAGGTGATGCGTCGCAAGTGACAGCTACAGGCAAGGTTTCGCTGAATTGAATCAGGACGGCGTCGGAGGTGAGGAGGTCTTTGGTTTTTTGAAAGGCGGCTTGCTCTCGTCTCCCCCAAGTCCAGGTTGCCGCCTTATCCAGGAGTCTATGCAAAGGCTCCGCCACCGTAGCCTTTTGGGGTAGGAAAACATTATAAAAATTCAGCAATCCTAGGAACGCTTGTAGTTCCGTTTTAGACTTTGGGGTGGGGGCTTCTTTGATGGCTTTCACTTTTTTAATTGTAGGGTGAATGCCATGCCGGTCTAGAAGGTAGCCCAAGAATTCCACTTGCTTTGTGCATAGTTGGCATTTTTCTCGTTTAACTTTAAGTCCTGTCACTTTAAATTTTGTTAAGACCTGTCTGAGTTGGTTTTCTAATTCGGCTTCGTTTGGCGCCGCCACTAATACGTCATCAAAATAGGGCACCACCCCCTCGATGCCCTGTAGCAAACGTTCCATCAGGCTTTGAAAGATGCCTGGTGCCACGCTGACTCCGAATTGGAGTCGGTTGCACTTAAAGGCCCCCCGATGGGTCACGATGGTCTGGGCTTCTGCCGTTTTCTCATCTACTGGCAACTGCTGATATGCCTGGGCGAGATCGAGCTTGGCAAAGACCTTGCCCCCTCCCAGTGAGTGCAGCAGATGTTGCACGATTGGGACTGGGTAGGCGCTTTGTTGTAATGCGCCATTTAGGGTGGCCTTATAGTCCCCGCAAATTCTCACGGACCCGTCCGGCTTGACTGGGGTCACTATAGGGGTCTCCCATCGGGCATGGTCTATCGACTGCAACACCCCCTGTTCGACGAGCTTGTTGATCTGCTCGTCAATTTTAGGCTTCAGGGCGAATGGTACCCTCCTAGGTTTAAGCCACTTGGGGGGGACGCTAGGGTCTAGATCAAATGAGATAAGGGGCCCCTGGTACTTGCCCAAGCTTCCATCGAAAACTTCCTGGAACTCCTGGGCTAGCCGCTGTTCCCAACCGTCGTCGGCGACGTGGTTGACTCCTGTCAGCACGATGTCAAGCGGGGCGAACCATTGTAAACCCAGTAGGCTTGGGCGGTCGCGATCAACGATAGTGAGTGGCAGTTGTTCGGTGCGGCCCTTGTAGGTTACATTAAAACTCTTGGTGCCCACTACCGGAACGCGATTCCCTTGGTAGTCTTTTATAATGATTTTCTGGGTATGAATGTTCCTCTTATGGAGGGTGGGTACTAGCCGTTTAATCTCGCGCCATGCAATCATGGAGAGGTAGGACCCGGAGTCCACTTCCATCTTGCATGGTTGGCCTTCAATATGGACTTCGACGTGTACCTTTCTGGCGCCGTCGGAGATGGCGTGGCCGATGGTCACCGTCTGGTGTGTTTCTTCCTTTCGTCGACCGTCGCCGCCTTTTGAAGATCGTTGGGCACGGTCCCACCGACTGTCCGGTTGGCGCTCTCTGGTCCTGGGCGGGGGGCTTTCCTTCTTCCGGTCGTGTTGTTCCCATTTGGGCGGGCTGCGGGTCTTCTTTTGGCGGCAAACTCGAGCGATGTGACCCCGTCGTTCACAATGCCTACAAATAGAGTCAAAGAATCGGCATTCTGACCTGGGGTGGTCGCCGCCGCACCCGGCACAGTTGGTCCTCGACCTACGACCTCTTCGATTTCGTTGGTCGCCGCGTCCCATCTGTACGCGATGTATGTCCTCCTCGTCTTCCGACGTGCTGGCGGCTGACTGGAATTCTCCGTAGTGTGCGGTTGCTTCGCTTCTAGGGTCGGCCGACCTTGCCGGGTTGTTGTTTCCGCCCTTCACGTCAGATCTTCGCATGCTGTCAGCAGACGAGCGGGTTGCTTCTGCGGCTGCGGCTGCGGTGAGGGCGTCTGCTAGGCTGATGTCGCCCTTGGCCATAAGCCGGCTCTGGAGTGTAGGGTCCCATAGGCCGAGCACGAACCGGTCTCTTATGAGGCTGTTCAGACCTTCAAACTCGCAGAGTCCTCCTAGGCGCTGCAACTCGGCGACGAAGTCGCTCAATTTCTCGTCTGGTTTCTGATTTCGGCGGTAAAACTCGTTGCGCCGTATCAGGATGGGGACCTCGGGGGCGTAATGGCGCCGCAGTATGGGTTCGAGGACGTCCCAGTCCATGGCGGTTGCGTCTGCCGGCTTGGCCAATGCTTTGGCCATCTGGAAGACCTCTGTTCCGCAGTGAGTAAGGAAGACGGCGCGTTTTAGCGGGCCCGGGGCGTCCTTCATTCCGGCGCATTCCAGGTACATATAGAACCGGTCTGAGTACGATTCCCAGTCCTCGGTGGCGGGGTTGAAGGGGGCGGGCGGTGCTATCTTCGCCATCTCTTTCGCTGGAACTGGCTCTTGTTGGACACGGGGTTCGGTTCAGGGTCGGGATCCCACCCTCGTCGCCAGTGTCGTGTCCGCAAAAAGACGCTCAGAGTCGGTGACTATCATTCAAGCTCTTTATTAAACAGTTGTGAACCGAACCAGCGAAAAGGAAAAAGCCCGCGGCTTTTATCCTTTTCGCTGCAGCGGCCGCGGCCAATGGCAGCGATTCAAGTCTCCCGCTCTTGGAACGAGCCAATCGCGGGAGACTTCAATCGGGCCAATCAGCGCGGCTCGCCTGGCCAATCAGAAATCCCCGCGCCTTAGCCAATCAAGGCGCGGGGATTTCGAGTATGCAAATTCAGGACAGAACAGTTACCTAACTTAGTTTGGGTAAAATAATATATATAAACTATGTTAGTGAGTTTAAGTGTGTGTGTATCACTTTAACTGCAAAACATGTATTTTGGGTGTGGTTATAAAATCACCATAAGAGGGAGCAAGAGAGCTCACTGTTTGCTGGCTTTTACTGGATTGCTGACAATGATGGATTGATGGTGATAACTGCGTGTTTTTTCCTTGCTATTGCTGAGAGAAGAAAAGAGGTTTGATTTTCTTCATATCTCTAACTGCAAAAGAGATATATTACTGGACTGATTATTTAAGTTTACTGACCTCTTTTTCAACACTGGACTTTGCAACTGATTAATCCCCGGATGGACTGAACTAGTGTATGACATATGGACTGTTTGACTATGCTATAACTCTTTCTGGAATTAAAAAAAAAACTATTTAACTGGTACAGTGTATCTGTTATACTGAGTGTAAGCTACAACAATGTTTATCTCACATATTTGCCTGCCTGCTAGACTGCCATTACACGTTCTGCTAGGGTGTGTATTCCTAACAGGCAGTATTAACTCGACCCTCTTCCTTATAATGTTTGTGTGCACCAAGCCTTTTCGGTTTCAAGCACATAAGTCCCTGAAACACGTTCATTTTTTTTTTCTTTTTTGCCCTTGGCAATGACAAGAGGTGCTACTTTTGTCCCATTCAGGTGAATGGCCAAGATGCACGTAATACGTGTACTTTCATATCCAGTTGATGGAATAAAAATTGATGAGGCACCCCTCTTATCAATTGTTGTTTGAGCCTCTTGGCCCATAAAAGCTGCAGTCTCATCCATTGCAATCATGTGAGAGACATTATATTTGGAGAAATCAATGGAGTCAACAAATGATTAAAAAGCAAGTGCCCATTTGACAATTTCAGCATCTTCTGGCTTGAAGACCAAGGTGGATCTTCTCAGAGACAATTCATATCACTAAAGGAAGCCATCCAGCCAGCAATGAGAGGCTTTGAATTCTTCTTGGGTAATTTCAAACTGTGGTGCCATTGCAAGGGCAAATGCTTGAACATCAGCCCTGTGTACAACCAAAGTCTTTGCTCTCCTGTCAGCAATCCATAGAGAGATGGTGTCTTCAAGTTCAGCATATAATGGATGCTGACCTGATCCACACCTGCGCTTCTTGGCATTTCCCTTCTGCACCTGTTGACTGAGATTATCATACTCAGCTCTCCATTTTTGGACCATACGGAGATGCAACATATTCTCCTTGCAGAAAGCGGTCAGATTCTTACCATGAGAATCCTCCCCGATTGCTTTCTTGAATTCCATAGAGTAGCTCTTTCTTTTTAAAATCATCTTCTGTCTAGACCAAAATAAAAATCACTTTAGATCATTAACTCAATTAATCAATTAACCCAAACACATGAAGCCACCTGGGTGGCTGGGATTTGGCATGCAGTTGGTAAGTTACAAAAGGGTTGTTTATCATTAAAATCTGCTTTGTGATCAAAGGCAACGTGAAATGAGGGCAGGAAGGGAAGAAGTAGCAACTTGTGCGTAACTGAGTTTCTGAACCTGAAGATCCCTGCTCTTCCGCCACCTCTCTTTTGTTGGTGCAATTTACCTGGGGGAGGTTGTCCCAAGACCCTTTGAGTTTATTCATTCATTTACGTTTCCCCAAGGGGCTTTTTTTTGGGGGGGAGGTGTTTCTTCCCTGCAATGAAGCCATCATCTCTCCCAGGCCCAGCAAGATGCTGTCTTCCCCACTGGAGGGAGTTGGGGGTTCAGGGAAGTGTCCTGTTAATCATTAAAACAATCTGAAAGACCATCCTTTCGGCCCACCAGGATGATCTTCACCCAGCTCAGCCAAAAAACCCAGGAGACCCTCCATTCTGCCCCCTCCCTGCCCCCCTAGTACTTGCTCTGCTCAAGTCAAAGATGGGGGGGGGGCAGAACCAGTCCTTGGATTCCCAAAGTGCACCTAGGAGGGGGCTTGTCTAGGATGGAAACTAAACAGGGTTGGAGCTGGGATGGAGTCCCCAGGAAAGGATTTCCAAGGCTGGAGAGAGAAGTTTAAAAGAGTGGGACAGAAGACAAAAGCTTCTTTAGCAACCCTCCTGCGATCCAAATGGCTGCAGAAATCGGTGCGAGCGGGAATAGGGCTATCTGATGGGACGAAAAAGAGCGGTTGGCTCAGGAAGCAGAAATGCAGCGGGAATCTTGGGCTCGTCTGATATTTATTCTGACAACAGCATATGTACATTGCATTGAGTTTGTAGTTGCATGCTTTGTGATCAAAGGCAATGGGCGATGAGGGCAGGGAGGGAAGAAGTAGCAGCTTGTGCTTAACAGAGTTTCTGAAGCTGAAGGTCCTTGCTCTTCTGTCACCTCTCTTGGCAAGGGGACATGGGCAGCCATGCATTGCCCTGAAGCGGCTGGTGACTCTGCCTTTAGGGAGCTTTCATCAGCTGATAGAAGCTACCTCGCAGCGAGGGGAGTGTGCATGGGCGCTCGCCCTGAGGCCACTTCTACCGGCTGATTGAAGCAGCTGGTGATTCTGCCTTCGGGGAGCTTCTATCAGCTGATGTTCTATCGGTAGTAGATCAGAGTATTCTAACCTAGGCTACCTGCAGGGCGCTCCTAAAGGCAAGTTTTCTCCCTCCCATGTCTCCTCACCTCATGTAGTTCTAATGAGCGATATGAGAAATAGTGGGGAAATGCATGGTTTAAATAGGCCTCAATTTTGGGGGCGGGGCTTAATTTCACCTCATGCCTAGAAATCATTCTGGGCCTTCCTATTGGTGGAGGCCATATTGTTGGAGAAACATAGTATCTGTAGGCACGGAGTGTCACAAGACTAAAAAACTCAACTCTTTGTTGAGAGCCGTGTTAGATCAAGAAGGTAACCTGGAATTCAGAGCTAGACTGATGCAGCAAGATTGGAAAGAGAGAAAGGGAATGTGGGTAGGAATGAGGGCAGGAATGATAAAATGATGTCCTGATGTTACCACACAAATCTGAGATATATGCACTTATGTCGTCAGGACATAAGTACATAATGGTAGCGTTGCATGAATATCATGGCAGTTTGTAGTAGACTTTTTAATGGAGTACCTCCAATTTAGAAATAGGAATCCTACCAAGATATCAAACAGGTCTTTAAAAAGAAAGAAAGAAAGAAAGAAAGAAAGAAAGAAAGAAAGAAAGAAAGAAAGAAAGAAAGAAAGAAAGAAAGAAAGAAAGAAAGAAAGAAAGAAAGACACCTATCCTAAGCATCCCTTGAACCTACCTATAAATGAGCAGTGATTTGGATCTAAGCCAAAATAATAACACAAGTTTAAATTTATAGCACTAAAGCACTACTTCTATGTCAGAAGCACCAAAGTGTTTCCATGGTGAAAGAATTAGATGGTTGCCCAGGGGACACCCGATTGGGGCAGGGGCGGTGGTCCTTTCAGGTCCTTATCAATGAGTCCACTGAAGTGGTGCCTATTTATGTACTTGCATTTGCATGCTTTCAAACTGTTAGGTGAGCAGGGATTGCAAGGAATGATGGAAGTTCACCTGGATATACAACAGTACTCAAACTTTCAATGTGGACTTGGAAATTGTCAAACCAATGGCCTAACCACAGCCACCACACTCTATAGCATTAAGATAAAGTTTTGGTGTCCCTTTTCCTATAGTTCCTTGGCTAGGCCCTCACTGTTCTACTACATCTTTGTACTGCATTTCAGGCATTTCCTTTCAGTTTGATCCAAGCAGTCCTCTTTCCTCCACCAAAGGAAAGATGAAACTTCATCTTTTGAAGCAGGAGGCAGCGATGCCTTTATCTTGGACAAAACAGAGAATCTTCTACCTGCTCTAGAGAATTATTGTTTTTCTGAGGCCATCAGTGTTTTTATGAAAACAATAATTTGTGTGGCTTGTCTCTTTAGGCTCACAGTCACTTTTTCAAGAATGAAGCTCTTGGATTCTGGGACATTCACCACTGCTGAAATTTAAATTGTTGAATTGTCAGAAGAAAGCAACAGCATTTAGACTTATATACCGCTTCATAGTGCTTTATGGCACTCTCTGGGTGGTTTACAATGTCAGCATATTGCCCCCAACAATCTGGGTCCTCATTTTACTGACCTTAGAAGCGTGGAAGGCTTAAGTCAATCTCGAGCCCCATCAGGATTGAACTCCAGACTGTGGGCAGAGTTTGCGTGCAATACTTCACTCTAACCACTGCACACAAGAATTCCTGTACAAGTCATGGTAACATGACTGTTTACCAGACTTTACCTGTCGATATACACCCATAAGTATATTGTACTGACTGAATAGGATTCAGGAGTATCAATATGGTTGATTGGTCAGAGGTCTTCCACGGAATTTAATAGCAAATGGAATTTTATGATGTTGGTTATTCTTAGTGGACTCAGATGCTACACTGGCCATTTTAAGTCACCATTTTTAAAATGTTTTACACAATTGTAAACTATGTACAAAAGTAAAATATTCTGATAATAAACTGATTAACATCATTGGGCAGATAGAAGCAATGGCAATTTAATTATAGACAGGTTACAGGATAAATTTTTCATTGAGATGTCTCATGGCTAATCTTTTGAATAGTCTTGTGAGTCCTGCCAACTCTTCTTTTCTCCAAGAAGTTTTCAACCAGCTATTTCCATTTTGACTACTTCTCAGATCTTCCTTGTGTATGTATTAGCTTCAAAGGCTGTGATTTTCATATTTTCCCCATGTGGTCTTCAGCAACAGTTTATGCAATGTGAAGTAATTCCCACTGTTTGCAATATTCTGAACTCGGAAGAATCTGGAATACAAAATTATTTCAAGAAGTTAAAGAAAAAAGCACACATATAACTCCTCAACAAAAGAGCAATTACAGAAGCCATGCATAGTTAATTAACTATTGTTGGCTGTTGTTGACAATCATTTGTCATCAAAATACTGCATTTTTAAAAAAAAATAGTATTTACGATTGAACATTAGATTTTTATATGTCCAACAAAGCAGTTTCAAATGTTGAATGGTTGCAGGAACTGGGCAAGTTTAGTCTAAGGTAGAGAAAGACTGGAGGATGGCATGATACCAGTCTTCCAATATTTGAGGGGCTATCACAAAGAAGAAGGGGACAACCTATTCTCCAAAACACTTGAGGGCAGGACAAGAATTAATGGATGGAAACTTATCAAAGAGAGATGCAACCTAGAACTAAAGAGAAATTTCCTGAATATGAGAACAATTAACCAGTCTGCCTCCAGACATTATGGGTGCTGCATCACCAGAAGTTTGCAAGAAGATCCTTCCTTCCTTCCTTCCTTCCTTCCTTCCTTCCTTCCTTCCTTCCTTCCTTCCTTCCTTCCTTCCTTCCTTCCTTCCTTCCTTCCTTCCTTCCTTCCCACCCTTCCTCCCTCCCTCCCTTTCCCCCTACACATTAACTTTTCTTTAGTAATCATGATTGGTAGGGCCAGCTTCCTAATTAGCACAATAGCATTTACAAAATCCCTTTCGTGACTTCCAAAATATTTATCTCTTGATTGCTCTTTTCCAGACTTGGCAGTGGATTTTTATTTTAAAATCTGAGCATCATAGTTTGGCCCAAATATGTACAAAGCAATACAGTATTTTTAAAGGGTAACTAGCATTTTAAATTACACATCAAATTGATATAAACAATAGACAACAGCTCAAAGTTACAGAGGGCTGGAGTATTTTAGATTGTAAAAATAAATGGAAAGCACTTCCATTTGAATCCTTTACACCAGTCCAAACTCAGCTCCACTAATTTCTTGCTTAGTTGCAGTGTTACTCATGTTGTATCTCCAAAGCCATCATTCTTTTTGAAGCATTGCAGCTCTCACTGAAGGGACATTTCGTCTCCCTTTTGCTTGGTGAGGTTCAGTAGCCCAAACTGGTGCTTTAAGTAGAATGCTGATTTGATTTAGAAGGCCTCTCTTGACAAGAGTTCTGTGATTCCTCTTTCTGCTTTGCAATGGACCAGCAATCCTGGGAAAAAAAAAAAAAAAAACAAGCTGCTATTTTTATTTTTCAATTTCCTCTCTCCCCATTTTATCACCTGTGCAAGGAATTGCAATTTCTGCTTTCTATAAGGTCCTTATAGTTCCCGTCTCCCCACTTCAACTGCTATGTAGTCTACTGCCTTTGTGGAGGGAGAGATGGTTGCATGATGTCATTCCATCTTTGCAATGCTCAAGTGGATTTTTAATAGAAAGGAATATAAAGCTTGGTAGCCAGGCAACTTCCTTCTGTTAAAATCACTCCGATTTTTTTTTTTTTTTTGCAGATGACTAGATACATGCAAAAAATAAATAAATACTGAAAACATAGAGGGAGGGATAACACTTTATGAGTGAGGGGACTTTTACAATTATTTTATAAATTGCTATTGCACTAGCAACAGCTTAGAAGGTGATGATTTTTTTTTTTTTTTGCAGGCTTCTATTGGTCAACAAGCAGAGATAGTGGAGGAGGGTGTGTCTCAAACTGTATTGGACTGATTGAGGTATGTTCATGTGCATGTTGAAGTATTAGGTATGTCAGATATATCAGTGTTTCCCAACCTTAGCAACTTTGCCCCATTTTATGCCTTTTCTTGCCACATTCATTAAGTGAATCATCGCAGTTGTTGAGTTAGTAGCCACATTTGTTAAGCGAATCTGCTTGTCCCCAACCATTTCACTTGTCCGAAGGTCACAAAAGGTATTTATGTGACCCTGTAACCATCATAAATATGAGTCAATTGTCAAGCAACCGAATGTAAATCAAATGATCATGGAGATGGTGCAAAAGTGTGAAAATGGTTATAACTCACTTTTTTCAAGGCTGTTATCATTTCATACAGTCACTAAGTGAACTGTTGTAAGTCGAAGACTACCTGTAGTCAATGGAGGCAGAAAGGTAATCGATACCACACTGAATTTAAATAACCTATATAACAATTTCCTCTAGAACAATTTCTCTAAATTAGAGGAAATTAAAGGTGGAATCAACATTCATAATTCCTGACTTGAAATGGGTTCCGGTTTTGCGTGGCTTCAACAGCAGCAGGAATTTGCTTGTCTGCAATTCCTGCTGTGCTTGCTGCCAAGGTGCCCCCGATCCAAATGGGTCTGGGGGATATGGCTGTCCAGTAGAGGCAGCTGAAGAGAGAGGGGATCCGGACAGGGGTTTGGGGGTGGCGTAGACCCCCTCCCCAGCCGGAAAAACCCCTTTTTCCCAAGGTGGTGGAGCGGCAGTCAGTGATGGCCGTCACAAAGAAGCCTGCAGCCGGGTAAGATTTGTGCTGGAGGTTGCAGGAGGAAGTGAAAATTTGGCTGAGCCGAGACAATAACAACTTTTAATTAACCTGGAAACTGAACTTTTTGAATTGCCTGAAAATACATTGTTTCCCAAAGAAGACTGGAAAGCTGCGGTTAAAGCTGTTAAGGGGAAAAAATTTTTTTTCTTAACTCTCCCTTCCCATAGAAATAGCAGACGGAGATCTGGAAAATCTACTTGGGCACGGAAGGTAACTCAATTTGAAATTTAAAGCCAAGGGATAAAGGATTTCTGGACATTGGATTTAAAAAAAAAAACAACAACTTAAAATTGATTTGGTTTGTTTGTGACTTTGAGATCTTTGTGAAATTTTGTTTTTTTAAAAAAGGGACTAAAGACATTAGGGTTGTGTTAAAAAAGAAAGAAAGAAAAAATGGCATTATCTTTTGAAGGACTACAAATGGAATTTCAAAAACTGAAAAACGAAGATAAGGGCTCGTGTGGATCTATCTTTCGCTTTTTGGAAATGGTGATTTCTACCTATCAAGAAATACTACAGGAAGGCTGGGATGAAGGAGAAGAAGCCATCTTTAATGGACAAACACACTTAGTGGAGGAAGAAAAGCGGAAGGGGGGCAAGGAAAAGATGAACTTAGAACTTAAAAAAGCAACAAAGAAAAAGAAAAAGGAGATGAAAAAGCAATATGATGTCAGAAAGCAACAGAAAAGAGAAATACAACAGAGAGGGAAGATTAAGAGAGTGAAATTGGAAAGATGGGGGGGTCAAAAAGTTAGAATGGAGAAGAAAGAAAGGGGGAAAGGAAAGAGAAGTCATAAAGGCTTTAAACAAGATGCAAAAAAAATTTTTTTTCAGAGATAAGGGGTGAGATAATCTTTTTTTAAAAATGATTCTGCAAAAGTACATAAAAATGCATTATAGACATTAGTATTTGAAGTTGAGTTAGAAAATGAGAATATTATATGATTTAAAAATGTATTAAAGCAAAGTCATGATTTAATGATAGAGTTTAATTTCTTAATTTCATAATAGTATTGTTTAAGAATTAATAATAGAATTTAATTTCTTATGAAACATTGCTTTTGCTATATTGTAAATTTAATATTTCTTTTTTACTTGTTTTTAGTTTTATTATTACTTATTAAACTCAATATTATTTGTTTGTTTTACTATTTTGAAATGTAATACTTTGAATGTACGGAGCAGAATCAGCATGGAAAATATGTATTATTTTAAGTGTTATTTAGGGGGAAGATAAAAAGTTGTCATACTTCAATCTGGGTTTACAGGAGGAATATTGTATTAGATAGAAAGGATAAATAGGTGATTGAAAGAAAACAGACCAAAGATGCAAATATAATTATTTAATTGAGATGGAATAAATAAAATAGAATTAAAAGAATGAGTAGGAGAGAGAAAATATATGGAAAATAGAGAATGTTAAATAAGATATGAGATAGTATATTAAGTGAGTATAAATTTTGATTGATGTCTATATAAAAAGAGTTAACTCGGGGTAAGTCGCCTTCCAAAAAGAAGTTTTATGTATCTATGTTTTGTGTAATGTTTGTTTAAGTCTGACAGGATATGGAAGAATACTAATGAAAAAATATATATTTTTAAGACAGAAGAAATATGACTAAATAGAGCAAAAGGGAATAATGAAAAGTTTTGAAAAGATATGAAGTTGATTAGATAAGATAAATATATATATAGAAGTGTGATAATTTGGAATTATCTTCTTTTTAAATAAGATTTGTTTCTTCTAGAAAAGATATTTTATGTTACTACATCCTATGTTTTGTTTGTGTGTGTTAAAAAAAATTAATAAAGTTTGTTATAAAAAAATAATAATTCCTGACTTGAAATGAAAGCTTCCACAGTTCTGCCATGATGAGTACATCCATAACTTCTTTAGTTTAGTTTATTGTCATTGCACCTCGTACAATGAAATCAAACACCAATTTCAGTGCATATCATGACCATGACCATGAAAACTAAATACAAGCACACACTGAAGCAAAAAACCCCAACACTATACCAACATTGCACTATACAGTAGAATTCAAAAGAACTATTGTCCTGGGATAGAAGATGTTTTTCAGCCTATTTGTCCTTGTTTTTATGATTCTGTACTGTCTGCCAGATGGTAATAGTTAAAAAAAAGGGCGGCTCCCAGGATGAGATGGATCTTTGAAGATGTTTTGAACTTTCTTAAGGTAGCTGGAGTTATAAAACTCTTCCAAAGAGGGGAGAGGGCAACCAATGATCTTCTGGGCAATGACATTAACCCTCTGGAGTGCTTTCCTATCTGCCACTGTGCAATTGGCAAACCATACAGAGGTGAAGTATGTTAAAATGTTCTCTATGGTGCAATTCACACTGAGAATAACTAAGAGGGAGACTGACAATCTCTAACACTAATCTTAGATTTACAGTCACAATTGGAACCAGAATTTCCATCATTTACAAGGTGTTTTTTGTAAATAAGTCACCCTGATTTTACCACTTTTTCTCTCCATGATTGTTGAGTGAATCTGACTTTCCCAATTGCCTTTGTTTGTGAGAAGCTGTCTGGGAAAGTCACAAAAGCTGATTCTATGACCCCAGGATACTGAAACCATCATAAATATAGGCCAGATGCCAAAATTTTGAAAAGGGACCATGGCAAAATTGTGTTGGTCATAAAATGTGAGGACCAATTGTCAGCCATGCTCGTCTCTCTTTCAATCCCAGGTTCATTAGCTGCCGCACGTCTCCAGCCTGCTGCAATCCCCCTGTTGCCTTCTGATGACATCATCCTGGTCTCTCCATAACCAGCACAACCATCAGCTGGCTGTGGGATCCAGCATGGGGATGTGGAGATGCTGTGGAGACTTGGAGCAGGCGAAGCACCCTCAGCATCGGTGGCTGGTGGAGCAACGAGGTGAATAGTAGTTCCTCCCGCCACCCAACATCAGTGTTGGGCTCCGGCATGTTTTGTGGTGTGCCCAGAGCCTGACATGTTTTTCAGTGCCATTATAACTTTGAACTGTCACTAGTAAATAGTTGTAAGTTGAGAACTATTTGTGCAATACTGATGTGGGAGTGTGGGTGATGGGAGAAAAATTCATAAGTGGTGCCAGAGTTTTACTTCCCCTGAAGGTAAATGTGCCCATGTAACTGTGTGAGGATGCTGTTTGTTTGTTTGTTTGTTTGTGTCGTGTCCATCGGTAAAGAGACCAGGAGGCGGTGACTAGATTTCAGCTCTTTATTGGTCCCTGGAACCGATCTGGCTCCAAGGGAAAACTTGCGGCTTTTTATTCTCAAGCCGCGGCGGCCACGACCAATGGCACCGCTTTGAATCTCCCGCAATTCGTTTCCACCAATCGCAGGAGATTCTCAGTGGGCCAATCAGCACGGTTTGCTAAACCAATCAGATCACCCCGCGCTTTGACCAATCAAAACGTGGGGTTTCAAGAATGCAAATGAAGGTACAGAACACCCCTCCCCTCTTAGTTTGGTCCTACGTAACGTAGTCCCGTAAGTAGGCAGGGCTCCGCACTTGCCTCCTGGACCTGTGCAGGTCAGTTGTTGGTTGGCTCCCGGCTGGTTCGGTCGGGTTCTCTGTGTCTCTCGGCCTCGTCGATGGAACCGCCTGGTAGGCCTTGCCGGGCCGCTTGTCACAGCTCCCACCCGGTCTTTCTGGGCTGGTCAAGCTGGCCTGGCTGCTTCTCCCTGGTGAGGCTTCGAGCTGGCTGCTTGCTGGTGAGTATGATTGGTTTTCTTCTGGGTTTTGGTTCCCAGGGTATTCCCTCCCCTCTTGGCTTGTGTTAAGGGGATTTTCTGTGTCTGGTTGCGTGTCGGTTGTGTTTCTTGTGGCCGTTCTCGATCTTATTTGATTGATGTGGCGTTTCCACGCTCATCCGTCGGTTGTTTGCAGCCCGTACGAGTGGGGACCTGTCAGTTGGGTTATGGTTGCTGGTACCCATAGTGGGTCTCCGGTTAGGTTTTTTGCGTAGACGGTGTCACCTGGTGCAAAAGACCAGTGCTTGCTGGAGGAGTTTGGGGGTTTTTCCGGATTGTATGTGGGGTGCAGTCTGTCGAGTGGGGACCTTATTTTCCTCCCCATCAGTAGCTCTGCCGGGCTTTTGTTCGTTGTTGTGTTCAGGGTTATATGTTGGATAAAAAGCATTTTATTTATTTTGTCTTGGATTTCCCCATGTTAGATTTTCTGGATGGTTTTTTTCGTGAATTGAACCATCCGTTCCGCCCTTCCGTTCGCCGCCAGATGCACTGGAGCTGTCAGTACGTGTTGTATGCCCTGTTCCGCTAGGAATTTTTCAAATTCCAGTGAGGTGAATTGAGGCCCGTTGTCCGACACGATGACATCCGGGAGGCCGTGGGTTGTGAATAGTTTGCAAAGTTCCTCGGTTATGGCCTCTGTGGTGGTGGATTTCATGTTGCTTACCTCCAGCCAGTTGGAGTAAGCATTATACAGTTACTAGGAATGTATGTCGCTTGGTGGGCCCGGCAAAGTCTATGTGGACCCTAGACGAGGGTCCCCTGGGGGCTTCCCATTCCAGGAGCCGCGGGAGGGCTTGGTCTGGTTTCTTAGCAGCATTGAAACCTTGCCACCCAGGCCTTGATTTGCTTATCCATCCCTGGCCACCAAGCGTAACTTCTGGTCAGGGCTTTCATTCTAACTATGCCCGGGTGCCCCTCGTGTAACAACCCCAATACCTTCCCTTGCAGTTTTTCCAGGATAACCACCCTATCCCCCCACAGTACACACCCTTTTTGCAGCGAAAGTTCCGTTTGCCGGTTCCGGAATGTATTTTGAATGCTTAATCATTGTCCTTTTCCAGCCACCCTTTCTCTACCCAATGTAATACCTGCGCCAGATGTTTGTCTTTATTGGTTTCTCAGGCAATGTCTGACGCAGTTATGGGTAGATTGGGCAGTGTCTCTATGCTGAGGGTGCTCGTTGTGGGTGCTGGGTTGGTGTCTAGGTCGGGTAGTGGTGAGCGGCTCAAGCGTCTGCATGTGTAATAGTCTTACCGAGTTGGTTTGTGAGCCGATAGCTGTAGGTGGCAAGGAATTTGGACTACCTTGTCATCCTGGGAGATAAAATGTTCGGGGTGGCCCGGTTTCCTGCCAGGATGCCCAGCAATGGCTTGTGGTCCGTGATGATTGTGAAGGTGCGGCCATAGAGGTACTCGTGGAACCTCTTCACTGCTGCGATGATGGCTAGGGCCTCCTTCTCCAGCTGGCTATAGTTCTGCTCCGGTTTGGTGAGGGTCCTGGAGAAGAAGGCGATGGGCGCTTCTCTTCCATCCAGGATTGTGTGGCTGAGGATGGCGCCAATGCCGAAGGGTGAGGCGTCGCATGTGATGGTGAGTGGTAGGGTCTCATTGTATTGGATGAGGACGGCATCCGAAGTGAGCAGGTCCTTGGTTTTCCTGAAGGCGGCTTCCTCACATTTTCCCCAAGTCCAGGTAGCCGCCTTGTCCAAGAGCCTATGCAAGGGCTCCGCCGCAGTCGCCTTTTGGGGCAGGAAAAACTTGTAAAAATTAAGTAGTTCCAGAAACGCCTGCAGTTCCGTTTTAGACCTGGTTGTGGGGGCCTCTTTGATGGCTTTAATTTTGGTGTCGGTTGGGTGGATGCCGTGCCGGTCTAGGAGGTACCCCAGGAATTTGACCCGCTATGTGTAAAGTTGGCACTTTTCCCTCTTCACCTTTAGCCCAGTTTCCTTGAATTTGGTTAGCACCTCCCTTAGTCGACCCTCTAGTTCTGGCTGGTTGGCTGCCAATACCAGCACATCATTGAAATAGGGCACCACCCCCTTGATGCCTTGTAAGAGTCTTTCCATGAGGCTCTGGAAAATTCCAGGCATCACGCTGACTCCGAACTGGAGTCGCTTACATTGGAAAGCTCCCCGGTGGGTGACTATGGTTTGCGCCTCCGTGGTTTCTTTGTCGACCGGCAGTTGCTGGTATGCTTGGGCCAGGTCGAGTTTCGCGAAAACTGTGCTGGTTATGGACAGACCAGGAAGATGCTGCACTACTGGGATGGGGTAGTCGCTTTGTTGCAAGGCGCAGTTTAGGGTGGCCTTATAGTCCCCGCAGATTCTCACCGACCCATCGGGCTTAACTGAGGTGACTATTGGGGTCTCCCACCGGGCATGGTTTATTGGTTGTAGGACCCTTTGCTTGACGAGCTTGTCAATTTGCTCGTCAATTTTTGGTCTGAGTGCGAAAGGTACCCGCCTTGGTTTTAGGCGTCTCGGGGGAACGTTCGGGTCTAGGCTGAAAGAGATAGGGGGCCCTCGGTACTTCCCTAGGGTGCCGTCAAACACTTCTTGGAAGTCCAGTGCCAGTTGTTGCTCCCAATCAGTCTCGGCGATGTGGTTGATGCCTGTGACTTTGATGCCGAGTGGTGCGAACCATTGCAGTCCCAAAAGGCTGGGTTGGTCTCGGTCCATGATTGTTAGGGGAAGCTTTGCAGTACATCCCTTAAATGTTACTCTGAATTGTCCGGTTCCGACTACCGGGATGCGGTTTCCCTGGTAGTCTTTAATGATTAGTCTCTGGTTCTCCAGTCCCTTCTTTTGGATGGTCGGCACTAAGCGTTTGATTTCTTGCCAGGCGACCATGGAGAGGTAGGATCCGGAGTCCACCCCCATCTTGCATGGCTCGCCTTCAATGCCTACCTCCACGTAGAATTTTCGGGCATCAGTGGTTGATGCGTGGCCAATGATGACCGTCTGGTGTGTTTCCTCCTTCTGCCGGGTCTGGTGTGTTTCCTCCTTCTGCCGGGTCTCTCCGCCTCATCGGGTTCGCCCGCTCCAGTCCCATCGGCTGTCGGCTGGGCAATCTCTGGCTCTGGGGGGCATGCTGTCCCATCTCCGCTCGCTGTGGTCCTGCCATCTGGGGCTGTAGGCTTTCTTTAGTTGGCAGACGTGGGTAATGTGACCCTTTTTGTCACAGTGCCGGCAAACTGCATCGAAGAACCGGCACTCGGATCTAGAGTGGTCGCCTCTGCAACCGGCACATGCGGTCCCTGACTTACAACCCTGCCAACTGTGCTGGTCGCGTCCTGCCTGGAGCCGGTAGATTTCCTCCTCGTCGTCCAAAGTGTCGGAGGTGGAGTGGAATTTGCCATGGTGGGTGGTAGTTTCGCGATGACTTGCTTCCGGTTGGGCCTCGGTCACCCGTCCAGGGTTGTTGTTCGTGGTGCGGTCCCCGGCGTCCGGTCTCCGCATGCGGTTTGCTGACTGCCAGGTGGCCTTGGCAGCGGTGGCTTCAGCGATGGCATCAGTGAGGGCGATCTCGCCTTTGGCCATCAGCCGACTCTGTAGGACTGGGTCCCGAAACCCAAGCACGACTCGGTCCCGTAGGGTCTTGTCCATGTCGGAGAACCCGCATAGTCCTCCTAGGTTCCACAGCTCCGCAACAAAGTCGCTGAGGCTTTCGCCTGACCTCTGGTCCCGCCGGTAAAACTCGTGCCATCTGATGAGGGTGGGCACGGTGGGAGCGTAGTGTTTTCGGAGTAAGGGTTCGAGGTCGGCCCAGTCCATCCCGGTGACGTCAGTGGGTTTCGCTACGGCTTTCGCCATCTTGAACACTGCGGGCCCGCAGTGTGTCAGGAAGACGGCTCGTTTCTTCGGCCCGGTGGCATTCTTCATGTCGCTGCATTCGAGGAACATGCGGAATCTGTCCATGTAGGATTCCCAGTCCTCGCTAGCGGGGTTGAAGGGTGCAGGCAGAGCGATGCTGGCCATTTCGTCGGTCTTGCTTCTGTCGGACACGTGCTCGCTGGGGTTCAGGATCGGGATCCTATCCTCGTCGCCAGTGTTGTGTCTGTCAGTAAAGAGACCAGGAGGCGGTGACTAGGTTTCAGCTCTTTATTGGTCCCCGGAACCGATCTGGCTCCAAGGGAAAACTTGCGGCTTTTTATTCTCAAGTCGCGGCGGCTGCAGCCAATGGCACCGCTTTGAATCTCCCGTGATTCGTATCCGCCAATCGCGGGAGATTCTCAGCGGGACAATTAGCGCGGCTCGCTAAACCAATCAGATCACCCCGCGCTTTGACCAATCAAAACTCGGGGTTTCAAGAATGCAAATGAAGGTACAGAACAGTTTGTTTGTTTTTCGTTTGTTTGTTCATTCATTCATTCATTCATTCATTCAATTTATATGCCACTCTTCTTACTGCTGAAGTGACTCTATATGCTAACATTTTGAGTTTTTCCTTTTATGAAGCCTTGGTTTTTTTCAAGTCTGTGGACTGGATCATATACAATTCTAAGTTGTTAACTATGGTTTATATCCCAATTTTCTAATATTCCTTGGAAGAGGGAAAAACGATTTTGTGTAGCTGTTCCCAAACGAAGTATAAATTTGGGCACTACAGTATAAATATATCCAGTTATTGAAAATACATGTTCATATTTCTTAGTTAAAGTACGAGACAGTTTAATAATAGGTCACAATTGAGCCCAGAATTTTTGTTGCTATGTGGGACATAGCTGTTGTTAAAGTGAGTTTTGCTTCCATTTTACCACCTTTCTTGTCACAGCTGTTAAGTAAATCAAGTAGTTGTTAGGTTAGTGACACAGTTGCTAGTTAGTGAATCTGGATTCCTCATTGCCTGTCAGAAGGTCATAAAAACTGATTGCATGACCATGGAGGTGCCGCGACCGTCTGAAGTGTGCAAAATGGTCACAAGTCACTTTTGTCAATGTCGTCGTAACTTTGAACGGCCACTGAACAAATGGCTGTAAGATGAGGACTACCTGCATTAGGTATGTTCAGCTACTTATAAAATGATACACGAGATAAAAATCTAATAAATAAATAAGAATAAGCTGAAGCAGCAAGCTTGTGTGGGACTCCTTAGCTTTATAGTGTTCTCTCTGGGGCCTAAATTTATTATTTTTAATTTTGGGTTAACTTAATGCCTAAATTTTTATTATGTGTGTGGATTTGATACATAGCATGCAATTCCAAACAACACACACACACACACACACACACACACACACAACTTAAAGGAAACATAAACCACCATGGCAGGTTCTGTTAAATAAAAGAGTCAAATAAAAAGAATGAGGGTTTAACACGAAGTGTGACTTCTGTTGACAGATCATTCTGCAGGTCTCCTGGTTATCAAAAAATTGTGTTTTGTTTTGTTTTGTTTTTTTAAAAAAAGACAACAACAACAGACTTACAAAAGGTATCACAGACTGCAAAGTCTGGCTAAATCTTCGGCTTTAATGCTGGAATCCATTTTATTCTGTGAACAGCTCTCTTTCTCTTTCTAATTAGATTTATTCCATTTAGTGCAGGGCTTCGGTGCTTCAGGTAACCTAGTAAAACAGAAAGAGAGAGGGAGAGAGAGAAAAAAAAAGCCAGTCCCATTGACTCGGTGATATGAGATTTCCTGGACCGTTGGATATAAATTAACCATTTGCCTTGCACAGTAGCGGAAGAATTGGAAGCAGGTTTAGAAGCAGAATAAAGAGGATCGGTTTGGGGTGGGTGGGTGGAAATCCAAGCAATCACTAAATGGCTTCAGAGAATAAACTCTTTTAATCCAGTGGTCCTCTATCGCAGTGCTGATATTATAATCCTACAGGATCCCGCTTTGATTTTGCTCCCCTTTCCCCTTATTTGGGCAGCTAGGCACACAGTCTTCTGGCAACTCAGGTTTATTCTGAATAATTCATAAAAGGGCTACCCTGCTCCTGATGCAAAGCATATGGAGAATCTGAGAGAGCTGTATTAATCTTCCGCCGGGAAGTGGCAGAAGAAGCTCCTATTTAACTGTCTTGCGTCAAGGAAGAGACGACCAGAGAAAGGGAGGGGAAGAGGAGGGGAAATGCCCCCCCCTGTTCACTTGGCATTCAGGTTATTCTATTTCTGTGTAGTGGAACAAGAAAACGAATCATGTCTGCTCTGTCCCTTCGGGGCAGATGTATCTAGAGGGCACAGCACCACAAATGCCATCGCTGTTGGAAACAGGAAAAGGGACACCACGTTCTGACACCTCAAAGTCTCCCAGGGTTTGAAGAATGACAAGGTTGTGGTTAAAGCAGCTGCCATATGCAGGCACGCATGCATACAAATGCACAGGAGAGGGCCTAACACCCTGCAGTGGTCTAAAAACAAAAGCCAGCTTCCCAAGCTGGGTATCAAATCTTCTGCCTCCCTCCTGTTCTCTGGTGGAAAGGCTCAGCAACGGAAAGGAGCTCTGGAAACATTTTTGTCTTCGCAGCCTACTAAAAGTGACCGCTCTTCAGTGAGCTTGCTTTATAAAAGCAAGCAGGTAGAAGAATCGGACATCTAAAAGGGGTGGGGGATGACAAGATGGTGTGACGGAGAGACGACATCAGCTGGGATGCAATTAAGGGTGACCTTGCAATATAAAACTGGCACAATCTGCAGAATCAATAGTCCGGCTGGGCCCTATGGCAGATCCAATAAAGAGAAACTGATGGTGCCAGCCAGGGAGGGGGTAGTGTTATATATATTTAAGTGATGCGTAGACAACATTGCGCCTCCATTTCCTTTACCTATGATTTTGGTGCCGGTATTTGGGAAACATCTATGTTGATTATCACCATTCTAGTCCATTAAGAAGATTAAAGATGATTTAATTATCTGTCCTGTTTGGGACAAAGGAGGCACCTGCCCAATTAAGCTGCAAAATCCCAAAGATCCATCAATATGCATATTACAGTTAAGAAAAGGGATGCTTCCCCCATAAATATATAATTAACATATTAGCAAAACTAATGGAGGGAGGGAGGGAGGGAGAGGGAGGGAGGGAGAGGGATCTCATTAAAAATATCAGCACTTCAGTGGAGGATTGTATTAAGCTGCATATCAGGTTGGCAAAATGCCTTTACAGCCTGGTAGCAGGTTAGCAAACTTATTATTGAGGGCTGATAAGATTGTACGTTGGCAGACATTCTGGCCAGGCTCTGTGCATTCTTCCTGACTTATGATCAAAGTTTCAAAAACTATTTAAACAACCTCTCTATCTTAAATAGAGCAATAGCACCAGTGGTGACATTCAGCAGGTTCTGACTAGTTCTGCAGAACCAGTAGCAGAAATGTTGAGTAGTTCAGAGAACCGGCAAATACCACCTCTGACTGGAGATTTTATTCCTTTGCCATGCCCACCAAGCCACGCCCACAGAACCAGCAGTAAAAAAATTGAACCCCACCACTGCATAACATTAGACTTCACAGTGCTTTACAGCCCTCTCTAAGCGATTTACCTATTGCCCCCAACAATCTGGGTCCTCACCTCAGAAGGATGGAAGGATGAGTCAGCCTTGAGCCTGGTGAGATTCAATTGCCAAACTGTAGCAGCAAAAATCGGTTTTTTTCAATATTCAGCTTGTATTAAACGGTGATTGAAGGAGAACAAAATCTGTTTTGTTTTTTTTTAATTGCTGCAGAGAGATCAGAGCCCCTGGAATGAGTTATTTGTCCTCCCAACATCCTTGGATAAAGCCCAAAGTGATTTCCAGGTGTTATTACTGAATTGTAATTTGTAATGTGAAAGAAGGCAGAATTAATAAATTTGCAATAGACAAAAGTCACCCTAATTATCCTTCAATGGAAATGGAATGAACTGCAATTCAACAGCTGTCCTGGACCCACCCATTATCTTGGGTGTCTTCCCAGTTCCAACTTAAATCAAATAAGATGTTCTGCCCAAGAAAAATGGTCCACTACACTTTATCTAAAATAGTAGCCACCTGTCCTGTTTTGTTTCTTCTATAAACTAAGTGTCTCAACTGCCTTTTCCAAATCATTGATAAAAATATTGTATGGCATAGAAACAGACCCATTAATGAGAACTCTGCATGCAGTCATTCAGCCAAAGACAACACAATTTAATGTTGATATAATCTAGCCTAGTGGTTCTTAAATGATTGGACTGAATTACTCCTTTTCTCAATCTCAAATAGTATAAGTACCCCTACAAAAGAACAAAAAAAAAAAAACCCAATCAGACTCTGTATTTTTTTTTTAAAAAAAAGCATGTCAGTGACAATAGTCCCAAACTGGATCTTCAACTTTCTCTCACACAAAATTACAATGGATTTTTCATCCTATTCATTGAAAATTCAATTTCCCCAGGATACACTTGATTTTTCACTTGGATAATTATCTCCAGCTTAAAAACCACTGATCTAGCCCATATTTTACCATTTTAGGAAGGAAATTAACATGGGACACTCTGCTTAAGGTTTTCCTGATATTAAGTTACATTATGTCTGCAGCATTCCAATAATCTACTAAGGTAGTAATTCCATCAAATATGTAGATAAAATTAGTCTGACAAGCTTTGTTTGCAACTGTCTCATAATGGTTCTTGCTACTTACTGTACTGTCCCACTCATCTGCACACACACACCCCCCTCAGGTGTCAGGAATCTTTATTAAGGTTTCAGAGCCTGAATTGGTATTCCTCAGCTATTTCCTATGCTGGCACCAGTTCAACCTCAATGAGTTCCACAGGCTGCTCAAATGAAGCCAACACTAGTCTTCAAGGCAAAGACAAGTTCAATCCAGTAGGTAAAAGCAAGTTCCCAAGTCAAAGGCAAGTTTCCAAGCAAAGGCAAATCCACAGCCAAAGGCAACAACTGATCCAAAATTCAAGGCAAGAACACACAGCAAGAAAACAAACACATTGTTCCCAACATTGCCTCCAACTATCTGCTTTGGTGCAGCCCATCAAGAAGGGCAAAAATTTTTCCTTATGAGTAATCTAGCTGTCCTTCTCTGCTCCTGCCTTTTCTCTGCCCTATGTGTTCTTGGATCAATGCAGAAGGCAGTTCCTCTACCTCATCACTGACTGGCTGCATATGCATTCTTTCCCCACCTGAAGCCTCAGGGCTGTCCTGCTGCAACTGTGCTTCAGCCAAATCACTCTCAGAGGATTGCATGGAGCCATTGACCAACCCCCTTCCAGACATGCATGGAACTGGTTCATCCTCCTCCAAGCTGACATCTGGAGAAGTATCTGGAGAGGAATTGTCCGAGGAAATGTATCACATGTGATATGCTTATCTAAATGCTCACGAACATATTATTTGAATCTGTTTTCCTGGTACAGATGTCAAACCTAGCCCATAAGCTGGCAAATATTCCATCTCACTTACTCATGAGAGAACACAAAAATTGGCATCCTAATCAGCATTCTGCCCCTATGCCATTACTTCATTGCATTTACTTTACAATTAAAAACATCTCAATTCATTCAGTTTAAAAGGGTTAGCGAAATAATGCCTTCAACCAAGAGGAAGAGCCATTCAGGATTTGTTTGTTTTTTAAGCATTGTGTAATAAGGGATAGGGACGCAGTGGCTCAGAGGCTAAGATGCTGAGCTTGTTGATTGAAAGGTCAGCAGCTCAGCAGTTTGAATCCCTAGCACCATGTAATGGAGTGAGCTCCCGTTATTTGTCCCAGCTTCTACCAACCTAGCAGTTTGAAAGCATGTAAAAATGCAAGTAGAAAAATAGGGACCACGTTTGGTGGGAAGGTAACAGCGTTCCATGCACCTTTGGCATTTAGTCATGCCAGCAGAGACCACAAAGACGTCTTTGGACAGTGCTGGCTCTTCAGCTTTGAAACTGAGATGAGCACTGCCCCCTAGAGTCAGAAACAACTAGCACATATGTCCGAGGGGAACATTTACCTTTCAATAAGGGCAAGGCACCCAAAGGAATTAGCCAAGCAATCAGAAAACAAGTTTATTCATCAAATACCTTTTTGTCCATGCAACACTCAAAACATTTTACATTTATTAAACAGGCAGATTATAAAAAGCAAATGTGAAAAACAAGACAAAATTAAATTCAGTATAATTACCATCAACACTGATTCAACTAACAATAGTTTGGTGGAGGGAAAAAAGTTTTTTTTTCAATTGCCAACAGATGGCGAGAGTGAGAGCTGCACAGAAGAAAGGCCTCTCTTGAATACTAGGCAAGTGACCTCTCCTGTCAATGTCAAGCACTGGAACCAGGATGACAGCATGAGATGATTAGAGTTACTTCTTCTAAGCTGCCATCTTATTTGCCAGACAGACTGCATTCTCTCGGGAAAAGCCAAGTAAGGACTTCACAGATGACAGGGTGGGGTGGGATTGTCAGGTCTGCATTGCTTCCTGTCCTGCAAAGATTCTAAATTTGTCAGTGTCTTTACTCCTCTCCCCATTCTATCTGGAGATTTCCCCACAATGAATCTATCTGAGATAGTTTTTCAGGCAATTAGTGCCCAGGATTGTAAAAGCATCTACACTAAACTAGATTTGAAAGACAACAAACCAACCAGGGGTGGAATTCTACCGGTTTGGATCGATAGTTCCAGTGACCCACCTTCCTCTACTCTTTCTGTGCTTTATTTCCTTGTTTTGAAGCAAAGCTGATTCATGCGGCAGAGCAGTTTTGCCGCGCCTCAGCTGTTTTACTCACTGGGGTGGCAGTAGATGATAAGTATTATAGTTGAAAATGGACTTCTTTAAATGATGAGCACACGCACAAAGCACACAATCACCAAACCGGCTGTTACACTAGTTGAATCACACCACTGAAATCCACCTGTTGTGAATGCAAAACACCAATAAAGTTATCATTGAGCTTGAAGTCTAGTGCAGGGTTCTGGCCTGTTGATGGCCCGATCGGATTGGCCCATTTGGAGGCATCCGATTGGCCACTAGCAAACCATTCCTATTGGTTAAACGGAGCTAACGCTCCAGGTTCATTATTGGTTGAGTAGTTAATGAGTTGCCTATATAAGTAAGGCTTGAGCAGCCTTTGAGCTGAGCAATCACAATATGTAAATAAAGAGTTTGAAGTTCACTGTTTCCACCAGCTCGTCTCCATCATTCGCACCCATGCTCCACACTTAACACTGGCGACGAGGATGGGATTGGATGACATCAGAGCCAACTAAGCACATGACTGAAGCACAAAACGGTGAAACCATGTCCGGCGGCGCCATACCACCCGCTCCGTTTGACCCAGCTCAAGAAGACTGGGAGTCTTACATGGATCGTTTCCAGATGTTTCTGGAAACAAATAATCTAAAGGATGCCACGGCTGGAAAGAAACGAGCGGTGTTTCTGACACACTGCAGCCCAACGGTTTTTAAGATGGCTAAGGCATTGGCAAAACCAGCTGAAGTGAAGACCATGGACTGGGACGTCCTCGAACCGCTACTAAGAGCCCACTACACACCTGCTGTTCCAACGCTCGTAAGATGACACGAATTCTATCAACGAAACCAACGGAAGGAGAAAGTGTCACCGATTTCGTTGCAGACCTCCAGAACTTGGGAGGCCTGTGTGAATTCACCGACCTGGAGGAGGCTTTGAGAGACAAGGTAGTCCTAGGGCTAGACGCTCTAAACGTGCACAGCAAAATAATGGCAAAGGGCGACATCACCCTTAAGAATGCCATAACTGAAGCCACAGCAGCTGAGGCAACCAAGAAGTCGGCTGCCCAACTACGCCAAAATCGCACTCACACCCACCAGCCGGCCGGCGAAATTTCATCTAGCGCAGAAGGGCAGCTTTCTACGGCCCATCATGAGGACCTCTCTTCATCATCAGACAGCAACAAAGAAGAGGTCCATCACCAACGGACTGATCGGGAATGACGCCCAAAGTTCCAACAACCCTGCGCAGGTTGCGGGGCCAACCATTTTCGCTCTGACTGCAAATTCCGTGATGCACTCTGCCACGAGTGCGGGAAACGAGGCCACATTGGACGGGTCTGCAGAAGCCTCCTTGGACCCAACCCGACCTCAAAAGGAACCAATCTCCGCCAATCGACAGGGAATCACCCTGTAAGGCGAGAACCAGTAAACCACTCCTACGGAAACCGACCCGTGAATCATCTGGCAAGACGAGAAGAGGTGCACCAAACACTCACTATTGGCCATGCCTCTTCCCTAGACGCTCAGAAAATTCGGGTCAACGTGAACTTTGAAAATCGGCCCTGCCCAATGGAAATAGACTTGGGATCATCCTTCTCGATGGTCTCATGGAAGACCCTCAAGAAACTCATCCCCACAATTTGGCACCAAGACCTTCAATTTCAATGGCTCATCCTAAAGGACAACCAGGGGAACCAAATTCCAGTTGTGGGATCCAGCCGAGTCTGAGTTACATTCAAGAACTGCATGGCGTACTTACCCCTGATGGTGATCGATAAGGACCGGCCTAGCCTGTTGGGCCTACAGTGGTTCACACCACTCGGCATTGAAGTGTCTGGCATTAATCGAATCAGCGGCCGTGACTGGGAGGAAGACCTCGCCCACGAATTCAGGGATGTCTTCAAGGAAAAGTTAGGTGAGTACAAGGGGACCCCGATATCCTTTAGCCTTAACACAAAAATAGCGCCCATCCACCTTAAGCCTTGTCGAGTTCCATTCGCTCTAAAACCGAAAATCAACGAGCAGCTAGATAAGTTGATTGCCCAGGGAGTTTTAAAGCCAATGGATCATTCCCCTTGGGAAACGTCGATTGTGACACCCATTAAACCGGACGGCTCCATTAGAATTTGCGGGGATTACCAGGCCACCCTGAACCATGCCCTGCAACAGAACCCGTATCCAGTGCCGGTAGTACAGCACCTCCTCCATTCCCTGGGAGGCGGAAAAGTCTTTGCTAAATTAGACTTAGTTCAGGCTTACCAGCAATTGCCAGTTGACGAAACAATGGCACAGACACAGACTATCGTAACACACCGTGGTGCATTTAAGTGTACAAGGCTTCAATTCGGAGTCAGTGTAGCCCCAGGGATCTTTCAGAGCCTAATGGAGAGTCTGTTGCAGGGAATCAAGGACGTTGTCCCCCATTTCGATGATGTACTTATTGCTGCCCCCACTCAAAAAATTTTGCAGGAGCATTTAAGATTAGTATTGCAAAAATTTCAGGAAGCAGGCCTGAAAGTTAAAAAAAAAAAATGCAAAATGTGTACCGACCGTGTTGAATTCTTAGGGTACCTAATTGACAGTCAGGGTATTCACCCTACTGATAGTAAATTAAGAGCAATAAAAAACGCTCCCAGACCCCAGAACAAGACCGATCTCCAGGCGTTCCTAGGCCTCATCAACTTCTATAATGTGTCCTTGCCGCACAAAGCTACTGTTGCTGAACCGCTACATCATCTTTTAGACAAAAAAGCAAACTGGGTATGGGGTCACAAAGAAGAGCAGGCGTTCCGTAGTGTGAAAAAACTACTGACTTCGGACACCATGCTTATGCAATACAATGAGACTTTGCCATTAAACATAACCTGTGATGCATCGCCTTTTGGAGTGGGCGCCATTTTGAGTCATGTGTTACCTAACGGTAACGAAGCCCCTGTTGCTTACTTTTCAAAGACGCTCTCGAAAACCGAGCGAAATTACAGCCAAATTGATAAAGAAGCCTTGGCAATTGTGTCAGCAGTTAAGAGGTTTCATGAATACGTGTACGGCCGAAATTTCACCATTGTAACTGACCACAAACCATTGCTGGGGATCATTGCTAGGGACAAACCAACTCCCTCCATACTATCTCCCTGAATGACCCGCTGGTCAGAATTCTTGGCTGCCTACAATTATTGGCTACAATATCGTCTGGGGAAAGCTTTTCCCCACGCTGATGCACTGAGCCGTACACCGCTCCCTGAAATTATCAACGATCCTGCACCAACGATGACAGCGTTGCAGATCGAGACACTCCACACGCTGCCATTGACTGCCCGTGACATCACGAGAGAAACAAAACGCGACCCCATCTTGGCGCAAGTCCTTACATGGGTGGAACGCGGATGGCCATTGGACCAAGTACCAGACGACTTTGCACCGTTCAAAAGTCGTCAAACAGAGTTTTTCTCGCAGAAGGGCTGTGTCATCTGGGGTGATAGTCATTATCCCAGAACGACTCCAACAAATGCTGCTAAGAACCTTGCACGATGGCCACCCTGGCATCGTTGCAGACAGACTATCGTAACACACCATGGCGCATTTAAGTGTACAAGGCATTTAAGTGTACAAGGCATTTAAGTGTACAAGGCATTTAAGTGTACAAGGCGTGGTGGCCAGGCATCGATTGGCAAATCGAATCACGGGTGAAAACTTGCAAGAGATGCCAAGAAGTAAGCAATGCTCCACCAAAGGCAACCCCAACTGAATGGGAGACGCCATGGGGACCCTGGTCCTGCATCCATCTGGATTTTTCTGGGCCGACCAAAGGCCACACATTTCTGCTAACCGTCGACGCCTACTCAAACTGGCTCGAGATTCACCGAATGAGAAATACAACCACTGACGCAGTCATCAAAAGACTAGAAAGACTTTTTGCAACCCACGGATTACCAGACGTCCTGGTATCCAACAACGGGCCCCAATTTACCGCGCTACCCTTTGAGCAGTACTTGGCTGACTGGGGCATTCAACATGCGCTCACTTCGCCTGCGCACCCTGCTGCAAACGGTAGGGCTGAGTGCATGGTTCAATTCTTCAAAAGGACTCTGCAAAAGATCGATTACGATAACATCGACGAAAAAATCAACCAGATACTCTTCCTGCAGCACATTACACCTCACAGCGTCACCAACAAAACTCCCACCGAACTGCTAATGGGACGAAAGCTCTGCTCCCACCTCGATCGTTTACACCCAGCCTACGAACCCGAAAAGCCACTCGGATCCAGCAGCCGATGCCGTACTTTCCAGGTAGGCGATTTCGTATTCTCTAAAAACTTTTCTGGCGATCCACTGTGGGTGGAAGCAACCGTAATCCACGTAACCGGCCCTAGATCATACCTCGTTCAGTGCCCTGACGATAGACTTTGGAAGTGCCACATAGATCAGCTACGATCGCGGCTACCACCTCGCAATTCCGAACTCCCTTTTGATCAAACTGAGGGGGGGGAGATACAGAGGAAAGTGAATTATTATTAGAAGGAAAGCCCTTCGAAAAGACTGATATTGGAACGGAAACGCAGGAACAGGAACCTGGGACCGGAGTGAGTGCACCTCAGGAAATGGCCAGTGCTATTGATGATAACGAGAACACGAACTCAGAACCAGAGGCAACCTTACCGCTAAACAACGATCTACCTCAGCAAGAGTGCAGCCAACCGACTGGCACCTTGCAAAAATTGAAAAGACTAATTAAACAACCATCCTACCTTAAGGACTATGTAACCGTGCCCCGTGGGCAGAAGCCGGGGTAAAGGGGTGTTGTGAATGCATAATACCAATAAAGTTATCATTGAAGTCTAGTGCAGGGTTCTGGCTGTTGATTGGCTGTTGATGGCCCGATCGGATTGGCCCATTTGAAGGCATCCGATTGGCCACTAGCAGATCATTCCTTTTGGTTAAACGGAGCTAGCGCTCCAGGTTCATTATTGGTTGAGTAGTTAATGAGTTGCCTATATAAGTAAAGCTTGAGCAGCCTTTGAGCTGAGCAGTCACAATATGTAAATAAAGAGTTTGAAGTTCACTGTTTCCACCAGCTCGTCTCCATCATTCGCACCCATGCTCCAGACTTAACATCCAACAATATAGATCTTTCAGTACAGATACATATAATCACTTCATTTTGCATTAGTGGGCAGTCTAGCAATCACATATTGCATTGATTATCAATTATCAACTTGCATTAACTATCAGGCACTCTTCAAAGGTAGCCTTGCATAAAGTCTATTTGAGAACACTAAGATATGATGTTTCCACAGAATACGTAAATACTAGCAGAATACATAAATACTAGGCATTGTTTTGCAAATATGCTGCTTGCTCCAGCCATCATCTACAAATCCTGTGGTTATTAGATAACCGGGACCCAAATAGCACTTCCAAATGATAAATCTGATTTTTCTGGTTGGACTGCAGCCCTACTCAAAAGAAGAATCACCCCATTCCTTTAGTCTTCTTATTCACAGCATCTTCTCCTGCTTTGGATTGAAGTCAACTTCCTCTCCTTCCTCCAGCCTACATGAAGTGCATGTTGCCAACTTCACAGTTCTGGCATTAGTGCTATCAGATCACATTTGCCATATTTATTCCCAGCAACATTTTTTATAACATGTCTCAACTGCCTATAGATAAAGGCTAAATTGCAGGAAAACTGTCATAACATAAGAACACAGCGCTAATCCTGGATTAGTTTAGATGCTATATACAAAAGAGATCTAAGTAAAATGGCAGCAATTTCCAAGATACTCTTTAAGAGTGGGATTTTGTTGATTTTTTTATTAAGTTGAATGGAATTGTTAGTGGTGGTAAATTACCACGTAGATTTTCAACAGCACATGCTTCAGTGCTGAGTGGGGGTCCCCCACCCCCTAAAAAAAACAGATTAGTATGTCTCTCGGTAACTTATGGCTAGACATTTGCTCTGTACCATCCAAGTTGAAAACGGAATACAAATTAAAACTAATCAACTTTTAATTGTGGCAATTGCTACCACTTCTGGGGGGAAAGTGGAGCAATCAGTGCAATCATTGCTATAAATAAATTGCAAATGAAATAAAATGTTTGTAGGCTCCGGTGATGAAAAGATCAGAGATCTAGAGATAAGCCCAGCTGCTAAGCCTAAGAGGACTTGAGTTTTTTTTTTTTTTTTGGGGGGGGGGTGTTGGTATTTGAATGGGATGAATCATACACACTTATCTGGGGTCATTCTGCTTCACAGGATGCCAGTTTCCTTTTAATTTATTTTCAGAGGCTTTAATTAAAGAAATTAAACCAGAAGCTGGCATCCTATAAAGATAACTTGTATGTTTATGATAAACTTAGTTTACAATGTTGTCTTAGAGAATAAACATGAGGAATGGGACACAATCTGTTGCTGTGTTTGAAAGTGGGGAGGCGTAATAAGCTGGGGTAGTAATGGGCATTTATGTATTTCATTTCATTTGCAAGTAGTCCTTGACTTATGATCACAGCTGGAACTAGACTTTCTGTTGCTGAGCAAGAGTGTTGCATAGTAAGTTTATGACCTTTACTGCTGCAGAATTGGATCTCATCACCGTAACACTGTATATACATGTGTCATGGCTGGTGAAGTATGTGGTTTTGGGTAGAACTTTCCCACTGAGGGATTGTCCAGAGCAGGGATCTCCAACCTTGGCAACTTTAAGACTGGTGGACTTCAACTTCCAAAGCTGGCTGAGAAACTCTAGGAGTTGAAGTCCGCCAGTCTTAAAGTTGCCAAGGTTGGAGACCCCTGATCTTAGGCCATGCTACCCATTGTTCTTTTCATCTGTGGCCGCCAACTTGGTTTAGCCCATTTTCAACCTTGAATTTTCCTTTGTCAGCCTTTCTCCTCTTGATAGGGTCCTATTCCCTTTCCCTTCTGATTTTGGAAAGCTATTTTGCTTACAGCTGGCAGAATCTTGCTGCCTTTTTATATACATTCTTTCTAAAATCTAGCTGCTAATTAGATTCTGAAAGTTAAGAGTAAGGGAATGCAACACCATATGAGATATCTTTCTTAACTCTGCAGTAATTATTGTGAAATATTACAATGTTGGCACAAAAATACTCTTTAAAACACACTTCTCTCTCTCTCTCTCTCTCATATGTCGAGATGATATTCAAGAAGGGCTCTTAGAACTTTATTGTGAGTCTTGTCATCTCTGATCCAAATGACTTTTAAGATAGTTACCCCTTAATCATGTTACAAAATCATAGCAAATTAAGATGTTATTTAAGAGGTAGTGGAAAACACTTTAGTTGCAATGATTTTTTTAATGTTTTCCTGGTAAATAATTTCATGGGAAAACCATGATGAAATAGATAATCAGTCATTGATCGTGTTAGATGATAAGCTGTTTCAGTTTGCTATAGGAAATAATATTCTCTTTGTAATTAAGGTCAGACAGAGTGAAGTTGTTGCCTTAGGCAATAGATGATCATAGAGGCTGGACTATTCAACCAGCCAATGCTTTACTTGATGTTGACCAGGTCCAGCTGTCTTTTTTTCCAACAAAAAATGGGTAGCATGGCCTAAGTAAACCCTCTGGACAAACCCTCAGTGGGATACCATGTTTCTCATATAATAAGGCTGGGTCTTATCTTTTTTTTTTTGAGCCCTGAAAAAATGGCTAGGCCGTCTTTTCAGGGGTGACTTAATTCCCCCCCCCTTGCATCTTTGGGTGGGTGGGTGACGACAGCTTGGATGTTGACCTCAGCCTTGGTGGGGCACTTCGTATTGGGGTCAACGCAGGCAGCACCATATCCAGGTGTGCAACAAAAGTACTTCCTAACAGCAAGCCCCCCCACCATTCCCCCCCCATTTCACATGTTTTAATATAGGCCTTAATTTGGGGGAGGGGCTTAATTTCATTTCATGCCTATAAAACATGCTGGGACTTCCTATTGAGGGAGGCTGTATTGTTGGAGAAACAGGGTAGTTCTATCCAAAATGACATACTTCACCAGCCATGACAAATGTTTGTAATGTTGCTGTTGCTGCCTTCTACTCTGTATTGTAATACCCAACAGACACATCCTAAATACAGGTAGTATTCAACTGACAATCACAATTGAGCCCAACATTTCTGTTGTTAAGTGAGACATTTATTATGTGAGTTTTGCCAGATTTTAACCACCTTTCTTGCCGTCATTGTAAATAGAATCACTGCATCTGATAAGTTAGTAACCCGATCGTTAAGTGAATCTGGCTTCATTGACTTCACTTATCAGGAGGTCTCAAAAGGGGACCTTGGGACACAGCAGTGGTCATAAATATGAATCAGTTGCCAAGCATCTGGATTCAATCACATGATCATGGAGATGTGGCAAAGGTTGTAACTTGTCAGAGTATATCCATGAACTGGAATAGAGTTGGTAACAAGGTCAGCCAATGTTGTGGTTATCCGGCAGCAATGAGGAGGACGTTCCCGAAGAGCCTATGCTAGGTGTGAGTGAGAGCAGGATGATTCATGGAAGAGCAGCACAGGCAACTTGGGAGTAAGATTGCTAATTAATGCCCCCCCCCCTCTAAGGCAGGGGTGTCCAACCTTGGCAACTTTAAGACTTGTGGACTTCAACTCCCAGAATTCCTCAGCCAGCTTTGCATCCAAGAATTCTGGGAGTTGAAGTCCACAAGTCTTAAAGTTGCCAAGGTTGGACACCCCTGCTCTAGGGAATATAAGTCTGTTTGCAAATGGTTTTTGCCTTTACAAAAGGCAAAAAATGTTCGAAGGATTCACTGTGATGATAACAGACTCTGGTTTATTTGAAGCTTTTTCTAATTGGACTATTTGGCTGCAAGCCATCTGTTAACTACAAAGAAGTATTTGTAGAGTAAAGCCATGGATATTTCCATTTTTGAGTTTATCTTTGTTTTTGTTCTCAGGGAATTCGGCTGGGTAGGAACAGCCAATGAATAGACATAGCAACTAAATCAACCAGATAGCAACTAGATAGTTTCAGTTTCCAAACTGTCCTCATTGGCTGATTTAGTTTCCAGCCTAGGCTGGAAACTGAAACTAAAAATAGCCTAGGCGTGGCTCTATAATAAGCTCTGCAACTCTGCAGCTAGTTGAGCTCTGAATCTGTCTATTGAAAATGAAACTGTGTCTGTCCTCTTGCTTGCCTGCTGAACTAAAGGGGAAAAAAACTAACTTGCTTACTTGCTGAAGACTGGAGCTCTGCTCTGAAGTTACTTGCAACATGTTTCTGCTTGAATTTGCTTCATGTTGGAGAAATCTACAACTGGTTTGTAAAATTTACTTATTTTGTTTATAAAGATGTTAAATGAAGCATCAACCATCTGTGATTATTTTTCTGGTGCTGAATTAATGCTGCAAAACTCTGAACATAACTCTAAAAAAGGATCATTAATCACTTTTTTCAGTGCCATTGTACCTTTGAATGGTCACTAAATGAACTGTTTTAAGTCGAGGACTACCTGCAAGCAAAGCCTGTTGCTGCATTCATACAACCTGCCCTGCATTCCTAAGCTAACCTGGTGCACCGGAGGCTTCTGATATCGGTATTGAAGTAAGGCCCTGCTGTCAAACTTCTTCATGTAGAATTTCTCAGGAATCATGTTCTTATCCCAGTTAGAAGTCGGTCTGGCCATTTAATAGGACACTTAAAAACAGTTCTTCCTGTACAACGAACAGCAGACTGAAAGTAGGCCAAAGTATTGTTATGATAAAATATTATATTTGGGACAGGAAAAGCTATGTTTGCCATCCTACTCAACTATTTCAGTTTAGCCAGTGGGGTTTACCAATCACTCTGCAAAACTCTTAAGGTATCCTTTATTGTATGCACTCTGAAGCTCAGAAATGCAAAAGGACAATCTCTGTTGCTTTCAAAACCATGTTGCAGACCTGACCACAGTCCTAATCTGTGGATTAATGTGCAATTCCCATGAAAAATCGCAGGAATTAAGTCAGGTACTGATGGCTTTGGGTTCCAGCTGGGAAACAGTTAACCTAGCCATCGTATTGTTGGCACTTTTTGGCACAATTAAAATATGAGTCAGGCTGAAGCTTTTTTCATTGTTGTAATGGAAGCACTCTTGTAGCATTGTCATCATTGGAAGAGAGGGTAGGAATGGTCAACATGGATTATACTTGGTTATATTAGAGCCATGGTGGCACAGTGGTTAGAATGCAGTACTGCAGGATACTTCTGTTGACTGACTGCCCCTACTTTCTTGACAACTGTTTGATTAGTGCACATGGTATGGCATTTACAATTAAATGCTTGGTTTTGATTGCATCAAGATTGATAATCTTACCTGCACAAACATCTATTTTGCATACACTGGTATCCTTATTAGTTTTAGGTTGCTGGGGACAGAAATGTTCTGAATCCATTAATTCTCTGTCCCCGCTGTTCAGTTTAAATGTTTATCCAAGAAATCTGTGGATTCAATGCCAAGTAACTCAGTCCCTTTATTTGATGGATGCAAACCATCTCTTTTGTACAGTTTTTCATTGGACCAGCTGCAGACATCATGACTAATAAAACCAAAGCCTTCCCTTTTACACCACTCCTTTAGCCACACATTAAACTCTGCTACACGCTGCCTTTTCCTTTTTTGTTCCCTGTATACTGGTAGAACCTCTGAAAAGATAAGCCTGCAGCCCATATTACTAAGTTCATACCCCAAGCTCTGGAAGCTTCTCTGAACAGAAGGTACATCCTTCTGGAACAGATCATTTGTACCAAGATGTATAATAGCATCAACATCACAGTCCTTGCTGGCATTCTTGACTATCTTAAGAATACGCTTCTTGTCTCTGTTGGCAGTAGCACCTGGTAGACACCTGACCTCTTTTAAAACCTCAGTATCCTTTCCTAAATTTACATCCCTTACAATTGAGTTAATTGAAGGTTAATTATTACCCATGCTGTAATCTAAAAATGACAAAGAATGCCAATTCCAAAACCATTACATGGAAGAATAAATTATAATGAAACGCTTTTATCCTCAGTAGATAGTGCAGTAGAGCTTTAGCCAAGATTCTGGATTTACTGCTTTTTTCATTCAATGTTACTTTTTTTTTTTTGACATATTTATCTCCAATGAGATTTATTTGTAATTTTTATAATCCACATTGCATTCTCTTGTTAATTGACTGTAAAGGGAATCAATCTCTTAAGAAATTCCACATTGAAAATAAATCATCTTAGAATTAAGCTATTTTTTAAAAAAATCTAAAAAAAGCAGAAATTGGAAACGGGAAAAAAAATTGTTCATCTCTGTTCATCCAGTAACATTTTTTTGAGGAGGGGCCCAATCACCACCACTTCTAGCAGAACCACACCCTCATTCAAGAAATGTAATTCCTGCCCTGTTTGGAGATTCTCAACCATCCAGATCATAGCTGTCTCAATGGTGCTTTTTCAAAAGGCACCTGAACTGGTTTGTTTTCTTGAGGAGGAAGAAGAAATTTTGCTTGTCATCCAAGAAGCTGTCAACCCTGAAGCAAGCCTGGTTGAGGCCATCTTTACAACTTCAGGGTTGCCACTGGATGTGAGGGGGAAGGAAAATAGATAGCTGGGGTTTTGTAGCCAAAACAGAAAGTTTTTCTGTTGGAACCAAGGACGTTTCAACAGGTGGCTGGAAAGAGAAGGAGTAAAGTAACCAAGCCAACATCCCTATTGGACAACTTGAAGGATGACTTGAAGGAAAAGGGAAACTTTCATTTTTAACTGGGTGAAAACTGTGGGAACTTTCACAGTCAGCTTTCACCAGTTGTGCCAATATGATGTATCCAATAAATTGTTCTTTGAGGAATCTACCTGCCTCGGAGTTTTTCTATGGGTGCATTACTTGGAATGCTGATAGAAGCTTCTTGGATAAGAAATGAAGCATCTTCTTCTTTCACAAAGAAAAAAAAATGGTGCGGTTGCCTTTTGAAAAAGCAGAAAATTCCTGCCCTATTAATCCAACCCAGAGGTGGTATTCAGCAGGTTCTAACCAATTCTGGAGAACCAGTAACAGAAATTTTGAGTAGTTTGGAGAACTGGCAACTACCACCTCTGACTGGAGATTTTACAGTATTTTTTCCCTGCCATGATCACCAAGCCATGTCCACCCGAATCAGTAGTAAAAAAAATTGAATCCCACCACTGATCCAACCACCTGTTATCTTCTTGGAGGCTTTGAATAACTAGATGGTGCCAGGTTCTTCAACCATAGGTGGCCTGTAAGCCTGCAACGGAATGGGACAACCATGTCAATTCACCATGGCCAACTTACCACAGCCAACTTGCAGTGGGACAACTCACTGTGAGATAATTTAGCAATTCTATTGAATTATTTAAAATAAATAGACATAATTTTATATTTTGTCATTCACATTTCATTCTGTCATCCCTTTGGCATCCTTTCTTTAATGATTCTATTTCACCATTCTGTGATATTAGGGTAACTCTTGTCCTGTGCTGTGGCAAGTTGTCCAGAAGTGACTTGGCTGAAGCAAGTTGCCCTTGGCGAGTCAGCCGCAACAAATTGTCATAGACCCAGCCCACAAGGATGATTACACTCCATAGCCAAGCTAGGGACAAAAAGAAACCCATCCTTGTATTACAGTATAAATGTTTAAGAGACAGTGTAATTAAAATCACAAGTACATGTTTCTTATGAAAACCCAATCTTAATTTCTTCTTCATCATATTAACAGGGCTAAGAGTGAGTGAAAATGTTCAAATTGTATTTATTGGTCTCAGTATACTAAATGGTGTCTGAATAAGTGGAGCAGACAGAAATTTGGCAATAGTACCTCCTATCACTTTTGAAGGTACAATAGAGATGTCTAGAAGGATAACGAAAGCTTTGGCAACATAGAAGCAGGGATTCTGGAAGAATTTGGAAACTTAGGTATTTTCCATATTTAAAAAAAGAAGAGGATGGCAGGGTTTTTTTCACTGCTATCAAGTAAAACTTGAGGTTTCTTGAGGATTTATATAGAGAAAAATAATGATTGACATCTTCTTATATGCCTTTCTTAACTCCGGGTGGAGGAGGGAGCCTGTTATGGTCTGGCATCCCTGTCCTATTGTTTCTTTTTATTTTATTTTTTATTTTTCTTATATGTATCCATAACTATGTTTTTACTTATACCTATTATCTTGTAAGCAATTGACAAACCAAATAAATAAATAAAAATAAAATATAGCAGTGGTGGGATTCAAATTTTTTTACTACCAATTCTGTGGGCATGGCTTGGTGTGCGTGGCAGGGGAAGGACACTGTAAAATTTCCAGTCAGAGGTGGTATTTGCCGGTTCTCTGAACTACTCAAAATTTCCACTACTGGTTTTCCAGAACTGGTCAGAACCTGCTAAATACCACCCCTGATATATAGTCTTTATTTATACTTGTCTACAACTCTATATTTTCTTAGAATTCATTTAGCACATTTTTAACTAGAACATGAGGGATTTTTTGTGTCTGTGTATTTTGCACAAGGGTCAGATTTTAATAACTAACTTGGTGTATAATTTAATTCTAAGTAGTTTAACAAAATTGCTCGTAAGCAGAAAACAAGATAAGTTTATAATAAGAAAAGGGTATTACTAGATTTCTATTTTCTAAATAGATGTGCAAGATAATTGCTTAAGCACTAAAATATCACTGTTGATTTCACTCAAAAATACTATTAATCATTTATTGAAAACAGCATGCCAAATTAAAAGAATTAAGCAAGCCAAGTCAAAGGAGCTGAAGAACACAGTTTTTTCACAGTTGATGCAGCATAAACCATCCTTAGTAAGGGGCTGTGGAATTATTTAGTTAATTAAAAGAAGATGTGTGGCTTAATTTCGGATTTTGTAAAGTATCTTGGATTCTATGAAGTGTATTAAAATTCATTCTGATTAGCTGCCAGACCCTCGAGAGCAAAGGTAGTACTCAGCAGGCTCTGACGAGTTCTGGAGAACTGGTAGCAGAAATTTTGAGTAATTCAGAGGACTGGCAAATACCACCTCTGACTGGCCCCGCCCCCATCTATTCTCTGCCTCCCAAGTCCCAGCTGATCAGCTGGGTCTTCTTTTGTTGCCCTACACAGGACGACGGAGCTGGAAAGCAGGTTAGTGGGGTGGGGAGGAAATGGAGATTTTACAGTATCCTTCCCCTGCCATGCCCACCAAGCCATGCCCACAGAACTGGTAGTAAAAAAAAATTGAATCGCACCACTGCTCAAGAGACCATGAAGTGGGTGTGAATCCAGACTAGAAGATTCTTATGCTGTTGATATCGGCTCACTAGATCTTAATCCCCAATTCACTCCATAATTTAAATCTGGACACCTATCCCATCATTCTTGTTCAAATAAATATTCATATTTGGAAATGTTGACTATATGAAGCTTTGAATGTTATGAACCGTAGTGAGCTGTGACTGATTTAATGGGGCTATAAGAAGGAGGGATGGCACAACACAAGCACATTTGCAAGAAATTATTACTGTAGCATAGCCCAACTCAGTAAAATAGAGCTATAGCCTTCCTGTGCTTTCAGCTTCTTGATCTACTCTGCCTCACAGGACTGACATCAATTTACACTAAGTGAAGAAGGAACCAGCCTCAGTCTCTTCCTGGTTACAGGTAATCCTTGATTTACAACCTATCACTTAGCAACCATTCAAATGAATGCCTCCAATTGAAAAGTTCCAACCATTCCACACCTCCCACCGTAGGCCACATTGTGGACGCTCAGCAACCAGCCTGCATTTATAGCCATTTGTGGCATCCTGTTGTCACACAACTGCGATTGGTGATGTTTTTGCTAAAAAACGGTGATTGCTACAGAGCCAAAATGCCCCATAGTGAACAGTGAGTTCAGTTAAGACCATGACATTCACTCAATGACCCCCGATTCATTTAACAAACCCCAGGGATTCACTGAATGACTGCTGCAGAAAACTTCATAAAATTGGATCAGTCACGTGATCACCTGCTTCATATTTGCCATAACTAATGACTGTAATGTGCAGGCTCTGTTACAATCGTGAGTCATTTTGTATCTTCTTTTCCAGGAATTAAGGAATTCAAGAAGGAATGGGTGGAAACTATTCAAGGAGAGAAGCAATTTAGAACTAAGCAGAAATTTTATTGCAGTTGGAACAATTAATCAGTGGAACAACTTGCCTCCAGAAGTTGTGGATGTCTATTGAATATAATGGTGAGGTAGACACGCTGGTAGAAGAGAGCGTGTCTAGCAGCCCAGTCATACCAGTTAGGATCTGCTGGCCATATGCAATTATAATGGCTTGTCCCCTGACACCGTGGTGCCACCATGTGGTTCCATATTCATGGACCAGTCATTGCAAGGAAAAAAGAAAGAAACTTGAGAAGGAAGATACATTTTATGGCGCTTATCCTATGGGTATTCCTCATCTAGATTCTTAATTATACCATGAAGATAGACAAGATTCCCATTTTTAAAACACCAGATTTTTTTTGTTCAATATGTCCTATATCTAAATGACAGCAATGAAAGAAAACAATGTTCTCCCCAGCCTCCCCCCAAAAAGACAAAAGTGATGAGCAGGAACTTTGAATCTATGTTCTTTGTTCCTTTCCTTTTACATTCCAAGCATGACCCCCTATTTTAGAATGATTTGTATTCTAAAAATAAAGCCAGTCTGGTGATGGCTTTTAAATGCAGCTCCACTACTTATTTAGTAGGTGTAACAGGGTCTTGTTTTTTATCAACAATAAATTACATTTCTGTTAAACTTACTGCTAAACAAGAAGTTACACTCCTATTAAAATCCAATTAAACATGCATCACAATTGATGGCTGTAATTAGAATAACTGTAGAGGGTAAATGGTTCAAAGCACAGTAAGTGGGAGGGGGGAAAAAAAGAAATCATTGGTGTCCAGATAGAGAAAACACCCCAATCCGAGACAGTGAAATCACTCAAAAAAAAAAATGCATTCTTTTCTCCAGCCTCTTGATACCATTAATGTTTAGGGAAAACTTATAGTTACTATTTGCTAATAGAGAAATAGATTATACATTATGATATATCTGAACAAAGTGATTGATGAAAACTATTCAAATGTGAAAGCATATTTATAGATTTCCATACAAATTTCTTTCTTTCTTTCTTTTTTCTTTCTTTCTTTTTTCTTTCTTTTTCTTCCTTCCTTCCTTCCTTCCTTCCTTCCTTCCTTCCTTCCTTCCTTCCTTCCTTCCTTCCGTTCTTTCTTCTTTCTTTCTTTTCTCCTACATATTCATTTATTCTTCAGTATCCTTAATAGGCATCTCTTTTTACAGTGTTTTGGTCCCTTCTTTGATTTACTATCTTGAATTTTTCTTTTGCTGTTTGCATTTAATATCTGTTATAAATCAATACATTCAGAATAGGTTAAAAGTTAATAATAACAATAAGACTGATATTATAATAATAAGACCAAGACAGAACAAATGAATAAATGCATACAAACCCAAAATTTAGAAGGCAGCTACAGACAACAAATACCGCGTCTGCAAAGAAATTGAAGAAACAATGGACCACCTAGTGAGCTGCTGCAGAAAATCTCACAAACTGACTATATAAACAATGTCAGGATAAAGTAGCAACAATGGTGCCTTGGAAGATCTGCAAGAAATATCATTTGCCTGCAAGCAAGGATTGGTGGGGCTACCAAATAGACAAAGTAATAGAATACAAAGAACCTAAAATGTTCTGGGACTTTAGAATTCGATCAGAGAAGCACCCACACTTAACACCCCAGATTTAACAACTGTGATTAAGGAAGCCTCCCCCCCTCAAAAAAAAAAAAAAACACCTCTGACTAGTGAACATTGTAATACCTGGAGACAACAAAATAGAAGAGGAAGAATTGGAGAAAATCACGCAATATAAAGACTTGCGCACTAACAAAATCCCCATCAGTCAATTGCAAAAGGTAGCTTTACTTAGAACAGCTTACATCCTGCAACGATACCTTTAACACCATCATACAAAAACATCTTCTTATCCCAGGCCCTTGGCAAGGACTTGATAGGTGGAGAAAAGTGCCAAATCCATTGTAAACATCTGACTGATTGTGGGACCAACAATAACAATAATCCTTGCGTTACTATTTGCCACTCAGCATGCGGTTTCCATTTTTTCATTCAGCTGAAATGGGAAAATGGGTTATGCTGTTGTATTGTTAGTCGATAGGACACAATAGATTTACTTTGCATCACTAACAGGGGCCTTAGGACAGTCTTATCTAGTACATTCCAGATTGTGTGTGTGTGTGTGTGTGTGTGTGTTTTATACATTGGCTTTATTTTGTAATATTTGCAAATGTTAGACTAACATTCAGTGCATATATACAATATATACATATACAGTACATATAGATCATATACATAACCACATGCACATACATATATAAGTAGTCCTCAGCTTAGGACCACAACTGAGCTCAAAATTTAGGTTGCTAAGCAAAACATATATTAAGTGAATTTTGCCCCTTTCTTCTTTTTTTTTTTAAATTTAGTAAATTTGCAACTTTTCTTGCCTTGGTTGTTAAGTGAATCACTGCAGTTGTTAAGTGAATCTGGTTTACCCATTGCCTTTGCTTGTCAGAAGATCACAAAAGTCACAGGATCCTGGGAGATTGCAATCACCATAAATGTGAGTCAGCTGCCAAGGATCTGAATTTTGATCACATGACCACGGGAATACAGCAACAGTCATATATGTGAAAAATGGCCATAAGTCACTTTTTCAACAATGTTGTAACTTTGAACAGTCACTAAATGAACTGTTGTAAGTCGAGGACTACTCACACTTATCTATGTATACGTATATATAACAGAAGAACATCTGAAAGCTTCTTTAAGAAATTGCTGGATGTGATAAACTTCCATCATCCTCACCATCTCCGTCGGTCTGTCTTTATAACCAATTCAACTACTGCAGGAGTCTTAGAAACTTCTTTGAAATGGACAGCTGGTGTGACAGGAAAGGAAAGGCAATTATCGAGCACTTGATCATCTGAGAATTTATCTCTAACTAAGGTTAATTAGCAGAAATAATAGGACAATAGTTTCAGTCTTACCCCTGCAAAGAGAAAACCTTGATGATTTTGCTCTACATGGTCCTGTTCTTCTATGTTTGTCATGACTCAATTCAGAAATAATTTATGGAAGGGGATGGATGTTTGGTGCAAAGATGTCGCTCCCTTCTCTTTAGCTTTATCCATCCTTTTATTTAAATTGGAAGGCCCTACGGCAGGGGTGACCAACCTTGGCAACTTTAAGACTTGCTGCCTGAGGAACTCTGGGAGTTGAAGTCCACAAGTTTTAAAGTTGCCAAGGTTGGACACCCCTGCCCTACAGTGTCCCTGAGGTCTTGAACAATTCAGTGGAAATATGTGAAGATTTATCGTTTCAATGCCCTCTTTCCTTATTTTTTTTATGGTCTCCTTTGGAGATCACTGCCATTGAGATGTCTCTACCATTTGAATGAGCACAGGTCTCTAAAGAGCACGCTGTCCTCACCATGGCTTTCCTTTGCTCTCAAGCAAATCAGCAAAGCATGTAGCCCCACCCTTACCTCTCCATTTGAACATAGCCTTTCAAGATACAGTTGTCTCTTTATAAGATCCTGTTAAAGATGGGACCAAGAAAATCATATATAAACTCTGTCTTGCAACCAAACAAGATAGACAGAGGCTTGAACGGACAGTTAGGACAGCAGAAAAAATAATTGCAACCAGCCTGCCTTCCATTGAGGACTTGAGTAATGCACAAACCAGGAAGAGCGCTGTGAAAATATCTAGAGATCCCTCACATCCTGGGCATAAACTGCTTCAACTTTTTCCCTCAAGACAACGCTATAGGGCAGGGGTCTCCAACCTTGGCTCCTGGAAGCCTGGCGGACTTCAACTCCCAGAATTCCACAGCCAGCTTTGCTGGCTGTGGAACTCTGGGAGTTGAAGTCTGCCAGGCTTCCAGGAGCCAAGGTTGGAGACCCCTGCTATAGGGCATGGGATACCAAAACAACCAGATACAAAGACAGTTCTTCCCCATGCTATCAGTTTGCTAAGCAATAACATACCTATAAGTAAAAAGCTGTATTACTTATTAGCCTCTAATTTGTCCTACCAGATATTACCTATTTTCCTAGTCCTTATGACTAACTTTGTTGTTGTATCTCATGATTTATGTTGATTACTCCTATTTAATATCCTATTAGGATTTAAGTTGATTGCTTAGTACCATATGACAGTCACTGAGTGTTGTATCTGTGATTTATGATGATTATATTTTATGATTATGATTATCACTTGTTGCTTGTACTAGAGATAAATTCCTTGTGTGTGTGTGTCCAATTGCATTCAGCCAATAAAGAATTCTAAATCTATTATGAATTACTTTATAGAGAAAAGTAGAGTATAAATCCAGAATTAAATTAAATTATTATGGAAACAGAATAAATTATTGAAAATGTACCAAATAATATGAAAATTGTAAAATTACTGCAATAGTGAGGGCAGTATATAAATTTAAGAAATACATAACTAAAAATGATAAACGTAGTCTTTGCCTCCAAAATTAGTTTGATTGATTGCATACATCTGAACATTCAACTTATTATACAATAATGATAATATTTTTAATGAGGACAACTGCTTCACAGTTCTCATTTTTAAGATTACAATCTAATGCTCATATGACAATGAAAATACCATCATCACTGAAATCTGGATGACCAGCCAGTGAATTTCTCAAATTATGTTTAAATTTTTCAAACGTTCATACAACATACAATACATAAACTAATACTAAGTTATTTGATAACATGAATCAACAATAATGATTTTATTTATTTATTTATTTGTTTGTTGTTTGTTTGTTTGTTAAATAGATTCCAGAAAAGTAACAAAGGTTGGGGGTCAACTTTATTTCCAGGGCAAAGATGTTCCAAAGGGAAGGAGACACTACAACAGAGGTCTCCAAACTTGACAACTTTTAAGACTTGTGGACTTCAGCTCTCAGAATTCTGGGAAGTCCACCAGTCTTAAAGTTGCCAAGTTTGGGGACCCCTGCACTACAGAGAAGGTCCTTCTTCTGGTCTCATCAGGTGTATTTCCCTAATAGATGGGACCTGTCTCCCAGCTCTGGTATAAGAGATATAAGAGGTGGTGTTTCAAATATCCTGACCCCAAGTTGTTGTTGTTATTGTTGTTGTCGTCATCATCATCATCATCATCATCATTACTACTACTACTATTATTATTATGTCTGAATATATGAGCAAGAATATACATGATTCTATAGACTTCTTTCAGATATTGCAGTGCATGGGTGAAGATCAGGAGTTGAAATAGGAAAGAAAATGCTTGTCTTTGTGAACTAATTAATCAATATCCGATACCTTAATATGGCTCATTTTACTTTCAAGTGACATTATGAATTAATTCCTTTGAACAAGTATTGGCTGGGTTGCTGTAGGATGATAGTAAAATCTTGTCTATGGCACTAGATGCTGGTTGCCTATCAAATAGCTTTCATATTTGGGAGGGCCAAGTATCTAAAAATGTGATTATTATCTTAATATTTTTATTCAAGTTTTATACTGCCCCGTAGTTGAATCTATTAAAATTACTTTTATAATACGATACAATACGATGATGAGTTCTGATTAAAGCTTTAAAAAAAAATTATTGAAATTGCAAATAGCACTCATAGCACCTCCATCTGGTAAAAGGCTATACTTCTCTGAAAAATGGTCTCCTTGGAGCTTCTACTTGTATCGTTAGAGAAAATTTATGGCAATCTCTTCCAGATCCTATTTAATGTGATCCTCAATAATACCACTGAAAGAAGAGATCAGCAAATGTTAATCCTTTCAATATCTTCCATGAGGCTTCAGACTGATGAAGAAGCAAAGCCTATTAAATCAAAAACAAATAAAGGAGAAATATTAATCCACCAGGAAGGGAAATCACATTTAATTTAATAAATAAAATAGCTTGAAAAATCATGTCTCTACTTATCTAGCCTTAATGTATTAAGTAATGTAAATGTAGAAAAAGAGTCTAATCAGACTAGATTTTGGATCAAAGATTATATAACATTTCTTCAAGCCTTTGCAGACTCCCTGTGATGACATTACACAGAGAAAGAGAGAGAGAGAGAGAGAGAGAGAGAGAGAGAGAGAGACCAGAGTCTGTAGGTTGAAAGCCATCCATTTAGTTTACACTCAGTGATCTGTCCATGGTCCTGAAAGCTTATCCACATTCCCTATCTTTCTCCTTGCCAAATTGTTTACAAATAGTATGAATTCTAAGTGATCCTTAAGGCCATTGAAGGAGGACGGAGGGAAGCAAAATAATGTTTCTGGAATTAAGAATATTTAAACATTCTTCATGAAAAATGCATAAACAAAACAACAAAATAATTTGCGTCACAAGAACTGGAAATGTATATCTTTGAGGAGGATCACATTTTTATAGTTTGGCATTTTGATCAATTTGGTTCCCCAGTTTTCAGTTTCCTTTGGACCCTAAAGCCTATTAAGAAGCATTTTTAAAAATCATCTAATGTTTTTTTCTTTTGCAATCAAATTCTTTGTTCTGAAACAGTGAAGCAGAATCAGAGCAGTGTAAAAAAAAAAACAACCCTCTAATCGTACATAAATATTAATATTGCATTATTCTCAGTGACTGCTTGCAAAGTGGTAATGCAATAACAATAGACTTGTTTCAATCATGCTCTAAAATCAGACTCAGAGATTGGATTTTGACTTTCCTGCACATTTTTGCTTCCTTCTTCAGGATGGGACTGCTAATACTAGTTGTCTTTTGTATGCTATGCTATTGTGGGCATCACAAGAGGGTATAAATGGTTCTTTGTACACAATTTTATTATGTTTTCCATAGTGAATTTCAAAGAGAAACACATATTCAAATTTAATTATACATTACAGATTATTGGGCAAGTGATTACTTTCCAATATCTTTTCCTCAATATGTCCTCATTTTGTATTTATTTTGCAAATATAGGTGTTCCCCCTGTGTATTTGTCTGAATTATAAATTGCAATCTAGCTCCTAGAAGAGAAATCAAGCTAAGAGATAGGCTCGATGCCAATAAGATAAGCAAGAAATAGATGGAATAAGGCGAAGGTTTTTAATGATTAGAAATAAATGTTTGACTGAGTGGAATAGAATAGGGGGGGAAATGAAAATCTGATCCCTAATTCACTGATACCATACTTTTAAATAATATATAGTAATATACGCTGTAATATAAGATTTTGGTAACTGATGCTTATTAGTTAAAAATGGATTTCAATGAATATAAATTTAGGATTGAAATTTATTTCAGAACTGATGTCTCAGACTTAAAGCTCAAATCTTTACTCAGAATTAAACTGGAACACAGAGCAAACACTGTCTCTCACCCTCATTTACCCTGCTTGAGATGCTTGAACAAAGACTATGATATAAATCAGTAGTGGTAATTATTTTGTTTATTTATTTATGAATTTATATTGCTGCTTACAGAATATAAAATCACATTTTAAACTAACAAAAAGAATGAAATAGATTAATATAGTATAATATAACAAAATCACTTCCCAACATCCAACACACATCCCCCCCCCCCATGACAGCAGATCACACAAGCCATTTAATGGGCTCCATCTCATAATGACCTCAGAAAGGATACTTTACAAACTACAAAGAATGTCTGTAATCATGACCTGGATGTTTGGCAATCTGCACTTATGACCAGTTGTAAAGCACCTACAATCCTGTGATCGCCATTTGCAATTTTCTGGAGAAGCCAGCAGAAAAGGTTGAAAGCTGTTCCCAGCTGCTAAGGGAACTTCCTCTCATTTCTGGGGACTGAGGGAAAAAATCACACAGGGATGAATTCCTCTAGCAGCAGTTCTTCGAAAGCAAAAGGGCTGCCTGCCAGAGGGTTTCAGCAACAGGTGAAGCTGAAATCCTTCAACAGACAGCCCTTTCACTCCACATGCTTAAGAACCCAGGAAATCACTTAATATCCGTAACCAGAAGTGCTGAGATTGTGGTCATTGAGCAAAGAAGCCATTTGGCATCTCATTTAATGACTGCTTTGCTCAACGGTCAAGAATCGGTTATAAGTCAAGGACAACCTTTATTACTGTTGTGTTGAAAGAAATGTAATAATCGCACAAGGATGGAGAGACTAAATGAGGAAAAATAAGCAAATTGGCACAGTATGCACTCCTCAAACTTTAAAACTTTAAAACTGCTGTAATAGTAGAGGGAAAGAAATATCTCACAAAATGATTAAGGATGGCTATAACTTGGGATGGTGTCAAAGATCTGGCATTACCAATTGATGTAGTTCCCAATCAATAGCAAGCAATTGCACCTTATTTTACATCAGTCAGCATGCTAAATCCTTGCTTGAATAACTAAAGTACCAATCAATACCCAAGTTTGACTGCACACCCTTCCACTGCCAAACAAATAAAATGGAAACAAGGCTTTGTAGCAATGTCATAGATAAATAGATGTCCATTTCGTAGATGGATACTTGCAGGTGCTTTCTAACTTGCCAGTGTATGAATGACTGCTCATAGGACATAGAATAGTTCCAACCAGAGAATCCAGTTACACTTTGTTTTAAGTTTGCTCATGATTATGTTTTCTGCAGTGGTCTGGCCAGAAATACAGTACTTTTCTTCTACATTCAAATGATTTGCTTAAGTTGAAACAGATCAGAAGCAGGTGGTTTGCTGTCTGTATCAGCAGGAGGAACTAATAGACTGAGTGGGTATGTTCCCAGAACCTATTTGTATGTGTTTGACATTCAACCAATCTCTCTGAGAGGTGGAAATAGCTATCTCTTTTACTGGAACAAGATTATTATTAATGCTGCTGTCTACTTTTGACTTTAATTCTGTTAAGCTATTCTGAATTTCTTCCAGTTATTTACATCCATGATTTCTTTGTGTTTGCTGGCATCTGTATGACATAGCCAAAGAATTTCTATGTCCTTCCTCAATGGACATTACCACTGCCACTATAACATCTAGTTTAGGTGCCTGATATGCTAAGATATGAAGACCTGGTGATAGTATTTTATACTTCTGGGTATTGCAAAACTCTTTTTATTTATTTAGAAAATTTATATTGCTGCCTACTTGCATATGGCAACTCAAGGTGGCTCACAAGGACATAAAAACACCATGTAAAAGATATAAAAATAATAAAATAATAACCTCCCACTCCCTCCACCCCACACTCATACTAGACATTTAATGGGCTCCATCCTGCTCTGCCTTCCCCACTCCCATTGGCAGAACCACATCTACAAGGCCTTCTGAAAGATAGTTAGAGTGGGGTCCAGTCTAATCTCCAGGGGAATGGTGTTCTAGAGAGAGGGAGCCACCACAGAGAAAGCCCTTCTTCTGGGTTCCACCAAATGTATCTCCTTAGGGGATGGGACCCACAACATTCCTTGCCTCCTCGCTCTAGTGAATCAGGTAGATGTGATCAACAAGAGATGGTCCCTCAGATAACCTGGTCCCAAGCCTTGAAGGGCTTTAAATGTAACAACCAATACCTTGAATTGCACCTGGAAGCACATCGGCAACCAATGCAGTTCCCACAAGAGAGGTGATACATGTGCACACCAATTTTTGAAACACTCATATTGCTGTATATGGATAGGAAATTAACTATGAAAAAGTCAAACCCGTAGTAAGTAGCAAATCAAAACCAAGTCCATTTTAAATAAAAATGAGATAAAAATGAATGTAGATGTTTGGCCATCCATCTTAATAAACACAATGATATGATAGTAGGAGAGATTAATAAATGTGAAATCTATTCCTTTGAGTTTCAATGATATAAAGACTGAAGTGAGGAAGTTTGTTGTTAAAAAAGCTAGAATGAGGGACATTGGCATTCAAATAGGAACTGGAGAAATGCATTTATAAAGTCTTTTTTTTTTCCCTTTAAAAATGAATAAAAACATCATTTAGAAAAAGAACACCGCCAATTTGTTTTCTGTAAATTGCCTAAATGAAAAACAGTAATATTGGTGATGATAACAGTCCTATATTTGATTGGACTATAAATAAGCAGCCCTCAGGATTTGGTGGTGAAAAGGAATTTAAATTGTTGCAAAACAGAGCACCCACAAAATATGGGAGATGACAGAAAAAAATGCTTTTTGCATGTCATGAGAAGACAAACAAAAAGGGGTCCCAGAAAAAATGGAGAAATGAGGAAATGGAAAGTAAGCAGATAGCCAGAAACTTAAAGAGATTTTCCTCCTCCTCTTCTTCACCAGTTGTCCAAAATCAGACAGATGCATAGTCATTTAGAACAATGCTTTGATACATCTAAATCTTCCAGCGTTTAGCCTGCCATGCCTTAAATATTTTCTTTTTCAACCGATTGTCTTCCAGAAATTTGTGGAGCACAGATTTCTTGGCTGGGAATCTTGGAGGTTGCAATTCCATCAATCTTGCCTATCCTAACTGAAGGCTTAGAATCGAAAGTTATTGAACACACAGAGAGATGGTGGAGAAAATACACAGGAAAATGCATCCAACTAGCTGTTTCTCTTAAGATGTCAGTGTGAATAATAGCCACAAGCTCTAAGCAACGAATGAGTAGAAAACAGAAAGGTAATCCATATGTGAATATGGGTTTCATTCCTTGATTATGCATCTCTGCAGTGAAGACTGAAATGACTGTTACATACTGCCAACTAAGAGACGTAATAAATATTTCCTCGGAAACGATGCACATGCTTGGCACCCATTTGAATGAAACCTCTTAACAGAGGTTGATTCTGACTAATGCTTAACTTTCAATCTCTTGAGGGTCAAAAATAGATATATCACATAATTGAATACATTTCAAATGGTTGTTCTTAGAACAATGAAGTACTGAGAAATGAATACATTTAAACTAGTTAGTTTTGTAGACAAAAATGAGGGTGTATGATCGTGAAACACTGTTGAAAATTTCAATGTAATTATAAAGTTTCATATGTTTAATAAATATAAAGTTTTGTATGCTTAATATTACAAGCACTTAATGACATGATAAGGATGGTTAGTTCTGGTATTTTCCATTAAAAAGCTTTTTCTCTTGGTAAGTATGACCTACATTTTGTTTCTGATAATAAAACTGCATCAATCTGTGCCTTTTCTCATGTTATTTTTATTTATGTTCTAGTTATGTAATTCTATGCAGAGCGACTTGAGACTAAGTTTCACCAGTGTAATATGTATTTTTCCCTGAGGAAAAATAAGTATAATTGTCTTATATTTGCAATTCATAAATTTCATTTAATTTGTTTCAGTATTTTAATACTTTTTTGTTTGTGAATAGTGATTATGTTTTCATTTCATATAGGTACCATCTTCCTCTTCTTAAAAAGTATTGTGGATATTTATTTTTCTTGACTTGCTTCATATTGGGGGACTTTAACCTTTCTAGTCTAAAAGTAATCTAAGGGTCAAGATTTCTAAGGTTTTAAGTATTGTTGTATGCCTATTAATTGTCATGGTATAAATGTATCTTTGATGAATGGCTAGTTATATAGAATTCCTAACACTGGATTATTTGATTATCTGATTTTGATTATTTATTTAATCCCAAAATGGATGTCTGACAGTCTTACTATAGAGGACCTGACCTGGGGTACCCACTTTGCAGCACTGGTCAAAAGGGCCCAGCAGAGATTATACTACTTGAGACTTCTCAGAAAACAACAACTGAATGAAAAACTGCTGGTAACCTTCTACCGCTGCACCATAGAAAGCATTTTAACATACTGCATCTCTGTATGATTTGCCAATTGCACAGTGGCAGATAGGAAAGCACTCCGGAAGGTTAATGTCATTGTCCAGAAGATCATTGGTTGCCCTCTCACCTCTTTGGAAGAGCTTTATATCTCTGACTGCCTTAAGAAAGTTCAAAACATCCTCAAAGATCCATCTCATCCTTGGAACCCTTTTTTTGAACTATTGCCAACTGGCAGATGGTACAGAATAATAAAAACAAGGATAAATAGGCTGAAAAACAGCTTCTATCCCAGGGCAATAGCTCTTCTTAATTCTGCTGTATAGTGCAGTCTTGGTGTAGCATCGGGGTTTTTTGATTCAATGTGTGGAGGGTGAAGGATGTGTGTTTGTGTTTATTGTCATGGCCATGGTCATGATGTGCACTGAAGGTAGTGTTTGATTTCATTGTACGAGGTGCAATGACAATAAAACTAAACTAAGCTAAACTAATCATAGAATGGACATAATCCATTTTTCACCCCGTCACGTCCTCAATCCATGGCCTTCATTTCATCTCCAACCCATACCCAAAGCAGCTTAAGGTAGTCCATAGCTGTGTTTTGATTGACTTTCTCCTTTTAAAACTATGAAACATTTGCCAGGGGCATAATCTAACATATACCAACTAACATTTGTTTGATGTTGCAATTATTGCAGCATCAAACTTGTATGCTGCCCATCTTACTGGAGGCAACTCTAGGCAGCTTACAGGTGTACAATTAACATACATTTAAAATATTAAATAAATAGGGATCTTAAAATAAAAAGAAGAATCAGAGAAAATGTTCTTCTTCTGGAACCCACTCCTTTTGCATGGGATCCGAACATGTACACCTATAAGTTTACATATATAATATGTATAGGTATTCCTTCTATCTTCCTTCCTGACCCCAAACCTATTTTGTTTGGAGCAGTAAGAGAACACATGACTTTCAAATTGGACCTTCCCTCCCCTTTTACCCATTCATTTGAACTCAAGCCCAATCACCTGGATCAGCCTCAAAACAGTTGGCCTACAGTAGTAATGAGAGAGGCTGCTTTTTCTCATGTCTGTCAGCTGTTGTTCCAGCTGTTTTTGAACATTCTTTTATTATTTGTCTGAGAAAGTGTTAGAGCCATGTCCAAAAGGATCTCAGTTTTTGACTGGTATAAGTTCAAAATATGTTTTGGGAGGTATATGTGGTAGAATCACCAGCTAAAGGAGAAAGGAAAATAAGAAGGAGTTCAAAAGGCGGAAACATTAAGCCAGACTTTTGAAGCCTTTAGCCATCAGCTCCCAAGGGAAGGAAGCCAGTCTGGTGAGATTCTTGTAAAATAAACAATAATGAAACTACCCTGCCCCAGTCAGAGAGTTATTTGGGTTCCTTCCACTTGACAGTACAGTACATAAACCAGAGGTGGTATTCAGTATGTTCTGACCAGTTCTGGAGAACCGGTAGTGGAAATTTTGAGTAGTTCGGAGAACCGGCAAAGACCACCTCTGACTAGCCCCACCCCCATCTATTCTCAGCCTCCCAAGTCCCAGCTGATCAGCTGGATCTTCATTTATTGTCCTGCACAGGAGAACGGAGCTGGAAAGCAGGTTAGTGAGGTGGGGAGCAGAGGTGGTATTCAGCAGGTTCTCACCAGTTCTGGAGAACCGGTAGCAGAAATTTTGAGTAGTTCAGAGAACTGGCAAATAGCATCTCTGACTAGACCCACCGTCTATTCTCTGCCTCCCAAGTCCCCGCTGATTGGCTGGCCCTTCTTTTGTTGCCTTTCACAGGAGAACAAAGCTAGAAAATATGCTAGTAAGGTAGGAGGGAATGGGATTTTTGCAGTATCTTGCCACACCCAACAAGCCACACCCACAGAACCGGTAGTAAAAAAATTTGAATCTCACCTTTGGTGGGGAGGGAATGGGATTTTGCAGTAACCTTCCCCCTGGAGTGGGGAAGGAATGGTGATTTTACAATATCCTTCCCCTGACGTGCCCACCAAGCCACGCTCACAGAACAAGTAGTATTTTTTTTTAATCCCACCACTGACATAAACACTGTCTAGCCACCTCTACGCTATTTACCATGTTCCCCAGTTCCACTCCATGTTAATAGCAATAGCACTTAAACTTATACACCACTTTACAGCCCTCTCTAAGTGTTTTACAGAGTCAGCCTATTTCCCCCAACAATCTGGATCCTTCAATGTAATATTTTACAATTGTCCAGAACTGTTTAATTGGAGGCGAGGAAACAAAGCCAAGAGAATCCAGCAATTCATATCCTGAACATGTCCTGGGTGCTGTAAATAAGGTAGGACCATTTATCAGCATCATGTTTTTGGCAGGATACAGATCATCCAAAGAATCCAATATCATATTTTTGCCAACTTACAAATCAGTATATATTCAATAAGGAGGAAGGACTGCCTGTTTCTTTCTGTTTCAAATTTGGGGTTTGCATGTGATTTGAATGTACTTCTCTAAATCTAGAGTTTCTTTTTCAAATTTCCTTGCAACATGTTAAGCAGAATCCATTTCTTCCTTAAAATTGCCAATTAAGGATCATAAGCTGCCTAACATACCAGCAATGCTACATGAAAGCACATTACTGTTTTTCATTTCTAGATCCCTTTAAAAGAAATAATGATTTTCCCCCTACAATAAGTCTTTTTCATTAATGTTTTCTAAAGCTTCACCATTTAATTAATCCATATGAATGATGAGAATTACAACAATTATCTCTGGTGGATCCTAAATTAGATCTGAATCGTAGGCCAAAGATGTTTCATTCGTCTCTATTCAATTCGCTAATTCCACTGGGACCTGTTCTTTTATTTGCAGCCATATTCATCCTGCTGACTTCAGAAGCAATTTCTATGGCTAAACTATAATCCCCTGTGTCCATCCTTTCCTATTTTCAGATAATTTGATTGACAGGGCCAGATGAATTCCCTTGAGATTTCATCAGTGTTCAAACCTGTCTTCATTCTTCTCTTTTTCATGCAAATCTCATTCTTCTCTTTTTCATGCAAATCAAACTATTTTAAGTTTGGGGACACTAGAGATCATGAGGGCAAAATCTTGTACTGAATATTTTGATTTGTACCCAGATTTCACTGAACAATGCAATGTAGAGAAAACAGGACAAAATACTAAATGCTTGCAGATGGAAGGTCACATATTTATTGCCTCAAAGCATTATCAGATAAGATGTTTAGACAAAGTTCTTCTCTGCCCATCTTTAAGCTTTTCCTTGCAAAATTATCAATATACTAGCTCTATACCCATGCTTTGCTATGAAACTATGTGATCAGGCTTAATTTTGGGGGAGGAAAATAAGTGGGGGGGGGGAATTGTGCCTCTGCATACCAGCTTCCATCAGTGTTAATCTGTCTAGGGTCCTGCCAGTGTGTGAGAGACTTGAGGGCTGTTTGGAAACTGAAGCAATATTTGCTGTGTGAGCAAGCAAGAGACAGCAAGGAGCTTGGGCATGGCTCAACTGTTCTTACTAAAGCTGCTTGCTTGTGAAAGTAAAACTGAAACTGAAATTTGTCGCCTCTGCTTGTGGTTTCAATTTGAAACAGATTTCTTTTCAGGCGGGCAGAGGAAGTAGAACATCAGAGTGTGTTAATAATAATAATATAGTGTAGGAAGTCAGCACCCACCCCTCTCCAGAAAAATGAAATATCCTAGGAAATATTTAAAAGGCAGAATATTTCCCCTAAAAGGGAAATAGAAATTCAGAAGCAGTAACTCTCCTCAGAAGCAGAAGCTCACCCCACCCCTTTGTTAATGGGTGGGCCACTAAGGCCTGGGCCAGAGTATTCTACATAACAAAGGCAGCTACCCATCTCACTACATTGACTGGGAAGACTGCATCAACCAGCACTCAGATGAAGCCATGTGGTCTAGACAACCCTACAAAGTTAGCTAAGATCCCTGGCCCTGGGAGTCTGACAGCCAATGGGATACATTTCTTACACGGGAACAGGAAACACTAAGGTATAATGGGTATAAAACAATTGCACTCTCAGTATTTTGCCCCCCTCCCCTTTTTTTTTTCCTTCACCCAACATTTTGAAGCATGTGGTCATCTTTTCACTTTGGAGCTCTAAGCCATGTGGTCCTGTCCACCATTAAACCATCTTTCCAAACAGCCTCCATGTTTCCAGTATCTTTTTCCCCATTTGGAACTGAACCCAGAAGGATAATTCTTCCAACAATTGGAAATACTAATGTTCTGATAGTCATTTCAAAAAATCCTTTCTTAGCGAGCACCTAAAAGCCAAGAGGAACATACATGCCAAATTTTGTAGGCTTTACGGTTCTGGAGATTTTGTGATGATGCGTGAGTAGTATTTCACTTTCATATATTTAGAAGATATATAGGGAATATAAGAAATTATCAGAGATATACAAGGGTTTAAATTTTTTTTATTTATCATTGTAGGATTAAGATGCAATTGCTAGCAAAATTCACCTAAAGTCAAAATTTAAAATTTAATTCTAATATCAAAAGAATGTTAATAAGATAATATCCTTTCTTTCGATTTATTTACTATCTGATGTTCCTGGTTATATACTTTAGAAGTTCCTATAATTCCACTAATATATAAAATACTGTATAATATTCATTTTAGAAACAAAATGTGCATTGTTATCATAATCACTAATTATATCACTCAAAATTATATTGAGTTACTAATTAGTTGTAAAGTTGTTCCACCAGAGGAACACTACTGATAGATCAGAGAGCTGGATTAATATAATTTCATCACCAATTTCATTCAGGAGATACCTTGCTGTTTTGCAAGAATGTGAATAAAGAGTTAACCAACACATTCCTTATAAGAGAGTCAGAAAGCTAAGGAGAGGGAACAAAAAAAGGGTAGGAGAAAAAGCAGAACAAAAAGAAATGGAAAAATAAAACATATTACCAGCATGTTTTAAAAGGAAAAATAAAAGGATTCTGGCAACCTCTCATGACAAATTAAAAACTCATTTTGTAATTAAAGAGGAATTTCACTGATGTAAACAACATATCCTATACTATCTGGATTCTTCTTCCTTCATTGCCTTCTGCTAGTGATAAAATCACATGTCCAAAAAGTTTTTGCTTGATGGCAGATAAATTCTAGATAGAGCCAGTTTGGTCTAGTGATTGAGGCACCAGGCTCAAAAACTGGAAACCATGAGTTCAAGTTCATCCTTAACCATGAAACCCAACTGGGTAACCTTGAATCAGTCACTCTTCCTCAGCCCAACTCCCCTCATACGGTTGTTGGGGGGAAAATAGGAGGGGGAAGGTATGTGGGACATTTTGACTGCCTTGAGTCATTTGTAAAAATAATAAAGGTGGGATATAAATAAATAAAAATAAAATAAATAAATTCACATGAGCAGGGATTTTGCCAACATTTATTAATCAACAATTCAGTTACATGAAAGTTGCACAGGCCGGTTATGTAAGAAGGAATTCAAAGATATCCTTGTGGTGATTTTCACCAAAATAAATGGACAGGTAAAAAGCACCAGACAGTCATTTTTTTTTTACATTTGATTTGATTTGTCAATCGTTTACAAGATACAGGTATAAGAATAAATATAGTTTTGAATACATGAGATAGATACTTATAAGAAAAATAAAAAATGGTTGCTAATAGTTTGTGTTGTCAGGGGATAGCTTTGTGTTGTTTGATCACCATTGAGTGATCAATGACCAAAATAAAATTTCTGTCACAAGACAGTCAAAATAAGCAGGTGAAACTCACTGGCGGGCAGGACCTCTTTGGCAAGCAAAAATGACTAAAAGCTTCTATTTGTTCATACAATATTATAATTAAATGAAGTCTTAGTTTCTTATAAGTTTCTTCTCTGCATAAATGGGAGATGTAATAACTTTTCTTCATATGTGATATTCCATTCCATTGCTATTAGGTTTAAAATAGAAATCAGTATCAGATCGAAGTATCCATATAAGAGCTCTGTGTTTTTCATTTTGAGGGGCTAGCATAGAACTTCCAAAGATTTAAAATTTTAAATCTTCCCTTCCCCAATATCAAATTATAAAGCACTTTTGTCCAAATATATTTTTGTCCAAATATATTTGACTTCACCCTACATCTGCCATCTGTTTCAAAAGATTGTAGGATTGGTTTTTTTTTAACAATACAAAAGCTGGAAAGTATTTCAAGGAATCTATTTTTAAAACAATAATAATAAGACCAATATGAAATTGAGTTGATCCACCATTCTATGTCACGTATTGGCTAGCAAGCTTGTGGAATCTTCCATTAATGTAAGCTCAAAATCACATGGAACTCTTTTTAAGTTCTTGAGTCACTTTCATTGTTGCATCAACAATCACATGGATTAGTTAATCAAGATACAGTATATAGGTTCTAATCCCCTTAATCTTCTTTCTGTTGAATTTCACAGTGATGTTTGAATATTCTCCTTTCCCAGCCAGGGGAGGGAAAGAGGAGATAAGATTACAGAACAAACTACACTTTGAAAACATTTGGTAAATATGTGAAAGACCACATTTATTATCTCAACGGTGGGTCGTCTGAAATCTCTGTGGTGACTCATTGGAAAATAATGAGAATTCTAGTCTATAGCAAATGCTCAAGAAGTTTCACCAATATAGGTTAACCTACCAAAATAAGAAAGGGAATCTTTTGGCTAAGAATTATATGGATGACATTGATTTTATCCATAATGTGGAAGTTGGTTCATAATATATTACTAGTCAGTGACTTCAGTTATGTACAGTCTGATTATACCACAGTGTACATAGTTTACACTATATCAGTATAACATAACAGAGGCCATACTTATTTGCTGCATTAGTAATGCACAGTTCATGCCCTGCAGATTGTATACCATTCCTTAAAATTTGGATGAGATCCCCAGGGTCACTTCAGGATGCAGTACTGAACTTATTCATTGCTACTGCACTACTCATGGAGGGGTTGGAAGTTGGGTGTCATACAAGCTTAATGAATTATTTTATTGTTTTCTGACTCACCTGCCTGGCCACTTATCTATATCTCTTCTTTTCTTTCTCTCTTATCTGCTGTCATCATGTTACCATCACCCTAATTTCACCTCATTCTTTTTCTAATAATTCTAGCAATGTAACCAATCACCTTGACTTCATCTGTACCCCCATTTTGTTTTCCAGTAAGGAAAAATATGGTTCAAAGTGTTTCTAAAATTGATATTTGATCAAGTATACCAGTGTCTTGCTCATTGTGGCGATCTTGAGAAGAATTTCTGTCAAAGCAATGGCCTTGTCTTTGTGCAGACTTCTATCCAATCCCTCATTAAGATTACAGTATGAGAATTCCCCTGCTAATTCTGAAGACTTCAGATCAACAGCAGGAAAAGAATTCCTCCATGGCCTATATATTATGAATCCCATCCTTCAGTTCACTAGAGCCCTTTGCATAGATCTACCTACATCAATCCTCATTATTAAGTCATAGCTTAGCTGTGTCTTCCTAGCCAGAACTGACTGAATCATTGGATACTCCAAAAACTCAATTTCTCTTCATGTCTTTGTCTATTTACAATCTATATTTTGTGTTCTTGGTAGGATATGAAACATTTTTGATTTTGGTATTGAAACTGTCATTTTTAAAAATCTCCCATTTTCTAGCAGTGTACCTATTTATCTTCTCTATGCTTAGCTTCGATTTTCTTCTTCCATCTAAGTCTTCATATTTAATTTTATTTTCTTCTTGTTTCTAAGTTCTAAATCTATTGTTTTATTAAAGAAATAAGGTTTCAATTGTTAAATCTAACCATTCTTTTTAATGAACAAGGAAGCCATGATATCAATATAGTGATAAACTCAAGAATCATAGCTGCCATTAGTGGCCTTAGAAAATATTTCACAAAACTTTAAACAATTTAGAAGGTTTGGAAAAATAACTGAAAGACATTTTCAAACACTGTTCATGAAATATTTACCTATTATTTCAGTGTGGTATGAATAAACAACAGTTTTATTCAATGAAAAATAAATCACTGCAGTCAAATTTAATTTTGTTTTTCAATGAAGCTACTTGCTTCATATCCATCAGGGAATGTAATAATGGCTTCATTAATTCAGAAAATCTGTTGCACAATTAAACAAAAAAAAGAGAGAAAAAGCAATATAAACTAGATCAATCTCCCTGCAATTTCTCAATTTAGTACATATATTGCACAATTTTTATTCAATGCTATGTTTAATTGTTATTTTACTGTGAATCTTAACCTTAGCAGATTGCTACGTATGATATATGTGGTTTTTATTTTGTGCAGCAACATTGTTTTGCAATGGTACTTGGTCAGAATGAAGATTGGTGAGAGACCATAGGAGAGTTGGATTGATAAGAATGTTAAAAACTGTGTGTGGATGACAAAACACAATTTTTTTTGATAGCAATAGCACTTAGACTTATATACTGCTTTTTTTATTCTATGTCTGATGTTTTCAATATAGACCACCCTGTCCTTGAATGGCTGGGTGGGCTGGACATTTAACCGATTATAAGTCTATGTATTTGCCATATGCTAAAGTAAATAAATAAATAGACTTTACAGCCCTCTCTAAGCAGTTTGCAGAGTCAGCATATTGCCCCCAACAATCTGGGTTCTCATTTTACCGACCTTGGAGGGATGGAAGGCTGAGTCAACCTTGAGCCTGGTGAGATTGGAATTGCCAAATTTCAAGCAGCCAGTAGTCAGCAGAAGTAGCTTGGAATACTGCATTCTAACCACTGCACCACAGGGCTCCTCATCTGATGATGATGTCTGAATCACGAGCTGGAATTGAGAGGTTTTGGGATGACTGCCTCAGAGTTTTGGGTGCCTGAGCACCTGTTGGGGCAAAGTCTGAGTTCTGTGGCAGTTGCAGAACCCATTATTCTGACACTAGCTGTCTTGCTTCCAGCATCTGGCAGTGGTACTCAAACCCAGAGGAGCAAATGCAATTCATATCATCTAGTGGCAGTAAATATTCAGGGATTTTCCATCTATATCAACCAAGTAGTTTTTCTTGGAAGGAAAAGAACTTTCAAAGTGCTGGTTGAGTCCATTACACTTCTGGCTTTTGGTGGACTGGTGATCACTAATTTGGAGGTGTCTGTTGTCCCTCTGGGTGAGAAGAGGAGGAGGAGGAGGAGGAGGAGGAGGAGGAGGAGGAGGAGGAGGAGGAGGAGGAGGAGGAGGAGGAGGAGGAGGAGGAGGAGGAGGAGGAGGAGGAGGAAACAAAATTCTCAATCACTTTGGTCTTTTGATAGGCAGAGGGCACCGTCTGCAGGTAAAGGGATGTTAAAGTCCTTATTGGTGAAGCACTGGTTTTATTAACTAGGTACTAGGAGTGGCTTCTATGTCTTTCCCTAATGATGATATCAGGATGAAAATTTAGGTGACTATGCTACAGTAGCATTGTTATTAGCACCCCATTCAAAATCCAATGTTTAAATATTTTCTCTATTCCAAGATTTATGTTCTCAAAGTGGCAAAGGATGTTTATGTAGAATGGGTGACAAAACCGTAGTCCATTGATTCCCAGCTGTGTAATAAAGAAAGATGGGAATCTTGAAGGTTTGCTAGTTTCTTATTGTGCCTCAACACTGCAAGATGTATTCTAACAAGCTTGAAGGTAGCTCTTCCTTCATTCTTTTTTTTAAAAAAAGTTTTATTGTTTTTTAAGACAAACATAAACAAACACAGCATAAAAACATCAAACCATCTTCCATATATATACATACAGTATGTTGGTTGGTTTACAAATTGTTTTGTGCTTCCACTTCTTAGTCTTCAATTAGAATTACATTGTATATGTTCTCATATTGTCAACCAAATACATTAATATCATTATTAATCAATCATTTGATTATACTATTATTCATTCATGTTTTATGAAATAGTCCATATTTTACTTAATTTATTTTATGACAGTTCATATTTCCATCTCAAATCTATCCTATAATCATTTTGTAAATATGATTAAAAAAAATACATCTTTATATATTCATTATGTTCTAAAAATCTACATATTTCATTACCATGTTTTATTGTCTAACCATTGATAGAATAGATCCCAAATTTTATAAAATTGTTTATCATCTTGTTCTCTGATTTCAAATGTCAATCTACTCATTTCAGCACATTCCATTATTTTCTTAATAACTTCCTCCTGTGTTGGTATTTTCTCCTTTTTCCAGTTTTTAGCAAATATGATCCTAGCTGCTGTTAATACTTTCACAATCAAATATTTCAATTCTTTACTATATATTTCCAATAAAAATATCTCTGGTTTCAAGTCTATATGCTTTTTTGTCATTTTTTCCAACCATGTGTGCATTTTAGTCCAATATTTTTTGACATCCGTGCACGTCCACCACATATGGTAATATGAGCCAGGTATCTGATGACATTTCCAACATTTTTCAGATTTGTTCTTGAACATTCTTGCTATTCTTGTTGGGGAAAAATGCCACCTGTAGAAATATCTTATATAAATTTTCTTTATATGCTGTTGACATTGTCATTTTATAATTTTGAGACCACAATTTTTGCCATTTCTTTAAATCAAACCCATATCCAAAATTCTTCCCCCAAACAATTATTGTTTCTTTAACTTGTTTTTCTTCTAGTTAAATTTCTAATAAATATCCATACAGTTTTTTAATCACTTTTTCATCAGTACCTATCACAATCTTATCTAAATCAGTCAATTTATCATAGAAACCTTCTGTTTTAGAATCTTTATCAAATCTAGAATGTATTTACGCATATGAAAACCAATTCATCTTTATACCTTGTTCCTCTAGTTTTTGCATAGATTTAAGTTCACCCTTTTCATTCAATATTTCACCATATCTAACTGTTTGTTCCTTTTTGTATAAGAAAATGCTTCAATAGTCGATAGCCAGACCAGAATTTTCAAATAACATTGCCTTTTAATCTTCTCCCAAACCACAGAGACTCCCGTATATAATGTCTTCTAAAATATCCCTGTTTTAGTTCCTTTATACCATAAAAAGGCATGCCACCCCAACAACAGATCATGTCCTTCTAATGTCAAAAATCTAGCATTTCTTAATGTTATGCATTCCTTGACCCACATCAGATTTGTAGCTTGGTAGTACAACTCCCAATTAGGCAAACCAAATCCTCCTCTTATTTTAGCATCTTGCAAAAGTTTTAATTTTATTCTCACTTTCTTACCTTGCCATATATATTTTAACATGATTTTACTTAAATCTTCAAAATAGTCTGTTCCAAGCCTAATTGGAATTATTTGGAACAAATATATAATTCTGGGTAATATATTCATCTTAATTGTTGATATTATCCCTATTAATGACAGTTGTAAATTTTCCCATTTTGCCAAATCTAGTGCTATCTGCTGCTTAAGTTTAATATAGTTATTCTCTTTTAGTGCACTACATCTTGCTGTCAAATCTATCCCCAAGTACTTGATCTTATTTGTGACCTGGATTTTCAATACATCCGCCAATTCTTCCTTTTGTCTTGATAACATATTCCTTGTCAAAATCTTTGTTCGGTCTTTATTTTTTTTCAAACCAGCCACCTTCCCATATACCTCTATCTTTTCTATCAATTTTGATGCTGTTTCTAGTGGGTCTCCTAAAATAAAAACCAGATCATCTGCGAATGCTTGCAACTTAAATTCTTCCTTTTTAATTTTCATCCCTTTTATATCCTTTTCTTCTCTAATATTTCTGTTTAGCACTTCCAAGGTTAACACAAACAACAAAGGTGACAGTGGGCACCCTTGTCTTGTTCCTTTTCTTATATTAATAGAGTCTGTCAGTTCTCCCTCTATCATTACCTTTGCTGTTTGGTTATGATATATAACTTCTATTGCTTGGATGAATTTTTTACCAAAGCCCATCTGTTCCAGCTGTAATAATATGAATCGCCAATTCATATTGTCAAATGCCTTCTGTGCATCTAAAAATATCAAAGCCAGTTATTTTTCAGGGTGTTCCTCATAGTATTCCAAACTTTCCAAGATTACTCTCATATTGTCTTTAATTTGTCTCTTTGGCAGAAATCCATTTTGATCAGGATGAATAAAATTATTTAGGTATTTTTAAGTCTTTCTGCCAATATTGAAGCAAACATTTTATAATCTATGTTTAATAGGGAAATAGGTCTATAGTTCTTGATTTGTAATAGATTGTCCTCCTCTTTTGGGACAAGTGTAATATAAGCTTCTGACCATGATTTAGGTATCTTCTTCTTTAACATAACTTCATTCATAACTTCTAGCAATGGAAGGTTCAACGATTCTTGTAGTGTTTTATAAAATTCTGCTGGAAGTCCATCTGAGCCTGGTGCCTTTTCACCGTTTTGCTTCTTAAGTGCTTCAGTTAACTCCATCACCGTTATATTGCTTTCTAACATTATTTCAATCTCTGTAGGTATCTGAGGTAGATTAGCATTCTGTAAGTACTGTTTAACTCATTCCTCATCAATATTCTCTTGTGTGTATAGTTTCCCATAATAGACTCATATAATTTCCTTCTTCTCTTTACTTCCATAGCAAACTTGGCCTTGATCATCTATTAATTGCAATATTTTCCTTGATTCTTTCTCCTTTCTCAGTTTATATGCTAACCACCTACCTGGTTTATTTGCATCTTCAAAATAGTTCTGTTTCACACCTCTGATTTTCTGTGCTAATTCTTCTTTTTCCATTAATCCCATTTTATGTTTAATTATGTCCATTTTTAACTTAATGTCCTTTTTCTGTGGCATTTTTTGTAACTCTTTTTCAAGTCCTTTCTACTCATCCTCTAATGTCTTGGACATTAGTCTTTTCGTGGTATTTCTTTTCCTTGTATAGTCTATTATCGAGCCTCTGGCATATGCCTTCATTGTATCCCATACGTTCTGCATTGACGTGTCTTCTTTTTTATGTTCTTTAAAGAAAAAAGCAAGTTCTTTCTCCATCCTCTGTATGAAGTCTTTTTCTTTTAGTATAGTATTATTTAACATCCATCTAAATCTTCTTCTTTGTCCTTTCCATTTAATTGTCATTAGATTATGATCTGCCCAAGTGCTTGTTTCAATATTTATTTCTTGGATATTAGCTAACAATTCTGTTGACATCCATATCATATCTATTCTGGACCATGATAAATGTCTGTTTTAATAGAAAGTGTATTGTTTAGTGTTAGCATTTCTTTCTCTCCATGTATCTTTTAAATTTATTTATCTATCATTTTAAAAAATGATTTAGGGAGAGTCTCTCTGTTTTGCTTTGTTGTTTTCTGTGTTGTATAATCCAATTTATTGTCTACTATTCCATTAAAGTTTCCCATCATAATTATATTCGCATAGTCCAGTTCAAATATTTGCATATGTAGTTTTCTGTAAAATTCTTCTTGATTGTCATTCGGGGCATAGATTGCACCTTCTTCTTTTTCAGTCGCTATTTGGCAGTCCTCTTGGAATTCAATTGGTGACATTTCTTTTTCTGTCTTCTCCTCTTTCCCTCCAAAGTATTCTTTATAAAATAATTCAGCTTTCTCAATTGAGTCAATTCTGTATCTCTGTTCTTGCCATATGAACATTAAACCTTCTGGAATCAGCCATTTATAATTCACCTCTTTTTTAAGTAGAATTTTAGTCATGAATTGATATTCTCTTCTCATCTGTCTCACTCTTCTGGGTATTTGTTTCAGGACCACAATCTCCTTATCCTTATATTTTAATGTTTTCTCTCTTGCCACTTGCAATATTTGCGTTTTAATGGTTTTATTTGTAAATCTGATCTGAACTTCTCTTGGTAAGCTATTTCTCATTGCATATCTTGTGAAGACTCGATAAACCTCATCTATTCCATCCATCATCTTCTCTTTAGTTATTTCCAGAGCTTCAGCCAAGATTTCTATCATTATCTCAGCTAGCTTTTGTCCCTTTTCTTCCTCTATGTTTTGGAATCTAAGGTAAAATTCTGATTTGTCCATCTCCCATCTCAGCATACCACTTTTATTTTGTTCAACCATAGTTAATCTGCTATCAATATCTCCAATCTTCTTATCTCTTTATTTATCTTCTTCTTCAATTTTTTGGAATCTCTCATATTTCATCATCATTTGTTGAATGTTCTCCACCTTTTCATCAGTTTTTCCTGTTCTTTGTTCAATGTTCTCTATTCTCTTTTCAATATTCTCTGTTCTTGTTTGTATATTTTGAATTCCTTGCATAATCATCTGCAGTATCACCTTTTCCTGTTCTTTTTCTTGCTGTAACATCATCTGGATTGACCATTGTCCTCCAGATGGTGAAGAGGAAGAAGTAGAAGTTGAAGAACCAGCTGCTGTTGGCTTTCTGCTCATTTCAAACAATTCAAAATCTTCAGGTTCTTCTAGACCTTAATCCACTCATGAGATAACTAATTGTAATTCCAAGTAAAAATAGTGGGAAATAATAATAATAATAAAAATAAAAATAAAAATTTTTCTTCAGGCTCTTGTATACCTTATTCCAATTGATTAGTTAAACAGCAGTAAAAATTCAAAAATGGAAGATTAAACCATAAACACAAAAAGGAAAAAATTAACAAATCTTGCAGGACGCGGAAAAATAGAAAGTAAAAAACTAAAGAAGAAAAAAAAGTTCTTCAGGTTCTTCAACACCTTAATCCAATTAAAAAGTCTCAGCCACAAAAAAAAAAACCAATATGGAAAGTAAATGAAAAAATACAAGTTAGGGAGAGAGAAAAAAGAAAAAAGACTACTCCCTTAAAAAAAAAAAGAAGAAGAAAAACATTAATACTAAGACTTTTCCTTTAAAATAAAATGCAAATGTAAAAATTAAGCTTCAAAAACAAAAAAAGAAGACAAAAACAAGTTCCAAAAAGCCAAAGATCCAAATAGCTATTACAAAAATTAAGCTAATAAGGAGGGGGTTTGTTAAAGTAAGAAATAGCACAGCTTAAAAAAAAAAAAAAAGTAAAAAGAGCACACTGCATCTTATTTAGTTATCTAAGGCTTTTGTTAAATTTTATACCTCTTCTCTAGAGTCTTATTGTCTTTTTTCTCTGTAAACTTCAACATCAGACTTCAGATACTGATAGAAACCCAGAAGAGCACCTGCAATAATACTCTCCCACGTTCTTCCCTCTATCTTATCAAAAAGGCTCAAAGTCCTTGAAAAAAAGTCTCAGTTCTTTCTTAGCTTTGTCTGGTCAAGAGAGAAAAAAAAGAGATACAATATTTCCAAGCCTCTAGTTGGCAGTGTTACAAAGTTTCCTCTGCTTTCACTTTCCATCTCCTTTTCCAAACAAGATATAATAAAAATTAATTTAAAAAAAAGATATTTAAAAAAAAGACTAAAAGGGAGTCTCTAGCCTAAAATATTATACAGTCAAAAAGGAGAAAAGAGAAAAGAGAAAAAATAGGAAAAAAAAAAAAAAACCATCCAGTTTCAAAGTATAAGATTGTATATAAAAAGTCCAGCAAAGAAAAAAAAAATTGACTTCCTGTTTAAAATTGCCGCGTAATCACTTCTGTCTAAGATTTTACAAATTCTTTCTTTTCCTTAGGATGTCCTTTCAAATCTCAAAGTAAAGAAAAAATTCTCACCAAACCGGCACACTTTCTCTTTCTGTTATCTTCCATTTCGGATCTGTCCCAACTTCAGAAGCCTTAATGGCTGCCTCTTTGCCGCTAGCAAAAAGAGCTTCTCCTGGATCTACCAAGGACTTTGCGGTATCCCTGGAATCGACAGGATGCGCTTTTTACATTCACCATCTCTTCGGGATGGTTTAGATCCATTCAGACCATCCAGGAGCAAAGATATCAGCAGCGATCTCAGACCTCCAAGATCGCATGCTGTATCGTCGTGACACCAGCTCTGCCCTCCTGCTCTACCTTCATTCTTAAATAGCACGTATACTTATATCCTGCTTCACAGTGCTTTTCAGCACTCTCTAAGCAGATTACAGAGTCATCATGGTGCCCCCAACAATCTGGGTCCTCAATTTACCCACCTCGGAATGATGGGAGGCTGAATCAATCTTGAGCCAGTGAGAATCGAACTGCTAAACTGCTGGCAGCCAGCACTCAGCCTGCAGTACTGCATTCTAACCACTGTGCCACTCTATGGCAGAGGAGTATCTTTGGAAAGGTCCAAGATCTTCTTTCTGAATTGGCCAAATGAACCTCAGTCTCATCCCAACCCCAAATCTCAGCCCCATATGTTATCAGAGGCTATCAACTTGCCTTGTAATATTTGAAGTACAAATCCTGCTAATTACCTTCCTCTACAATAAAAAAAAGATCAGAATAGCACTGGTAGTCATCAATGTACAACCATAATTGAGCCCAACAATTCAGTTGCTAAGCAAAACATTTGTTAAGTAAATTTTGCCACATCTTATGACCTTTCTTGCCACAGTTGTTCGGTGAATCACTGCAGCTGTTAAGTCAGTATCATAGTTGTTAAGTAAATCTGGTTCCCCCATTGACTTTGCTTGTCAGAAGGTCACAAAAGGTGATCTCTCTCAGTCAGTCCTTGAGTATTGAAGATTTGTCTTTAAATGAATCCAAACTCCAGCTCCTCTTTAGGACAATGATAGTTTATTCAATATAGCATCAAACAACAAATACTCTAATCAAGCAAGAATGGCTAAAAGCTAGGCAAGGTTAGAGTTGGGTTTGAGTTTGCTCCCTTTCCTTTTATCACTATTATCATGAGACACACCCCACCACACCCAGGCCTATACGCAGTTCTAATTTTGGCCATGCCTAACCCTAAATGCTATTAACCCTGTAACCCTACATCCCAACCCTATTCTGACTCTCACTAACTAATCCCCATCTGGTGCCACCTTCATCATGTCTTAACTTAAGTCCTAATTACCACCTATATATGTCCCAAACCACTTTAACAATATGCACCACATCAATAAAGAGCCAGTTCCAGCAGCCCCGCAGTTGTTGCAGAATCCATCCTCAGCTCTGCTGAGTCATTCCAAAGCCATCGGCCAGCACATAAGCAGAAATACAGATCTGGCAGCAGCAGAGATAAGGTGACATGGCCAGCTGACTTGCTGCAAGGGATATTCAGAGCTGACGGGCTCTGGGTGAACTCGGAGCCCAACAATTGCATCATCCCAGGACACCTCAATGGTCATAAATATGAATCAGATGTCAAGAATCTAAATTTTGTTCACATGACCATTGCTGCAATGGTTCTAAATGTGAAACATGGTCATAAGTCACTTTTTTCATTGCTGTTGTACTTTTGAACTGTCACTAAATGAACTGTTGTAAGTTGAGAATTGCCTATATTTACCATATGCTGCACAACTGCCAAGAGAGTAGATAAGTATGCTTTCCTTAAAAAGGACTTAGAAAAAGTAATGTTCGGATATTTAAAAGAGGGACGATGTTGTATCTCTTGGTCATTGGTGCTAGTTGGTAGCTAGTAATCTGGCCAGTAATCTTCTGATACCAATCTTGGTATAGGAAATAAGAGCCATTTCACCATCATACATTAACAATGGTTTTGTGTTTTGTTTTGTTTTTTTGTCCAGTGAATGAGGGGGGAGAAAAAAAAACCTTAGTGGCTTCTTGGCTACCGCAATATCATCCATATAGAAGTTAAATAAAAAGAAAGCAAGTAAACTGTTTAACTCTTCTCTTCAATAAGATACATTCTGACAAAGACCCTTGGAGGCCCATACTCAATAAGTATGTAGCTCAATAATTCAATAAGCAATAGCAATAGAACTTAGACTAATATACCACTTCACAGTGCTTTTACAACCTTCTCTAAGCAGTTTATAGAGTCAGCATATTGCCCCCAACAATCTGGGCCCTCATTTTATTGACCTCAGAAGGATGGAAAGCTGAGTCAACCTTGACCCACTCAGAATCAAACTCCTGGAATAAGCAGTGAGTTAGCCCTGCAGTACTGCATTTTATCCATTGTGCTCCCATGGCTCTAAGAAGTTGCTTATCAATATCATTCCTAGCTAGTTCCTCCCATAATTGAGTCCTGTTAATAGAATTACAGACAGAACCAAGGTTCATAAAAGCAACATTTAATTGTTAATATACTATTGGTATACTTCTGAATAAGGCCCTTCCAAGTAGCACAGTGATCTACTGAGCTATGCCCTTTTTTAAACGCTTCCCATTCTAGAGGAAATAGTTTTATTTCTTCCTCCCAATCTTCTAATTTGTTCAGATGATATGTGGCATACCATTTTGAAGAAATATCGAATAGACTGGGACATAATTGGCAAACTCTTGCTGGTTGTCCTTTTTAAAGATTTGGTATATTATACTTTGTTTCCAGTGGGGGGGGGGGGGGTACAACACATTTTTAGCTATTTCTGAAAAAAGTCTAGTCAGGATGGGGACCCACCAGGAATAATTCATCTTATATACCCCTGCAAGAATATGGGGATTGTATCTCCATCCCAGCCTTCCTTGAACATTCAGTAGCTTTCAGTACCAACGAAAGTATAATGGTATCTTTCTGGACTAGATCATGGGGTAAGGAGTAGGTGTCAGCCTTCAAGATCCTCTACTATTGCTTTGCATCTTTCAGCTGTCATAAGTAACGGGGGGAGGAGGGGGTAAAGTCTGGGAAGTGAGCTGGAGGTGTTACATTCTAGTGTTGTATAAAATGAGGGGGGAAGAGGACATTCTTCCTTAGGTTTCTATTTCTTGCTTAGCTTTCTTTCCTCTGCGCAACTGCAAACTTTTATCAAAGTATGCCAAGGTCAACGGACAGAAGCCTCATCACCACCTGAGGATGTCCACATGATCATATTCACAACTTGTAATTGGAAGAATCATTTGAACTATTGGGGGTGGGATCATTTCCAACACTTTGTATATGTGATTTGCGCGCCTAATTCCGCAGATTCAGAATTCTATTGTAGCTACCACTTCATTTCCAGTAAAAGATACCTTTTCTCTAACTAAAAGAGTCTAAGTATTTCTTTCTTGGATTTTGAATGGAGCTCAACATGACAGTAGGGAACATGATATCGTGGTAGCTGTCATCTTTCCTCTGGTATTGGTTCTAGTAAGTATTGGTGGGGACAGGTCTAGTTCTAAGCCCCTTTCTTTAGGGCTTCTCCAGTGGCAGAATTCACCCTTTTTTACTACCAGTTCTATGATAGAGCGATTCATGCATGTGCACAATATCCATAAACCATTGATTTTAAGCTGCAGAACTGACCTTGTATTCAGCATGGGTGAGTAAAAAAGCTGAGGCTTGGCATCCACCACATGAATCAGCTGAGCTCACAAATAAGGAAATAAGCCACAGGAAAGGGTTGGGTTGGGTGGGCGGGCCCAACTGCTCACCAGGGATACCAGTTCACTAGAACTGGTGCAAACCACAGGATCCCACCACTGGACTCCATTCTTTCTTCACTTCTATTAAGTTTCTTCATAAAGCCAGTGGGTGAGATCATCCATTCACTTAGGAACAATTATGCTGATGATCCTCATTGATACATCTAGCCAGATCAAGTGATATTATTAAAGTTATTTCTCAGTGTCAAGAAGGTTTTGGGGCCTGGATGGGGAAGAACAGGTAACTGAGTGGTTGTGAGTTTTGAGATGCTTAAAACTGGCAAAACTTACATCATTTTTTTTTCTGGATGGAGCCATGCTCTCCCAGATGAAACTGATGTACAATTTGGGGCTCCTCTTAAGCTCTACCTCCTGGTTTAAAAAAGTGGATTGTGTTTATGATCAGGAGTGCTTATGCAATCATATGTGCCAACTGTGCTTATTTCTTGGATTAGGAGACCCTCTTCATAGCTACTTATGTTGTGGTTCTGATTTGTTGCTGCCTACCCAGAGTTGAATGTGAATGGGCAGCTGTCCAAACTGAATGAATGAAAGAAAGAATGAATGATCTTGCACAGTCCTCATAAAAAGTCATCTTGCATCAAATATAGATGAACTGAGTTTTTCAGACTGAAAGGGAAACTGTTTTTGGCCCCTGGAAAAAAAATCTTATAATAATGGTAACAATAATAATAGCCATATATTGTGAAGGGGTGTGCGGGTGTGATCTTTTTGATCTTTTATTTTTATTTCCCTGAGTGCTAATTCTGTGTATTCCTTCCCTTTACATCAGACAACGATCTAAGTAAGACAGAGGAAAAATGTCAACGAGAGGATATTATCATCCTGTCAGACCATCAGATTTGCTTACTTTCAAGACAAGAAAGAACACAGCTCCCATCACAGAGACAGGAAGGCTTTTCTTGTCATTCCATACTTGGATTATGAAATAGTTTCATTGCACTCCTATCATAACACACTATCACATGAGGGAAAGAGACAGACAGAGAGAGAGAGAGAGAGAGAGAGGGGGGGGGACTGGTTGCCTTGGCAACACAGAGATAAGATTCCTATCTCACATTGCATATTATGCCTTTGTCACCCTAACTTGGATCTGGATTGGATTCACACCACATTCAGTACACAGAATGCATAGAGAAACTGGCAAGTTGGAATCCGTAGGGAGATGTGCTTCCGACTATCCCCTTCACCAATGCTCCTGTTTCCTCCACTGTGGCCGTGGTGTTACGATGTGCAGCATGCCAAATCAAGATCAGCAGCCACTGAGAAATGAATGATCTCATTCCCCTCTGGACACATTTAAATCTTTTCCAGAAATTTCCCTTTTCATAAAAAAGAGCCATAAAAAAGGAAGAAGATTTTTTTCATGATTCCCAGCTTTCTGCTCTGACTGTCCTTTAATTAACATTTTACAGGGGGCCTGATTAAATTATTTGCCCCAGCAGCTTAACCTGTGAAGCTATTTCCCCTCAATAGCTTAACATTTTCATTTTTACCATACAAGCTTTAAGTATTATATTTTTTAAAAAATGTGTTATTTGTTTATCGTACTTTTGCCCATCACTGATACTATTGGAATTATCCTAATGGCGGGCAGATTAAGTGATTAAGAATACCGTATACAGGTTTCTATGTTTAAAGAAACCCAGCTAGGTTTTCAGGTCCCTTGCTAAAACTAGTTTAGCTGGAAATTGAAGCAGGATTGTCCTAGTTAGTATTTAGATGGAAAAAATCCAGAATTATTGACTAGATTGAAAAGAAAAGAAAAAAACAGAAACAACTCCATCTTGAAGGAAAGCAATTTAATTTATTTAAGAGCAGCTTAGCAATTTAACAAAAAACAAGATCTATAAGCTACGTACACATAATAGCATTAATATACAACTCCGTCGGGATATGATAGTTTAGAGTCAAATCTTTCCGGTACATCGAGACCATGTCAATAATGTAATTCAGTTAATCCTTCAGGAAGTGTATTCTTTCTGAGGCATGTAATAGTCTAATATATTCTATGTAATTGTCTAATTGGGACACCTGAGTTGGGAATTTCTACATCCGTATGGTTATCCATCTAAAAATTTACATTCATTTGCTCTGTTTAGAGTTATACTTAAAAAAAAAAAAAGGTTTAAGAGCAAAGGTATTGTTTGTTTATTTGTTTATTATTTTTACAAGTCACTCAAGGTGGCACCTTCCTCCTCCTATTATCCCCAAAACAACAACAACTCAGTGGTTTGGACTGAGAGAGAATAACTGGCCCAAAGTCAACCAGCTTGAATTTGTGGGTTTTTTTTAATTTTTAGACCAAAATGACTCCCCTTTCTTATATTTCTCATTCCTTTCTTATATTGCCAAGAAAACAACATGGAAGTGCATTCATAAAATTGACAAGATTTTATGAATTTATCTTGAAGTAGACTTTATGTATAAAAGGATATAAAGCAAGAATAGAAAGCAAGAATTTGGATTACACTATTTGAAGTCCTGAAATATCTCTTACCAATTGAGTCTCTTCTATACAACTAGCAAAGAAGCGATTTAGTGCGGAACAAGCTCTGGGTATGGACCGACTCAAAATATACTTCACAGATAATATTGTATTCAATATATAAGTATGAAATCAATCACTCAATGACTCAATCACTATCATATCTGACATCCAAAGAGCAAGCAAATCACAAATGAATAGATTGGGATTGGTTAAAAAAGAGGAAGCTGGAAAAAAAAATAATAAAGAGCCTGCCTTCCCAATCCCACCAACAAAAAAACAAGAAATGCAGTGTGTTGATAAATTAGGTGAGATGTAAGTTATAAATATGTCTGTCACTATCTGCATTCTTATAACAAAAGAAGTAAGGCCTTTTTTTTTTTTTTTTTTTGCCAAGTATAGGACTATGTTACTGGTATTAGGGAACTGGACATAATTCTGAATTTCTCATCCTCTTAGACTTCTCTTCATATTTTTCTGGATTATTTTTTAAATGTGTTGATGCACTATAGTTGTTCTGAACAAGGGAAAAGCAGTAAGTGTTGCTTCTGCACACAACACCATAGTACAAAGTGTGATCACAGGAGGGAAGTATGTTTCATAATATCCATTTTTCCATCAATAAAAGGTCATGATACCACTTAGATCAATGCTTTCTTTATTGATCGGCCTTAGATGGCCAAGCAAGGCTAGTAAGAAATGTAGGAAGTGCTGAATATAATACACACATCAATGTGTGCTTTCTTAGAAATTGAAACCATTTCTGATGCATTTAGTATGGATTAATTTTTGGCAAATGGAATGCATTCAGAGTTGATGGTAATTTTCCTGCCTGGCATTGCTGGATTGTTTTTTTTTTAAAGGAAATTTAATAATGAATGTTTTTAAAGTAATCTAGGAGATGTGAAAAGAATGCATCAGGAAGAAAAAGAATACATCAGAGAGATCTGACACTAGAAATTGCATTATGACAATATAATAGATGCCATTTCAGATCAGGTAGGAAAATAATGTTGAGCACTTTTTCAAAATATAATATAAAAACAATATATTTTAAGATCCTGAGATATGGTCACATAGTGCCATGGGTTACTTCATACGTACCCCAAAATTGTTGAAGATTGTAGGTCCTCCAAGATAAGCTGGTCAGGAAACAGATAATATATGAAGTGGTAAAATTCTATGGTTATAAGGTACAATAACAGAATCTTGAGAACCTGACAACATTTCTCTATCTCTCCCTCTTGAAAGAGAGTCAAGAGGAGGACTCTTGAGTTCCTTCCTCACCTGTTCCTGTCTTTCAAGGCTAAGTTTATGTTGACATATATCTCCTCAAAGGTATCTCCATATACTTCTCCTAAGATCTATTTAAATTTGGCCAAAATATTTATTCTTTTCTTGGGGTTCTACTAGCAATCTTTTTTTTTTTTTTTAAATAAAAGGCACATCTAAACCAATTTCATTTTCATAAATTTGATTATTCTTAGCTAGATGTCTGGGGAAATTAGCAAAATATGCAGTAATTAAGATAGCCATAAGCATCAACACTTAAGACCTCAGTGCAAAGTTGGATCCCTCAGACATGCAAAGGAGAGTATGGATCTTTCAAAAGGATATTTCATACTGGATCAAATAATGATGTACTGTGGTCTGAATGGGAAACCTCTCTCAAGGAAGTGGAGCCAAAGAGGATGAGATGAGATTTTTTCCAGACTATCGACTATGATCTCCATCGCCTTCCTTACTTTTGAAACTCTAGTTTCAACAAGAGCAAACAATAAAGGATACAGAGCAGCAAACTGATCTAGGGAAGGCCCAAGCCTTGCTGTCGCCAATACACAACAAATATATTGTCAGTGCTCCTAGCTGCATTAGACAACTTGAGACACCCAGCCATTGGAAATGTCTGTGGAGATTTTCAATCATTCAGGTCAGCAGTGGGATACTACCTGCTACATTACTGGTTCAGTGATCGCACGTGCACATGTGCACCAAACACGAAGTGCAGCTTTCCACACACCAGTTGAGACCTGCAGCACCAATCAGCTGAGAGGATAAAGAAGAGAAAAATACAGGGGGAGGTGGGAGGGCTGATCCTGCGCTTTTCTCTTCCTTCTCCTCTCAGCTGAACTGGTCATATAGCATCCAGGTCATGGTTGTCCCAAAGGTGCTTTTTCAAATGGCAATTGGATTTTTGTTTTTCCTTGATGACATTTCACTTCTCATCCAAGAAGCTTCTTCAGTTCAGTTCTTTTTCAGAACTGAAGAAGCTTCTTGGATGAGAAGCGAAACATCTTCAAGGAAAAACAAAGAAAATCCAATTGCCATTTGAAAAAGCACTTTAAAGGGACAGCCATCACAACATTTTGTCTCTTTCCTGATGCCATGCCCTCTCCTCCGCAATATCGGATACTAAATATTAAAAAGTTCCATTGGCTGAAAAGTTCCATTGTCCCTGTGATTCCTACAAGGTGGAAACTACAAAACATGTCTTCTTCATTTCTCCTTTTACATAGACACCTGAATCAGATTCATCCTACCTTTCATGAGTACATTTCCTGATCACCCAGATTCAGCTCATGCCCCTATACTGTTCATAAGCAACCTACCTTTTGTTATAGCACATGTAGCTAGGTTTTGTAGCTAGAGTCACCTTGTAAGGGAGGTGGGCAGCATAAAGATTTAATAAACAAATAAATAGGTTTTGTACAGAAGCATGGAAGATCTGTTGGATCCTGATGGGGCAATTTTCTGCAATGCTTTACATTTAATTATATGCAAAGAACTGTAATCCATTTAGATTTTAGATATCATCACTTCATTGTAACTTTAGATGCTTTCATATTTAATACAATTCTAGCATTTTCATTCTAATTTAATACAGGCTGTATCCTGGATTTCACTGATAAATGTTAGTTAGTAGTTATATATTCATACAGCGTTCTCTTTGTACTGATCTATGAGTGCAATAAACTGGATTGATATTAAAATTGCTTCAACAAGGCAGCTGAACTCAAGGCCAACTCTCCTCCCAGAGTTTATTTTGTTCTCTGTGTCTCACCATTGCAATGTGTGTATGCCTGACCTCTGACATTTCTCCCTGTTTCTTTTGGTCCAGCTGCTACACTGCCATTCTTCTTCTGGGAAAGCTACTGTTCAGAGCTTATAGTGGCACTTAACAGTTTGTGAACCCTGTTGCATTTTAATTAAAGAATGGCTAAAACAGAGGAAGGATGGGCTCCAGCACACATCCGAAAGCTCAGAAGACTAAATCTTCTGGTCTCGTTGACTGACTCAGATTGATCCTGCAACATTATCCAGGGACACGTATATTTGCCTTCATTCAAAAGCAGAAGAAATGTAAAATTTTAGAACAGCCAAGTCAAAGGCCTGGACCTTATCCTGAAAAAATGTGGAAGAACCTGAAGTGGGCAAGTCATGTGAAGAAGCCCACCAACCTTCCTCAACTGAAGCTGTTCTATAGGAAAGAATGGGCTAAAATCCCTCTGAGCCAATTTGCAGGGCTGATCGGCAGTTCTCAGACATATTAAGTTGCAGTTATTGCTGTGCTTACTGAGAGCAAAGCTTCTTATTCTTTTGCCCCACACAAAATGTACTGTGGTTTTGGATCATTTTCTTCAATGAATAAATGAACAAGGATCATGTTTTTGATTCATTTGTTTAATGGGTTTCACTTTATCTATTATTATTATTATTATTATTATTATTATTATTATTATTATTATTATTATTATTATTATTATTATACTAATATTATTATTATTATTTCTTTAGTGAGATTCACAGCCTTTGGGGCTGATTGGTAGCTCAACAGCTCGAGTCCTAACCAGGATCTAGGAATTGTTCAGGTAGCGAGGATATAAGCTATTCCAAGTAGGGTGTTTTTTTTGTAGAATCAGGGTATTCAAGTGATAAATTCAGAATTTCAAAATAGCGAGGTAGCCCTTTAGGTATTGCTCCAAGGGCTCCAATTACAATTGGGATATCAGATGATTTCTTTTTCCAAAGTCGCTCAAGTTCAATTTGTAAATCCCAATACTTTGTGATTTTTTTTTCTTGCTGCGTGTCTTCAATTCGTGCATCACCAGGTATTGCAATGTCAATGAACCAAACCTTTTTCTTTTCAACTATTGTAATGTCAGGCGTGTTGTGGACCAAGTGCCTGTCAGTCTGAATTCTGAAGTTCCACAAGATCTTGACTTTTTCATTCTCCAGAACCTTTTCAATCTGATGTTCACAGTAATTGTTACTATACTCAGATCCAAACTTTTGGCACAGTTTTCAGTGAATGATTTTAGCAACTTAGTTATGGCGTTCTAGGTAGTCAGTTTATGAAATTTTGCTGCACTCATTGATTAAATGGTCAACTGTTTCATCTTTCTCATTACAGAGGCAGCTTTTGCTGTTGGTGGTAACATGCTGAATTTGCCTTCATGCAACTTGTGGCTAAGGCTTGTTCAGTTTCTAAAGCCTTCAGTTTCTTTTTTCAGTATTCCTGATTTTAGCCAATTCCAAGTAAGCTTTTGATCAGCTTTTGTTCTCAGACACATTGAGTTTCAGTTATTGCTTTATTTACTGAAAGCAAAGCTTCTTATTATTTTGGCCCACACAAAATGTACTGTGGCTTTGAATCGTTTTTCTCAATGAATAAATGAACAAGGATTTATCTATTACATTTTACATTTTATATTTTACATTTTACATTATTATTATTATTATTATTATTATTATTATTATTATTATTATTGGAATTATTAGTATTAGTATTACTAGTATTACTACTGTTAAGCCTGTGTTCCCCAACCAGGGTTAAGGAGACAAGCTAAACAGAATGTGCAGCGTTACTCAGATAGGCATCCAGATAAATGTGTGAGATAAGTTTGTATGTTAGTTAACATACAGTAAAAATAACAGATACGCTTGTGCTATCAAAAATATAGTTTATTCCACTTAGAGTTTTATAGCATAGTCAAAATAACAGTCCATTAGTCATGTATCATTTTAGTCAGTCCATTCAAGGATATTCAATTAGCAAAGTCCATGTAGAATATCCAATGTCAGTTTACTTACAATAAATCAGTCCTATCACAGTTGATAAATCAACAGTCCTTCCTCTCTCCCGTTCCAGTAGGGGAAAAAACGTAGTCTTCAATCCATGCAGTAATTAGGGATCATCAAGCCAGAGAGAGCAAGCTGCCATGCCTTGCTTCTTTTATGGTGCTTTTACAACCATTTCCCTTAATTACATTCTTACGGTTAAAGTTACAGACACTTTAACTAACAAACCACGATAACATATTTATTATTTTACCTAAACCAGTTAGGGTAAACAATGTTATCCCTAACAACTACTATTACTATTGGTTATATGTATTGAAGGCCTAACTCCAGTTGTCTCTGTGGGGAGAGTAGATCATGTTCTAGGCATGTTCTAGGCAGGAATATTGAAAAGGGTACATAGACTTGTAAGAATCTGGTGACCATGGGAGAAACTGCAATAGGAGGTGGTGAACATTTAAGTTTTGTTCTGCCTCTATGCTGGGACCACTGTTGTTTCTCTTCCTCTGTTGCTTCCTTTGAGGGACTTCAAAGTGATGGGTCTAAGGATGGTATTAGTGCTGCTTCCGCCCCCACAGCTTCTTCCCACTTCAGGTCCATGTCCACTAATCCATCAATGTAGTATACTTTAAGAAAACATTAACAATGGTAGGTATGTCATATCAACTTAGCCTTTGTAATCTACATAATTGCAATTTGAACATAGAAACATGTTTAAAGGCAAACCTTGACTTTCAACTTATTCTTCCTTGTTGAGGTAATTCCCTGTTAGGAGAATGAGCGCATACAGGGAGACATATTTGAGAGAAGTGTTTGAATAATACACACACAGTACACAGATACACTGTACAGTAAATGTAGGTTTTTACTTCCAGAAAGGTTTAAGCAAAGTTCAAGATAAGCAGTCCAAAAGTCATTCACAGGTAAATCAATCAGTTTTTCAATCCAGGGATAATCCAAATATCAAAGTCCAGTGTGAAGCAACAGTTCAGTAACAGACTTACATTAAATCCAGTAATATCAGTCAATTAGAAGAAATGGAGCAATGGCAATACTTTCCAACAGAAGGAAACAGAGATACACTCACACTCTCTTCTAAGACTCAGACTAAACAACCCAGGTTTCTGGCTCCATTTTATGTCCACTTGAGAAACCACACCTAATTACAGTTTTGCATTTTCTTAAAGATACAGTTTTAAAATGTTTATCCTGGTTTATATATTTCTAATCCAAATAGCTGTTAGGTGACTCATATTCCTAACATACCTTATAAGCTTTGGGAAACTCAAATACTGAGGAGAAAATGGTATGTGATGCACCTATGTATGAAAGAGACAGTAAAATAGAAATTGTTATCATCATCATCTTTTAAAGACCCCATAATCATCTCTTGCAGGATAGAATCTGGGCAACTGAATGGAGCTAGAGTGTGTTTAATGGCCGAATGCCCTTCCTGTCACCAATGTGGAGTTTTGTTCAGCAGATATATTCTCATTGTGCCCAGAGAGAGAAATATCTACCTCTACCTGGGATTGAACTCACAGCCTCTTGATTGTGAGGCGAGAGCTCCACCTCTAGACCAACACATCACTCTTGATTATTTCAGACATACAGTATATTAATTAGCTCACCCATGGTAAATGTTACATCAGAGAATGGTTTTCTGAATGATTAGTAATAGGCTAAGAGCCAATATTCAAGTAATATTAATCTAATTTCAAACGATTTGATTTATGTCAGCTAACAAGCATCGGACGTAATGGTGTACTAACAAGCATAAGTCATAATAGTGGCTAAATGATGGGCCTGCTGAATTTCTGCCTCCACAATTACTACAGAAGGTCAAATTTGGGGAAAGCACAATGCCTTGTAGAGATACATTGATTGATTATGTGCCAGCAAGTCAGTGTTGACTCTTAGTGACCACATCGATAGATTTTCTTCATGATGAAGAAGTACATTAGACATGATTTAATCAGGGGCATCTTTGTAAGGTATTTGGGAAAGCTATAAATCTGTAATATTTGCCAGAGTGCATCTTTGCAGTATGCAGAACTGACCTGAAAGATCAATGCAAAGTCTGAGTTCAGAAACCCCAAACTGTAAATTCATTAGCTCTCACCATTAGCCAATTTTTCACAATTTATAATTAGCTCCGTGTTAAGATCATTATAGTATTTAAATTCCCAGAGTTTTCAAAGCAGGAATGGAAATTGCAGTGGCCTTAACCATTTCACCATAAACCAAAGATGTGTTTTGTTAATGAATGTAACTCTCAGTATTTGGAGAATCCTGTGAAATGCATGGTTACTTTGAATGTCTTATATGGTAATATTGTTTGCTCCTAGTTTCAGTCCATGGTCAGATTATTCTATAAACCAATGGCCACAGTAATCAGAATAACACACCATTGCTCCAGTCACCTCCCAATTTTATGCTGCTGTTGGGATTATTTAACATTGGAACCATGGAATGATTGTATACATTCCAGATGACAAGGCCAAAAGAACTCTTGTGTATTACCCAAAAGACATCCAAATTTTTTAAAAAATGTGTCAGAGCTATACAAACTAGTTCCAGCTGGCATACTTATCAGAGGATAATAACCTTCTCATTGGACCTCCAGTGTATACAAGTGTCTCCAGACACCTTTGATGCTTGATTAGTCAACCAAAGTCCTGTTCTTTTTTTTTTTTTTTTTTCCATTTTTCCCCCTTTCACTGCTACATTGCAAAATGTTAAAGAGCTGACTTGGGGCATCTGACTTGGGGCATGTTTTTAAACTGTTTGCCAAAGCACTCATGAGGCCGAAATGCTTTTATCCGCTGGGGGGACAAGTTAGAAAAATGTTACTTAATGCACCTTGCAATTGTAGGGAGGGAGGGCAAAAGTAATGTATTGTGATGGTTTGCTCCAGCTATGGCTCCAGCTATGGCAAGAAAAGCAATTGAAAAATTCCATGATGATTTCCTTGTTTCCTTTGGCAAAGGTCCATTTAAGCAGATATACTATCAAGTTTCAAAGTAATATGTCCCCAGAATAAAAGTCCAAGGCATCCATTTTTCTTCAAAGTCTGTATATTAGGGACCTATCAAATCAGCAAGATCTTGGTGTAATTCTGACTCTGGCCACCCAGTACACCCAGTAAAAAGCAAAAGTTTGAGACTTTTCCCAAAGGTCACAATCTCCAATCAGTTCTTAGTTCATCAGTCTGATGACTCCAAAACACCTTCAGTCAGCTGCAGGCACTTTTTCAGTTCCCACAGGAACGAATGCCAACTACCCATAACATTTCCCCTTATCTCTCTAACTCCCCTTTCTTCTGCTAGGATGTAATGAAAATGAAGCAACCATTAAATTCCTTTGCAGAAAACCTACAGAAATCTAAGGAAAACAAAATAGACAAAGGGTATAATAAAATATGGCTGCACATATGTCAGCTTCAGGGTTGACAGCTATGGCTAGAAAAGCAATTGAAAAGTTCCATGATTTTTTCTTTGTATCCTTTGGCAAAGGTCTGTTTAAGCAGATTATCTAAACATGTTTTGTTTCATTGCATTTTTTATGCTGTGTTATACAAGGGAGGAAGGTACGATGGCTCTGTGGCTAAAGCCGCTGAGCTTGTCAGACGGAAAGCTGACAGCTGGGGTTCGAGACCCAAGCATGCCTGAAGGGGTGAGCTCCTGTTCCTGCCTCAACTCCTGCCCACCTAGCAATAGCAATAGCACTTAGACTTATATATCACTTTATAGTGCTTTACAGCCCTCTCTAAGCGGTTTACAGAGTCAGCCTATTGCCCCCAACAATTTGGGTCCTCATTTTACCCACCTTGGAAGGATGGAAGGCTGAGTCAACCTTGACCCTGGTGGGATTTGATCTGCCAAATTATAGTTTGAAGCAGAAAACATGCAAGTGTGAGTAGATAACTAGGTGCCACTTTGCTGGAAAGGTAGCAGCATTCTGTGTGCCTTGGCATATAATCATATTGGACACATGACCAAATATTCTTGGACAATGATGACTCCCTCAGCTAAGAAACGGTGATGAGTACCACCCAGAGGTGGGCTTCAAAATTTTTAGCAAGAGGTTATCTGCCTGGTTGTTGGATGGCCATGGCCATGGCCATGGTGGGCATGGCCTAGTTGGCCTCCTGCACCACGATGGGAGACATTTCCCTGGACTCCGGAGATTTTTCTTGAGCCTCTGGGAGGGCAAAAACAGCCTCCTCGGGCTCCGGAGGCTCTTTGGAAGCCAGAAATGGGCCATTTCTGGCCTTCCCAAACTTCTGGGAGACTCATTTTTTGCCCTCCATGAGCATGCCCTGCATTTACTTGCATCCAAAATGGACCACATGGGGACTCCTGGGAGGGGTAGAGAGGGGCAGAATGGGCAGGAATGGTATTTGGTGGTTCTCTGAACTGTGCCGAATCTTAGCTAGGGGCTCTTCCAAACTCCCATGATCCCCAGCAGCCCATCCCTGGTATAATCCCAGCTCTCAGAACCTATTTCTAGCACTAATCTAAACCTTACAAGTAAAAATGGGGTAGGGAGCAGGGGTGGGATTCTACCAGTTTGCATCTATTCGCTAGAACCAGTTGTTAACATTCTAAGCAGTTCGGAGAAACGGTTGTTAGAAGAAATTACTGGCCTAATCCTGTAAGGAAGGCAGGAAGGAAACATTCTGGTGTTGCTTACAGAAACTGCCTCTCCAGTTAACCCTTATTACATTCTTGGCAGGACTAGACTTCCTGTCTCAGGAACTTCTCTGGAGTTTTTTCCCCCTCCTTTGCTGGTACTTTGCTTGTGTGGAGTGACCATTCAAAGTTACAATGGCACTGAAAAAAGTGACTTATGACTATTTTTCACACTTACGACTGTTGCAGCATCCCCACAGTCATGAGAGGCCAGGCAAGGAGATGCGTGCCTCGATGTGAGTGATATTGAGTTGGCCATGCCCAGCCAATAACATGACCACCAAGCCACACCCACCACCTAAGCCACATCCACAGAACCAGTTGTTAAAAAAATTGAATCCCACCCCTGGTAAGGAGTGATGCAAGTTTTTGTGTTTGATTTGATACACTGTGGGTTTTTTTTTTTTTAAATGATCATTGAGATTAAGGTTGGGCGAATAGCCCACTAAGAAGTGTAACATAATCATACCTTAAGAGACTCTTTGAATGCATGGCTGGGGGTTGGACTAGATGAACTGCAAGGTCCCTTCCGACTCTGTTATTCTGTTATTTCCTACTTGTTCTGAGCTACACAGAAAGAGGGAAAATAATAGAACTACAAAAGTTTCACAGCCATCTTCAGGAACCTTCTTTAAATTCTTGAACTTTCTGAAATGAAATAGGTAAGTGACCCCCAAAAATGCTTTATCTCTCTAAATAATTCATTAAGGAATGTTTTACTGAAGATATTCACGAGCTTCTCTATTGCTAATATCTTTTTTTATGCCAGAACACTCATGGGCAGGCATTCCAAGTTTCTGATTTGCCTCTGGCTTTCGGTGCTGATCTATTCTTACAAGCTGTGCGTTGAGGGGCCTTTGCATACCAAGATTTCATAGCAAAACCAGAACAATGCTGTTGTGATGTCATAATGCAAGCTCTATCCCTATGTACTTGCATGCAAAGCTAACTTCTGTTGAAGTTAGACCGTATTCCAAGTCTTAGCAGGAAACCTGAGATGCAGTGAGTGGGAGTGATGACACAAAGCTCTCAAAATTCTGATTGAATTACCTCTCCACAGCTGAAGTTGAAGTAACAACAAATCTGTGCAGGGAATAATAGGTGGCTAATGACCTTAGCTCATCTTCCCTGTATGTTTCCAAGGTGGATTGGGGGATATTGTAATAAAATAAAATAGCTAAAAATTATGTGCATGAGTGTAGAAAATAAGGAAACTATCTCGATGGCAATGTACAAGTACCAGCCAAAAAAACATAAACATAATATGAGAAACAAAGTAATATTTGGAAACCAGCTCTGAAAGAAGACTCTCTGATTCTTGAGGATATAAAATGGGGAGAGGAAATTCAGCACAATCAGTCTTGCAGGTTTCTGTTATTATACTTGAGCTACATAAAAGTAGTTCCAGTCTTCTGTGGAATTGATTTCCTGGCCAGGTCCACTCAAGTGGGGTTGACAATGAGGCTGTTCCTGGACAAAATTCAGGAGCTTATAGTTGATCCAGAATCAGTGATTTGAAAAGATAGGGATGCTTCTCAATATGCTCATATAGCACCATGGCTGCAGGATTTGTTTAGGTTACCAGCTGCCTTCTGGACACATTTCAAAATGCTGCTTGTTACTGTCACAGACTCTTATGATTCAGGGCCTGAATGTATCCAGGAACAACCTTTCCTCAAGAATAAGTGATATAAAAATATAAAAATATCTGATATAAAAATATAAAATATCTGATACAAAAATGATATTAAAAAAGATGTTGATACTTTGGAACAGGGGTGTCAAATTCAATTTCATTGAAGGGCTCATCAGTGCTGTGGTTGACTTCAGGGAGCTGGTTAGGTATGGCCAACTGGGTAGGCAAGGCCAGCTTGATGCCATTTACTGGGCATGGCCGACTGGGTGGGCATGGCCAACAGCTTGATGCCACTCCCCAAATTGCTGCGTGTTTCCTCTTTGCACTGGATAAACCAGGCTGAAGCCATGCAGGCCCAATGCTTTCTCATTGCACTGAGTAGACCGGGACAAAGTGACATGGGCCAGCCCTTTATATTTTCCAGGATGACCTCACAGGCCGGATCTGACGACATCTCTGGCCAGATCCAGCCCTCGGGCCTTGTGTTTGACACCCCTGCTCTAGAAAGAGTGTAGAAAATCACAACCAAGATGATTAGGGGACTGAAGGCTAAAACATATGAACCATAGTTGAAGGAATCGGCTATGTCTAGTTTAATGAAAAGAAGGACTCAGGGGGTGACATGATAGCAGTGAGGGGCCGCCATAAAAAAGAGGGGAATCAACCTATTCTCCAAAGCACTTGAAAGCAGGTCAAGAAGCACCGAATGGAAACTAATGAAGGAGAGAACCAACCTAGAACTAAGGAGAAATTTCCTGATTAATTGTTAGAACAATTAATCAGTGGAACAACTTGCCTTCCGAAGTTGTAGATGCTCAACACTAGCAGTTTTTAAAAAGATATTGGACTTGTCTGAAATGTTATAGGATTTCCTGCTAGAGCAGAAGGTTGAACTAGAAGATCTCCAAGGTCCCTTCCAACTCTCTTATTCTATCTGGTATTCAGCAGGTTCTGACAGTTCTGGAGAACCAGTAGCAGAAATTTTGAGTAGTTCGCAGAACCAGCAAATACCCCCTCTGACTGGCCCCGTCCCCATCTATTGTCTGCCTCCCAAATCCCATCTGATCGGCTGGGTCTTCTTTTGTTGTCCTGCACAGGAGAACAGAGCTGAAAAGCAGATTAGTGGGGTGGGGAGATAATGGAGATTTTGCAGTAACCTTCCCCCAAGAGTAGGGATCGAGGGAATGGAAATTTTATAGTATCCTTCCCCTGCCCCGCCCACCAAGCCATGCCACCCCCACCAAGTCACGTCCACAGAACCAGTAGTAAAAATTTTTGAATCCCACCACTGATCTGCCCGTCTGAGGAGATCAAGTAGGTCAGATTTTCTCCATATTCCATTGTTCAAGCACTGACTTCTGCAGAGGTTATGTAAGCCTGCTTTTTCTTCTCCTTTGAAATATCATCTACTCCACCCCTACCACCTGGTACTTGAATGATGCCTTCTCTTTGGGGGTTTAGGAAGTTTATTATGACCTAGTTACTTCAAGGTACCTTGCAGCCTAAATTAATGCTTTCCACACACACACCACCACCACCCCAAGCTATTGGAAGTATGTTTCATGGACTGTGCTACATTCCCAGGTCTTATATACACCATGCTATTGATTAGGTTATATGGTAGGAAATTGTCTTTGTTCTGAAGGGGAATTGTATGTCATTCAGAGTTAGTTCTGATTGGAGAAGCTTATAAGGCCTGCAAATGAACATATAAATATATGCAAAGGAAGGCAGCATTTTTTGCAACAAGGCTGACTCCAGCCAGCCTATTAGATTGCAAATTTATTTGATGGGGAAGAAGGCAGGAAATGATCCCAAACGACTGATTGGTTACCCTTCTATCTAATCAATATGCCTGAACTTACAGTAGTGTCAAAAGTGCAAAAGAGGCTATTAATATTACTTGAGCAAGGGCATTCTTAGAGGAAGTTTAGAATCGTGGTTAAGACACCAGGCTAGAAACTGGGAGAGTGTGAGTCTAGTCCCACTTAGACCCAAAACCAGTCTTGAAAGTCTCTTTCTCAGCCCTAGGAAGAAGGAGATGATGACAAAAACTACTTCTGGAAAATTCTTACAAGGAAATCGCAAGAAGCAGTCCATGAAGTCATTGGATTGAAAACTGACTTGAAAGTACTTGTAATAATAATCATCCTGCTATATGTACTGTAAAATGAAAATATTAGTTCTTTTCCTTTTGAGATTAAATTAGGATCTGCTTTATCAATTATTGTAGCTAATAAGTGAAAGACCATAAAGTTTATTAAAAAGCCTGCTTCACTGAATTATATAAGGCTGCTCCTGAAAGGTATAGAAATGGAACATTTCGACTACATGCAGAATATTGAACAAATATGCTTCAGCTACAGAGGCTTTTTATCCCCATCCTCCTGGGAAATCCTCAGTTGTGGGGAGGTAATTTTCTGATTAAGTTTTAATTGAAAGAATAAGGATAATCATGATTTTAATAGGCGGTATACAGAAGCTGCTTTAGTATTATCAGATAATCCTGAAAAAATATTTCTCCACCCTAACATTTTGTTAGCTGTGAATCATAATAAATATACTAAGAGTGTAAATAAATTACTGTGAATGTATAGTGTTGAATATCTGGTGCGGGAGCAAACAACAAAAGTGTGATAAAGAACGTTAAGGGAACAAATATTTTGTTATTCATAAACACACATAGAAATGTGATAATTAACATTTATTTATTAGAGCTGGGTTTAGAAATTCAGTTCAAAGTCAATTGGATCAAAGACTTCCCAAGTCAAATTTTCCCAAATTGAATTAGAAAGTGCCTTTACGAGGTGTTTCTAATTGGCCTGAACATTTCAAGTATTTTGATTTGGAAAAATCACCAAATTAAGTCCAATAATCTATATGAATGCTTTGAAAGGAATGCTTTGAAACATGCAGGAGTACCTCTTTTTGAATTATTAAAGCAGCCACATTCATTTTCAGTTTTCCAGGACAGTTTCTAAAGAAGATATAGTTACCTTAATAATCCAAAGATAAAGCTTTCATTTCTATGAGTATGTTTGTACACTCAGCATGTGGCACTGTAAATTGGAGCAAATCTGAATCAAAGTAACAATCTGAATCAGACTGGAGTCAATTAACAAAGTCTTGTAATTTGCTTAATAAATTATTTGCTGCCTATCTCATTTCAAATAAATCTGGGCAACTTACAGCATCTAATTAGGTTGAATATATTTGCTATGGCAAGAAATTAAATATTGGCTGAGACTATATTGCTAGGAAATTCCAGGCAAAGGGATAGGAAGCAAAGGTAGAATGGAAATATTTTGTCTGAAAGCACCTGATACTTCCTCCTGACTCTTTAAGAAACTTCTGAAACATTTTTGTTAAGCTAATCAAAACATGACACAGCAAGTTAGAAACTTCTTTGACATGTTATGCTTTGCTTCCAACATAAGTACCATATCAACTGACATAATATTTAAACCACAAGATAATGGAAAGTGAGGCTATAGTTATTAGTTTTACTAAGAGCAGGAACTGCACAATTTTGTTCAAAGAAAAGATATTAAAACATGCATTAGGTAAGAACTATCTGACCCAGTAAATTTGAGTTGTGTTGCCTTGAAACAGGGGTCCCCAAACTTGCCAACTTTAAGACTTGTAGACTTCAACTCCCAGAATTCCTCAGCCAGCATAGTTTTAAAGTTGCCAAGTTTGGAGACCTCATGCTTAAAACAAGGTTTCAAGAATGGCTATTCATTTTATTTTATTTATTTTATTTGGTTTGTCAATTGCTTACAATATAATAGGTGTTAGATCTGGGAGAGTGGGCGCAAGGAACGAAGATGAGGCATCGAATAGTTACTCCAACTCTTTATTAGTGACTTCAGAACAGAGCGAACAACTAGCGCAGCAGCAGCTCCTTTTATAGAGCTGGCTGCTGTCACAACACCCAATGATTTGAGTTTGCTGCACTGAGAGCGTCCAATCAGCAGCGACCCGCCATCAGCTAATCCGATCAGCCAAAACTGACCAATCATGATCCGCTGTTAACGGGCCAATCAGAAGTGCAGGCTAGCAACCTTTCGTGGAAAGAAAACTTCTAGAATCGTAAACTAACACCCCTCTCCCCTAGGTTTCGTCTCAAGGGTGGGGTGATGTATTCACTCAGGTAGGCAGATCATTTCACCTGCTTACCTGATCTACGTTGCTCCATCAGTCCTTGGCTGGACTCTGGTTCCGGTGGGTTGTTTGTTAGACTCAGCGGTAGTGGTGATCCGACTTCTCCGTTGGGTGACTCGGGGTTGTCATCTCTACTCTGTCAAAGTTGCCATCTGGATTCTCTGGGATTGCTGATGCCGCCGTGCTGCTCCACGGTGAGTTGGCCATCTGTCCCGGCTCCTCTTCGGAAGGTGAGCACTCCAGGTTTGGTTGCGCTGGTCGCTGAGTCTCGCGTACTGGATCAGGTACTAGTTCATTTTCAGCCCCCTCAATTTCCCTCCCCCCCGGTTTGGAATTCAGGACTTGTGAAAGGGGTAGGTGCCAGCCTGGAACGTAACTGGTCAATGTGGCGCTTCCAGAGTCTCCCATCATTAGTTTGTAAACGGTAGGAACGGGGACCCGTAAGTTGTTATGGTAGCAGGGACCCACAAAGGGTCACCGGTAAGGTTTTTTGCAAAGACTGGGTCGCCTACCTTGAATGTGCGGTACTTGCTACTGGAACCCAGAGGCTTTTCCGGTGTGTAGGCAGGGTGTAGATGGTCAAGATGTGATCGAAGTTTCCGGCCCATCAGGAGCTCGGTTGGAGTTTTGTTTGTGGTGCTGTTTGGAGTGATATGTTAGAGGAGAAGCATCCTGGTTACCTTGTCGTAGATGTTCCGTTGTTCCATCTTGTGTAAGGTCTTCTTTATGAACTGGACCATTCGTTCAGCCCTACCGTTGGCCACAGGGTGAGCCAGCGATGTTAAGGCGTGGCGTATCCCCTGGTCTGCTAGGTACTGTTCAAATGCCAAGGCGGTGAACTGTGGGCCATTGTCTGAAACCAAGACATCTGGCAACCCGTGTGTGGCAAATAGTCTGTTTAATTTTTTAACGACTGCCTCTGTGGTGGTGTTCTTCATTTTGTGGACCTCAAGCCAGTTGGAATAGGCATCCACTGTTATGAGAAATGTATGCCCTTTGGTGGGTCCCACAAAATCGATGTGGATATGGGACCAGGGACCTCAGGGTGCTTCCCATTCAGTTGGTGGTGCTTTTGGTGGAGCTGAGCGTGTTTCCTGGCACATGTTGCAGGTGGCCAGCCAAGTCTCTATTTGCTTATCTATGCCTGGCCACCAAGCGTAGCTCCTTGCTAGTGCCTTCATCTGCACAATACCTGGATGTCCGTCGTGCAATAGTTTTAGGACTTTATGCCATAGTCTTTCTGGGATGATGACTCTGTCTCCCTATAACACACATCCCTTTTGGGTGAAAAGTTCTGTCTGCCTGTGCTTGAAAGGCTTGAAGGTTTCATTGAGTTCGTTGTCAGGCCAACCTCCTTCTACCCAGCTGAGGACTCATGCTAAACAAGGATCTTTCCTTGTTTCGGATGCAATGTCTTGCACAGTCAGCGGTGGTGAAGGGAGTGTCTCGATCTGTAGTACAGCTAGGGTTGGAGCTGGGTCATCTATGACTTCTGGTAGCGGTGAGTGGCTCAGGGCATCAGCGTGGGGAATGGCTTTCCCCGGTCGGTGTTGTAGTTGATAGTCGTATGTGGCTAAAAACTCTGGCCAGCGTGTCATTCTTGGAGATAAGATATGGGGAGTTGGTTTATCCCCCACCAAGATGCCCAGCAATGGTTTGTGATCGGTGGTTATAAAAAAGAACCTTCCATATACATACTCATGCAAGTTTAATCGCAGCCACAATAGCGAGAGCCTCTTTATCTAATTGGCTATAGTTTCTTTCAGTTTTAGATAAGGTTCTGGAAAAAAAATGCAATGGGTGCCTCAGTGCCGTTTGGCAGGACGTGGCTCAGGATGGCTCCTGTTCCAAACGGTGAGGCGTCACAGGTGACGTTTAAGGGTAAAGTCTCGTTATATTGTATCAATACAGCATCGGATGTTAAAAGATCTTTAACTTGCTGAAAAGCTCGTTCTTCTCGATGTCCCCAAACCCAGGAAGCCTTTTTATCGAGGAGCCTATGCAGGGGCTTAGCAACAGTCGCCTTCTGAGGTAGGAAGATGTTATAAAAGTTAATAAGTCCCAGGAAGGCTTGAAGATCTGTTTTGTTCTTAGGTCTTGGGGTGTTTTTGATTGCAGCCAATTTTTTCTCAGTAGGGTGAATTCCCTGTTTGTCAAGAAGGTAACCAAGGAATTCATCCCTCTCTGTACATAGTTGGCACTTGTCCTTCTTGACCTTCAGGCCAGCGTCTTTAAATTTTTGGAGGACCATTCTTAGTCGCTTTTCTAGTATACTTCAAGTGGTGGCAGCTGTCAAGACATCATTGAAATATGGCACGACCCCTTTTATGCCTTGTAATAATCTCTCCATCAGACTCTGGAAGATGCCTGGTGCCACGCTCACGCCAAACTGGAATCTATTACATTTAAATGCCCCTCTGTGCATGACTATAGTTTGGGCTTCTGCGGTTCTGCATCTACAGGCAGCTGCTGGTATGCCTAGGCTAGGTCCAATTTTGTGAATATTTTCCCGCCCCCAAGGGAGTGCAGTAGGTGTTGGACCACAGGCACGGGGTAAGTGCTCTGCTGAAGTGTGTGATTTAGGGTGGCCTTGTAGTCCCCACAAATTCTCAGAGATCCGTCAGGCTTTATGGGAGTTACTATTGGGGTCTCCCATTGGGCGTGGTCAATTGGTTCCAATACGCCTTGGGCTGTCAATTTGTCCAATTGTTCATCAATCTTTGGTTTGAGTGCAAAAGGCACTTGACGGGGCTTAAGGCAAATGGGCGCAATATCTGGGCAGAGATTAAACAATATGGGGGATCCCTTGTACTTGCCTAGCTTCTCAGTGAACACTTCCTGGAATTCTTGGATGGGAGCCGCTTCCCAGTCATCACTTTCGGTTTGGTAGATGCCTGCCAGTTCGATTCCAAGTGGCGTGAACCACTGCAAGCCTAATAAGCTGGGTCAATCTTTATCGATGACTGTAAGTGGTAAAGTCGTGGTGTGGTCTTTGAAGGATACTTGGATGTGGCTGGAACCGGTGACCGGGATCCTATTTCCTTGATAATCCTTTAATATAATTCTCTGAGGGCTGAGATCCTGGCAATGGATGTCAGGGATCAGCTGTTTGTGGGTTTTCCAGGAGACCATTGATAGGGAGGACCCAGAGTCAACTTCCATAACACATGGACGGTCCTCAATGGCGACCTTTACTCGGATCTTTCTTGCATCAAGGGATGAAGCATGGCCGATGGTGATGGTTTGGTGTGCCTCTTCTCGTCTGGTAGAAGTGGATGGCGCTCGATTTCTGTAGTAGTGGTTTCATTGGTTGCTTGGGCGATCCCAATTTACTGGTGGGGTGCCTGTTGTCTGCCAGAAATTATTTTCTCTTCAGTTTGGGCTGGACCCTCACTTGCCTCTACAGACCTTTGCAATGTGGCCCCTCTTTCCACAGGAGTGGCAGAGGGCATCTAGGAATTTGCAGTCTGACCTTGGGTGGTTTCCCCCGCCTCCAGCACACTGATACAAGGGTTTATGAGTCCGTTGATCTCACTGATCTCGGTCTGACCTGAGTCTGTTGACCTCCTCTTCTTCGCTTTCTGAGGAGGATTCGAGATCTTCATGGTGGGTAGTCGCTGCGTGCCTCTTGGAAGGGGCTATAGGGTCACTGGCAAGTTGGCGGTGCGGTGCATTCGCTTGGTGTATTCGAGTTGCCGACCTCCTGGTTGTTTCTGCTGCAGTAGCATCGGCGATGACATCTGCGAGGATGATGTCCCCTTTTGCCATAATCTTACTCTGGGTTGTGGGGTCTTTTAGACCCAGAATGATTCGATCTCTCATGGCTTCTTCGAGATTTGTGAAACCACAGAGTCCTCCCAAGTTTCTGAGGTCCACGATGAAGTCTCCAACACTTTCACTTTCCTGTTGGTTCCTCTGGTAAAACTCATGTCTCCTGATGAGTGTTGGCACTGCTGGGGCATAATGGGCCCGGAGGATTGGGGCGAGATTGTCCCAGTCTATCATCTTGACTTCAGCTGGTTTTGCAAGTGCCTTTGCCATCTTAAAAATGGCGGGCCCGCAATGAGTCAGGAACACAACTCGTTTCTTGCCAGGCATAGCATCCTTCAAGTTGTTGGTCTCCAGGAACATCTGAAACCTGTCCATATACGAGTCCCAGTCTTTGTTAGCCAGGTCAAATGGAGCGGGTGGTATGGCGCCACTGGTCATTCTGCCGTATTGGTGCGCTCTCAGCCATGTGCTCTGTTGCGTTCAGTGAGTGTTCATTCAGCTCTCTCATCTCCACATCCCATCCTTGTCGCCAGTGTTAGATCTGGGAGAGTGGGCACAAGGAACGGAGACGAGGCATCGAATAGTGACTTCAACTCTTTATTAGTGACTCCAGAACAGAACGAACAACTAGGGCAGCAGCAGCTCCTTTTATAGAGCTGGCTGCTGTCACAACACCCAATGATTTGAGTTTGCCGCACTGAGACCGTCCAATCAGCAGCAACCCGCTATCAGCCAATCCGATCAGCCAAAAGCGACCAATCATGATCCGTTGTCAATGGGCCAATCAGAAGTGTAGGCTAGGAACCTTTCATGAAAAGAAAACTACTAGAATCGCAAACTAACAAGTTTGCTTAGTTCGTAACAATAGGTATAAGTAAAAACATAGTTATGAATACATGGATACATATAAGAAAAATAATAGAAACAATAGGACAGGGACGGTAAGCACTTTAGTAGTTTTCAAGGCCATTACAATTGTTCCAAAAAAAAAAAAAAAGACTCTTTTCACAGATCACCAGCAAAAAAAGATCTTCTCCTGCCGGACATTGCTATCAGGGAGAAAATTTTTTTGGCTAAAAATGTGCATTATGCTGTCAAGAGATACTTTTGGATCAAATCGGTGTTGCAGAACAAAATTGAGTTGTTTCATTTTCCTTCTGTGGTTTAGATTTACAACACCTGGTTGGCTAGAAGACTAGTTTGGCTCAGTGCTTAGATCACAAATCTTCCTTCCACTGCTAAAAGCCTGCTTTGGAAACCTTTGCTGCATTCTGTGAAAAATTGCTCTTTATCATTAAAAAATAAACTTTCCGTAGGATTACCACTATGATGTGGTTAGAAGACTGAAACCCCGAGATTAATGATCCTGAGATTAATACTGGCAGATTAATGATTCTGAGATTAATGATTTTGAGATTAATACTGGCAAAAACAGGAGCTCCTGATATGGATGCCTTTACCAATAATGTTGGCAGGCTGAAATGAAAAGGGGAGGAGGGCAAGTGGGACATTGAAGATGAAAGGGAAGCCAAGGCAGCTGGAACCCACATCTCCAAAAACAAGCCTAGATCTAAATAATGGCAAGTTGTTACTTTATTGTTGCCAAGGAAACTGGAAGACCATGGCTAAAGTCTGTAGATATTGTCTGTAGATATTGCCAGTCATCCAGATCATGGTTGACCCAAAGGGGCTTTGGCAGGAGGCAAGTGGACTTTCTTGTTGCTTCTCATCCAAGAAGCTTCTTCAGCTCTGACAGGATAGTGGGGAAAGGAGGGATTTCTATTCCTTATAAATATAGACGTTTGGCGATACAATTTGGAATGAATACCCTTTGAATGGTGTGGAAGCAGGAATGGATATCCAGGGGAAAATTGCAGACTACAGGAATCAGGAGGTGCTCAGGGGACCCTGAGAACACAGATAAATCTCCAAGTGTTTGAAAGACCCCCTAAAATGACGCAAATGACCAGCTGTCTACAAGGAATATAAATCCTTCCTTTCCACACCATCCAGTCAGAGATGAAGAAGCAAAATGCCTTCAAAGATAAAACAAGAAAGTCCATTTGCCTCCTGAAAGAGCACCTTTGGGACAACCATGGCATAAAGCTTTATGTAGGTTTTCATTATTTTGGCCAAATAATGAAAAAAGGGGGAAAAAAGAATCTGAATACAGGTAGTCCTCAACGTACAGCCACAATTGAACCCAAAATTTTTGTTGCTAAGTGAAACATTTAACTGAGTTTTGTCCCATTTTATAACTTTTCTTGCCACAGTTGTTAAACACTGCTGTTAATCACTGCAGTTGGTAAATTAGTAACACCTTTATTAAGTGAAACTGGTTTCCCCATTGACTTTGCTTATCAGAAGGTCACAAAAGGGGATTATTTGACCCCTGGATATGGCAACCATCATAAATATGAGTCAATTGCAAAGCATCTGAATTTTGATCATGTGACCATGGGGCTGTTGCAATGGTTGCAAGTGTGAATAATGGTCGCAAGTTACTTTTTCAGTGATGTTGTAACTTTGAACAGTCACTAAATGAACTGTTGTAAGCCAAGGACCACTTATACATGCCTCTAATCATCGGAGAAGAACATCAAAGGTTCAGTAAGTAAGAGAGGATACAAAAATACAAAGAAGCTGGCCACTTAAAATCCACTATTAAAAGCAGAATTTCTTGTTTTATAAAAACACACACTAATAGTATGGAATTTGAGAAGCATAAGCCAATAAAAATTGAAGTTCTCAAACTGGAAATGAAGCAAATTGGATATTCTAAGAGTGAACAACCTGAAATTGATAAGAATGGTCCTAATGATATATAATGCACAGAACATAAGACTGTATGAAGTAATGGAAGAATATTGCCAAGTATATAAAGTATATAAAGTATATAAACCCAATAAGTGATGAGATAATTATTAAAGTTGATTGATACCAACAATATCAACTTTGGGAAATAATGATATTTTATCCATTCATTCATGCAAAGCTACCAAATTAATGGAAGATTATCAATTAAGTCAACAAGCCATGACTACAAAAATAACATTAGGAGCATGATGGAACATTTCACCATGCATATTGGACTTGTGAAAAAGAAAAAAAAAATAGAGGACACAAAAATATATGAAGATACAGAGAAATTTTAAAAGTAACTCAGATGCAACCAGAATTATTCTAAATAGGATTTAAGAATAGTAAATTAGAAAAGAATTGTGATTTTATATATGGCAACTGCGGCAATATGCACAAAGATGGAAGAATTTATACACCCACAATGAATGGCAAAGATGGCAAAATTTGTAGAAATGGCTAAATTGACTAAAAAAGGGACCAACAACAATTTCTAAACTAGAAAACAGAAGACTAGAAACTCTTTAAGGACCTTTTTTTTTTTTTTTTTTTTTTTTTTTTACTGAAAATGGATATAAATAGTGTTTCTGGATTTACTAATGGCCATAAAGAATTATTTTAATTTTAAGTATTTTTCTCATCTTTTCCCCTATTTTTTTTTGTTGTTCTCAACACTTCATTCGTTCATTCATTCATTCATTCATTCATTTGTTCATTTTCTTCTGTATTGTTTCTTATTTATCTTTTAATTTTATAACAAAAACTTTAATAAAAATATACAAAAAATAAAAATAACAATGGTAAAAATTAATCATCAAATGCTCTTTGAAAGAGTTCTGACTTTGTAATCTTCTGGAAGAGCATTTGAGAAGAAACTTCATGCCTTGAAGTTAATCTTAATTAATCCCTAAGATTTACATGATGTTTAGTGATAATTTGCTGTCTAGAGTTGTCCTTGGTTTGAGTAGGTAAACAGAGGGAACTCCAGAGAGATGCAAAGGTAGTAAGAAAAATGTGCTATAATGGGGAAAAACTGATCAATCCTAATACAATAACCAGCATGGAAGCAGTTCTTGAACCAGTACTTGAATTTTTCCTTAATTTTATTCTTTAAATTTCTACCTCTTTGTCACATTGAATGTGGTTTTTACAGTGCTTTATTGAGATCAGTGAAGATCTTATATGTGAAATTTAATTTCCAAAGAATCTCTTGTTCAACGCTTTCTCAAAAAATCTCATTTATAATTCACACATCTGAATTGTAATTCTGTAGTTTTGTAATCCTTCAAAAAAGAAACATGTTACTTTCTTCATATAGTGTTTATGTAGCAAATCGTTTGAGCACACTGTCTATAATATGATGATGATGATTAACCAGAGTGGCGCAGTGGTTAGAATGCAGTACTGCGGGCTACTTCTGCCTACAATTTGGCAGTTTGAATCTCACCAGGCTCAAGGTTGACTCAGCCTTCCATCCATCCAAGGTGGGCAAAATGAGGACCCAAATTGTTGGGGGCAATATGCTGACTCTGTAAAATCGCTTAGAACGGGCTGTAAAGCACTATAAAGCAGTATATAAGTCTAAGTGCTGTTACTATTAGAGCATACAGAATTTTAAAAATTAATTCTTGGCATCTTGAGGTTGGATTGGAGTGCTGTGGTGACCTAGAGATGGAGCTCTCATCTCAAAATCAGGAGGCTATAAGTTCGATCCTAGGTAGAGGCAGATATTTCTCTCTCTGGGCACACTGGAAATATATCTGTTGAACAAAATTCTGCATTGGTGATAGGAAGGGCATCTGGCCATTAAAACACTCTGCTATCTCCATTCAATTGCGCAGATTCCACTCCACAAGGGATCATTAAATGAAGATGATTATGAAATTGAGATTGGATTGAAAAGGATTCTGATATGGTCAATGACTGATAGTAAGTAAAGAAATATTGAGCAAGTCCGACCCATCACAACTTCTGTTCCTTGTATGACTAGACACTGCAGTACTTTCCATAAAAACTGAAGATTTTGAAACCGTGGCTCTTATTGCTATCTTGAATTCTTGGAAGAAATATGGAATTAACAGCAAGCAAGCAAACACAGTGGTACCAATAAAACTATATTTTTTCAAGAACAATAGCTTTTCCAAACTATATAATCAACTACTGTGCAATTAGTGCAGGGTTTTATTTTATTTTTTTAATATTTTTTTTTGCAACCATATTTAACAATAGCAGGGACATGCAGACTGGGACTGTGAAAAGCTTCAAATCTACTTCAGAGGGCAACACACGCATATACAACAATTGATTGATATATTGATGAAAACTACAATCCATTTAGCCTGTCAAATTGGATGCTTAACAAGTTAAATACTTCAGAATATCCTTGTCTAGGCTTTATATTAAAAACAGATTTTTCATGCATAACTTTAAAAGGTTTAGCAGTTCTATTTGAGCAGGCAATGTACAGAGCCCTGCTTCTATAATTCTTCATATCTATGATCTTTGCTAGATATATCTCATGTAATATTTTATATAAAAATGAGTTCCCTTGAATGAGACATTTCCACAGCCTTGGATTTCAGAATTTCTTCTAAATGGAGCATCACTCAGCTGGCTTGTACTAAAACTAGGTACTAGTGATACCTAAAACTCATGGATTCTAGTCACCACAAACATATATAATTTATATGTAAATTTCTTACTACTTTTTTTTTTTTTGATAAAAATTTTATTGATTTTAACGACAGACAAAAAAAAATATAAGACATAAAAAATAATAATAATATCATTCTTCATAAATTTACAGTGTATCGGTTGGTTTACTACTCCCTTTTGTGCATCCATTTCATAGTCATCGAAATAATTATATTACATAATAACTCACATTGTCAATCATCAATAAAATATCCCAATATCATTATTGAACAATCATTTGACTATAATTTTACTAATTCATACTTAAGCGAGATAACTACAATTAAGTTAAATTATTTTATAACAAATCATAGAATCATACCAAATCTATCTTAATAAAATATTCTTAAAAATTATCAAAACCAAGAAAAATTATATATTCATTATTTCCTAAATTTCTAAATATTCTATTATTATATTGTATTATCTAACCATTGATAAAAAAAAAGATCCCAAACTTCATAAAATTGTTTATCTTCTTGTTCTCTAATTTCAAATGTCAATCTACTCATTTCAGCACATTCCAATATTTTCGAAATAATTTCTTCCTCTAATGGTATTTTCTCGCTCTTCCAATGTTTAGCAAATACAATCCTAGCTGCTGTTGATACATTTACAATCAAATACTTTAAATTTTTATTTTATTTTATTATATATATCAGGTACGATTCCCAATAAAAAAATCTCTGGTTTCAAATCTATGTGTTTCTTTGTCATTTTTTCCAGCCATATGCGAATTCTAGTCCAGTATTTCCTGGCCTCCTCACAAGTCCACCACATATGGTAATATGAGCCAGGTATCTGATGACATTTCCAGCACTTTTCAGATTTATTCTTGAACATTCTTGCTATTCTTGTCGGGGGAAAGTGCCACCTGTAAAACATCTTATACAAATTTTCTTTATATGCTGTTGAAATTGTCATTTTATAATTTTGTGACCACAATTTTTGCCATTTCTCTAAATCCATCCCAAATCCAAAATTCTTCCCCCAAGCAATCATTGTTTCTTTAACTTGTTCTTCCTCTAATTTAATTTCCAACAAATAACTATATAGTTTTTTAATCACTTTTCCATCAGTACCTGTCAAAATCCTATCTAAATCAGTCAATTTATCATAAAATCCTTCTACCTTGCATGTATTTACGCATATGAAAACCAATTCATCTTTATACCTTGTTCTTCTAAATTTTGCATCGTTTTAAGTTCACCCTTTTCATCCAATATTTCCTCATATCTAACTGTTTGTTCCTTCTTATAAATTATAGGATACGAAAAAGCTTCAATAGTTGATAACCAAACTGGAATTTTCAAATAACATTGTTTCTTAATTTTCTCCCAATTCAACTATAACGATTCCCTTATATAATGCCTTCTAAAATAACCCTGTGATTTAATTCCCTTATACCATAAAAAAGCATGCCAACCCAATAATAAATCATAACCTTCTAATATCTAGATTGTTGAATCTAGTCTTTCTTAACGTTATCCATTTTTTAACCCACATTAAGTTTGCAGCTTGATAATACAACTCCCAATAAGGAAGGCCAAATCCTCCTCTAATTCTAGCATCCTGTAAAAGTTTTAATTTTATTCTCACTTTCTTGCCTTGCCATATATACTTCAACACAATTTTATTTAATTCTTCGAAGTAATCCTTACTTAACCTAATTGGTATTGTTTGGAACAAATATAAAATTCTGGGTAAAATATTCATCTTGATTGTTGAAATTCTACCTATCAATGCAATTGTAGGTTTTCCCATTTTTTCAGGTCGGATGCTATCTACTGTTTAAGCTTAATATAGTTATTCTCTTTCAGTGTAGTACATCTTGACGTCAAATATATCCCCAAATATTTAACTTTGTTCGTAACTTGAATTTTCAATAAATCTGCCAGCTCTTTTCTTTGTCTTAATAACATGTTCTTTGTCAGAATCTTTGTTTTGTCTTTATTTATTTTTAAACCAGCCATCTCACCATACATCTCTATCTTTTCCAATAGTTTTAAAGCTGTCTCTAAAGGGTCTTCCAAAATAAAGACCAAGTCATCCACAAAGGCTTGCAATTTGAATTCCTCCTTTTTGACTTTCATTCCTTTTATGTTTATATCCTCTCTAATATTTCTATTTAAGACTTCCAAGGTCAATACAAATAACAAAGGAGATAATGGGCATCCTTGTCTTGTACCTTTTTTAATATTGATAGAGTCTGTGAATTCTCCATCTATCATTACTTTTGCCGTTTGCTTATCATATACGGCTTCTATTGCTTGGATAAATTTTCTAGCAAAGCCCATCTGTTCCAATAGTAATAACATAAATCTCCAATTCACATTATCAAATGCCTTTTGGGCATCTAAGAATATCAAAGCCATTTGTTTTTCCGGGTGCGCCTCATAATATTCCAATGTGTCCAGGATTACCCTCATATTGTCTTTAATCTGTCTCTTTGGTAAAAATCCATTCTGATCAGAGTGAATAAAGTTATTTAGGTATTTTTTAAGCCTTTCTGCCAAGATTGAAGCAAAGATTTTATAGTCTGCATTCAATAAGGAAATAGGTCTATAGTTCTTAATTTGTAATGGGTCAACCCCTTCTTTTGGAATAAGTGTAATATAAGCTTCTGTCCATGTTTCAGGTATTTTCTTATTTATCATAACTTCATTCATGACTTCTAACAATGGAATGCTCAACGATTCTTGTAATGTTTTATAAAATTCTGCCGGGAAACCATCTGGTCCTGGTACTTTTCCATTGTTCTGTCTGTTGAGTGCTTCGGTTAATTCCGTCATTGTTATAGCACTTTCTAACATTTTCCGAGTTTCATCAGGTATCTTAGGTAGGTTAGCATTTTGTAAATACGGTTTAATTTTTTCCTCATCAAGATCCTCCTGTTTATATAATTGTCCATAAAAATCTCGAATGATTGCCTTTTTCTCCTTATTACCATAACAAGTTTGACCATGATCATCTATTAACCGTGATATTTTCCTTGACTCTTTCTCTTTTCTCAACTTATATGCTAACCATCTACCTGGCCTTTTTGCATCTTCAAAATAGTTCTGTTTAGCACTTCTAATTTTTTGTGCCAGTTCTTATTTCTCTGCTTGATCCATTTTATGTTTAATTATGTCCATTTTAAGTTTGATATCTTTTTTCTGTGGCATCTTCTGTAATTCTTTTTCCAGTTTTTTATGGTCGTCATCTAGAGCTTTAATCATTTGCCTCTTCCTAATGTTCTTTTTCTTTATATAGTCAATTATTAATCCTCTTGCATATGCCTTCATTGTATCCCAAACATTTTGTGTTGAAGTATCTTCTTTTTTGTTTTCATTGAAGAAGAAGGCCAATTCTTTTTCCATCCATTGTATAAAATCTTTTTCCTTTAGAATAGTATTGTTTCATGTCCATCTAGATCTTCTTTTTTGTCCTTTCCATTTAATTGTCATTGGATTATGGTCTGTCCATGTACTTGTTTCAATATTTATTTCTTGAATATTAGATAATAATTCTGTTGATGTCCAAATCATATCTATTCTGGACCACAATAAATGCCTGTTTGAATAAAAAGTATATTGTTGAGTTTTAGCATTTCTTTCTCTCCATATATCTTTTAAATTTAGTTCATCTGTCATTTTAAAAAAGGATTTTGGGGGAGTTTTCCTATTTTGTCGTGTTAATTTCTTACTACTTCTGAGTTTGTGATAAATTGATAAGTTAAAGAAATGCACCATAATAAGGACAATGATTGTAGGATATTTCTTGGGAAGGAAAAAGACACTTGGTTAGATACAAGAGCAGAATATGTATTTCCAGAATACATTTTCATTTAACTTATTTTCATGTCATTAATAAAGAACAGCCAGGTAAGATTATGCCATAATTATACATTTGCTCTTTGAGAAGTTTTCTTACACCCATATTCCTACATAAATATTTTTTTTTACTTTGAGAACAGTTAACAAACAGTTGACTACTTTCATAAACTTGCTCCCCAATATTTATAAAATTTTCAGGAAAACCTGGTTATGGTCCCTGTAAATGTTGTTAGGACAGTGCCCTACCATACATCAAAAATCATTTTGAAGCCCTGAAACTAATTTATAGGAAGCTGTAGAATGAATGATTTAATTAATTAATTAATGAACGAACGAACGAACGAACGAACGAACAAGCGAGCGAGCGAGCGAGCGAGCGAGCGAATGAATGAATGAATGAATGAATGAATGAATGAATGAATGAATGAAATCGAAACTGCTGTTAAGAATGAATGGGAAAACAGGCTGCCAAAGACCAAGAGAAAAGATAAAAGCAAGCTGGAGTCCAAATAAATGGTGTAAATTGCCAAAAAGAGACAAAGGCCACACAAAGGATATTATCAGAGAATGTTAGAAAGCTATTAAAGAGACAGAAAGCAGTATTGCAGTGTAAGCAGCAAGAGATGGAAACACAGAGTCAAAGAAAAACTTTCAAATCTCCAAACTTATAAGGAGGTTCTGACCTCCTTATATGTGAAATGATATGCTAAAGAATGCTGCAGGGCAGACAGAAATTGATTCGGAAAAGATCAAATTAATATGGAAGGGTTATACTTAAATTCTATAGAGATCTCAGCAACTAAGGCATCCTATAAGATATTCTCATTTACAAGAACATCTAGTACTACAATGGAATCTGGTCATCATTCTTATCCAAGCCAGAGGGATACAGTAATTGATGAAATATGGCATCAATGAAGAATCACTAAAGGGTCTGACCAAAGTATAACAACAAGTCTGGAGATATCAAGGAAAGAGGACTTAACTGGGGCCTGAACAATATTCCTAATTTCACATGCTAACCAAATGATGTCTAGAATCATTCAATGCAAATTGGAACCGCACATGGAAAGGGAAATGTCAATGTTCAGAGTGGTGTTTTTTTTTAGAAAAGACAGAGGCACATGAGACATTACTCACTTTGATGCTGTCAAAAGCTCTTAAGATTGAAGAAAAATCAATAAAAACAAATAGAACATACTGTAGAACAAATCTATCCAGAATTCTTACTTTAGGTATAAGCAAGTTCAAATTATCAGGTTCAAATTATCATGATTTGCAAAGTTCTTGAGAATTCTATAAACACAGAAAAGGGGGAAGGAGAGAAAAGAAACAGACAACCATGGATTGTGCTGTTGTCAATTACAACTTCAATGGGGGTGCTACGGGAAAACCTGAAAGGTTAAATTGAGGGATAGATCACCATAAAGAAATGTGTGGCTGCTAAGCCGTGAGGGCACATAATCAATTTTTAAAAATCCTTCCTCAAATTATGAGTCTTTCTTCTAAGAGTTGTTTCATTTCAACTTAAACGTGAGCATTCACATTCCTGTTTTTGTTAATGTTTTCTCTCTGGTATGCAGAGGGAGGGAGAGGGAGAACATTATAGAGTACATTATAGAGGGTGGGATATAGTACATTATAGAAGGTGGGATTCTTCCAATTCGCACCTATAACCAGTTAGAACCAGTTGTTAACATTCTAAGCAGTTTGGAGAACCAGTTGTTAGAAGAAATTACTGGCCTAATCCTGTAAGGAAGGCAGGAAGGAAACATTCTGGTGTTGCTTACAGAAACTGCCTCTCCGTTAACCCTTATTACATTCTTGGCAGGACTAAACTTACTGTCTCTGGAACGTCTCTGGAGGTTTTTTCCCCTCCTTTGCTGGTACTTTGCTTTTGTGGAGTGACCATTCAAAGTTACAACTGCACTGAAAAAAAGTGACATGACTATTTTTCACACTTACGAATGTTTCAGCATCTCCACAGTCATGAGAGGCCAGGCGAGGAGATGTGTGCCTCGATGTGAGTGATATTGAGTTGGCCACACCCAGTCAATAACATGACCACCAAGCCATGTCCACCCAGTCACATGACCACCAAACCAAGCCCACCACAGAACCAGTTGTTAAGAATTTGAATCACACCCCTGGTGCCATCAAACCAAGGAGAAGGCTAGATACAGTATGGTAGCTTTGTCAGGAGGAATTTCTTCCTTGAAGAAGCTATCCATTTTGAAAACTCTCATCTTCATTCTGAAGCTGTGTAATTAGGATGCAGACTTCCAAACAGCATGGATTGGAAATGTGAATCTCAAATCATTACCATCCCAAACTCCTTTCTGTGTGCAGCCTCTGATGTAAGCACTTCAATTACCATATTCCAAATGATTGCACCTATTCCCCAAAGCAGTGCCACTATCTTAAGTCTCCATATGAATTTTCTACATTTGTGAGCACAGTAGCTTTTGTATATAGCAAAACTCTTGGGAGAGGGGAAAAAAAACCATTACAAAGATTTCACATCCTATGCTTTTTAAATAGAAGCTTTCTGGCCCATGACCCCAAAGAAGCTTAGGGATTTGACAGCCTTGTTTAATATCAAAGCATCTGTAAATGGGTCAAAATTAAAAGCTTCAAATCCTGTAAAAATATATGGATTCTTTTTCTAAAATGGTTTTCCTTAGTCTTTTACTACAATTATTTAGCAGAAGGAGAGAGAGAGAGAGAGAGAGAGAGAGAGAGAGAGAGAGAGAGAGAGAGAGAGAGAGCACATATATCTAAACTCTGAAAATGCATCTTTTAACTGGATATTTGGCCTAATATTAGCTCCCCTTTTATTTTATGTCATACAGTCAGAACACTTTCAAAACTATTTTAAGATACAAAAAACATTTAAAAAATACTTAGATGTAGTCTTATCTAAATTTTTTAAAAGATGGAATATTTTTAATTCAGTTAAGGAGTGTGAATTAGAGAAGGTATGACTCTATAATAACTAAATTTAAGATAGTTGCCTTAAGGCTAAATCACACCTTTTTTCTGTGTCAACAAATACTCATTAGGTTCTTCATTATTAAATTCATCATCATGTTGAACATTATAAATATACTGTATTTTTCACTCCATAAGATGCACCTGACTGTAAGACACACCTAGGCAGGGGTGGAATACGACAGGGTCAACTATCAGTTTGGTGATTTACAAGGTTCGGTGATTTATGATGTGCTTTCCTGCATGCTGTGCTCGCGCGCCTGTAAATCATCATCAGCACGCTGCATGCAGAAAAGCAGCCTTTGAAACAGCCCTCTTTCCCTGCTTTTTTAACTGCCTCGCACAGCAGCTGAAGTTGAAAAATTAGGACATAAAGGTCAGGAAAGAGCCTGGTTGGGCAAAAACCTCAGCAGACATAGAACCGCTTCTATGTCTGCTGCTCTTCAGAGCTGCCAGTTCTACAGAGGTGGACAGAACCAGTAGAAACCCACCCCTGCACCTAGGTTTCGAGCAGAAAAAGATGGGGAAAAAATATGAATGTGGAGCACCACTTCACTGTAAATATGGAGCATTGAATATGGAACAGCAGCGGCGGTGGGCTGCAACTGGTCTAAGAACTGGTTTTGTGAGCACATGCAGCATTAAAAAAAACACCAATTTGCACCTTAAGAGCTTACTTTCTAGGGCAGCCTAGTAAGTAAAACAGCTTAGGCGTGGAAATCCACTGTGCCACGCGAATCAGCTGAGCTGAGAAAGATGGAAATATTTAGGACAGGATAGGACGGGTGGGTGGGGCCAGCTGATCATCGGAAATATCAGTTCTCTAGAACTGGTCCGAACCAGCAGCAGTCCACCACTGAGCAGCAGTGTAGCGAGGACAGGAGGTGGAGCCTGAAAGAATCACAGATAGGTGTGTTTTCATGTGCCAGCTCTGCCTATTGACTCCTGCACTGCAGAAAAGAGACAGAAGAGGTGGGGTTCAGCACTGTAAAAGGACCCCGCCATCATGGCCCAGCTGCTATTCACCATATTTGCTCCATAAGACACACAAACATTTCCACCCACTTTTTGTGGGTGGAGCGAAAAATATGGCATATATGAAGATGTGGAATTTTAATTTTTTTACTATGGATTTTAGAAAGGCAACCCTCTCTTAAGAATTCTCTCTTGGATTTTTGAAAGCATTGTTACCGACAACACTTTTTTTCCAATTCACTTAATTCATAGTTTATCATACACTGTAACATTTGATACATGGCATGTGCATGCATGCATGTCCAAGCTATAGAGGTCATTTCCTTTTTATCTTGAGAATTACATGGCTTTTTGTATCTTTACAACACGTTTGTTGTTATTAGAACAGACGTGACCTTTTGGATAACTGAGCACATAATTTGGACCCTTCAAAGAGGCAACTTGTGCAGTGTTATATTTCACTCTGACTGGTCCACAGTGCTTTTAGCAAAATTTTGTTTCTTGTGAATATCTAATCAATCCATAAATATGCCTCCAGAAATATCCCTTCAAACATAGCAGAGCAAATAAGCTGTAAAGCCCCTGTGTTACTGATATCCCCGGAAGAATGAATCCATTTTCACCTCTTAGTGCATTAATGAGAAATTCTTCTTTAATCAAATTTGTAATGATGTCAATGGGCTCAGAAGCAAAAGGCTAGCCTAGAATGTCTCTGCAATATAAGGAAATTTCTGCTCCCAATTTCCTTCTGGTCAGCTACAAGGTAACAACAATATTTAACATTCTTCAAGGTTTCCTTAGAACACTTGGCTGCTATAATGGAAAGACCAGATGAAGTGAATTTAAATGACCTTGCTTCTTTGAATTAGTAAAAATTGGTGTATTCGGGCACTAAATCAATAGCTGGCAGCAGCTTGGCTTAGCTGTATGGGAGCCTGCAGTAGGTCTCTCATAATGTGGCATCTGAAGGATCTATTTTTCATACTGCCAGCATTTTGCCTAGCTCTCTCTCAGAACCCACTGTGCTAACACCTGTCTAAACCTGAAGTTTGGACTGAAAATGGCTTAATAACTTGGCACTTGTGCTACACGAATTGCATGAGTTCCCAGGGGATCCAGGCATGCTTGTTCTTAAAATCTGAAAACAGTTGACGGCTCCATTAATCATTTCTTTCAATCTCAAATCAGTCTGAAATTTTGCATAGCATTGTCACCCAAAGAGGGTTGCACCCAACAAAGTTAATAGCTCACTAAGCACATTCTATTAGAAAGCCTTATTAACATCATTAATTCTCATTAACATGATTGCTCAAACTCTACATTTATACCTCCTTAGTTGTTCATAATGATGCGGTTGTTTAAAAAAAAAATATGGGAATTACCAATGTTTTTAATGTTGGACAGAGAAATTCTTAGATATTCTTTATGATAATACTGTTGTTTTAGTATTCAGTGTTAGGGATACACCCTAGCAGAATCTTCACGGCAGTCAGGCAGTCAGGCAAATATGTGAGATAAACGTTTTTGTAACTTACACTCAGTAAAACTGATACAGCGTGCTAGTTAAATAGTTTATTCCAGTAAGAGTTTTAGCATAGTCAAACAGTCCGTATATCATTCACTAGTTCAGTCCGTCCGGGGATTACTCAGTTGCAAAGTCCAGTGTCGAAAAAGAGGTCAGTAAACTTACAAATATCAGTCCAGTAATATATCTCTTCGCAATAGAGATATGAATATGTCAAACCTCCTTTCTTCCTTCTGCAGCAGCAGGGAACACGCAGTTATCAAACCATCAATCCATCAAAGTCAGCAATCCAGTAAGGCAGTAGGTTCTCTTGCTCCCTCTTATGGCAGTTTTACAACCGCACTCAAAAATTATATGCTTTGCAGTTTAAAGTGACACACACTTAAATTCACTATCATAGTTTATATATATTATTTTACCCAAACTACGTTAGGTAACATTGTTATTCCTAACATACAGTATACTGCTATTTTAAATCAACAGACTTTATGGGGAATTAGTACAAATATAGTAAATAGAAGGAAATTCTAATGCCAGATTTAACACATTTACAATTACTCTTTGACTTACAACTCCAATTGAGAGCAGAATTGTGGTCATTAAGCAATGAATTTGTTAAGTGAAGAATCACATGACTAGATTCATGTAATTATGAATCTAGTCATGTGATTATTTTATGTTTCACTGCAATTGTTAAGCAAATCATATATTTATTATGTGAATTCAGCTTGTCCAATGGACTTTGCTTGTTGGAAGCCAACTGGGAAGGTCTCAAATCATGATCACATGACCACAAAATACCACAACCTTCACAAGTGCTAGCTGGTTGCTAAGCACCTGAATTGTCAATCACATCACCGCAGGGGTGGTGAAGAGTCATAATTTTGTTCATAAGTCAATTTTTTTCAAGGCCATGATGACTTTGAAATATTATTGAATGAATGGTTCTAAGTTGAGGAATACCTGACTCTATTTCTGATGGCATTGCACAAACTCACAAGAAAAAGTGGCTTATGATGCATTCTCTCAGTTATGACTGTTACAGCACCACCCCTATGATCACGAGTTTACAATTCAGCTGCTTGGTAACCAGCCCTCACTTACAATGGTTGCAGCATCTTGTCATAAAATCACGATTTTTGACCTTGCCAATGGGCCTCCAACAAATAAAATCAAACACTATACTACTGTTATGCCAAATTTTAACAGTAAGTGTGGATGCAAATAAGGATCAAATAGTCATGGTTTATTCAATAAACCTAAGGAACTAAATGTTATTAGCAATAGTAATAGCACTTAGACTTATATACTGCTTCACAGTGCTTTACAGCCCTCTCTAAGTGGTTTATAGAGTCAGCATATTGCCCCCAACAATCTGGGTCTTCATTTTACCAACCTCAGAAAGATGGAAGGCTGAGTCAACCTTGAGCCTGGTGGGATTTGAACTGCCAAATTGCAGGCAGCCAGCAGTCGGTTGAAGTATTCTGCAGAACTATAACCACTGCACCACCTTGAAATAATATTTGAAACAGTATTTAAACCAAGTGTATATTTATGTGTGTTGTGTATGTGTAAACTAACACTTCTTTAGCAAAGAAATAGCTAAGGTAGTATCAGAAAATTATAATTCCTTTGGAAATTGAAGAAGAGGAAGAGGAGAAGGAAGAGGAAAAAGACTGACAGAGTCTTCCTTTTAAAATTAAGATTACTCCCCTGCCATGAGTTTACTTACCAAAATAAAAACAAACCAACACATAATACACCAGATCAGACATCTGATATTAGCTAGAGATAGTAACTACAAACAAGTAGAAAGTGATCAAAGAAAGATGAAAGTTTTTGAAGCTTATTTGTGCTTGATGATGCTTTCATATAGACAACCAGTGTATTAAGGGATCTTTAAAAAATTAAGCTATGTGTTTATTTACTTTTTAAATTATCCCTACCACCATGGCATGAAAGTTTCTGAGTTAATGGTTAGAATATAAATAGTTTATTACAAATCATAACCATGCAACACTTGTATAATTCAAGTAATTCCAGTAGGAGAACCCATATAATTTTAGTGTAATGTAGCCACCTGAATACATAATGGCACAAATTATGTTCTGTTGAAATAAGAAGGAAGAGGCAGAAATGGTAGGGAAAAGTCTTTAATATTACAAATTAATTGAAGTACATAGGAAAGCATGGCTTTTATAAAGATTTATGGACTGTAGATATGAAAGCATAGCAATAAAAATATTCAGGAGTATAAAAAGTAGTTGCCATTTAATTAAAATTTGTAATTAATAACTCTTGGAATACCAAGTCTTTTTGTTTGAAGTACATGCACATTGTTAGCATTTTATTGTTAGAAGATATCTCTAGAAACTCTCTGTAATCAACCAATTCTTTTATGATAGAATATTCCTTCTTCACCTTCATAGCTCTCAATAATCCACTATGGAACAATGAAGGTAGACATTTTTCTGCTGGAAAACTTGCAGTGAATGCACATGCTGCAATTAAAATTATTTTATTTTTCTCCAAAGTGCCAAATATAAAGGGCTAATCCCTGTGCAATTTTTTTTATATTCTCCCGTTATAGGAGGTACTTAAAAATAACTACTTTCTTCCATTAATTTGAAGAATTCCAGATATAAATTAAAAACACAATGTTAGTTGATGCCTATATTTAGCTGCTCAATCTTTGGATCAGTGAGATTGCATTGTGATGATGTTCTTGTGTGTAAACAAGGGTTGTGCATGAAACAGGAAACTCTTTAATAGTCCCATTGAAGGGATTCCTCCTGGAAAAAGATATCATGAAAGCAAAATAAACTGGGCCAGAAAAGAATGCCAATCCTCATTCTCAAGACGTCCAGTGCATGTAAACAGAACAGAATCCAGGATCACTAAGTCATGTGTTGTGTTGTGTTGTGGGTAAATTTGAGTGTCTTTATTCAGTAACAGTGGCCTAGCAATTAAGAGGTTGGGCTTGTTGACCGAAAGGTTGGCAATTTGAAACCTGTGCACCTTGTGATGGGTTGAGTTCTTGTTCCTTGCCTCAGCTCCTGCCTACCTAGCAGTTCAAAGACATGCAAATGCAATTAGATAAATAGGTACTACTTTGGTGGGAAGATAACAGCATTCTGTGCGCCTTGAAATAATGGCATGCTGGTCACATGATCAAGGAAATGTCTTCAGATAATGCTGGTTCCCTTGCCTAGAAAAGTACTGCACCCTGGAATCAAACACAACTAGACAGTTGTGTTTACCTTTATCTTTTTTTTAATCAGTATTTTTGTTTTATTTATTTTTTTACAAGAAGCCCCATTGCAGAAAATACCACTGAAATAGAATACAAAAAATATATGTGCTTTCCCCCACCCAAATGTTCTTTGATGTTCTTCGTTCTCCTGTGCAGGGCAACAAAAGAAGATTAACTGGGACTCAGCAGAGAATAGATGGGGGCGGGGCCAGTCAGAAGTGGTAATGACCAGTTCTCCAACTACTCAAAATTTCCGCTACCGATTCTCCAGAACTGGTCAGAACCTGCTGTATACCACCTCTGGGGAGAATATTAAACATCCTGCATGAATGACAAATGTTATAGGACATGAATTTATGATGAAAAAGATTAACTGAAGAAAATAATAGTCTGAAAAGCCTAGTTAGCAGTTTTCATATTGCATATCACAGAAATGTTCTCTTGGCTCTGATTTAAAAAAAACAATTTTAAGGTTTATGTTGTTGGGTTTTTTGTACTTTTATTTGAGCTCCCGGAATATGCTATAATCATGAAGCCACCAAGCTGTATCTAATCTGACCTTAAGCATGGACAATTAAGAAATTATATGGAGTTGTAACTCATACAGAAGTGGTATTCAGCAGATTCTGACCAGTTCTAGAGAACTGGTAGTGGAAATTTTGAGTAGTTTGGAGAACCAGAAAATCTCTTATTGGAGATTTTAAAATATCATTCCCCTGCCATGCCCACCAAGCCACGCCCAGAATAGTAAAAAAAATTGAATCCCACCACTGAACTCATATATAATTTTATACTGTAGCTAGGTGTCAATTAGGATTGCATTATTTAGATTTGCACTTGTCAAAGTGATATTTCAATGTTAAATATAGTAATTAGTTCATCATAATTTTTTACATGTTTATTGAGGAAATATTACAGTAAAGGATACAACTGTACTGTAAACTTATAATTATTGTTAACATCAAAAATGATTTATGGAAAGCAAAACAAAAACAAAAAAATTCTAAATATAATTCCTAAAAGTAAGCTTATTCTGTTTTAAAATGAATCAACAGTGGCATTAAAAGTTTCTTTTACTTCAT